>CM051456.1:54667249-54746170 GCA_028274465.1 Plantago ovata | reverse complement strand
CTGCTATTGAATAGAAGCAGCTAGCAGCAGCCCAATGGGCTGCTGCTATTGATTAGAAGCAGCCCAGCGCGGGCTGCTTCTAATCACAAGCAGCAGCCCAACCGGCTTCTTTTTTAAATAAAATTTTTTTTTCTTTTCAACCTTCTTTTTTTATATATTTCTTTTAAAAAAACTTTTTATATAAATTTTATTTAATTATGCGCGCGCGCACATATATATATATATATGTATGTGTGTGTATATATATATCTATATATATATATATATATATATATATATATATATATATATATATATATATATATATATATATATATATATATATATATATATATATATATATATATGTGTATATATATGTGTGTGTGTGTGTGTGTGTGTGTGTGTGTGTGTGTGTGTGTGTGTGTGTGTGTGTGTGTGTGTGTGTGTGTGTGTATATATATATATGTATATATATATTTTGTGTGTGTGTGTGTGTGTGTGTGTAAAGAGAATAAAAAAATAGAAATTTTTTTTTGTAAATTTATAAATTTATAGATACTTTATTATAAATTTATAAATTTTTTTGGTAGATTTATAAATTTATAGATACTTTATTACAAATTTACAAATCAAGGTGTGAAATGAGTTTGATGATACTTTATTACAAATTTACAAATCAAGGTGTGAAATGAGTTTGATGATACTTATTACAAATTTACAAATCAAGGTGTGAAAATGAGTTTTATAAAGCCCCTAAATTTACAAGAGATTTATAAATTTATAGATACTTTATTACAAATTTACAAATCAAGGTGTGAAATGAGTTTGATGATATCTCTTGGTGTGTTCTTCAAATTGAATTGAAATATGTTGATTAGGTTATTGATTTAGGGACTTGATTTATTTAAGGTGGAATTGTGATGATTTTAAAAGTATTGGAGTTAATTTGTAAAATTATAAATTTATAGATACTTATGTAATTTACAATAAATTTCCAACATTTAGTAAATTTATATTCCGACGTTTAATATTTGCCTTTTTTATGAGTGAGTCTCATGAGAGACCACCTCTAGATAGAGACCATAGAAACTAATTTATATTAATTATGAAACTACCCCAAACAACTAATAGTTTTTAAAAACACCCCAAAATCAAGCAACTAGGGTAAAAAAACCGGATCATGAATATGGATCCTATATAAACTATATTAAACACAGAAAATAACGACACACACAATCAGATCGTCTTCAACATCGATCTTAGAGAGAGAAAATGTTGATCGTAGAGAGAGAAACCTAACAACGGCAAAACACCGGCAACATCACCGCTGATCATCGCCGTCTTCGTCATCCTCATCTTCATCGTTGTCTTCGCCGTACCACCACCGGTCCCCGTCGTTCCAAAACCGATCAAAGTCATCCTACAAACAAAGGTAATGTTCATGTTTATGAATTTCATGGTTTTATCATCTATTAGCTTGGTCGCTTGGAGATCCACCGATTTGATATAAACTATGCTAGATCGACATTTTGGAGTTGTTTGCATCTAGATTTGATATAGAATATGCTAGGTATATGTTTAAATCGACGTTTTGTAGTTGTTTTCATCTAGATCTATGTAGATTTGAGTTTGAATCGATGTTTGTTGATGGTATATCTTAGATTCGACTTCTACACATGTTCGTGGTGATGATATACGTGTTCTGGTGATGATAGATGTCAAACTCGGCATATACATCTAGATTTATGTAGAATTCATGAAAAATTGATGTCTTCGATATTCACTATGTTCTCAGCAATATATCCTATGTTCTCACCAATATTGTCCATGTTTTCACCAATATGCTCACTGTTGTCTAATGCTCTGTTTTTTTTTAGCTGATTTCATGAAAATTGACCTTTGCGATATTCACTATGTTATCAGCAATACAACCTATGTTCTTAATAGTATTGTCTATGTTCTCACCTATATGCACTGTTTATTCATTGGAACCATGAAATATTGATCAATATGTTGCCATTAGAATTTCCTATATTCTCAACGATATATACCAGAATTTCACATGAATGCTTTGTTTCATGTAAATCTCATGAAAAATTTACGTTTTGCGATATTTTCCATGATCTCAATAATATAGTCCATGTTTTCACTGATATTGTCCATGTTTAACAAATTTTATGAAAAATTGACATATGTGATATGCCCTATGTTCTCGGTAATATAACATATGTTTTCAACAATATTGTCCATGTTCTCATCAGTATGCTATGTTTTATTCATTGAAAGTATGGAATATCTATCTATGCAATAGTCCCTATGTTATCAACAATATTTTCTATGTTCTTATCAATAAGTACCATATGCACGGTTTTATGCACCTAAAGCATGAAAAAATAATCAATGCAGTATTTTCTATTTTGTCAACAATATTCCTGATGTTCTCACCAACATATGACATGATCTCACATCAATGCTCTGTTTTACTCACATAAAGCGTGTAAATATTAACCTATGCATGCAATATTGTCTATGTTCTCTACTATATATTGCATGTTCTCCACTACATGCCCCATGTTCTCACCAAAAAAGTTCATGTTCACTAATCAACACATTTGATTTGTAGGTATAAGTACCTTTGGTGAAGATTTTGATGAGTAATACGACTACTACCGCATCAACTTTTGTCCTAGACCCAGCCTTTACGAACACAAAAGGGAAGAAAAAACAAAGACCGAAGATCAAATTTGAGAGTAAAACGAAGAAAACCACAAAGTTTGTGGCACCTCCAGACAAATATACTTGTTATGATTAATTTGTAATGCTTTGAACAATTTTCAAACTTACAGCTTTTTCATATGCTCTTTTTGACAATTCTAAAATGTATTTTACTATATTTCTATGACCTAGCTAGTTTGAGAACATGAGAGATATTCTCGTAAACATGGGTTGTATTTGAAAAAACATCGAACATGTCACTTATATATAACAATAAGTTCAGAGAGACATTTATTTTTTAAAAGCAACATGAGTATTATTTTCAAGATTATTACCAATAAATTGTAAGTTCATGGGTAATAATTACGAGAAACATGGGAGATATTTTCATGAACATGGGAGATATTTTCAGGAACATAGGTTATAATTGGAATAAAGTAGAAAAACCATGATGTATCATCTATGTTCTCAGGTATATGCCCTATGTTCTACACAATAAACACTATGTTCTCATGATGTAACATCCAATTGCAAAAAAGACACGATAAACAGGAAAACATAAAAGAACATGGGAGATTTCCATAGAAACATAGGTAATATTACCAAAAAGATTAAAAAAAAAATTCCCATGTTTGACATGGACATGGGAGTTATCTTTCAGAAACGTAGGATATAATTCCCATGTTCTCAATTATATGCCTCCTGTTCTCCACAACAAACACTATATTTTCATCAAGAAAGAATAAAAAAATCATGATGTAATATCCAATACCAAAACCACGGGCTGAACAACAAAACATAAAAGAACATGAGAAATTTTCGTAGAAACATGGGTAGTATTTGGACAAACATAGAACATGATCTTTGTATATAAATTCAAGTATTATCAGGACAATAATATAGACATCTACTGCGAGTTTGGATCGAAGTAAGTAAAAACATGGGATTAAAATCAATCTTTTACAGAGTTACAAAAGTACTACGTACATACCATGTTACCAATCTATGTTCTACCATTTATCATCTATGTTTTTGAACAAATACCCTATGTTCTTCAATTGCCTTGAAAGAGGTTCAAATGATTCCACTCAAACTAAATTCATGAAATTGTCGTGCGTCTTGTACTAGTCACCATCTTCTTCTTCACAGAACGTGGTGTATTAATTAGGGCCCATTAAGTTGTTCACTTGATCAGTTTTGTTCAAATCCACCTTTATGATCCATCCATTCTCATATGGACTCCATTAACCTACCTGAATGGTGGGACTTAAATTCGCATAACCAGCGCCAACTGTTCATGTACAAGCATATATGATGGATGAAAAGAAAGATAGATATTAACGGTATTAACACAAAATTGCAGGATATAATTCCACATTGTGACAAAGGACTATGGTACATGTTATGTACCGATATCCAAAGAAAGAAAACTAAAACAACACTACAAAGAGACACTCGATATTACAATGAAGTCATTAACACTGGAGACCAATATCCAAGAAAGGACATCACGAAAAGCTGACTTGCACGAGCCCACTACTTCAATTATATGTATACGGAGTACAATTCATCTAAAGGTGAGGATATGCAGCACAAAAGGATAGAGATGTGTGAAAATTTTAGCTCTAATAGTGAATTTCATAGTATACAAAATATAGGAAATTCCAATATCTCAGTAAACGCAATAATCTAAAGTCTAAACAACATAGGTAATAATTATGAATCCTAAAAATCATAAAACAGATCCAAATTCCTTCCAATCAAATCAAACACCTCCAATTCACTGCCTTGCCTTAAGTCAAGAACATAGACGATATACCTAAGAACATGGACAATATAGCTAAGAACATTGAGTGGTATTGTTCAACATTCAAACTAGGCATATAAACTACTTTCATTCTCTTATCATATAAACATTACAAATACTCCATCTGATCACAAACATTAATTCCATACCTACAGCATGTAAACTTCAATCCAAAACAGCTTTTAAGGCATAATAACCATACCTGCAATTTCTTTCACCTATTTCACTTTGTTTACTTGTTTGTTGACGGTAAGTACAAGAAGTGACAAAATTATAAATCCTACAATTACAACCCATCAACCACATTTAGTCAACTGCAAGGACCAAACAAATGCTGCTATGTCTTTAGTTACCTACAGGAATTGCAAATGCTGCATAATTAATTCAAAAAGTCTAGGAAGAAGATAAGACAAAGATACAATAATTAAATTAAATAAAAAGAGAGACAGCTTACTATCTCACTCCGCCGGCCTCTATTTCAGTTTCTCTTTGGTCCAATTACTGTTGGAAACCTTGAAGCTCTTGGTTGCCTCAATACAAATACCAGATAATCTGAATTTAGAATATTGAAATTCAAAGAGGTAGATAGAGTGTACCTTAATCAGGAAAACTATTTCGGATAGACATTCTCCCCTACTGCTAGCTCCGTTCGTATCGAGATCGCGAGGCAAATTAAATCGCATAGGAACAAAGAAAGAAGGAAGAGAGAGAAGAAAGAGAAAGAAACAGAGAAAACGTGAAGTAACCAGTGTTTTGTTTGGTGCGGGTCGAGTTTTAGACCTGCGAAAATTTTAACAATTGAGGTAAATTGCAATTTAGTCATGTCTCTCCATAAGTTAAAAAGAGACCGTCTCTTATGAGACGTTGTGTTTTTCTTTTTTTTTTTCCTTTCTTTATTTGCCTTGGCCTCTTGTTTCCCTTCTTTTGCAATATGGACATTATATTTTGCAGATTCGACTTTCGCCAATTGTGAGCATCATCAACGGATTGCTAACAATTTGTACATAACAGTCAAGCAAGGTAATCTTATATGCTTTCCCCTTCTTTTTATTTTTATTTATGCAAGACTACAACAAATTTGGCCCGGAGACATAAAAAAGTATCTCAATAGAAAAGTATCTCAATATATGTATGTTGAGACACTTTTTAATGTTGGGACACTATGGTTTCTGTGTCTCATAAAATGCCGTCTCAATATGTTTGGGACACTTTAGTGTCTCTATAAGTTATTCTATTGAGACACACCATTTGTCTCATTTTCTTGCTGACGAGACATATTCAAATGTATCATTATACGTACAACATCACATAAAACATCACATAAAGCATTTCTGGAGATGCTTGTAAGTGTCTCATTATTATGATCTTGAGACAGAACTATATGACTCAAGAAATTACTTTCGCAAATTCTCAGGAAAGACGGTCTTTAATATAGACGGTACCATTATGCAATTTACCAACAAGATCTTATAATCAGTAAAAAATTCGGTGGTATAAATGTAATAAACTACAAATAGAAGTCCTTTTAGCAAATTACCATTTTCTTTCTTCTAAATCTATCAGATACAGATAGATCGATACTTTTCTTTCTATTATCTCTTTTTCTCTGTTTTTGGGTTTAGTTTCTCACTTCACACAGCTCTGTTATCTTCTTCTTCACCTTCACCTGAATCATCATCTCCAACTCGCTAGACAACAAGAAGAAATGGTAAGCTTCGATTCAACGCCGATGGCTGGGGCCCTCCAGATTCCACCGCCGCCACCGTCCCCTTCGCACCTTTCTCCCGCTGCGAGAAGCTCGGCCATATTGCTGATTGGACCCGATCCGGCAACAAAAACCGAACCGGTGCCAAGGGCCACCACCACGGCGCTGATTCGCCTTCGATTTCACCGGTGATGGACATCTTTATTGTTGATTCTTATGTTTAGTTTAGATAGATTCTATTGGTTTCGTTGTGTATCTCCGCAAATGGGGGATGATGATGATATGTTGACTTCCAGTAATTACTACAACTAATTATGATGGGACCTTTGATGATGACAGAATAAAATGGGGATGATGATGATGACTTACACTAATTACTACTACTAATTATGAAAGACAAGTAATTAGTAGTAGTGATAGTAGTAGTAGTAAATAGTATTTTTTTTGGTATTAGTAGTAAGTAGTATTAGTACTACTAGTAGTTTGTAATTATTTTAAATAGTCTAATTTTAAGTAGTACTAGTAGCTTATTATATTACTTTAATATGATGGAAAAAATTGAATACATTTTTTCTTCCCGTATTTGAGATCATGGGATGTTAAACTGAAATCATGGGATGTTAAAGTGAAATCATGGGATATATAGTTGATATGATAGAAAAAATTGAATACTTTTTTTCTTCCGGTTTTTGAGATCATGGGATGTTAAAGTGAAATCATGGCATCTTAAAGTGAAATCATGGATATATAGTTGATACGATGGAAAAAATTGAATACTCTTTTTGTTCCCGTTTTTGAGATCATGGGATGTTAAATTGAAATCATGGGATGTTAAAGTGAAATCATTGGATATATAGTTGATATGATGGAAAAAATTGAATACTTTTTTCTTCTCGTTTTTTAGATCATGGGATGTTAAAGTGAAATCATGGGATATATAGTTGATATGATGGAAAAAATTGAATACTTTTTTTCTTCTTGTTTTTGAGATCATGGAATGTTAAGGTGAAATCATGGGATATATAGTTGATATGATGGAAAAAATTGAATACTTTTTTTATTCCCGTTTTTTAGACCATGAGATGTTAAAGTGAAATCATGGGATGTTAAATTGAAATTATGGGATGTTAAAGTGAAATCATGGCATGTTAAAGTGAAATCATGGGATATATAGTTGATATGATGGAAAAAATTGAATACTTTTTTTCTTTCCTGTTTTTGGGATCATGGGATGTTAAAGTGAAATCATGGGATGTTAAAGTGAAATCATGGGACATATAGTTGATATGATGGAAAAATTGAATACTTATTTTCTTCTTGTTTTTGAGATCATGGGATGTTAAAGTGAAATCATGGGATATATAGTTGATATGATGAAAAAAATTGAATACTTTTTTTCTTCCCGTTTTTGAGATCATGGGATGTTAAAGTGAAATCATGGAATGTTAAAGTGAAATCATGGGAGGTTAAAGTGAAATCATGGGATATATAGTTGATATGATGGAAAAAACTGAATACTTTTTTTCTTCCTGTTTTTGAGATCATGGGATGTTAAAGTGAAATCATGGGATATATAGTTGATATGCTGGAAAAAATTGAATACTTTTTTCCTTTCTATTTTTGAGATCATGGGATGTTAAAGTGAAATCATGGGATGTTAAAGTGAAATCATGGGATATATAGTTGATATGATGGAAAAAATTGAATACTTTTTTTATTCCCGTTTTTTAGACCATGGGATGTTAAAGTGAAATCATGGGATGTTAAATTGAAATCATGGGATGTTAAAGTCAAATCATGACATGTTAAAGTGAAATAATGGGATATATAGTTGATATGATGGAAAAAATTGAATACTTTTTTTCTTTCCTGTTTTTTGGATCATGGGATGTTAAAGTGAAATCATGGGATGTTAAAGTGAAATCATGGGACATATAGTTGATATGATGGAAAAAATTGAATACTTATTTTCTTCTTGTTTTTTAGATCATGGGATGTTAAAGTGAAATCATGGGATATATAGTTGATATGATGAAAAAATTGAATACTTTTTTTCTTTCCGTTTTTGAGATTATGGGATGTTAAAGTGAAATCATGGGATGTTAAAGTGAAATCATGGGATATATAGTTGATATGATGGAAAAAACTGAATACTTTTTTTCTTCCTGTTTTTGAAATCATGGGATGTTAAAGTGAAATCATGGGATATATAGTTGATATGATGGAAAAAATTGAATACTTTTTTTCTTTCTATTTTTGAGATCATGGGATGTTAAAGTGAAATCATGGGATGTTAAAGTGAAATCATGGGATATATAGTTGATATGATGGAAAAAATTAAATACTTTTTTCTTCCCATTTTTGAGATCATGGCATGTTAAAGTGAAATAATGAGATATAGTTGATATAAAGTCAACCAAAAAAGCCCATGATTTTAAAAAATAGAAAGAACTACACAAAAACTAGTTAAAAACTATGAGAAAACAGTATACGATCTCAAAACACAGTACCAATAATCTCAAACTAAACATCCCATAATTTAAACCAAATATCCCATGATCTCAACCTAATATCCCATGATCTAAACCAAGCATCCCATGATCTAAACCAAATATCCCATGATCTGAAAAAATAGATAGAACTACAAAAAAAACAGTTAAAAACTACGTACAGTGAGAAATCAATATACGATCTAAAAACAGAGTACATATAATCTCAAAATAAACATCCCATGATCTAAACCAAATATCCCATGATTTTAATAATATCGACCATCTTCAACACAATTTATGTAGATGCCATCTACGTAAATTTACTAGTACTACTACTACTACTACTAAAAACAAAAAAATTTACTATTACTACTACTACTAACTAGTACCGCTGCTGCTGCTGCACAACAAGTCTCAGATGTATCTTTGCTGCTAGCTCCTTTGCTGATGGTTATTAATAAAAAAACAAAAAATCTTTCTCCTAAAAAAAAATTAATTATAAAAATCAAAAAAGAATTAGGAGGTAAATAAACAAAATGAGAAATGTGAAATAAACTAGAAAGGGACCTTTGATTTCTTAATTGATGTACAGTACAATGTGAATGAATCAATGAATTACTTGCAGCAGGCTTAATCAATCAATCTTAGCCTCTAAAATTGACCAGCAGCAGGTTTAATCAATCAATATTGCCTTGCTTAATCTCGCTCGTTTTGTCCAATTACAGAAGCTTCTTCAGTTTCTTCTTCCTTCCCAATTTCCTCATGCACTGACAAAGCCCTAATCAACTACTACCTGCAAATCGCAATTGACTTGAAAACATAGACGACACTCCCGTGGCGGTGGAGCAAAGCAGCGGCTATGGGACGCGTCCGTCTCCGCCCTCGACGTCGCGCAGATAACAGGAAAGAATGATCGATCTGTTTCTGTTGCCAATCAGAAAGAAAACGAAATAAAAGAGGAAGAAGAAAGGTTTTTTTTTGCAAAATGGACCATTGTTTGTATTTATTACAATTTGACCCCCGAATTTTTTAATAGTTTTGTAGTGTTTTTGTAGCTTCTTGGTTGGGGTTGTTTTGTAATATATATAAATTGGTCTATACTAGAGACCGTCTACTAGGAGACTCACTCATTACTTTTAGCTCATTATAGAATTAAATTATTTGGCATGGCACAATATGATTAAAATATTTACAAAAATAAAAAAATGAATGAAACTTTATTATAACCCTGAAGCATCTCATACATCCAATACATGGTAATTAAAGTACCTTTACACTTTACAGGTATTATTAACATCTTATGCTAAAACTTATCTTGAAATGTCTACAGTATCAAGCTTGGCCTATGAAAAAAAAAAGCAAAGAAACTCCTCCATATTGAAGAACTTATCTTTCATTCTCTGCTGCCCCGGTCCGTCCTTGCTGCAGCTTTCTGTTATCATGAGATGAGGGATCCCATTGCTTAAGTTCGCTTTGACGTAGGAATCACTTTCAGAGATGTTAAAGCTCCTAAGTTACATAAGCTCCTACCTCCCAATAACCTGCAGCACATGTTAAGGCGTTAAAGTCAGAACGTGTATTAAGCTAAAAGATTTTGAACCATGCTTAGAATTTAACAACAAAATGAACCCAACTAACAAGCTGCACATGTATTTCATGAGAGTATAAAGCTAACTGGAATTTCAGTTTCAGCAACAAAGCCTATAAAATTTCACACACGAACCTAATCAATTCACCAATATCAAGTCATTGTACACTCTTCATTGGTTTATGCAAGAAAAATAACAGTTGCAATGATATTGTAACACCACCATCAAGGCTAAATGAAAGACAAAACTATGAACTACAGATAGCTTCCAATCTTGTAACTTCAACACCAGACAAGTCTAATAAAAAGAAAAAACAGAATCAAGTTTCAATAGTGAGTCATTACATCTTACCAATAATTTCATCAGAATACTATTATTATTCAACAGAAATTTATTTCCAAGTTCTCAACAATATGATTTCATTAAGGATAACATGATAGATCATATCTAACTAGCATTTGCATCATAAAAAGGTTTCACTTAGAAAACCATAGAAATCTTGCAACTCATATAATCATAAAGTAGTCATGCATACCGTATGCAATAAACCAAAACAAAAAGAATCGAATGTTATAGCATACTGCCGGGTTAAGGAACTAGCAGTTGGTAGGAAAAAAATCAAATATTTAAATGCATGGCAACTAAAGTCGAGCATTGCTTTTTAACATAGGTAGTATAGTAACTGCATAGTAATCTTAAGAGAATGCAGCAAATCACTGAATAAACACATGATAATCTACTTTTCAGTACTATTAACAACTTGTTAGCGGCCATAATTATGCATACCCTGACACTCCTAATGGCTGCAACCAAGAAATGCATGTAGGTTATCAAATGCCAACAAAGCCACTCGAAGCAACTAAGAATAAGTGACAAAGATTGAGTGAAAAATGAGAAGTGCTCTAGTAACGGGAATGTTCAGGAACCAGAAAATGAACATTCTCATTCCTGAACACTCCACTAAGGCGGAGTTGGGATAAACATTCGACAAAATAACCTACATACACATATCTATATATATGGCCAGCAAGTTTTAGTATAGAAGCAAAAAATAAGAGTGAAACAAGAAAGAGTTATATAAGCAGCAGCTTACAAGTAATAAAGTTTGGGTCTAGCTAGATAAGAAAAGAATGAAAGTATGAAACAGAGAAACTGAGCAACAGCTCGTGTGAGTGAAATTTTCTATAAATATATTGGAACTCTTGGGCGTATAAGAAACTTACTGAGAGCCGAAGACGTAGAAATATCTGACATAACCTCTTGCCCATACTACAACATTGTTGATGCTAACAACTACTTACAATACTGATTTTTGTGCTTGCACATATATGACATCAACTTTAGCTACTATAATTTCCAAGAAATTCACTTACTCTATGACCATCAAAGAAACTTTGCGCGAGTAATTATCAAATACCTCCACATAAAGTCTACGAAAACTAATTTACTAGAGTTCAGAGCATACAATCAAGCACCTGGTTTGCAAAAGCTAAAACTAACTGCATCAGTCATACAACTGGACATTTCAAACCTTTAAAGATTATACTTTTAACATAGCAATTTCAAATATGCCAATCAATCAAATAACTATACATGATGAAATTGGATCTAAGCATCCAAATTTGCTAATTAAAAGACGAAATTATATTTCTACAGATCTCGACAGAAGCAATTCGACCGAAATTTTGAAATCTCACCGGAATATATTGAACAGAGTCGTCAAAGAATCCTGCCGATAGAGATCTGGAGTTCTCCTCTTTGGCGTTTGAACATACGGAGATACGGAGAGGTCTCGATGTCAAAAAGTCTCTTGAGAATTGAGACCGTCATCCCTACGAATGCAGTCGATCTAATTCATAGATAGAAGATACAAAGCCCTAACATAATTAGATCAGAAATAAAAAGAATGAAATTGGGTGAGACGGAGATTTGAACTGAACGGTAGGGCTGGGCAGAAACTTTTGATGGAGATATTGAACTGAAGAGATTTCTAAGAGTGTCCCAACAGCTCATTTATTTGGGGACACAAATGTAAAAGTATCTCAAAATATTAATTTTTTGGACTCATTTTATTTGCTTAGATCTGGAATTATCGTGTAGTGTCTCAATAGCTAAATATTATGGACCAAAAGTGAAAAAGTGAAAATTTTGTAACAAATTTTTTCCAGAATAATTCTCTCCCAGAAGAAGCTAATGAAACTTTAATAGTTATGATTCCAAAAATTAAAAACCCTTCGGAGCCGGGTCACTTTAGGCCCATAAGCCTTTGTAATGTAAATTATAAGATCATTTCAAAAATTCTAGTTACGAGGCTAAGACCGCTTTTGGATAATTTAATCTCCCCTTTCCAAAATGCGTTCGTTCCAGGCCGCCAAATTGGTGATAACGTAATGATGGCACACGAACTTCTTCACACAATGTCTAAGAAAAAGAATTCTAAACAATTCTATATGGCGTTAAAACTGGATGTCCAAAGAGCCTATGATAGAATCGAGTGGCCTTTCATCCAGCTAGCCTTATCAAAATTTAACATCCCCCAACCTTTCATAAACTGGATCATGACTTACATTCAGTCCTGCTCTTTTAGAGTCAAAATTAATGGATCCTTGTCAGAAAGTTGGACCCCCACAAGGGGTCTACCACAAGGAGATCCCTTATCTCCTTATCTTTTTATAATCTGTCAAGAATTATTTGTTCTCCTTCTTAATAAGTACGTGGAAAACGAAATCATTATGCCTCTCAAGTCTAGTAACAGTGGCCCCATCATTCCCATCCTTTGCTTTGCTGACGACTGCTTACTCTTTTTCAAAGCCAATAAGTGTTCTTTAAAAGGGGTTCAGCAGGTGCTTAAAACCTATGAACTAGCTTCTGGCCAAGCCATAAGTTGGACAAAGTCTCGAGCTATCTTTTCGCCTAATACGCCAAGACATCTCCAAAGACCAATAACTAGGGAGCTAGGAGTAACCTTAAATAAGAGAAAGGATAAGTACTTAGGTATTCCTTTCCTCTTAGGGCATAAAAAATCGGATCTTTTCGATGATATGATTGAGAAAGTGCAAAATAGAATCAACAACTGGTGCAACCGCTTTCTGTCTTGTGCAGGGCGGGTGACCCTTGTTAAAACAGTAACAAACACTATCCCATCGTATATAATGTCTTTCGCCAAAATCCCTTCCACTGTCATTGATAGAGTAAATTCAATCCAAAACAAGTTCTTATGGAACCCTACCAAAGATACCCATAAAAAGGCAAAGGTCAATTGGAAAGTGGTTTGCCAGCCAAAGTCGTATTCTGGTCTTGGAATCCGTAACCTCCAGTCTCTTAATAAGGCTTACATGTTTAAATTAATTTGGAAAATCATCTTCCCTTCAAATTCTATCTGGGCTCGCCTCTATAAAGCAAAGTATTTCCCTAACAACTCCTTTTGGGAAGCCTCTTCTCAATCGTACCACAGTTGGTTCTGGAAAACTCTGCTAAACCATAGAGACGAGTTCAAGGTTTTACTTTCTTGGAAAATTGGTGATGGAAAAAACATAAGTTTCTGGTACGACCCTTGGTTAAATGGTAAAAGCTTAATTAACTATACCAATCAAGAGCAAGACCCTAACATTAAAGTTTCATACTTTATCACAAACAACACTTGGAACTTTGATCTTCTAACTCAGCAGGTGCCAATGGAAATTGCCCTTGAGATCATGTGTATACCCCTAGAATCCCACCAAAACTCAATCAACGATACGATAATCTGGCCACATGACCCCTCCGGTAGATTTACTCTAAAAAGCGCTTATAATGTCTTGTCTAAACCAAACACCACGAATGTCTTATGGCCTTGGCACAGAATATGGAAGATCAAGCTCGTACCTAAAATGAAAATGCTTCTTTGGACGGCGCTGCATGACAGGCTTCCAACGTCTGCCTGGCTCTAGCGCCACAGTATTACCACGTCCCCTTTATGCTCTATTTGTCTCGAAGAAAACGAAACCCATGACCACCTTTTCTTTACTTGCAAAGCTTTTCATCACTTCCGGTTAATCTTATGGCCCCCTTCCTGGAATAACATAAATCCTCAAATTGGAGACCTCCTCTTTCAACTCCCCCTTAACTCGGAAAACCAACTAAACATGGCCATAGGCTGTTGGATAATCTAGAATGCGAGAAACAACTATATCTTTAGACAAAAACCTATAATTTTCCATGAACTTATGGCCATCTTTAGGAAATGGAAAAAAGATTTGGAAATCTTAAACCCACCTAGGAACCAAAACCTGAGCCCTAGGTTTTTTAGGTGGCAGAAACCACCGCAGGGTTGCTATGCCCTCAACACGGACGGCTCCGTCCTAACTGACACTGGTTCTGCAGGTATCGGCTTCGTAATAAGAGATTCGCATGGCTCGGTTAAACAAGCCGGGGCAGGTTTCATCGGCCACTATGATATTAACTTGGCCGAACTTTGGGCCATAAAAACGGGACTTGCTACTAGCATACAAGGAAATTATGATCAAATTATTATCCAAACTGACTCTCTTTATGCTTTCAATGTTATTTGCAGATTCCAGGAGCCAACATGGGCGCACCGGGCCCTGCTAACTGATATCCACCGAATGGCACAACAACTGAAGGAGGTTAAAGTAGTTTTTGTTTTCCGTGAAATGAACAAGGTAGCGGACACTCTAGCAAGAAAAGGAAGTGCACAAGACTTTTCTCAAGATCCCGTTTTTGATAACCATGAGCTCAACAGGATAAAATTATGTATTTGGGATTCTTGCCCTTTTTGGTTGGAAAATGTAGTTTATGATGATGTAACTAAGACTATGATGCGTATGGTACCAAGAACATCAATATGTAGTACTCTACCCTCCTTTGGTTTAATATAATATAAGTAATGTTAGTATTTCAAAAAAAAAAAATAGCTAAATATTATGGGACACAAAATTTTATGTATCTCAATAATTCCTTTATGGGACGTTTTCAGTTTTGTGTCCCGTTTAAAAGTGTCTCGATATCCATATTTTGTTGTAAACAAAATTCAACGGAGGAGATTATGGTGGAAACGAACCAATAGACATTGTCTAGGAGACCCCGGTGGAAACAAACCGATAGACATTGTCTTGGTTCTATGAAGATGACGTACCAATAGACGGACCTTTGACGCCTTGGAGGTACCGAACCCTTAGACGTTAGTCTTTGGTTCTATGGAGTAGAGACGGACCCACGAAGCATTGGAGGTGTCGAACCCTTAGATGTTAGTCTTTGGTTCCATGGAGGAAACGAACCCTTGGAGGTACCGAACCTTTAGACATTTGTCTTGTTTCCTTGGAGTAGAGACGGACCCATAAAGCATTGGAGGTGCCGAACCTATAGACTTTTGTCTTGGTTCCATGTAGTAGAGACGGACCTACGAAGCATTGGAGGTGCCGAACCTATAGACTTTTGTCTTGGTTCCAAGGAGTAGAGACGGAACCTCGGAGCCATAGAAGACCTACCCTTTTTTATAAGGATATGACTGAGCTCCAAATCATCTTTAAAGCTGCCTACGTATCCCGTTGGGAATCAATTCATCACGTAGTTCAAGGATGCCATTCACACTTTATACTCATGTGAGCAAGGAGTCACATGCAGTTTATGCTCGTGCGTAAATGAGCGTTGGCTTGAAGATATGTTGAAAGTTTCTGCTCGTATCAAGCAGCTTTGACTTCGACTTGTAGACAGTTTTTGTTCGTATCAAGGAGCTTTGACGTCGGCTTGTAGACAGTTTGCACTCGTGCAAGGAGCTTTGATTCGGTCTTGTAGACAGTTTGCCCTCGTGTCAAGGAGTTTTGATTTCGACTTGGAGATAGTTTATGCTCGTATCAAGGAGCGATACTGATGAACGTGTATTTTACACCTTCATTCGAGTCTTTTTTCACCTATTTTGCTATCCTCTATGTTAATTTAGCTATATTATAGTGCATTTTATTAGAATAGTGTCACGTTTCCCTTTAGTTTGCATTTTTCAGGTTTTAGACGAAAAACGTGTTTTCCGGGCAATTATATTGAAGAGAACGAAGACTCGGTGTTCCGAGAACATTTTTGGAGTATCTAGAAGATTCTGGATGGGATTTGAAGTCTAGGGGTCGAGTTTCAAGGCTTAAAGGTCACTAGAAGGCAAAAACCGAGTCCGAAAAGGAAAAGAAATTAAAAAACGCGTAAAAAACGCGTTCCTCGCCGACTGGAGCTCCCGGGCGGTTCGCCAGGGATGTGGGGTGGTTCGCCCCACACCAGGCGGTTCGCCCGGTGTGTGGGGCGACTCGCCCCACGCGTTCCGAACTCCTATATATAGTTGCAGTTTCTCTACGTTTTTTCATACTTTCTCAGACCTTTTTTCATACCTTTCTCATTAGTTTTAGGTAGGAATTCTCCAGAGTCTGTTCAGGGAATTCTTAGCATAGGAGACAATTTTTCTTATCAATTTGGAGCTTGTGAGATCGCGATTCTTCGGAGATTGACAACCTTCGACGGTAACATTGTATCTCACGATTTTTCTATTTATATTTATATCTTTCAACATGTTTTCATTCAATCTTGCTTTGATTTCTGTTGATTGCATGACATCTATGAGTAGCTAAATCTATCGTTGGTGATAGTATGTGATTTCTTAGCGAGGGTTCTTAATTATGCATGATGGCGGTAATGCGAATTAGACTTTGAGTTATTGCTTTATTTCTTTGATCTATCTAAGTCCTCTATCTTCGTAGTGTTGAATTGAACGGAACACATTGGACAATTCATGATCTTAGATCTCTATGCAAAATGATCGGGTACTTCATGCATGATTATTAACCTGCTATGCTTTGAATGATCATACTATCACTAATTTCCATTATCTTGATAAGAAAAATCTGTGCTAAGTCGTTTGTTGATTTTATAGTTTAAGTTAGATTAGATAAAGCTAGTTATAGTCCCTAGAGATCCCTAGAGATCGACACTCGAGGTTATTTTACTGCTACACTACGGTTTCCGTTGTAGTTGTGAATTGCCTTTGGCTAAAAATAAATTTATTTGATTAATTGAATGTGACAAATTCCAATTCATCAAATTGGCGCCGTTGCCGGGGACTATACTCCTTTTTTCTGTTTAGCTTATTTATATTTTCAGCATTCAATTCCTAGAATTAGTAGTTTAGTTTATTTTGTTTTTTTTTTTCTTGATACTATTTTCAAATTTATCTCGATTTATCGTTGAATTTCAGATTTGGCGATTTTTAACAGGACTGATTTTCGGTTCTGAGTTACTTCTGTCACAGATATTCAGGTCTTGTGATGGCTCGCCCACTTTTAAAATCATGGGTTCAACCCAACAAAGTACTGATGAGAGGCCCGGCTATTGTTCTTTCTGCTGCAACTCGAGATTTGAAAATCAAAAGTTGCATGTTCCAGCAACTCCCGAGGTTCTATGGGTTGGCTAGGGAGGATGTTATGGGATACTTGAATGATATTGACAATTTCGTCAACCAACTTCCACGACCCGGAGCTGAAATAACGGATGATGAGCTGAGGATGAAGGTTCTTGCTATGGGGCTTGGTGATAAAGCCAAGGCATGGTTAGGCTCTCTGGAAGCCGGATCACTAGACACCTGGGCCAAGGTGTATTCTGCTTTTATGGAGAAATATTTTCCCCATACTTTGACCACCGCGCTGAAGGCGCAAATTACTGGTTTCAAGCAAGACTATGATGAGACCATCTACACCGCTTTCGAGAGGTTCAAGGACCTCAAGCACAAGTGACCACACCATGGTTTTGAGCTTCCTGATCTTGTCCAGCACTTCTACAATGGACTCACATATGAGAGTCAATAGGTGATGGATTTCCAATGTCGTGGTACTATCTGGGAAGAGACCGCCGAGCATGTGTGGGCGTGTTTCGAAAGGCTTGCTGGAACATGTGATTCTTAATCTCCAAATCACGAGTTGCAGCAGAAAGAACAATAGCTGGACCTCTCATCCGGTCCTGGTTGGGTTGAACCCATGATTTCAAGAGTGGGAGAGCCATCACAAAACCTTCCCAAGAATCAGGTTGCTTAAAAATCTCCTGCAAAGAATCAGATAAATCTTCCTCCACTACCTCAACTCTAGCACTGTCTCGCTTCCTTTGATGATATACCCTATCAATCTCCGCAATAGGTTCAACAAGAGGAATTCCACTAGATCTCGTGCTCCGCATAAACTACCTGAAACGAATCAAGTGAGTATCAAGGGGAAACAAACTAAACTAGCTACTAAATTCTGGAAATTGAATGCTGAAAATATAAACAAGCTAAAAAGTAAAAAGGAGTTATAGTCCCCGGCAACGACGCCAATTTGATGAACGAGATTGTCAGACTTGAAAAATCAAATAAATTTGTTTTAGCCAAAGGGCAACTCACAACTACGAGTGTCGATCTCTAGGGACTTAACTAGATTTAACTAAATAACTATATATAAATTCAGAAAACAAATTTAACAATGCTTGACTTAACAATATATGATGAGAGTTGGTGATAGTATGCTCATTCTAAGCATCAAGTTCTAATTATGCATGAAAGTGCAACTCGTACTGCTTTAAAAGTAATTCGAATTAACAAACACCAAAAACAGATTTGTAGACGTGTATTTTGAAAGCTTCCTATCTATACTAATACTTGGCTAAGGTTGTCAGTCTTAGTTCAAGCAGTACTTGTAATTGAAGATATTGAAAATGATGATCTTTAATTGTCCTAGTGTTTCTAACACTTTTTTACGAAGATATTGGCTTAGTTGGATCAAAGATTCGAATATAACAATAAAACAAGTAAAAGACTCAGAAACTCAATCATGCATAATATGAACCCTAGCTAAGAATTTACATACTATCACCAACTAGATGTTTAGCTACTCATATCAAAGTCATAAACAACAATATCAATCATATAAGAAAACATAGTTGAATTGAAAGATAAATAGCAGAAATTGTGAGATACAAAGTTACCACCAAAGGTTGTCAATCTCCGGTGAATTGCTAAACTCACAAAGATCTAGCAAGGTGAGATCAATTGATGTCCAAATCTCTACTCAATGCTCCAAAATCTTTAAGAACTAATGGTTCTAAGAGAAAGAATACCCAGAACAAGCTCTAGGGTTTAAGTCTGCAAAATAATGATCTAAGATATGAAAATTCGCAACTTTTACAAATATATATAGTTTCTGTCTGCAGCTCCGAGGCGGACCACCGAACACCAGGCGGTGTGCCTGGTACGGGCAGAGAGTTGCCCGTGCCTTTTCTTCCTCCGGATCTTCGATTCATGACATTGGGCATGGTTTTGAGCTCCGAAACTTGGTCTTTTGGCCTGGAAACTCGTCCCGGTACTCCTTGACACACCACGGGTGATCTTGTTGTACCAAAACATCATAGTTTCGCCATGATTTATATCCAAAAGTGCGATTTTCACCTAAATCCTGAAAATATCAAAGAAAATAGAAACGTGACACTATTCTAACAAAATGCACTAAAATGCATACAAGAGGATAACTAAATTGATGAAAAAGACCCGAATCATAGTGTAAAAAACACTGTCATCACTTCGCGAACAGTTGGCCAGTAGTAGCCTTGGAGGATGACTTTTTGTGCAAGGGTTCTCCCACCAGCATGGTCCCCGCAACTTCCTTGGTGCATTTCTTCGAAAACTTTTTGCACTTCTTGCTCAGCGACACATCTCAAGTAGACTCCCTCAAAGGATCTCTTATACAAGTGGTCTCCTTGTATGATGTCGCGGCCAGCTTTTCCGTTGATTCTTCGTGCTTCAGCTTTGTCACGAGGAAGGCTAACGTGCATGAGATAGGTAGCGATCCCCTGCATCCAACTTGGTTGAGTATCAATGGCCAAGATGTTTGACTTTGATGACCATAGAGATGATGCATTGATTTTCATAAGTATCACATTCCGGGTATCCACTCCTCCGGAGGCTGAAGCGTATTTTGATAGAGAATCTTCTCTTTGGTTGAGATCTCTTGAGAATTTTTCAATCTCACAACTTTCAAACTTTTGGATTTCTTCTGTGATGGCGCTCTTGTACTCGGCTAGTGAATCCTTCTTTGTTTTGAACTTTCCTGAGATTTGCTTCTCGGCCAATTGAGAGTCAGTGAAGAGGTGGAGCTTCTTCACTTCAAATGCTTTTTCCATACGTATAGCTATGAGGATAGCTTCATACTCAGCTTCATTATCGGAGACCGGAAAGCTTAGAGTAACGGCGTACTCGAGCTCCGCTCCTCCTGGACTTTTGAAGTAGATTCCTATTCCGCCATTTTTTCCCGAGGAAGATCCATCATCATGAAATATCCACACGTCCCCATGGTCGGTGAGCTCTTTAGGTTTTGAAGAGACGTTCTCCTTAACATTGGGCTCCTCGATTTTTTCTGCTAGGAACACTTCGTGTCTTTTCCTCTTTGATTGTGACATTTCTTTGACTTCTTTCAAAGAATCTTATAAAGCTTTCATTGTCTCGCTCTTCCGTGGTCGCTCCTCGACCATCATCATGACATTTTGGCTTTCTGGAGGGTTTTCCTCTGACACTTCCTTAGAGGGGGTACTCTACCAGGAAGTCGTCAATAACTTGGGCTTTGTTGGCCAACGGTGCTTGGTAGTCAATGTCATACTCGCTCAACCCGATTGCCCACCTTTCTAGCCTTTCTAAGTTTTCTTGCTTTCCAAGGACTTGCTTGAGAGGTTGCTTCGTCAGGACCACAACCTTATGAGCTCCGAAGTAAGGCTTCAGTCGACTCGCCGTGTAGACAAGAGCGAAAGATAGCCTCTAGATATCCATGTAACGTGTCTCGGCTCCAGCAAGTACTTTGCTCAAGTAGTAGATGGGCAAGTGGTCATTTCCTTGTATTCTTACCAAGACCGAGTTAATGGCTTCCCCTGTTGCTGCCAAGTATAAGTAAAGTACTTCTCCTTCCATGGATTATGATAAGATTGGAGGGGAGAGTAGATACTCTTTGAGTTTCTCGAAGGCTTCCTCGCACTCTTTTGTCCATTCGAAGTGGTTGCTCTTTCGCAAAACATTAAAAAATGAAGGTTCTTCTTGGTGGATCTTGAGATAAACCTGCTCAACGCGATGGACTTCCCTACCAATTGTTGTACCTTATTGATGGTTTGGGGTTGTGGAAAATCGAGGATCGCCATGATTTTTTCAGGGTTTGCTTCAATTCCTCTCTCCGTTACCATGTAACCGAGGAACTTCCCTCCTTTGACCCCAAAGGTATATTTCGCCGGATTGAGCTTCATGCCATACTTCCTCAAGATCAAGAAGCACTTTGTCAGGTATCCTACGTGTTGCTCCTCGCTCTTACTCTTGACCAACATGTCATCGACATATACCTCCATCGTTTTTCCCAACTCTTCCTTAAACATTTTGTTGACCTACCTTTGGTAGGTCGCTCCGGCATTTTTGAGACCGAAGGGCATCACGTTGAAGCAGTAAACGTTTCCTTTCGTGAAGAAGGCCGTCTTTGGCACATCATCTTCGGCCATTTTGACTTGGTAGAACCCCTGGTATGCATCCATGAAACTCAAGAGGGCACACCCTGCCTGTTGAGTCGACCAGCTGGTCGATCCGAGGTATTGGGTAGGGATCCTTCGGGCAAAACTTGTTAAGTCTCGTGAAGTTGTTGCACATTCTCCACTTGCCGGGTCCTTTCTCTACGAGGACTACATTGCAAACCCAGTCGCAATATCTTACTTCTTTGATGTGACCAGCCTTAAGGAATCTTTGCACCTCCACCTCGATGATGGCATTATCTTCCGCACTGAAGTCTCTTCGCTTTTATCAACTATGGGTGATTGACGGATCGACGTTCAGACGGTGAACAGTGACTCTTGGGTCGATCCCTTTGAGGTTCTCGGTACTCCACGTGAATATGTTGTTGTTATCTCTTAAACATTGAATGAGCTTCATTCTTACTTCAGTGGTCATCACGGTACCAATCTTAGTAACCTTGTCGGCACTTCCTTCGACAATTTAAATTTCTTCGAGGGTTTCTCTCGCCTCTATCTTGTTTTCCTCGAAGAACTTCTTCTTCTTGGAAGATGGTGGTACTGGGGGTATAACTTGATACTCCTCGAGCTCCTTAACAACTCCTACTAGGGTATCTCTCTCCTTCTTTTGGATTGGTTTCCTTCGCCTAAGTGACGGACTTGGCTTTTTCAATTTTTTCTTTACTCGCCGAACTGTATAAAAACGGTAAGGAGCATGATGAACTAAGGGTTTTTCCTTGAGCGATTGACCTGGATTCGGTTCTCCAATAGCAACTTTGGAAGTGAATTTTGCCGACATACTGTAGCATTCCCATGCTTCTCTTATGTTCCCATCTTCTTGTCCAATCCCCAATGGAGTGGGGAACTTCAACTTGTTGTGGATCGTAGATACTACGGCTCGAAATTGAGAGAGGGCAGGGCTTCCCAAGACTGTGAAGTAGTCAAAGGGCATATCTACGACCACGAAGGGGACGTGTTGAGTTACTCTTCGTGGATCACTCCCCATTGAGACCGTCAAGTTGATCATTCCAAGGGTCGTGATGGGTTGTCCTCCAAATCCTACCAGGGCACTCCTCACTTCTCTAAGACCTTCCCTTGGGTTCATATGCATCCTCTTCAAGTGCCCGTGAATAGTAAGTTAGTCGAACATCCGGTGTCGACTAGGATCCTTCCCAAGTTGTAAGACTGAACATCAAGGGATATCACTAGCGGGACACATGGGTCGTAGATGCTTCCTCCTCCGGCGTGCCTTAGAGGGAGTTCGCTATCATCAAAAGAAATCACGTTGGTTCTTGGTTGTGCAACTTGGGCATACTTCACATCTCTAATCTTGATATTATCAGCTGTGATCTCCCTTTGGTTTCGAGTGTCGCCTCCCGCGTGTCCTCTGGTGATTGTAAGAGTATGGATGCTTCCATTTACGGGACGATTCTCATAATTGTTGAAATTATGAATGTCGTCATAACGAGGATTTCCTTGGGGGTGGTGCTCGATCCCCACTTGTGGTGGTGGAGGGAGGATGGCTAGAGGTTCTTGCTTTCAAATATAGTTGACCAACTTTCCATTGCGAATCATCCTCTCAATCTCGTTCTTGAGCTCGACGCGGTCGTCGGAAGTGTGTCCCTTTCCTTTGTGCAATTGGCAAAATTTCTCGGAGCTTTTGTTCTTTCGATTCTCTTGGATTGGAGGAGGCCATGAGACATCTAGCTTCCTCGAGACTATATAGTTCAAGATGTCGTATCTTGGCCTATTGAAATCTGTGTAGTTGCTGTACCTCCTTGGAGGAGATCTCCTCGGAGGGGTTCTCTTGTCTCTAAACACATTTCTTGGAGGACCTTTCTTGATCAAACCATGCTTTTGATCCCTCCTTTGCTTTCCAGAATTTTGTTGCCTTGGAGGATATTCCTTCTCTCTTTCTTTTTCTTTTCCTTTCTCCTTGGGAGGGTTGGTTCTCACGGTGACCGTTTTCCGGAACTCTTCCGCTTCAAGGAAATCCTTGCAAACTTTCGCTAGTTGAGCTTCACTTTCGACACATGATGCTGAGAGCACCTCTTGGAATTTGACATTGGTAGTGTTACCATACAAGTATTCTGTCCTTTCATTGATCGAGTGGTCCTCAACCAGGAGGGCTGCTTCATGAAAACGGTTGATGAAGTCCCTCAGATCTTCATTATTTTTCTGAACAATTTTGGCCAAGTATCTCACTCTTATTTTGGTGTTCATGACCTTCTCGAATCTCTTAGAAAACTATTTGCAAAGCTCTCTATAGGACTTGATCGAGCGCTGAGGAAGGCGCGACCACCATTTCATGGCTTATCCTGAAAGATTAGCTGGGAAGAGTAATGCTTTCGTCTTTGAATCATGACCATATGCATCCATTTTGGTACCGAATCTCACCAAGTAGTCCTTTGGACAACTTGTTCCATCATAGCTTTCGAAAGTAGGGAAGCCTCTCTCGGTTTTTGCTTGATGACTCCTTATCTCATTGCACAATGGACTTGGATCTTGATCTTGCTCTTTTTCTTGCACATCGCCTCTTAGGGTTTCTATCTGAGCTTCGAGTGCGGTCTTTCTCGTTATGAGATCTTCCAAAGTGAGCTTCCTCCCCGTGATTGGGTCGATCCCAATTAAGGGGGTTACCTCTGCTACGGTCCTCAAAGCGTTGTTCTCCGCTACCGCCTCGGGTTGATTCTGAGGAGTTACTTGGTTGGGCGTGACTTGGTTCGGGAGAGTGGGTGGTGTAGCGACCACCTGAGCTTGGTTTTCTTGAGGAGCTACATTTTGCATTGACGCGCGTATCCTCCTATCAATTAAATCCGTCAAATCATCAGGAGCACCTTGTGGTCCTAATCTGGATTGAACTCTTGAAGGTCCAAGTCTAGATTGGATTGTCCTTGTGTTGGATCTTGAATGTGCTTCATCATGAACTAGAGGTGCTCTTTGTTGGGATTGACGAGGTGTTGCGGCAAAATTGTCATGAGGTTGCTCCTGTACTCGGGCTTGTTGTACTTCTGGGGCTTGGAGTTCTGCCTCAACCCTAGCGGCCTCATTCTCTCCTACATATCCTTGTATAGTGAGAAGGAACAAGCCGTATAGAGTTTCGCCCATCCCAAAGTCTGATGGTCGGACTACTCGTCTGTTAGGAAGGGTGAAGTTCAATGTGGCTGGCTGAGGAGGATTTGCTGCTACATGAGGAGGATGTCCTCTTGGAGCGACATTGTTTGTAATCCTTAATGCTCCATAAGCACTTCCAGCTAGGAAGCCTTGGGGATTATTCTCTCCCGACCTTTCTTCTTGGGAGCCCGTGACATTGGTGAATGCCCCCTCCATCATATCTTGATTCCTCTCAACATTGTTATTTATAGGTGCCCTTGAAGCAGCTACCCTTCCTCCTCCTCGTCCATTTATAGGGGGACGGTTCGTTGGGCGAGGCGGATTCTCCGGTACTACATTGGCAAGTCGAACACTTCTTCTAGGAGGCATCTCGAGAAGCGTCTCGAGGATAGTGTCTCGGCTCGACTAGTAGGGCAAGGAATGACCTTTCGATCAGATTCCCACAGACAATGCCAAATGTTGAAGGGTAATTCGTGCTTCCTCTTAAGTTCGTACTAAACCATCACAGGAAACTACTTAGGTCCACTTTGTGTATTCTTCTTCTTATAATAGCGGGTATTCTTCACGTAGCGTCCTCGCACCTGAAAGAGACCGGAGGGGGGGGGGGTTTAGTGTCTCTTACCCGGTCTGTAGGATATCAGACTGGAGTTTCGACTTTATGAGTAGGGAGTGGAAGACTTCCCTAGTGAGAGAAATATTGTGAGTAGGTGAGTAGTAGGTGAGAGCTATTATTGCTTACCTGGGGATTATGAATGAGAGTCCCTTATATACTCATAGTATTTTATTGTCACTTTATGTAAGATCGTGACAAGTGTCCGGCTGAGATAGAGGCCTCATTTGGCCCAATCGCATTAAGGAGGTCCATGGGCTTTGACCCAAGCATCTTGACTAGGGCTAGGAGGTCATTATTCACTTTTTGGGTCTTATGCAAGATTTTGGAAGGCGGGCCCCCCTAAGGACCGACCAGGGGTGGTCGGCCTGGGTCCTTGTGCCTTCCTTATGTCCCATAGTCTGAGTAGTTCTCTGCCTGTTCTCCTTAGGAGGATGGTACCTTGACGTAAGGTCCTCCTCAATCCTACCATGTATGGTGGTCGAGCCCCAGGTGCTCCTCGCGCCGCACATTCGTCTTGTCCTTGTAGTGAGCTCATCTTGAGGGTCGGCCTCACAGTAGTGGTCGGACCGTATGTTGGCCGAGCAACTCTTAAATGACTTACTTAGGTGTGGTCGCGTCCTTAGAGGGACGACCCTTTAAGCTTCGTCACGCTCTTAGACCGCTCCAGTTCGTACATGCGGACTGGAAATATTTTAACACCAACAGGAAACACCACGAGGTGCCCTCTTCCGCTCTGAAATTATAAATATAAAATGAAATTTATGAAGTAAGTCCAATATATGATAAGTCTTGATGGTTTTGCAATATATAGATCAAAGTTGAATGAATTTACTCACTTGGTTTTGCAAGGGATGTATCTTTTCCAGCAGCCGTATCATCTCCAGCAATCGTATCTTCTTCATGGGTTGTATCTAAGCCGTCATGTGAAAATTCCAACTGATTGCTCTCTTCAGGTTTCGGAGGAGTAATCATTTGCTCTGGTTGTTCGGTGATAGCTGGACTTTTCTCTTTATTGAGCTCTGGAGATGATCCCTGACTCTTTGTGATGATTTCATGTTGTGTGGATTCAATGTCATTCTGAGCAGGAGTTTGTGATACCTTTGGAGCCTGATTACCCTTTGGAACTGCGGGCATAGTTGGCGGATTAACCTTTGGAGCTTTGGAGGCAACAGGTTGAGCTTCAGAGACATTAGTTGATGTTCCATTTGCACGACCAGGAACTGTACTCGCCATCATTGCCCTAAGATCGTTAAGTGAAGTTAGCGGTGGTATCACCCTTGAACGAGTGTTGACTGTAGGACTTGGATGTGCATTATGCAGTTTCCCCCCTTTACGACCTAATGTTTGTCCTTTTGTTTTTGCTCCTTGCATACAGTTAAGCATAAGTCAGACATACTGTAGTAATGAAATAATAACATCGTTCATATAACTTTAATAAATCCCTTAATAACTAGGGCAAATGACCATATACAGAAGAAGTGGTCTTCTGGGCAGAATCCATGTCATAGTAGTTAATTTTTCATTTTTTTTTCCTTATTTTCCTCTTATGTTTTCTAATTTCTGGTTTTTCCTACAACAACTTCTAGATATTTTGATAGACAGTAGCATCCAATCTCTGGGAAGAATCCATATCCAAATAGTCCATTTTTCCCTTTTTTTGTTCTGATTAATTTATGGTATCAGTCTATCTACTTTCTTGTTTTGCACTCATATAACATTTAAAGGTATATGAGAAATCAACAAAAATGTTCATATACACTTTCATCAAATTTCTACCAAAAATCATTCATATAACCATTAACTATTGTACATGAACCTAGCAAAACATTAATAAACACTAGCATCACAGTTCTTGTAAGAATCTATGTGATACTAGTGCATTTTTCTTTTTCTTGCAGATAGTTAAATATAAATCACTCATATTGTAGTGAAGAAATAATGAATACAAATATAAAAGGTTACAAGAAGTAAAATTATGCCTTGCATCTCAAGCCACTTTGTTTTTATTCATTATGTATCCTTAGAAGGTTTTGAAATAAAAGATTCATTACCTTAACATGTTTATAACTTATCTCAAACAACATGTATGTGTAGAATCAAACCTGAGGCCTTGGACTTTTTAACCGGGGCATTACCCTCTTCCGAGTTCTTTTTTAAACATCGTTTGTTCCCAGCTTCACCTGAAACATTTAAACCAGATCATGTATGAGGCACCATAGTATTGGAAACTGATTAAATAATAGAAAACCGTAAGTTTTGAGATTGACCTGTACTTTGCTTCTCACTAGTCTTTCCCTTTGTACGAGGTGAAGAACTTTTAACAGGTGTAGTACCTCCTCCATAACACCGCTTAGTCATACCAGGTTGCACTACGAGTAAAACATTTACAAGTAATCTAAAGTCTGAGAAGAAACCACTAGTATATATGGTGGCCGTAAAATTGAAAGTTATGCACTAACAGTATTCGGCTCATATAATTACCCTTTGTTCTTAAGCTTTCGTAACCAGGCTGCTCGTCCTCGGTTTCTGATCCTGGCAAAGTATAAGTGTTGGCTTTCTCCCTAGCTTCTGTGGCTATTGTTTTCTTTGCCATTTCAGCTTTCGATTTTCTAACCCCGTTGAGTGCTGATAAACCTGGCGACATCTGTGATTGAAGTTGTACAAGAAAGATTTTTAAATGTTGATGACTAACATACAAGACCAAACAGGGTAATGATTTTAACTAATCGAATAACTAGGGTAATCTTAATCCTCATCAAATGTACTTGATTCTTTAGGCATGCATATGAGAGTGCATTAAAGGAAAAAAAGTAACAGATTTGGCTTTCATTCAAGCACACAGCAGCACACGTGCTAATCAATATCATATACTTATAACCATAACCATTCCATCAAAACACTGACCCATGGGTGATCTGCAAAGCAACCTCACGCCAAGCCTACAATTTCAAAACACACACAAAAGAACACAATGCAAAGGGATATCAAACATAAGGTCATAGATCACTACCTATATCTTCATCGGGCAGGGAATTCATGATAGAGTTCGAAATGGCGATTACAGTTATATTACACCTAATCTTGATCTCATGCATGACAATATCAGATCATAATTACTAATTGATGGAAGAATGTATTTCAATTTTCATGAAAGCACGGAAAAAATAACAAGCCAGAGATCGATTAAGCCCCTTCGAAGTGCATGTCGATATTACCACAGAAACTCGTAAAACATTGAGATGGATGTCACCTGAAATTGACTAGCTAAGAAGAAGATGGATGCACCTCGATGATCGCCGTTACCAGAAGTCGGATAGTGAGAGTAAGGGTTTGGCCGTAATGGGGAGAGATAGTAAAGAGATAGTGGGTTTTGTGTGTTTTGGTTTTTGTTTTGAAAGTCCAAAACTTAATCCAAAATTTTAGAATGGAGGGAAAAAAGGAATTTCGTTTCCCTCTTACTTTGATTTTATTTTTGTTAAAATTAACTCAAATTACATTCCTTATTAATTTTATTATTATTGTTATTATTAGCAGTTCATTATCATTATTTTTAAAATTATTATTATTGATGAGTCGTTTTTTCACCAATTAAATTTGTAAGCCAAAGAGCAGTTATCACTACACAAATCAGAGTGTAATGGCAAGTTGTCCCCGAGTGTCGTTCTCTCGGGACCTAACGTGGCTTTGTTTGAGGTTTTTGTATGAGATTTCAGTCAACGAGTTCAAGTTGGTTTTTGAAACGGTTTTAGACCACAACAACTAGAATCAAACTTGTTTGTAATCAAAGATGGAAAACGGTTGGTGGTAAATATTCAATTAACATGTATGGATTATGAATATGCTCACAAGTTCAGTGTGTAAAACCTTCGACTAAGTCTTGTAAGCAACCGTCTAGGTAACTTTCATGACACACATCATAAAAGATCACTATCAATACATTAGAGGTGTTTGTTACTAACACCATTTATCTAGCATGATGCAAATTACAAACATACAATCCTACAGCTTTCATTGACCACGAGTTTGTCACATACTCTATTCGAATATATTTTATAGGCAACTATGAATCATAAGAAGCAATTTGCAGCAAGATTGAATCACAATCTCATGTAAGTATAAACATAATCCAACACATGTAAATTCTACATTCTACCACCAACACAAAGGATTTAGCTACTCATATTCAATAATGAAAACATCAAATCATATGAATTGTTACAGGAAGACATTTGATCAAACTACTACACAAGAGATTGATACAAAATTACCACCAAAGCTGTCACTATTCGGTGGAAATTGATAGAAACCTCTCCGTAGATGAAAATAGCATGCAATCCTATGGACAAATCTTCAATCCAATGTGAATTAAAATGTAAATGTGAGTTCTAGGGTAAAAATTGGGGCTTAGATCTCTCCAAAATTCGAATGCTGAAGTCTGAATTCTCAAAAAAGTAACTGAAAATTGAGTTTAAGGACAGAATCCCGATTCTGTAACTGAAGCCAAGCGAACCGCTTGGTCAAGCGGACCGCTTAGCTCCTGCCAAGCGGTCCACTTGGTTGCTGGGGAATTCTCTGGAAATTCCAGAGACTTCAGGCGGAGGGCTTGACTTCTGGAAGTGGCTCACTTGCTCTGTGCTGCAAATTTTGACTTGGAAACTCAATCCCTTGCCCACGATCAGTCCTCGGGTGCCTTGGACGCGTCCTTCTCAATGCTTATTGGGGCTCGGGCACTCACGAACAAAGCCACAGAGATCGAGGAACTTCAACGGGGCCATTTTCCATCAAAAAATGCTCGTTTTTAGCTCCAAAAATACCGTTTCGTACCTAAGTGCCTGAAAATGCAGAAAACACAAAACGTGACACTATTCTAAAAAACTAACCAAAAAACTAAGCAAAAAGATAGCAAAAGAAGGTAAAAAAGACAAGATGAACGCATCAAAAATACGTTCATCAATCTCCCCAAACCAAATCCTTGCTTGTCCTCAAGTAACAAACTAATCTAAATGCAACACGAAAAGGAGTCTCATGCCAAGTAAAGTGAACTAATCTATTGAATCTACCAAATGCTTACGAACAAAGACCGTATGAGCATGACATGCAAGTAGGTTGAAGAATGCCTCGATTGCGAATATACACAATCTCATGTGCACTTTGTTAAGCAAAGGAGTCTCTCGTAACATCTTCTACCTGGACCTGGTCAGTGACGACACAATGATGCATATTATCATACTACAATTGGCCCGTGCCTATGAAACCGTAGGCTTACTACTGTTCTCCAAGCGAGGCTTTTCCTCAAGAGAGGGCGAACCAATATTGGCTCTCATCAAACGAAAGAGGGTTTCCTAGAAAGATAACACTCCCCTATTCTACCCAGACTCTCAAAGAATGAGTCTCTTTCAACCACTTCTTGAATGGCAAGACGAGGGTGGTCAAGAACAGGCCTTGGACATAGGCGACACGAAAGAAAAGATAGAATTTACAACTCGATAACTTCACAAGAACAAAATATTTACATGACACTTGACACTTTACAAAGACTGCTTTTTGGCTTGCAAGTACCCTTCTTTTGATTTTTTGGGTCTTATTCTTATTTTTCTTTGCTCTCTCTCTCTTTTTATATATATATATATATATATATATATATATAGGCAAGCAACAGCACTAACAACGAAACAACGAAAAACACCTCCCCAAACCTATTCGAGAGAATAGGTTCGAGCACAAAAGACGAAAAGAAAAGGAACAAAATATATAAGACGCCTCCCCAAACCTATTCGAAAGAATAGGTTGGAGCACAAAACAAAGAGAAAAAAGAAAAAACTTTACAACGACTCAAGAATGAAGGACAAGAACAACAAAGCAACCCCCTCCCCAAACCTGTTTGTTAGAATAGGTTTAATAAAAGGAATCGCACACCTCACACTACCTCTATCCTAGGCATTTGGCAATCTCTATTCGAGGTGAAGAACTTGTCGCCTCTTACGTACATAATTACACGGGTTACAACCATAGATTTTAACATGTATCATTTCATAAGGCCATCGTGAACCGCAGCAGAAGAAACACCACTCAAGGTGATGTCGAGACTACTAATCTTAACTAGTGCACATGCGAATGTGACAAACCTAGCGAGACAAGTCTCAAACTACTTGCAAAGTGATGCAACATATGATCAATGGTCATAAACACTTAGTCTATTCAATAGAAAGTTCAAAAACTTGGCAATAAACTCCACACACAACAACGTGCAACATCTAATCTAAGGATGATATGCATGCAAAAATTAAAAAAACACGACAAATCACTAGAAATTTGAGCTAAAAGGTATGCACGAACCAAAAGAGCACATAGTACTTAAAATCCAATAACCCCTCCCCAAACCTAAACTTTTGCTCGTCCTCGAGCAAAGAAGAGTTGATAAGAAAGGAAAAATTGGATTTATAGTACACTTCCCTGAGATAAAGGTTCGTGTCCAACTCCTAATGAAGAGTAGTACCTGAAAGGACTCAAGAAACAAGTGAAACGGGTGCTCATAGGTGGAAAAAGGGAAAAAAACTGGAATTCGGGGATACAGGGCCAAGTGGGCCGCTTGGCAGTGTCCAAGGGGACCGCTTGGAACCACCCAAGCGGGCCTCTTGGAATCTGGAGGAATTCCAGAGACTTTGCTAGTCTCCAAGCGACCCGCTTGGCATTTCCAAGCGGCACACTTGACTCTGGCTTAAGTTTTTGGAATTTTTCCAGTTTCCAAGTGGACCGCTTGGAATTTCTAAGCGGGCAACTTGTCCTGTATACCCAAATTCTATATTTTTTTTGACGTTTCCTACCTAAGGTACAAAAACAAATGCATGCGGATAGAAAAACAAGAAATCTATCTAAAGAAAAAGAATCTAACTAAATGCAAAACACTTTACCACCTCAGGTTGCCTCCCGAGAAGCGCCTTTGTTTAAATGTCGTTGGCTCGACTCTTCAAGGCTCAATTCGGGTTGAGTTCAATTTGGGTAATAGAGTTCCCCATCAACGCCCTCCTCAATCGATGAAATCCCTGCAAATTTGACCGAAGAAATAGAGAACAAAGTATCATATAAGTTTGTTAGTGCAAGTCTTATCAACACATGAATTAACAATGGCTCGCAATGTGTGTCGCTTACCATCTACCTCAAAACTACATGTACGACGGTACATGTCAATCACCATGTGCACCTTATTGATGAAGGCTCTTCCCAACAGGACCACATCCTTAAGCTTGGCTTCTGAAGTCGGCATGACTATGAAGCTCGTCTTCACCTCAACACCAACAACTCTCACAACCAAGTCCTCGAGAACTCCCAAAGCTCTCCTCATAGACCCATCAGCAAGTTGAACCATAGCTTTCATTGGCTTCAAACCAGTCAACCGGGACTCTTCATACACGTTCATTGGTAAGACATTGACTCCAACTCCCGTGTCCAGTGTATCCAATATACCATCCTTTGTGCCAAGACCGATTTCCACATCGAAGCTTTCAAGTGCGGGTATTTCCACCATCTCATCCTCAGACGATGAGTTTTCTTCTTCAATATGCGAAGCTTCTTCCTCAACCATAGATGACTTAGGCTCCTTGTTAGCAACGCAAGGCTCAGATATTTTCTTGCTACTTGGCACCTCTACTCGTGCTCCTTCTCTTGTGACCGTGATCTCAACTGGAATATCAGTCACCACCGTGATGGCCATAGCTCTCTCGGTATTACCCAAAAGCTTCTCTTGCTCACGATTAGCTCCTCTATCAATGAGCTCTTGCAGCTTCTTGTTGAGAGAAGAAGTACTAGCCTCCAAGTTCTCAAACCGCTTCTTGTTCATAGCCTGATTCTTGTAATAAGATTCCATAAACTTGTCGGTCTTTTATACCAAGCTTTGCACCATAGCAAGCAAAGAAGATGGACCATATCCTGGTGTCCCATAATTTACCTCAGCATGTTGACGATGATTGATAAATTCTTGCTCATGGTAATCAACACGAGCCACTTGTTCTTCAAAAACTGCCTTGGGTTCTACTCTAGGTTCTCTTGAAAAAAACTTGGCTCTTACATTTCGGTTCTGAGAATTCCGGTACATCGTATCCAACTTGGCCTGAACTTGACTCGGAAACAACTCTCCCATGCTTCCTCCACAAATGATATCCACTTGTGCTTGAACATCCGGATGCAAACCATTATAGAAGAATTGGAGGAGCTGTCATTTATCAAAGTCGTGATGTGGGCACCGATTTTGCAACCCCTTAAACCGATCATAGGACTCGTGGAAGGCTTCATCATACTTCTTCTCAAAAGTGCTAATTTGTCTCTTCATAGACATATTCTTAGAAGCGGGATAGTACCGATCCATAAATTTATCAAACACTTGAGCCCATGTGGTCAAGGATCCAGCTTCTAAAGATCTCAACCAAGCCTTCGCTCTATCCCCAACACCCATAGCGAAAACCTTCATCCGCAAATCATCATCAGTAACTCCAACAGCCGGTCTAGGCAAGTAGAGAGCGAATTCTCTAAGTCATTCAAATACCCAATGACGTCATCATTGTCCATGCCATAGAAATTGGGTAATTGCTGGAACATGTGACTTTTAAGCTCCAGATTCCTTGTTGCGTAATTGAGAAAAATAGCTGGACCACTAGACCCAACCGTAACCTTTGAAAGCAACTTCAATGGTTGCTCATACATCTTGCCTTAAACTCTAGTGTAATCAACACAACACTGAGACAAGGATTAGTTCCCGTTAGTGCAACAAAAATCGGAACACATAGAATTAAGTACAAAGAAATAGGGGGAAAGAAATGGGGTGAGAAAGTGATGTTGGCTGAAAAACCAAAACAAAAACACCAACCAAAGGAGTTAAGTCCCTGACAACGCCGCCAAATTGATGAGTCGTTTTTTCACCAATTAAATTTGTTTATAAGCCAAAGAACACTTATCACTACACAAATCAGAGTGCAATGGAAAGTTGTCCCCGAGTGTCATTCTCTCGAGACCTAACGTGGCTTTGTTTGACGTTTTTGTATGAGATTTCAGTCAACGAGTTCAAGTTGGTTTTTGAAACGGTTTTAGACCACAACAACTAGAATTAAACGTGTTTGTAATCAAAGATGGAAAACGGTTGGTGGTAGAAATAAAATTAACATGTATGGATTACTGATGAACCGGAATTTGTCAGATTCAAATTAACCAAATAAATTTTTTTTAGCCAAAGGCAATTCACAACTACAACGAAAACCGTAATGCAACAGTAAAATAACCTCGAGTGTCAATCTCTAAGGACTATAACTAGCTTTATCTAATTTAACTTAAACTATAAAATCAACAAACGACTTAGCACAGGTTTTTCTTATCAAGATAATGGAAGTTAGTGATAGTATGATCATTCAAAGCATAGTAGGTTAATAATCATGCATGAAGTACCCGATCGTTTTGCATAGAGATCTAAGATCATGAATTGTCCAATGTGTTCCGTTTTATTCAACACTACGAAGATAGAGGGCTTAGATAGATCAAAGAAATAAAGCAATAACTCAAAGTCTGATTCGCATTACCGCCATCATGCACAATTAAGAACCCTCGCTAAGAAATCACATACTATCACCAACGATAGATTTATCTACTCATAGATGTCATGCAATCAACAAAAATCATAGCAAGATTGAATGAAAACATGTTGAAAGATATATAAATAGAAAAATCGTGTGATACAACGTTACCGAAGGTTGTCAATCTCCGAAGAATCGCGATCTCACAAGCTCCAAATTGATAAGAAAAATTGCCTCCTATGCTAAGAATTCCCAGAACAGGCTCTGGAAAATTCCTACATAAAACTAATGAGAAAGGTATGAAAAAAGGTCTGAGAAAGTATGAAAAAACGTAGAGAAACAGCAACTATATATAGGAGTTCGGCAAGCGTGGGGCGAGTCGCCCCACACACCGGGCGAACCGCCTGGTGTGGGGCGAACCGTCCCACATCCCGGGCGAATCGCCCGGGAGCTTCAGTCGGCGAGAGACGCGTTTTTGGATTTCTTTTCCTTTTCGGACTCGGTTTTTGCCTTCTAGTGACCTTTTAGCCTTCAGACTCGACCCCTAGACTTCAAATCCCATCCGGAATCTTCTAGATACTCCAAAAATGTCCCCGGAACACCGATTCTTCGTTCTCTTCAATATAATTGCCCGGAAAACCACGTTTTTCACCTAAAACCTATAAAATGCAAACTAAAGGGAAACGTGACACTATTCTAATAAAATTCACTAAAATATAGCTAAATTAACATAGAGGATAGCTAAATTGGTGAAAAAAGACTCGAATGAAAGTGTAAAATACACGTTCATCAAAGTCCCTAAACCGAACCTTTGCTTGTCCTCAAGCAACTAAGCTAGACTCTAATGCAAAAAACAATGCAACACAAAAAATGGAGTCTCATGCCAAATGAAATGAACTAATCTATTGAATCTATCAAAAAACTTATGAACAAAAACCATACAAATTATAACATGGATATTGGTTGAAGAATGCCTCGATTGACTCATACACATTCACATAAGCACTTATGTCAAACAAGATAGTCTCTCGTAACATTCTCTACCTGGACCTAGTCAGTGACGACGTAATGAAACATGTTAAAATACGAATGGTTGTCCCGTGCCTATGAAACTGAGGACTTACTATTGTTCACCAAGTTAAGACTTTTCCTCAAAGAGGTCGAACCAATACTGGCTCTCATCAAACGAAGGAGGGTTCCCAAAAAAAGATAAAACTCCCCTATTCTACCCATCTCTCAAGCAAAGCCCTAAGCTATTCACCACTTCCTGAATGGGAGGACGAGGGTGGTCTAGAATAGATGACACTCAAACAAACAAAAGACAAAAAAATTACAACTCGATTACGAACATTACAAGAATTGAAAAATGAGACAAACACTTTGCTAAACTGCTTTTTGGCTTCTTTTTTAGACCCTTCCTTGCTTTTTTTTTTTGGTCTTTTCTTTTTTTCTTTTTTTTCCATTTTTTTTTCTTTTCCAGTTTTTTTCTTTTTTCCGGAACGTTTCTTTTTCTTTTTTTTTAGCCAGCAGTAGCACAACGAAAAGAAATTAAAATGAAACATAAACGACCTCCCCAAACCTATTCGAAAGAATAGGTTGGAGTACAAACTTTACGAAAAAAGGAAAACAAACTCACAACACACACTCAAAAATCGAAAAACAAATCTAATGATAGCGTAACCCCCTCCCCAAACCTATTCGAAAGAATAGGTTGCAAACAAAGGATCACACAATCTCACACTACCTCCTTCCTAGGCATTTAGCAATCTCAAAGCAAGGTGAAGACTTGTTGCCTCTTAGGTACATAATTACTCGAGAAAACAACCATAAGATCCTAACATGCATCACCCTATTATAAAGGCCTTCGTGAACCGCAGTAGAGAAAACACCACTAAGTGATGTCGAGACTACCAAGCTTAACTAAGTGCAAACATAAATGTGACAAGTCAAGCGAGAAAAACCTCAAACAAATTCATAGAGATGAAGCATATGATTAAGGTCATAGCTAGTTAATCTACCCAATAAAAAAGTTTGAAAAATTTGACAATAAACTCCACATAAAACATGCAAGACTATCCTAGGATGAATGTAGTGTATGCAACTAAATACTAAGAAAGCGGTAAACGTGCAAATGCAAATGCAAACGGATAAAACATGCAAGGTACTGTACTCATCCTACCAATGCCAAGCTCTAAACCATCAATTCCAAGCTCCAAACTAACAACACTAGTTCACTTAAATCCCATCCCCCCTCATGAATTTAAAGCTAGTCCCTAGCAATAAGAAAATGAGGAAATAAGATGTGATACTAGATGTTACCGCGTGGTTTGGCCTCGGTCGGCTGAGTACGCTAGATGTAAGGTATTGAGATTGCTCGAGGGGCCTTATTGGTGATCATCGGAGCTCGTGGTGGTGGTGGTAGTTCCACTAATAGATCGGATAGGACCAACTCATCCGTTAGTATTCATGGCATCCTCATTGTCCCTATTGTCTTCATTGTCACCACCATCATCACTAGTAGAATTGCATTGTCGAAGAGAATCCTCAAGATTAGCCTCTGCAGTAATGGGGGTTTCCATCCGGTATCTCTCTAATAGACTGTGAACTGTTGAAGGGGAAAGAGCAGTGGTCTTACAGTCTTCCTCACCAACGTTCTCTACCCCATAGAACTTTCAGTAAGCTGCGATGAAACTCGGAGGTTTTTTTCTTCTTTACACAATGTTGCCCACATTCTCTACGGTTGATGCTCCCGATGTCTATATGGTGCTCCCTCAATAAGAAGTCGAGGGGCACCCCAAAGAGGGGTTGGATGTCCATGTCATTATGTTTTGGAATCAAGTTAGCGATTCGGAACTTCATCACCACTGTCGACTCAAGACTGAATCTATTGTGATGAGGCCGCCCCGGCTCCTTCCTATTCACTCGGACCTTGCAGTCCTTGTGACAGATTTCTGCCGTAATATTGGTTTCAATCCCTTCACTGGTACGTGAATAGACATAAGAGTGCTCACTCCTGGTGGATTCTCGTTCCTCCTTATGGATAAACCACGAAGCTGTTGCAAAAGTCCATGGCTCGAACGCACCTCTAACGAGATCACTCTCCTTCTCTTGAAAACTAGTAGACCCAACATAGAACTCATGGAAAATGTCCTTGTCAAACCCCTTGACATGGTTGTAATCGAACCGCCTCCAATACCTCATTGTAGCCAAACGGAAGTGCTCCTCTCCCTTTGTGGCATGGTTCCTACAAACATATATTAGTACCTCGTAAGACACAAAACAGATTTATGCATATGCAAATGCAAGAGTGAAACGCACGAGTGATAACAACAATCGATCTCCTCAAAACATCATTGTCTAGTCTAGCTACTTCTAGAACTAAAAAGCAACATACCAACATATCGAAGACATGTAACATATCACATTAAGCTCTTGCTAGACAACAAATAGCCTTAAATCGTAAGGCTCAATTCATACCATAGTAGCGAAAATTCTAGCATCACAAATCCTCAAACTCATTAATCATGCATTCTACCATTATGTCCATCATTATCACATCAACAACACAACCATAAACATGGAATGGAAGGGAAAGAAGCAATGCACTTGAAGACATAGACATCTAGTAGGCAAAATTCTCAAACCAACAAACCAAGCATAATTGAACATGCAATTGATAGTGAATAACGTTTCTATTCACACAAACAATCAACCCATACATCATATAAGCCTAATTGAAGCATAAATAAAAAAAAACCCCAAATTTGAAAAATTAGGGTTCATGTGAAGATACCTCAGATCTGGAAAACAAATGCACTAGGGTGAAAGTTGTTTGGATAGAATTAAAGATCATGTAATGGGCTTCGATTGAAGCTAAAGAACACAAAAATTGATGGAGAATTGAAGAAATTATGGTAGAAAGAAGAATTTTCGAGTTTTGGGAATTTTGGGAGTAAAAAAGTGGAAGGAGATGGATAATGAGGATTTTTGGGATGAAATCCCGTATAAGAATTGTCTGATGGTGTGGGGCGATTAGACCCTTGCGTGGGGTGATTCGCCCCACACGGGGCGAATCGCCCCCCACTTCCAGAGAGTATGAAACTCTCTGGCTCTGTGGGGCGATTCGCCCCCCACTTCCAGAGAGTATGAAACTCTCTGGCTCTGTGGGGCGATTCGCCCCCCACCTCCAGAGGTGGGGAGACGAAATTTTTTCAAAACACTCAGTTTTTTATCCTCGAAAACCATTCTCCTCATAAAAAACACTCGAAAAAGTTCACTCAAGCATAAACATAAGCACAAACCAACACATAGACGAACAAATTCACATAAAGAAAAGCAAATTGTTCAGTGTATGAATGCATGCAATAAAGCGGTAAAAAGCGATAAAATTCCGGGTTGCCTCCCGGATAGCGCCATTGTTTATAATCTTTGACTCGACTTCTTCTTGCTCTACCTCTTCTTCTTGAGGGTACTAGACTTCCCCTTCATGGATCTCCTCCTCATGCCACGAACCTGTGAATGAGAATGAACATAGACAGCAAGACCAAAGTAGTTAATGGTGTGAGAAGCATTGAAGTGAATATTTGGATCAGATATGGCTCGCAACACATGTCGCTTGCCATCCACCTCAATGGTGCAAGTTCTTCGGTAGATGTCTATTACGGAGCGTAGTTTAGTCAAGAACGTTCGCCCCAAGAGAACAACATCCCCCATCCCATGTGTTGACGCCGGCATAACTACAAAGTTGGTGTTCACAGAAGCTTCACCAATCTTAACCAATACGTTCTTCACAACGCCTTCGGGTCTCACAAAGGATCCATCCGCCAATTGCACAATAGCCTTATGCTCAGATAGTTTTCCAAGGTTACTCTTCTCAAACACATTCATTGGGAGCACATTAGAGTAAGATCCCGTATCCAGTGTAGCACGAACATCTTCAAGTTCACCAATCCCGACCTTAACATTGAAACTCTGAGGGACTGGCTCGGGATCCTCTTGCTCCTCCTCACTCTCATTAGAACCAAGGTCCTTCTCTTCTTCCTTGGCTAGTGGGGGTTCTTCATCCTTGCAATGCTCACAGTTAGCAACCTTCTTGATGGTGATTTCAATAGGGAGATCACCCACCAAGGTAATGGACATCGATTTCTCAGTGTTGCTAGGCAATTTCCCTTGCTCCCTACTTGCTCCACGGTCAATCAATTCTTGCATCTTTTGATGGGCAAGCCTAGTGCTCTCTTCCAAACAATCAAGCCTCGCCCTAGTCTTCTCAGAATCTTCTTCATAACGCTTAAGAAAATTTTGTGTGTGATCAACCATTTTTTGCAAGTTCTCCATGAGTAGAGCTGTCCTCGACTTCGGTTGCTCTTTGGGAGCGGGATTTTCGCAGTGATCATTACCATAGTTAAGCCTACTACGGTCTTGGTTAGGACCATAAGTTTGGCTAGCCGGTGCGTATCCTTGATTGTTCCGGAATCATCTTCTCCAAAATCCACCTCGAGGATTCCTACCATCTTGTCCGTAGCTAGCTTCTTGAGTACCAAATTCCGTAGCAAAAGCTTCCTCTTCGCCTCCTTGAACCCAATTGCCATCATCATATGCAAGCTCCGATCTACACATATGAGCTTCATGCCCATAGTTCTTGCATATTCGGCAAACTTCGTTTGACATAGCTTTTCCTGCGGAGTTCTTGAGGACTTGTTTCAAATTGTTGGTAAAGCACTCGAATCGATCCCCATTCCCCCCATACATAGGGGCCTCCTGAGTAGGTGGAGCTTCAGGTCCACGTCTCCTAACTATCGCTCTTGGATCCTGGAATTGCGAACCCTTAGCAAGCCTTTCGAAAACTGCCCAGACGGCTTCCGTGGTTTCCTCCCAAATATTGCCACGACATTGGAAATCCACCACTTGTTGGTTCTCAAAGGTCAGTCCATTGTAGAAGTGTTGGACAAGATCCGAAAGCTCAAAACCATGGTGAGGGCACTTGTTCATGAGGTCTTGGAACCTCTCAAACCCGGTGTAGATGGTCTCATCATAGTCTTGTTTGAACCCAATGATTTGCGCCTTAAGCGCGGTAGTCAAGGTGTGAGGGAATTATTTCTCCATGAATGCTGAAAAAACCTTTTCCCAAGTGTCCAGCGATCCCGCCGGTAGAGAACTCAACCATGACTTGGCTCTGTCGCCAAGCCCCATAGCAAAAACCTTCATCCTCAACTCATCCGTTGTTATTTCAGCTCCGGGTCGTGGGAGTTGGTTGACGAAATCATCGATATCGTGCAAGTACCCCATCACATCTTCCCTTGCTAAGCCATAGAACCTCGGAAGTTGTTGGAACGCGTGGTTTTTTATTTCCAGATCTCGAGTTGCAGAAGAAAGAACAATCGCCGGTCCCCTCATACGATCCTTGGAGGGTTGAACCCATGATTTCAGTGGTCTAGCTTCTGCCATTAAGACGATTTCCTTAAAAAGAATGTGTAGAGATTCAGAGAAATCGGTATCCTCTATTTCCTCTAGTTCACGTCGTCGAAGTAGTCGCCTTCTTTGGTGGTAGACTGTGTCGATTTCAGCGATTGATTCAGCAAGCGGTGTTCCCCTAGATCGTGTACTTCGCATACACTATCTGTAACAAGCTAAGAAAGGAGTATCAGAGAGATCAAATAGCAAAATAAAAACAACTAAAACTAGGAATTTAATGCAGAAAATATATAAAAGATAAACAGAGAAAAGGAGTATAATCCCCGGCAACGGCGCCAATTTGATGAACCGGAATTTGTCAGATTCAAATTAATCAAATAAATTTGTTTTTAGCCAAAGGCAATTCACAACTACAACGAAAATCGTAGTGCAGCAGTAAAATAACCTCGAGTGTCGATCTCTAAGGACTATAACTAGCTTTATCTAATTTAACTTAAACTATAAAATCAACAAACGACTTAGCACATGTTTTTCTTATCAAGATAATGGAAGTTAGTGATAGTATGATCATTCAAAGCATAGTAGGTTAATAATCATGCATGAAGTACCCGATCGTTTTGCATAGAGATCTAAGATCATGAATTGTCCAATGTGTTCCGTTTTATTCAACACTACGAAGATAGAGGGCTTAGATAGATCAAAGAAATAAAGCAATAACTCAAAGTCTGATTCGCATTACCGCCATCATGCACAATTAAGAACCCTCGCTAAGAAATCACATACTATCACCAACGATGGATTTAGCTACTCATAGATGTCATGCAATCAACAAAAATCATAGCAAGATTGAATGAAAACATGTTGAAAGATATATAAATAGAAAAATCGTGTGATACAACGTTACCGAAGGTTGTCAATCTCCGAAGAATCGCGATCTCACAAGCTTCAAATTGATAAGAAAAATTGTCTCCTATGCTAAGAATTCCCAAAACGGGCTCCGGAGAATTCCTACCTAAAACTAATGAGAAAGGTATGAAAAAAGGTCTGTGAAAGTATGAAAAAACGTAGAGAAACATCAACTATATATAGGAGTTCGGCAAGCGTGGGGCGAGTCGCCCCACACACCGGGCGAATCGCCTGGTGTGGGGCGAACCGCCTCACATCCCGGGCGAATCGCCCGGGAGCTTCAGTCGGCGAGAGACGCGTTTTTGGATTTTTTTTCCTTTTCGGACTCGGTTTTTGCCTTCTAGTGACCTTTTAGCCTTCAGACTCGACCCCTAGACTTCAAATCCCATCCGGAATCATCTAGATACTCCAAAAATGTCCTCGGAACACCGATTCTTCGTTCTCTTCTATATAATTGCCCGGAAAACCACGTTTTTCACCTAAAACCTGTAAAATGCATACTAAAGAGAAACGTGACACTATTCTAATAAAATGCACTAAAATATAGCTAAATTAACATAGAAGATAGCTAAATTGGTGAAAAAAGACTCGAATGAAAGTGTAAAATACACGTTCATCAACTACGAATATGCTCACAAGTTCAGTGCGTAAGACCTTCGACTAAGTCTGCTAAGAAACCGTCTAGGTAACTTTCAAGACACACATCATAAAAGATCACTATCAATACATTAGAGGTTTTTGTCACTAACACCATTTATCTAGCATGTTGCGAATTATAAACATACAATCCTGTAGCTTTCATTGACCACGAGTTTGTCACATACTCTATTCGAATATATTTTATAGGCAACTATGAATCATAAGAAGCAATTTGCAGCAAGATTGAATCACAATCTCATGTAAGCATAAACATAATCCAACACATGTAAATTCTACATTCTACCACCAACACAAAGGATTAGCTACTCATATTCAATAATGAAAACATCAAATCATATGAATTGTTACAGGTAGACATTTGATCAAACTACTAGACAAAAGATTGATACAAAGTTACCACCAAAGCTTTCACTATTCGGTGGAAATTGATAGAAACCTCTCCGTAGATGAAAATAGCATGCAATCCTATGACCAAATCTTCAATCCAATGTGAATTACAATATAAATCTGATTTCTAGGGTGAATATTGGGGCTTAGAGATCTCGAAAATTCGTATGCTGAAGTCTGATTTCTCAAAAAAGTAACTGAAAATTGAGTTTAAGGACAGAATCCCAATTCTGTAACTTAAGCCAAGCGGACCGCATGGGCTCTGCCAAGCAGACCTCTTGGCTCCTGCCAAGTGGTCCACTTGGTTGCTGGGCAATTCTCTAGAAATTCCAGCGACTTCAGGCGGAGGGCTTGGCTTCTAGAAGCGGCTCACTTGCTCTGTGGGGCAGATTTTGACATGGAATCTCAATCCCTTGCCCAAGATCGGCCCTCGGGTGCCTTGGATGCGTCCTTCTGAATTCTTATTGGGGCTCGGGCACTCACGAACAAAGCCACGGAGATCGAGGAACTTCAACGGGGCCATTTTCCATCAAAAAATGCTCGTTTTTAGCTCCGAAAACACTGTTTCGTACCTAAGTGCCTGAAAATGCAGAAAACACAAAACGTGACACTATTCTACAAAACTAACCAAAAAACTAAGCAAAAATATAGCAAAAGAAGGTAAACAAGACAAGATGAACGCGTACAAATACGTTCATCAATTATCATTACTGTTATTACTAGTAATAATATTATTAATGTTAATTATCATTAGTATTACTTTATGATTTAGGATATAGGGTGTAGGGTTAAGGTTAGGGTATAGGGTATAGGGTTTAGTGTTAGGGTATAGGGTTTAGGGTAAAAATTGTTGGTCCAACAAATAACACGTGTTGCACTTCACTGAGCAACATCGACGTATACGCATATTGTTGAACGTCAGTCGTAATGATGATACAACAGAATTTATAATGTAAGTGTTCATGCTACTAGGAAACTAACAACGTATATCTTTTCGGTGCATAACAATTAAGAACGTAAGTAGTCTTTATAATAACATAGTAATACAAGAATGTAATCCTTGATGGTACAGAGCAATTGGCTTGTGAGGCTTAAATAGTGGAACACAAGTGTTGGTGATACATGGAAATTAAGAACGTGAGTGTTGATGATACAAAGCAAATGACTTGTGAGACTCATACACATTGTGGAACGTAAGTATTTCATCTGTCCGGGGAACTCACATGGCGTGCAACACAGTTTTCCACGTTTTTTGCCTCGATTTTCCTTTATTTATTGTGGTCTTGCGTAAATTATCATTTAAATGTCACTTGTAAGTTCCCAACGTGTGAAATAAAAAGATTAACGGCGCGAAGGACGATCACGGGGGCACACGCCGGGTACCCCGCACCATGTGGGCGCCCCGGGCGTGCACCCCGGAGCCACGTCCCGGTACCTCCGTTTATATCAAAATTTTGATTGTTACCAGTCTTTTGATTTTATAAAATTACAAGTTCAACCCTAAAAATCCAAAATTGCTGAAATTTTGAATTAAATATTATATTTGGAATATCATTAGGATTATTTTGTAAATTATTCCTCTAACAATCACTTGTAATTAGGATTATTCTGTAAATTATCCCTCCATCCCTTTTTGATTGTCCCATCTAGATGATTGCCCGGGCTAGACGAAATGCTTACGTTCCACTAGATGAGTCTCACAAGTCTATTGCACTATATCCAACCAACGTGTTTTAACCTAAAAATATCCTCAATAACACAATAATACTCATTAACAAACTGGACTTGTAATTGAATCACCAACCAAAAATAAATAAAACAGGGATTATACATCAAATTAGTTATCATATACCATAGACAAACATCCTTAATACATGCCAAATTCAAAAGACTGTTCGACTGATGAGTTAGACAGACATCATGCATGCATACCAACAAGATATTCCAACATTCAACTACAAATTAAAGTCTTAACAAACCATTCCAGAATAGATAGATAGTAATGTTTAACAGATACTAAAACACCATATTTGTTGGTCTCTTTAAACAACAAGAAAAGACTAGAGGGGAGGGGGGTGAATAGTCTTTTCAAACTTTTCGTCGTTTAAAATTTTTTCAGCAAGTGCTTATTACTTTTCAGTAATGAGTTTGCTGATGCTTAAAAACAGAGTGCGGAAGTCTTGTACAATAAGTGCTTTTATCAGAGAACTAGTTTTGACAAATCAGCAGAGTGACAATGTAGGATAAATGTAGCTTGCTGAAAACTAAGTGCAGTGAAGTAAATCACACAAACACTTTTATAGTGGTATCTGAGAGTGGCGTAATCTCTCAACTAATCCACTTTGTCCTTTCTAGGACTGAATCCACTAAGATAAGATATGATGTTCCTTACAAATCCTATCACTAATGATTCTCATGAACCAAAGCACACTTGCCTTGTTTCCAACCAAAACTAGAGAACTGTAACCTTGTTCTCTACCAAACTTGGGACTATAATCAGCAACACTGTGCTTGATTGATTCCCCCTGAATTTCACGCCTGTAAAGGGTGTTTATCAGTTAGAGAGGTTTGGGATGAGATGACTTGAATATAACTTTTCAGCTATAACAAGTTATCTAAAGAAACACAACTTGTAATACTTTGCAGTAAGCAAGTTTGTTGTTTCTGGTGTCCAGACTTGTTCTTGTTCCACATAAAGAACACTTAACTAATTTCTTACCCGTGAATGTTCTACTTCTTCACAAGTAGCTTTTGTTTTAATCTTAAGTCTTGGAACGGATCAATAGGCAGTAAAGAGTAGAGAAGGATTTGAGTGTTTAAAGTACAAGTGAGAGTTTGATCATGTTGTTGACACACCTTCTACTCTTGCCTGATGACCTCTATTTATAGTGTCTCAAGGGAGCCGTTTGAATTTCAAATTCTAAGACTTTGTACCATAAGATGTCACTATCTTACTTTTGTACTTTCAACAGCGTTCTTTATTTGTCTTCTTGTCTTCATGTTCTTCGCGTGCCTACTTTGCATTTAATGTTCTTTTGAATCAAATTCAAATATGAACGTTAGAGCCAAAATCTCTTCAGCAAGGAGGTCACATATGTTGTCAGCAAGTGGTCAGTCTCAGTTTTAGCAAGCATAACCTACTCTGTCATATAGATTTTCACTTATGCAAACTGTTGCTGAAATTCTCACTTTCTGAAGCAACATGTGCCTTTGTAGATACCTTTTCTCAGAATTCTTCTAAGTCTTCAGTCTTCGAATCTTCAACTTTCTGAGCTGTTCTAGGTCTTCAATAGTTCGTTTGTAAAAACAAAGTACATCATCAGCAAACAAAAGAATCTAACTAGTACCTACACTAAGTCTTTCAGCACACGTTCCTCATTTACAATGTCCTCAAAATTCTAAATTCCTATGAACTTTAAGAGTACTAGTTACTGGACTTCCCTTAATTTAGCATGGTTAATTGCTCATCAAAATTACAAGCTTCCTAACAAATTTACCCCTTTTTGATGTTAGCAATCCATGGCTAAATTAATTGTTACTCTTTTAGAGGTTCCTGATGTTAAATAAATCAGTTGATTAATGCAAACATACTTGAATAATAAAACAGTAAGCATATATAATTTGCATAATCAAGAACCGATAAGAGTCAAAAAGTTCATCGCTGATAGTTATCTTTCATTAATAAGTTTACAAGAAATTTCACAGATAACGAAAATAATCAGCAAGCAAAACAAAGCTTTTCAAGGGTCTATTCGATTGTAGTAGATGATTCTCTAAGAATCTCATTTACACTCTTTTCAGCAAGAGCAGTGAATTCAACGCAGTCCTTCTCGTAATCTTCAAGTAGCTTACGGACTTCAAGTTGAATTATTGTTGCATTCTTGCCGGCAGTATAGTGATGGTTTTCACCATTCATTTCTGTTGGTCCCTTTAAACAACAAGAAAAGACTAGAGGGGGGGTGAATAGTCTTTTCAAAAAATAGTCGTTTAAAAACTTTCTCAGCAAGTGCTTATTACTTTGCAGTAATGAGTTTGCTGATACTTAACATTCTCAGCAAGCGCAAGTTACTTCTCAGTAACTGAGTTTGCTGATACTTAAATCAGAGAGCGGAAGTCTTTGATACAATAAGCGCTTTTTCAGTAAATGAAGGTTTCAGCAAGTGATGTGAGTGACTGTGTACAAATAGATATAATTTGCTGAAAACAAGTACAGTAAGTAAATCACACAAACACTTTTATAGTGGTATCTGAGAGTGGCGTAATCTCTCAACTAATCCACTTTGTCCTTTCTAGGACTGAATCCACTAAGATAAGATTGAGGTTCCTTACAACACCTATCTAGAGCGATTCAAACAGAAACCAAAGCACACTTGCTTCGTCTCCAACCTAACTAGAGAACGTAACCTTGTTCTCCACCAAACTTGGTACTTTTAATCAGCAAAACTATGCTCGATTAAGTTCCCCCTGAATATCACGCCTGAAAGGGTGTATTTTCAGTTAGAGAGGTTTGGGATGAGATAACTTAATTATAACTTATTCAGTTACAACAAGTAATCTAAGAAACAAAACTTTGAATACTTTGCAGTAAACAAGTTTGATTGTTTTTGGTGTCAAGACTAGTTCTTGTTCGAAAGAAAGAAAGAACACTTAACTAATTTCTTAGTCGTGTAAATTCTACTTCTTCACAAGTAGCTTTTTCAAGCTTTAAGTCTTGGAACGGATCAATAGCAGTAGATAGTATTGAAGGGTATGTGAGTTTAAGCACAAGTGAGAGTATGATCACGTTGTTGACACACTTCAACTCTTTGCCGGATGACCTCTATTTATAGTGAAATAAGGAGCCGTTTGAATTTTAAATTCTAAGGCTTTTTGTTCCTTAAAATGTCACTATCTTGCTTTTGTACTTTCAGCAGCGTACTTGTTTGTCTTCTAGTCTTCATGTCCTTCGCGTGCATGCTTTGCATTTAATGCTCATTTGAATGAAATTCAAACAGTAACATTGGAGCGCAAATACAAGTACTTTCAGCAAGAGGTCACATATGTTCCATCAGCAAGTGGTCAGTCTCAGTTTCAGCAAGCACAAGCTACTCTGTCGTATAGATTTTCACTTATGCAATGCTGTTGCTGAAGTTTCCACTTTCTGAGCAACATGTGCCTTTGTAGATACCAGTCTTCAGAAATCTTCTAGTCTTCAGTCTTCGAAATCTTCAAGATTTTGAGCGGTTCTAAATGCTTCAATAGTTTGTTTGTAAAAACAAAGTACATCATCAGCAAATGCTTCAATAGGTTGTATTTCTTTTCAGAAAACAAGATACATCATAAGCGGTAAAACCAACCTATCTAGCACCTACTCTAAGTCTTCAGCAAACGTTCCTCTTTTACAATGTCCTTAAAATTCTAAATTCCTATGGACCTTAAGAGTACTAGTTACTGGACTTTTCTTAATTTAGCATGGTTAATTGCTAATCGTTTCCTAACAAATTTCCCCCTTTTTGATGTTAGCAATCCGTGGCTAAATTAATTGTTACCCTTTTAGAGGTTTCTGATGTTGAATAAATCAGTTGATTAATGCAAGCATACTTGAATAATTAAACAGTAAGCATAAGTAAATTGCATAATAAAAAACCAATAAGAGTCAAAAGCTTCATTGCTGATAGTTATATTTCAGAAGATTACAGGAAATAACAGAGATAACTAAACAAAATCAGCAAGTAAAACTTTAATAGAACTATTATAGAGAGTTAAGCTCTTCCAGATGATTTTCTCAAAATCTCTCTTACACTCTTCTCAGCAAATGCAGTGAATTCAACACAGTCCTTTTCGTAGTTCTCAAGAAGCCTACGGACTTGTAATTGAAGAATCCTTGCATTTTTGCAGGCAGTATGATGATGTTTCTCAGCATTCATTTCCATGTAATGAGTTACCCACAAATGCATGCCCCAATTGCTGGCATGGAGAAGCTGTGTATCTGAAATGCTTTTAGGATGAATCTTTCTTAGCCAGAGAAGATCTTCTTCTTGATCCTTAGCAGTGAGATAGAAATACCCATAAGGAATCAATCCAAGTCTCTTCTTTGTTTTCTTGGTTACTGGGTCAGAGTAATAAGCAATGCCAACTGGTTTTATCAAATCTGGTTCTTGTCTTGTAGACTTACCAATGGCAGTTCTTCTTACTGAGACTTCAAGATTCAACCATCTCCCAACAATATTTCTTGGAAGGGACTCTTCCCTTTGCTTCCTTTTTACTTTGAGTTCAATCCATGTGAACATTTGGTTCAATATGGCTGTAGGAAAGAACAAATTCACCAGCAAGTCTTCCAGCTTTAAGATCCAACAACCATGAACGTTTCTAATCACATTCTGAGTGGTTTCATCGTTGTTGGTCTTTGTATACTCGATGCCGGAGCCAGTAGCAATGCTGGCCAGCCTCTTTTCTTCCTGTCTTTGCCTTCTTCTTCTTAACTTTGCATTATCTTGATCTCTTGCTGAAGATCTTGAGTCAGAAGAGAAATGCTTTGATTGGCCAGACGGAGTTAAGGCTGTAATTGGTCTAGCTTTTATGGCTTGAGCTATTGTCTGATTGTCATCATCATCATCATCATCTTCATTCAGATCTTGATGACTTTCAGTATGGCAATAACCTTGAGTTTCAGCAGCAGTTTTTCTCTTTTTGGGACTTGCTGAATTTAACTCAGATTCTGCTTGCCTTTTAGAACTTTGCTCTTTTTTATCAAGCGGTTCTATGGGAAATGGCTCATCAACAGTAGGAGGGGTTTGGTTTCTCTTTCTGGTACTTCGCTTTTCCCCCTTAGACATGGATTGCAACATCGGAGTGATGTGCAGAGAATAGAACTCATTGCAGTTTTCAGCAAGAGTACTTAAGCTGTTATATTTCATGATGATTTGTTGCTGATCAGAAGTCATTTTTGACAACTCCTTTTGAATGCTCACCATGTTCTCTTCATGTCTTTTCTCTGTTGCGGCCTGATGAACGCGCGGATGTCGTGCTCCGAGCTAATCAAATAAATTTGTTATTTAGCCAAAGGCAATTCACAACTACAACGAAAACCATAGTGTAGCAGTAGAATGACCTCGAGTGTCGTTCTCTAAGGACTATAACTAGCTTTATCTATTTAACTAAGAATATAAAAAGAGCAAACGTAAAAGCAAAGGTTTTTCTAACAGATAATGTAGATTGGTGATAGTATGATCCTTCAAAGCATAACGGGTCAATAATCATGCGTAAATTCCTCGGTCTTGCATGGAGATCTTTGATCGATCGAATGTCCTGTTGCAATTATTAAGCACTACGAAGATAAAGATACTGACAAGTCAAGCACTATTGTCCAATTGTGTTCCGTAATTATTCAACACTACGAAGATATAGATGCGCATAGGTCGACGAGGGTCCAATTATGCATAATAATTAATACAACATACGAGAATTTAGGCTGAGCCTGATCAACGAAATAAAGCAATAACACGGAGTATAATGCGCGATATAGCCATTAGCATGATTATCTTCCCTTCGCTAATAATTCACATACTACCACCAACGATAAGTTTAACTACTCATAGTTGTCATGCAATCAACAAAAATCATAGAAGAAAACATGTTGAAAGATATATAAAAATAAGTAGAATAAACCGTAAGATACAATGTTACCGAAGGTTGTCAATCTCCGAAGAATTGCGATCCTACAAGCTCCAAACTGCTATGAAAAAGTATCTCCTAAGCTACGAACCCCCAGAACAGGCTCTGGGAAGTCCCTACCTAAAACTACAGAGAAAGGTGAGAGAATAGGTCTGGAAAAGTATGAATTTCGGAGAAAAACTGAGCAACTATATATAGGCTTCGAAATAGTGTGGGGCGATTCGCCCCACGTCCCGGGCGGTTCGCCCGGGAGTAATTTTCGCGGAATTCCACGTTTTCGACGCGTTTTTGGATCTCTTCCCCTTTTCGGACTCGGTTTTTGACTTCTAGTGGCCTTCTAACCTCCAGATTCGACCCCTAGACTCCAAATCCTATCCGAAAACCTTCAGATACTCCAAATAGGCTTCTGGAACACCAATTCCTTGTCAACTTCAATATAATTGCCCGGAAATCCTCGTTTTTCAACCAAAACCTGTAAAATAAAATCTAAAGGGAAACGTGACACTATTCTAATAAAATGCACTAAAATATAGCTAAATTAACATAGAGGATAGCTAAAATAGGTGAAAAAGACTCAAATGAAATTGTAAAATACACATTCATCAAACTCCCCAAACCGAACCTTTGCTTGTCCTCAAGCAACTAAGCTAGACTCTAATGCAAAAAACAATGCAAGACACAAAATGGAGTCTCATGCCAAATAAAATGAACTAATCTACTGAATCTATCAAAAAACATATGAACAAAAACCATATAAATCAAAGCATGAATATAGGTTGAAGAATACCTCGATTGACTTATACACATCCACATAAGCACTTATGTCAAGACAAGATATTCTCTCGTAACATTCTCTACCGGGACCTAGTCAGTGACGACGTAATGAAGCATGCTAAGATACGAATGGCTGTCCCGTGCCTATGAAACTGAGGACTTACTGTTGTTCCACCATGTTAAGACTTTTCCTCAAAGAGGTCGAACCAGTACTGGCTCTCATCAAACAAAGGAGGGTTCCCTATAAAAGATAACACTCCCCTATTCTACTCATCTCTCAAGTAAAGTCTTAAGCTATTCACCACTTGAATGGCAGGACGAGGGTGGTCTAGAACATATGAAACTCAAGACAAAAAAGATAAAAAAATAGAAAATTACAACACGATTGCGAACATTACAAGAATTGGAAAATGAGACACAACACTTTGCTAAACTGCTATTTGGCTTTCTTTTTTTGGTCCCTTCTTTGCTTTTTTGGGGTCTTTTCTTTTTTTTCTTTTTTTCTTTCCAGATTCTTTTTTTCTTCTTTTTTTCTTTTTTCCTGGAATTTTTTCTTTCTTCTTTTTTCTCGATTTTTTTTAGCCAGCAGTAGCATAACAAAAGAGAAACCAAATGACTCACACGACTTCCCCAAACCTATTCGAAAGAATAGGTTGGAGTACAAAATTTACGGAAAAGGAAAAATAAACTCACGATACGGAAATGAAAAACAAAAAACGAGTCTAATGATGGTGTAACCCCCTCCCCAAACCTATTCGGAAGAATAGGTTATAAACAAAGGATCACACAACCTCACACTACCTCCTTCCTAGGCATTTAGCAATCTCAAAGCATGGTGAAGACTTCTTGCCTCTTAGGTACATAATTACTCGGGAAAACAACCATAAGACCCTAACATGCATCATCCTATTATAAAGGCCTTCGTGAACCGCATTAGAGAAAACACCACTAAGTGATGTCGAGACTACCAAGCTTAACTAAGTGCAATACATAAATGTGACAAGCCAAGCGAGAAAAACCTCAAACAAATTCATAGAGATGAAGCATACGATTAATGGCATAGTTAGTTGATCTATCGAATAAAAAAGTTCAAAAAATTCGGCAATAAACTCCATATAAAACATGCAAGACTATCCTAGGATGAATGTAGTGAATGCAGCCTAAAAAATCTAAGAAAGCAGTAAACGTGCAAATGCAAATGCAGACGGATAAAACATGCGAGATAGTATACTCAGCCTACCAATGTCAAGCTCCAAACTAACAATATTAGATCACTTAAATCCCATCCCCCCTCATGAAATTAACGCTAGTCCCTAGCAGTGAGAAAATGAGGGAATAAGATGTGATACTAGATGTTACCCCATGGTTTGGCCTCGGTCGGCTGAGAATGTTGTTTGTGAGTTATTGGGACTGCTCTGGGAGCTTTATAGAGTGTCATCAGGTCTTCTGGTCGGCGTTGTAGTTTCAATTATAGGCCGGATAGGAACAACTCCTCCATTAGTATCATCATTGCCCGTATGGCCTTCATTTTCACTACAATCACGCACATCCTCACTAGTAGAGTTGCAGTGTCGAGTAGAATCCTCAAGATTAGCCGCCACTGTTATGGAATCCTCCATCCTGTAGCCCTCCAATAGGATGTGAACTGTTGAAGGGGAAAGGGCAGTGGTATCAGGACCTCCCCCACCAGTGTTTTACATCCCGAGGTGGTTACAGTAAGCTGCTCGGATACTCAAAAGTCTTCTACCATCTTTTCCAATGTTGACCACATTCTCTACGGTTGATCCGACCGATGTCTATATGATGCTCCCTTTAGAGGCAGTCAAGGGGCACTCCAACGAGGGGCTGGGCACCCATGTCATTATGTTTTGGAACCAAGCTAGCGCTTCAGAACCTTCTAGCAACTGCGAACTCGAGATTGAATCCGTCGCGGCTAGATTGTCCCGGTGCCTTCCAGTTCACTTGAACTTTGCAGTCCTTGTGATGGATTGCTGACGTAATAATGGTTTCTGTCCCTTCGGTGGTGCATGAATAGGCATAGTAGTCCTTACTCCAGGTGTACTCTAGCTCCTCCTCTTGGATAATCCACGACGTTGTTGCAAAACCCCTTGGCTCGAACGCACATCTAACGAGGTCACTCTTCTTGACATGGTTGTAATCGATCCCCCTCCAATACTTCATAGTAATCATACGGGAATGCTCCTTTCCCTTGGCATGGTTCCTACAAACAACAGTTAGTACCTCGTATGACACAAAACTTGACTCATGCATATGCTAATGTAAGAACGAAACACACAAGTGATAGAATCAACAATCGAGCTCTCCCAAACCTCAAATGTCTAGCCTAGCTTCTTCATCATGCAACATACCATTGTAACTGCAATACATCACATTATTCTCTTGCTAGACAACCAATAACCTAGATAACAAGGCTCAATTTATACCATAGTAGCGAAAAATTCTAGCATCATAAATCCTCATATTCAACAATTAAGCATTCTATCATCAAATCCACCATCATCACACCAATAAACACAGTCATATGCAAGTAATCAAAGATAAAGACATATTGCATAACAAGATATATCATCTAGTAGCAAAATTCCCAAATCAACAATCCAAGCATAATTGAGCATGCAATTGATAGTAAATAACGCTTCTAATCACACAAACAACCTACCCATGCATCAAATAAGCATAATTGAAGCTCAAATTAGAAAACCCCCAAATTCGAAAATTAGGGTTCATAAGAAGATACCTCAGATCTGAAAATCTAATGCATTAGGACGAAATTTGTTCAGATGAAAAGATAGATCACGTAATAGGCTTCGATTGAAGCTAAAGAACACTAATTTTGGTGAAGAAATGAAGAAGTTATGAAGTTTTGAATGTATTTTCGCAATTTCCGGTTTTTGGGGAGGAAGAATGATGAAGATATGAAGAAAATGAGGTAAAGAGGGGAGATCCGCGTTTTTCATCTACTGGGACTGTGGGGCGATTCGCCCCTGGTGCGGGGCGAGTCGCCCCACACGGGGCGATTCGCCCCTCATGGGGGGCGGTTCGCCCCCCGCTCCCCGATGCGGGGAGACGGTCATTTCGATAAAAAACGCGGTTTTTAATCCCCGAAACCAATTTTTTCAAAAAACCACTCGAAAAATATCACTCAAACATAAGCACATACGACACAGAGATGAACAAATTCATATATGAGAAGCAAATTGTTCAAGAATGAATGCATGCAAAAAAGCAGTAAAGAAAGCGATAAAAACTCTGGGTCGCCTCCCGGATAGCGCCATTGTTTAAAGTCTTTGACTCGACTCCTGTCTGTGCCTATCTCTTCTTTCTGCGGGTACTAGAGTTCCCCTTCATTGATCTCCTCTCCATGCCACGAACCTGTGAATAAGAAAGAACATAGGCTGCAAGACCACAGTAGTGAGTAGTGTAAGAAATATCATGCGGATCAGGTGGATCAGATATGGCTTGAAACACGTGTTGCTTGCCATCCACTTCAATAGTGCAAGTTCTTTGGTAGATGTCCATCACGGAGCATAGTTTAGTCAAGAACGTTCGCCCTAAGAGTATGACATCCCCCGTTCCAGGTGCAGACGCCGGCATAACTACAAAATTGGTGTATACAGAAGCTTCACCAATCTTCACCAACACATTTTTCACAACGCCTTCGGGTCTCATAAAGGATCCATCCGCCAGTTGCACAATAGCTCTATGCTCAGATAGTTTTCCAAGGCTACTCTTTTCAAACACATTCAAAGGAATTATGTTTGAGTAGGATCCTGTGTCTAGTGTGGCACGAACATCTTCAAGCTCACCATTCCCTATCTTAACATCGAAACTTTTAGGGAGTGGCTCGGGATCCTCTTGCTCCTCATCACTTTCGTCAGAACCAAGGTCCTTCTCTTCTTCATTAGCCTGTAGAAGTTCTTCCTTCTTGCAACACTCGCACTTAGCAACCTTCTTGATGGTGATTTCGTCAGGTAGATCACCAGCCAATGTAATGGAATTTGACTTCTCAGTGTTGCTAGGCAGTTTGCCTTGTTCCCTACTTGCTCCTTGGCCGATCAACTCTTGCATCTTTTGATGGGAAAGCCTAGTGCTCTCTTCCAACCTATCAAGCCTTGCCCTAGTCTTCTCGGAATCTTCTTCATAACGTTTGAGAAAACTTTGTGTGTGATCAACCATCTTTTGCAAGTTCTCCATCAATTGAGCCGACTTCGACTTCGGTGGCTCTTTCGGAGCGGGGTTTTTGCAGTGATCATTACCATAGTTTAGCCTACTACGGTCTTGGTTAGGGCCATAAGTTTGGTTAGCCGGTGCATATCCTTGATTGTTTTGGAATCCTCTTCTCCAAAATCCACCTCGAGGATTCCTACTGTCTTGTTCGTAGCTAGCCTCTTGAGTACCAAACTCCGTAGCAAAGGCTTCCTCTTCGCCTCCTCGAGCCCAGTTGCCATCATCATACGCAAGCTCCGATCTACACATATGAGCCCCATGCCCATAGTTCTTGCATATTCGACATACTTCGTTCGAAACAATTGTTCCAGTGGCGCTCTTGAGGACTTGCTTCAATTCGTTGGTAAAGCACTCGAATTGATCCCCATTCCCCCTATACATAGGGGCTTCTTAAGTCGGTGGAGCTTCAGGTCCACGTCTCCTAACCATCGCTCTTGGGTCCTTGAATTGCGAACCCTTAGCAAGCCTTTCGAAAACTGCCCAGACGGCTTCTACGGTTTCCTCCCAAATATTGCCTCGGCATTGGAAATCCACCACTTGTTGGTTCTCGAAGGTTAGTCCATTGTAGAAGTGTTGGACTAGGTCAGAAAGCTCAAAACCATGGTGAGGGCACTTGTTCGTGAGATCTTGGAATCTCTCAAACGCGGTGTAGATGGTCTCATCATAGTCCTGCTTGAATCCAGTGATTTGTGCCTTTAGCGCGGTAGTCAAGGTGTGAGGGAAGTATTTCTCCATGAAAGCTGAAAAAACCTTCTCCCAAGTGTCCAGCGAGCCTGCTGGTAGAGAACTCAACCATGATTTGGCTCTATCGCCAAGTCCCATAGCAAAAACCTTCATCCTCAACTCATCCGTTGTTATTTCAGCTCCGGGTCGTGGGAGTTGGTTGACGAAATCATCGATATCGTGCAAGTACCCCATCACATCTTCCCTTGATAAGCCATAGAACCTCGAAAGTTGTTGGAATTCCGTGTTTTCGACGCGTTTTTGGATTTCTTCCCCTTTTCGGACTTGGTTTCTGACTTCTAGTGGCCTTCTAACCTCCACATTCGACCCCTAGACTCCAAATCCTATCAGGAAACCTTCAGATACTCCAAATAGGCTTCTGGAACACCAATTCCTTGTCAACTTCAATATAATTGCCCGGAAATCCTCATTTTTCAACCAAAACCTGTAAAATAAAATCTAAAGGGAAACGTGACACTATTCTAATAAAATGCACTAAAATATAGCTAAATTAACATAGAGGATAGCTAAAATAGGTGAAAAAGACTCAAATGAAAGTGTAAAATACACATTCATCACGGCCTTATCATCCATGAAAGTCTGAGCCTTTACTAGAGCGGTCTTTGCTAGCCGGAGTGCTTGACTTACATCTTCTTCATAGCTCTTGTGATAAAGACTGATGTCTTTCTGAGCTATTGTAAGAGTAGTACTGCGTCTCAGCACTGTTGCCAATATCTTTCCAATATCAAGCGGGCTCTCAGCAAGCAATGCCTCATCTTCTGCTTTGTAGGCATCATGGACTTTCTTTAGTGCCAAAATTCTAGGAGTAAACTCCTCAACTCTTGGGAACGGCACTAGATTTGGGGTCAAGGAATGAACTTTCAGTTCTGAAGCAAACTGATCATCCTTCATCAGCAATTCTCCTCTCAGATCATCGTCTATATCATTTATGTAGTCAGGAGGAGGAATTTGAACAACTTTGGGGTCTATCTTGGACTGTTCATCCTCGTTTGCTGATAATTCATCTTCATCCTCAGATTCATCAAGGTCAGCAACCTTGGAACCTAAGTCAGCAGCTTCATTTCCTTTCGGTTGAGTGGTTGCTGATGGCAACGCTTCAGACTCAACAACTGGAGTTTCACCAGTTCTTAGTTTTAATTGAGTAGTTGTTGAGGGCAACGTTTGAGACTCAATTACTGAAGTTTCGCCAGTAGTTAGTTTTAATTGAGTAGTTGCTGAGGGCAACGTTTGAGACTCAATTACTAGAGTTTCGCCAGTAGTAAGTGGAAGGGAGGGGACTTCCTTTGGTTTTACTCCTGAAGATTCACCAATTTCTAGATCCTGCGTATGCCTTGCATGGATCACGAGACTGTTCTGTAGAGCGCGTTGGTAATCTTCATCATCAAGGTTTGCATCAGTGACCTTGGCATCAGAAATTTGGCTCTTGCCATTTTTCAAGGCAGCTCGTTTTCTGGCATATTATTCTTCATTATCAGCACCTTGTACAGGTGCTTGATTTTCAGCAGCAGCAGGAGCAGGTTGATATTCATGCTGAGGTTGTGGTTGTTCAGCTTGCTGATTGTCTTGTTGATCATTTTCAGCAACTGTCAATTTTAAACCACCAGCATCAGGACTTGGGGCTTGATTGTCATCATCATCGTCTTTCTTGTCCTTTGAATCTTTCCCTTCATCATCACTGGGATCAGTTGGAATGTTTTCATCTTCTTCATCTTCATCATCATCAGTTAGAATAACTAGCTCGAGATGCTTGTATAAAGCAACACTCGTTACTTCCTGATGAATGTGTATTTTACACTTTCATTCGAGTCTTTTTCACCTATTTTAGCTATCCTCTATGTTAATTTAGCTATATTTTAGTACATTTTATTAGAATAGTGTCACGTTTCCCTTTAGATTTTATTTTACAGGTTTTGGTTGAAATTCGAGGATTTCCGGGCAATTATATTGAAGTTGACAAGGAATTGGTGTTCCAGAAGCCTATTTGGAGTATCTGAAGGTTTACGGATAGGATTTGGAGTCTAGGGGTCGAATCTGGAGGTTAGAAGGCCACTAGAAGACAGAAACCGAATCCGAAAAGGGGAAGAAATCCAAAAACGCGTCGAAAACGCGGAATTCCGCGAGATTTTTTCTGGGGTTAACCGCCCCAGACGTGGGGCTAACCGCCGCACACGGGGCGAACTGCCCCTTGTGGGGCTAACCGCCCCACAGTTTTTCGGAGCCTATATATAGTGCTCAGTTTTTCTACGAAAATCATATCTTTTCAAGCCTACTTTCTCACCTCTCTCTATAGTTTTAGGTAGGAACTTCTCGGGCCTGTCCTGGGAGTTCCGTAGCTTAGGGGATACTTTTTCATAGCAGATTGGAGCGCGTAGGATCGCAATCATCCGGAGATTGACAACCTTCGGTAACTTTGTATCTTACAGTTTTTATCTACTTATTTTATCTTCTTTCAATATGTTTTCTTCTATGATTTCTATTGATTGCATGCCTATTATGAGTAGCTAAACTTATCGTTGGTGGTAGTATGTGAATTCTTAGCGAGGGAAGATAATCATGCTAATGGCTATATCGCGCATTATACTCCGTGTCATTGCTTTATTTCGTTGATCAGTTGTAACCAAAATTCTCGTATGTTGTATTGATTATTATGCACAATTGGACACTAGTCGACCATCAGACCAATTATCTTCGTAGTGTTGAATAATCTAGGACAATCGTGATTGACTAGTCAGACCAAATTATCTTCGTAGTGCTTAATACTGCAACAGGACACTAGATTGATTCAAAGATCTCTATGCAAGACCGAGGAATTTATGCATGATTATCGACCCATTATGTTAAGAAGGACCATACTATCACCAATCTCCATTATCTGCTTGAAACCCCCTATTGCTATCTGTCTGCTGTTTTTATATTCTTAATTAGATTTGATAAAGCTAGTATAGTCCTGAGAGAACGACACTCGAGTCATTCTACTGCTACACTACGGTTTTCGTTGTAGTTGTGGATTGCCTTTGGCTAATTACAAATTTATTTGACTGAATCTGACACGTTGATCAAATTGGCGTCGTTGCCGGGGACTATACTCCTTTTTTTTGTTTAATTTGTTTATATTTACAACTTTAGATTCCTAATTCTACTAGTTTTAGTTTGCCTTTTTAATCTCTCTCTGATACTGCTTTCCTAGTCTGTTTCTAATTCTCCTTTCCTAGCCTTAGTAGTATTCGATATCTAGAAATATTCTCGATTTTCGAAATTTCTAACGAGGCTAATTTTTAGTTTTGAGTTACTCTTACTACAGACATACAGGTATGATGTCCATGCGCGCTCGCATGACACCCCAATTCTCGCAGGTGAAGAGAGGATCATCCATATACCTGGAAGACGAGTTAAGGAGGTATGAGGTGACGAAGTCCATGGTGAGGTACTTACCGAGGTACGAAGATGGAGTAGGGATGGACCCATGGAGTTTCTTTCGATCCTATGAGGAGGAAATAGAAAGAATTCCAGTAGAAGGGTTTACTAAAGACCAATTGTGCAGGAAACTATTTTCTTTTGCTCTTGGGTATGAGCCGAGGCGTTGGATTGCAAGGTTTGAACCAGGATCGCTGAAAACTTGGGGCCAAGTAGTAGAGGAGTTCTTGGCGCGGTTCATGCCCTATCATGAGACAATTGCCTTACGTGATAGGATCCAATATTTCGAGCAAGGAGAGTATGAGCAGTTTTGTGACGCCTACGAACGTTTTGAGCTGTATAAACGTGAGTTCCCCCATCACCGTTTCGAAGATGGGGAGTTGATTTGGTGCTTCGTTGGTGGACTTCGTGAAGAGGAACGACTTAGAGTGGATCGGTTGAGCGGCGGTCTGGGAGAATGTACGGTCGACGAGGCAGAAGAAGTCCTCCGTAAGTACGCCAGAGGTTTAACACAATCCGATGAGGTCATACCAATTCACATCACCGCAAAGGAACTAGATCGAGGTGAAGCAGGAAGCTCAGCCGAGGAGTATTTTGAAGCCAAAGAAATCAGTGTGGAAGATGCACATGCCGAGCAAGTTGAAGATGACCTTCGTATAGCAAAAGTTGTTGAAGAAGTTGAAGTAACTGAGCATCATATGGAAGAATTCAGCTTGTTGAATTGTGCTGAGGTAGAAGGGGTTCGAGATCTTGAAGAGGAGGAAGGATTGAAAGGCGACGTCGCCCAGGAGGTGGGGGGCGAGTCGCCCAGCATGGGGGGAGAACCACCTCCCATGACCAGTGAGCTGGACGACCCCAGCTCCCCTGTTTCTTTACTCCCAGACATTCGTATCAACCCAAAACCACTTCCTTCCGTTACTACTAAGGTTCTTAAGTACAAAGAGGTGAATCTACTTCTCCGAGGTGGAAAGCTTGACAAGCAAGATACACAGGAGGCACCACTAAACAAGCATCTCGATGAAGTCAAAGTGAATGTCCTCCTATTGATGAAGTCCTTATTGGATATGCCTGCAAAGCAAACCAGTCCATTCACCATGGTGAGATCTTTGAAGCTTCCTAGGTCTCTTTGCTGCATCGGACCAAGAGAATGGCGGCCACCGGGGGGAGGTACTCTTCAGTCCATTCTTGAATACTCAGCCGACCGAGGCCAAACTGTTCGGTAACATCTAGTATCACTTTTTATTTACTCATTCTCTTTTGCTAGGGACTACCTTAAGTTTCATGAGGGGGATGGGATGTGAACCATGATGTTAAGTATTGTTTGGCTTTGTGATGTTAAGTAGGATAGTTTTTTTTTTTTTAATTGCATTTGCACGTTTATTGCTTTCCTAGGATAGTCTTGCATGTTTTATATGGAGTTTATTGCCGAATTTTTTGAACTTTTTTATTGGGTAGATCAACTAACTATGCCATTAATCGTATGCTTCATCTATGTGAATTTGTTTGAGGTTTTTCTTGCTTGGCTTGTCACATTTATGTATTGCACTTAGTTAAACTTGGTAGTCTCGACATCACTTAGTGGTGTTTTCTATACTGCGGTTCACGAAGGCCTTTATAATGGAATGATGCATGTTAGGGTCTTATGGTTGTTTTCCCGAGTAATTATGTACCTAAGAGGCAACAAGTCTTCACCATGCTTTGAGATTGCTAAATGCCTAGGAAGGAGGTAGTGTGAGGTTGTGTGATCCTTTGTTTATAACCTATTCTTCCGAATAGGTTTGGGGAGGGGGTTACACCATCATTAGACTTGTTTCTGTTTTTCATTTTCGTATCGTGAGTTTATTTTTCCTTTTTCGTAAATTTTGTACTCCAACCTATTCTTTCGAATAGGTTTGGGGAAGTCGTGTGAGTCATTTTGTTTCTCTTTTTGTTGTGCTACTGCTGGCTAAAAAAAATTCGAAAAAGAAAGAAAAATTTCCAGAAAAAAAGAAAAAAGAAAAAAAGAATCTGGAAAGAAAAAAAAAGAAAAAAAAAAAAGAAAAGACCCCAAAAAGAAAGCCAAATAGCAGTTTAGCAAAGTGTTGAGTCTTTTCCATTTTTGTAATGTTCGTAATCATGTTATTATTTTTTTGTCTTGAGTGTCATCTGTTCTAGACCACCCTCGTCCTGCCATTCAGAAAGTGGTGAATAGCTTAAGACTTTACTTGAGAGATGGGTAGAATAGGGGAGTGTTATCTTTTATAGGGAACCCTCCTTCGTTTGATGAGAGCCAGTATTGGTTCGACCTCTTTTGAGGAAAAGTCTTAACATGGTGGAACAGCAGTAAGTCCTCAGTTTCATAGGCACGGGGCAACCATTCGTATCTTAGCATGCTTCATTACGTCGTCACTGACTAGGTCCCGGTAGAGAATGTTACGAGAGACTATCATGTCTTGACATAAGTGCTTATGTGGATGTGTATAAGTCAATCGAGGTATTCTTCAACCTATATTCATGCTTTGATTTATATGGTTTTTGTTCATATGTTATTTGATAGATTCAATAGATTAGTTCATTTTATTTAGCATGAAACTCCATTTTGTGTCTTGCATGTTTTTTGTATTAGAGTCTAGCTTAGTTGCTTGAGGACAAGCAAAGGTTCGGTTTGGGTAGTTTGATGAATGTGTATTTTACACTTTCATTCGAGTCTTTTTCACCTATTTTAGCTATCCTCTATGTTAATTTAGCTATATTTTAGTACATTTTATTAGAATAGTGTCATGTTTCCCTTTAGATTTTATTTTACAGGTTTTGGTTGAAATTCGAGGATTTCCGGGCAATTATATTGAAGTTGACAAGGAATTGGTGTTCCAGAAGCCTATTTGGAGTATCTGAAGGTTTCCGGATAGGATTTGGAGTCTAGGGGTCGAATCTGGAGGTTAGAAGGCCACTAGAAGACATAAATCGAGTCCGAAAAGGGGAAGAAATCCAAAAACGCGTCGAAAACACGGAATTCCGCGAGATTGTTTCTGGGGCTAACCGCCCCATACGTTGGGCGAACCGCCCCACAGTTTTTCGGGGCCTATATATAGTGCTCAGTTTTTCTCCGAAAATCATATCTTTCCAAGCCTACTTTCTCACCTCTCTCTATAGTTTTAGGTAGGAACTTCCCGGGGCCTGTCCTGGGAGTTCCGTAGCTTAGGGGATACTTTTTCATAGCAGATTGGAGCGCGTAGGATCGCAATCATCCGGAGATTGACAACCTTCGGTAACTTTGTATCTTACAGTTTTTATCTACTTATTTTATCTTGGGTAATTTACATCTACCCCCCCTGTTACTTTTTTTTATTACAGATCCTTCCCTCTTAGTTAGACAATAACATGTAGCCCGATGTTACACAAAAACAATTACAGATAGCCCCACGAACTTGAATTTTTGCGAATTAAGAGCTGGAAGTTACATTTATACCCCTGCCGGAATTTCAGAATTTGAATTGAAATAAACAAGTTAAGTTTGCATTATTTACACATTTGCCTCTAAATTATTTTATTTTACAAAATTAACTTTAATGTATTTCACATTAACCAAAAAAATTATATTTCAAGATGAACTAATATTTATTCTATAAGAACCCCAAATTAAGAATTTTTTTCGAAAAAACCCCAAAAATAAAAGGAAAATAAATAATAAAAAAAACTTATCTTCTCCTTCTCCAAGATGAAATTTCCGGTGCCGGAACTAATTCCGGCACCGGAAAAATTACAGCTCCGGCAGGAGCTCCGGTCAGCTCCTACCGGAGCTGTTTTAAGCTCCAATCGGAGCTGTTTATAAGCTCCGATCGGAGCTTTTAACAGCTCCGATTGGAGCTTATTAACAGCTCCGATCGGAGCTTTTAACAGCTCCGATCGAAGCTGTTGACAGCTCCGATTGGAGCTTATTAACAGCTCCAATCGGAGCTGTCAACAAGCTCCGATCGGAGCTTGTTGACAGCTCCGATTGGAGCTGTTAATAAGCTCCGATCGGAGCTATCAACAGCTCCGATTGGAGCTTAAAACAGCTCCGGTAGGAGCTGACCGGAGCTCCTGCCGGAGCTGTAATTTTTCCGGTGCCGGAACTAATTCCGGCACCGGAATTTTCATCTTGGAGAAGGAGAAGATAAAAAAAAAAAAGAGAAAAGAGAAAAGATAGAAAAAAGAAAAGATAAAAAAAGAAAAGGAAAAATCTATAATTTTTGTGCTAAGGGCATGTTTGGCCGGACAAAAATTAAAAATGAATAACGGGCAAGTCAACTTTTTTCCGACGACTGGGGCTATCTGTAATTGTTAAACTAGCGAGGGAGAATCCGTAATATGAGTTTCTAGTGGGGTGGTTTAATGTAATTTACCCTTTTATCTTCTTTCAATATGTTTTCTTCTATGATTTCTATTGATTGCATGCCTATTATGAGTAGCTAAACTTATCGTTGGTGGTAGTTTGTGAATTCTTAGCGAGGGAAGATAATCATGCTAATGGCTATATCGCGCATTATACTCCGTGTCATTGCTTTATTTCGTTGATCAGTTGTAACCAAAATTCTCGTATGTTGTATTGATTATTATGCACAATTGGACACTAGTCGACCATCAGACCAATTATCTTCGTAGTGTTGAATAATTACGGAACACATTAGGACAATCGTGATTGACTAGTCAGACCAAATTATCTTCGTAGTGCTTAATACTTGCAACAGGACACTAGATTGATTCAAAGATCTCTATGCAAGACCAAAGAATTTATGCATGATTATCGATCCATTATGTTAAGAAGGACCATACTATCACCAATCTCCATTATCTGCTTGAAACCCCCTATTGCTATCTGTCTGCTGTTTTTATATTCTTAATTAGATTTGATAAAGCTAGTATAGTCCTGAGAGAACGACACTCGAGTCATTCTACTGCTACACTACGGTTTTCGTTGTAGCTGTGGATTGCCTTTGGCTAATTACAAATTTATTTGACTGAATCTGACACGTTCATCACTTCCTCTTCCTCATTTATTTTGTGGGGATCAGCCACCACGGGTACAAATAAACCCTTGAGCATCACAGCTTGTTCAGCTGGAGAGGCACTCTTGAATTTTGCCTTCATATTCTCTCTGATTTGAGCAATCAGATTTGAGCTCATTAGCTGAGAATATGACATGTCATCAGGAAGTATGGAGTGGACAAACGTCTCGAGCTTCAGCAGAGAAGATCTCTTTTTCTCATTTGATAGATGAAGATGGGGATCAGAGAAATCCATTCGTTTGTACCTTTGCCAGTTGCTGACAGATTTAGCAACTCTTGACAAAGTTGTCCTTTTGAAGTTCAAGTACAGTTCCTCAGAACTCACTTGAGGATCTTCACTGATGAGCACCACTTCAGTGGTCTCCTTTAGAGCCTGAAAAAGAACAATATTTAGATCAGGAGAGGTTTGGATAATTGCTTTAGAGTTCAAAGCTGAAACATGAATTACCTGCTGAGATTCAGCAAGCTCATGTTGTACAATTTCCATTCCTTGAGGAGCTTGAGTAGCATCCTCCATTTGTTCATCCTAAAATAAATTTGAGTTAGATACAAGTACTAAGCTGTCAAACTTAGTTTTATTACCAAAAACTTTAACTACCTACTGAGCAGGGAGTGTTGATTCTGGTGCAGAGGCTTCAGCAACCATCTGACTTGCATCTTGAGAAGGCTTTAGAGATAACATAATATTAGCAAAAGAATAAGTTTCAGAAAGTGAAGTTTTACTGATGGTTGAATTATCTACCTGCTGAAGAAGGACAGGTTGTGGCTCAGTCCTTTCAGCATTAACAGTTTCTTCATTTTCTGGGACTGTTTCTTCAGCAGACTTCTTGGCTTGCTCTGTTTGAGAAAGTTGCGCGGTTTCATCAATCTCCCTTGTCTCTGAAATGACAAGTTGAGCAGAAGCATCTTGACCTTTAAGCTCACTGCTTGTCATGACGACATCAATGGATTTGTTGGATGATTCTTCAATCTCCAACTCCATTTGTTGGCTTATTGCTTCCAGTACAAGCTGGACTTTGTCAATTGATGTCTTTGGTGAACTTGGGCCAGTATTCTCAGCATCACGAGATGCGTCGTTGAATAATGCTTCTTGAGTTTCTTCAGCAACTTCAGGAACTTGAACCATTGCTGTCTCAGCAACTGGTTCTTCAGCAACTTGATGAGTTGCTTGTTCAGCAACCATCTTTTCAGCAGCATCAGCAAGTGCCGCGTTTCGCAGATCAGCAACAATATCACTTGTTGGTTCCAGAGTTTGATCATCTAGATTATCTACAATGTAGATATCTGGGACTTGGGCAGGAATTTCATTTCCACTGCCTTGTGGTCTGTTCTCAGTAGAAGGATCAACATTAAGTCGATCATTGAAGGCTTCTGCAAACAATTCAATGTTGCTGACATAGGCTTCAGTAACTACCTTGTCAACATCTACTGGAACTTGCGTTTCAGCAATTGTCTGGGAATTGTCTGAGAGGTCATGGGCAATAGGTACTGACTTGCGAGCCAGTGTTTTCTTCCTTGTGTTACTTGTCCTTTTCCTCTTGGGGACTGGGTTTGCTGATGACGCTGCAGTCTGAGTGTCATCATCAGCTTTCCTCTTTTTCTTGTTAGATTTCTTCAGTTTCCCAGCAGAGGCGTCAGTAGTTGCATTTTCAGCAACAGGAGTAGTGGTGTCTGCATGATCACCATCTAGAGTAGTTTCATCTTTGTTACCACCATCTACAGCAGTTTCATCTCTAAGTTGCTGAGTGGTAACATTTGCAACTGTTGTATACCTTTCTTGCTGACTTATGCTGACAACATCTGCAGCTGTTGTCTTCTTAGATTTTTCAAGTTTCTTGCCAGCAATCTTAGGTACATTCTGCTTGTAGAAGGGTCTTCCCACATTGCATAAAGATTTCTTGATTGGAAATGGGTTTCTCAGCTGAATCCTGAAATGTTCAAGGATATAGCATATCTTTATTCCATACATAACTGGAAAGGAAGGTGAGACCTTGTTGTCTTCCACCTTTACGTTGAACTTAGTGACTCAATCAACAAGCCTGTTGAAAATGTACTTAGCCCAGTTAAGTTCTGTTTTGTTTTCATAGATATGCATCAGCAGCGGCCACCTTCTCAGGCCTACTTGGTCTATTCCTCCAACTTGGGAGTCCAAAACTTTGATTAGTAGCAGAGCTACTAGACCAAGTGAATGGCAGAGATGCTTCCTCTTAACGTGCTTTGTCCAAGTCACGGGAGCAATCTCTCCTTTCTTCATTTTCTCATTTCTGACGTCACTATAGAAGGCTTCAATTTCTTCATCAGTAGCAGTGACGTCATCTTCAGTTCCAGTGGTTGGAATCTGAAAGATTTCCGCTAAATCAGTCCATTTCAGGATGATTTGCGTGTTCTGAACTGTAGTAAAGATCACTTTTTCAGTGACTCCTTTACTATCAGTTAGGGACTGGATTTTTGCATTATTGTAGAACTCCATAGTGTCCAGCATGCTCACTTGCTTAGTGCGAGCAGATATAAAATGCATGAGGCCTTGCTGCTTGATAAATTCAAGCGCCTCTTCATTATCACCGTCGAGTTCTTATTCATAGAAGTATCGAATGTACTTCTCTTTTGCAAATCCACCCCATTGCATCATCATCTCACATTTTGCAGTGTCAAGATATGAAGGAGGCATAGGTTTTTCCGATATCCTATCGATTTTCAACACAACTTTCGTTTTGTTTGATGTCGGAGTAGTCACCGGAGCAGTGCGTTTCCCAGCACTGTCAACCTTAGATGACTTGGAGGACTTAGATGACTGTCTCTTCGGTGCCATTTCTTTTATAGAGAAGAAAATGTACGAAAAAGATAGTTTGCTTTTTGACCGGAGGTACAGTAGATTCAGGCTAAATTTTGCAGAGAAAGGAAATGTGAGTTAAAGAATTTTGTCATTTCTCTAACTCCTTTATATAGTGTCTCTGATGTGTGAGAAACTCAATCGATTTGAGCTCTCAGCAAGGGTAAAACAGAGAAACAACGGCGTTAGTGGAGCCTTTGCATTGAATGCGTACTGGCCCACTGACTAAAACCGTCAGAGCATTCTCTCTCTTTGTTTTGTTAACCGTTAGATCAATAACTCCTTTTAATCAATGGTCACGATTGTATTTCATGTCATGATTATTACGAGTTTATCTGTGCCCGATTAACGTCACAAATTGATTTTACCGAGTTTTAAGGGATTAGATTGCTTGCTGAAATAGACAAGAATCTTTTCAGCGAGTTTGCATTAATAGCCTAGATACTTGCTGAAAGTTCCCCCTTACTTAGATATCTCATATTTTCTTAAGTTTAAAAGATATTTCTGATTTCCCGTACCAGTAAATTCTTTTGTACTTGAGATATCCTTTGGTAAAATCTGAGAAATGAGTTTTGCTCTTTCTGAGTTCCTGTCTCAGAATATTCCCTTGATACTTGAATACCTGTTTCAGTATCTTTGATTGTCTGAATGCCCGTTTCAGCAATCCTTAAGGGTTTTCTCTTACTGAGTGCCTGTCTCAGCAAGTGATCAAGTTTCCTAACAAATACCCGTTTTGAAGGAATTACTTGTTGAATGCTTGTTTCAGCAATCATGTAGTGACCTATCATTTCTTAGGAGAAACTAATTGACGGAGCTTTTAAGTATGAATACTTTGGCTTGCTGAATACCTGTTTCAGCATTCTGCCAAATGTATCCTTTATTGAGGTAGTTCAATCAATCCAAGGTTATACCTTAGCATTGCTCACCTATTATCTGGTAGGGTCTTGGTAAAGATGTCAGCAAGTTGATCATCAGTGCCTACTTTCACAACCTCAATATCTCCTTTTTCCACATGATCTCTAATGAAATGATGTCTAATATCAATGTGCTTAGTCCTAGAGTGAAACTTAGGATTTTGCGTGATAGCAATAGCACTTGTATTATCACAAAAGATTGGTGTTTTCTTTGCAGAAATACCATAATCTCTTAATTGTTGCTGAATCCATAGGATTTGAGCTGTGCAACAACCAGCTGCAATGTATTCAGATTCAGTGGATGAATTGGCAACACAGGTTTGTTTCTTGCTGAACCATGATATTAATCTAGTACCCAAAAACTGACAAGTTCCAGAGGTACTTTTTCTATCAAGAGTTGATCCTCCATGATCAGCATCAAAATAACCAACCAATTCTAGTCCAGAATCTTTAGGATACCATAATCCAACATTGACTGTACCTTTGACATATTTCAGTATCTTGATTGCCTTTTTGTAGTGTGATTCTCTTGGATCAGTTGGAATCTTGCACACACACAAACAACATACTGAATGTCTGGTCTACTTGCTGTTAAATACAACAAGGAACCAATGAGCTTCCTATACTTGTGTTCTTCAACACTTTTATCTTCTTTAGTATAGCCCAATTTGGTACCAACACTCATAGGGATCTTTTCAGGTTTCTCTTCCTCTTTGATCCTAAACTTTATGAGCATTTCTTTCGCATACTTTGCTTGATTTATGAATATTCCATCTTTGATTTGCTTGACTTGCAATCCTAGGAAATAATTCAATTTTCCCATCATACTCATTTCAAACTTGTTTGTCATGAGTTTGGCAAAATCATCACAAAGTTGCTTGTCCTTAGATCCAAAAATTATGTCATCCACATAAATTTGAACTAAGAGTATTTTACCATCATGGTTCATGGTAAATAAGGTTTTGTCAACTTCACCTTTCTTGAAACCATTATCCAGCAAGAACTTAGCCAAGGTATCATACCATGTTCTTGGTGCTTGCTTTAGACCATATACAACTTTCTGAAGATTGTATACCATCTTGGTTTCTGAAGGAAGTTCAAAGCCAGGGGGTTGTTCTAAGTAGACTTCTTCAGCAAGTTCACCATTCAAGAATGCACTTTTAACATCCATTTGATAAAGAATGAAGTCATTGTGAGCAGCAAAGGCCAAGAAAAGCCTAATTGCATCCAATCTTGCAAATGGTGCATAAGACTCATCATAGTCCAATCCTTCAGTCGGACAGTAACCTTGAGCAACTAAACGTGCTTTATTTCTTGTTACTTCACCAGACTCACTCAGCTTGTTTCTGAACACCCACTTTGTACCAATAGCTTTCTTGCCTTCAGCAAGTGGTACAAGTTTCCAGACTTTGTTCCTTTCGAATTGATCCAATTCTTCTTGCATTGCCTTTATCCATTCAGAATGCTTTAAAGCTTCTTCATTGGTTTTAGGTTCAATTTCATAAACAAAGCAAGAGAACAATGATTCTACTTCTACGACAGTTGCTTCTTCAGCAAGTCCATGAGTAGCTTTGGATCTAGTCAATTGGCGTTTATTAATATCACCAATCATATCCGTAGAGGGATGATCTCTAATCCATTTATTAACAGGTTTTCTGCTTGTTGGATCTGGATATGTACTTGTTCTGTACTACTGGGATTTTGTGTCTCTGTTGAGATTGGTTCATCAGCAACTGCTTGTTCATCATTGCTTGATTGTGGAAGTTCATCAGCAGGCACTGGAGGTTGCGTAGTTTCAGCAACTTCCGGAGCAACTGCGTCTTTTGCTGGAAATTCCGTGTCGTGAACTATATTTATCTTGTCATGACTTGGGGGAGGAGAGTCATTGTCAGAATCATCATTTAGTTCAATTGACTTGATTTTCCTAGCAATAAATTCAGTTCTTTGCTCATGTATGATTAACTTTTTCATACATTCTGATATTTCTTCTTCAGCAGGCACTCCTTGGGTCTTTTCGTAGAATACAACATGCACTGATTCTTCGATCGTTTGTGCCTTTTTGTTGTAAACTCTATAAGCTTTACTATGCAAGGAGTAACCGAGAAATATCGCTTCGTCTGCCTTTGGTTGAAATGTTCTTAGGTATTCTCTACCATTATTAAGAACGAAACACTTGCAACCAAATACTCTTAGATGAGTGATATTAGGAGGTCTTCCAACAAACAATTCATAAGGAGTTTTGTTGTATTCCTTAGTAATCAAACATCTGTTTTGAGTGTAACAGGCGGTATTAATCGCTTCAACCCAGTAAGCCTCACTTATTTCAGTGTCAGCAAGCATTGTTCTTGCGGCTTCTTTCAGGGTAAGATTCTTCCATTCAGCAACACCGTTTTGCTGTGGTGTCCTTACTGAGGATAACTGATGTTGTATGCCTTTTGAGATATAATATTCAGTTATGTACTGGTTTACAAACTCAGTACCATGGTCTGTCCTTATGACTTTTACCTTGTCATTTTTCATGACTTCAAGCTTATTCAGCAAGTTAGGTATTTCAGTCCTAGTTTCAGATTTGTGCTTGATGAATATTACCCAAGTGAATCTTGAATAGTCATCCACCATGACCAGACCATACTTCTTACCAGCATAGCTTGTTGAAGAAGATTCAAATAAGTCCACGTGTAAGAGTTGTAAAGGTTTTGTAGTTGACGGTACTGCCTTGTTCTTGAAAGAGGATTTGGTTTGCTTTCCTTGCTGACATGCATTGCAAACACCATCCTTCTTAAAAGTAACCCTAGGTAATCCAACTACAAGTGCCTTTTTAGACATCTTATTCAGCGTCTTGAAGTTTAGATGACTTGTTCGTTTATGCCATAACCATGCTTTTTCAGCAAGGCAATCATGATCTGAGACAAGGCATTATTCAACGTTTGTTGAAGACCAATCTACGGTGTACAAGCCTCCTAATCTTCTTCCAATCATAATAACCTTTTTAGTCTCGAAATCTATAAGTTTACATTCATCACTTTTTATTTTGATGAAGTATCCTTTGTCAGCAAATTGACTCATGCTGAAAAGATTAAACTTAAGATTTTTGACATAAAGAACTCCAGTAATGGTTATGCATCTTAACTTCACGTCACCATAGCCTTTTGTAGAACCAGAGCCTCCACCAGCAAACCTTATTGTTGGACCTTTAGACCACCGTTTATAGTTTATAAGGTTATTCTTGTTCCCTGTCATGTGGTTTCCACAACCACTGTCAAAGTGCCAGATTGCATCGTTTGTCTCCGTGGCTGAAGTCTGCACAATCAAGAGCAAACAAGTTAATTATCCAATATTGGATGTCCATTAACATGTTCAAGAATGCGTCCAGTGGAAACCCAAGTCTTACGTTTTTCAACTTTGACTTGTTTTCTACTTGCTGAGGAACTAGGAGGTTTTGAGCTGAAAGACTTTTGATTCGTGCTGATCATGTCTACTTTCTGATGTGGTGTCTTGCTCGGTTGACCTTTTTGCTGAACATACTTTTCAGTAAGTTCTTTTCTAGCAAGGTTCCTTCTAGCCCTAGCATTTAGAGTCTTTTTAGAACTCTTAGGCTTGATTTCGTTCATCTCTTTGAAGTATCTTTGCTGACTTTGCTTATACTCGTGAAAAAGTTGACTTTGCTTGGTTTTGAAACCGAGTCCACTTTTCGGAGAATGCTGAGCTTTTGTGTCAGCAACCTTACTTGATTCAGGTTTGTCAGCAAAGGTCTTCTGATTAATTTTAGTAATCTTGACTTTTGACTTAACAACTTGCTTTTCAGCAACTTGTTTGGCGGAATGTTTCACAGCATCCTTCTTCTTTACAGTTTGCTTCTCAGCAACCTGTTTTCCTTTTAAAGTCTTGTTACTTTGAGTAGCAACAACGGGCTTTATGGTCGTAGGTACTTGATTGCATGTTCAGCAACCTTAGATTGACCAAACTGATAGAGTTCTGGAGGACCACTATCAGTAGCACGTACAAAGGAAATCGGTGATTTATCTTTACTCAAGATTTCTACGTCATCACCTTCATACGTTGCACCTAAACCTTCTTTCTGAGATGGATCTCTCAAATAAGAGTTTAGTTCAGTCAGCGTATTACTTGCGTCAACATAAGATTTAAAATTGATTTTCATCTTTTTCATTTCTTGGATTTCAGCAAGTAACTTTAGAATTGAGGACTGATATTCTTCCAATTCTAATGCCATTTGAGAATTCTTCTCTGTAGCTTCAGCAATTAACTTCTTAAGACGCCTTATTTCAGCATCCTTTTCTTCTGTCTCTTCCTTCAGCAAGACATACTTTTCAGTAGTCTGCTTGGTCAGAGTTTCAGCAATCTGTAGTTTCTCTTGCTGTCTGCCCAGAGTTTCTCAAATCTTTCAATTTCTCCTTGAATCTTGTCAAGGTCAATCTCGTCTTCACTTTCTGAGTCTGAGTCAGAGGTAGAGTTATTTACCTGACCGGCCATGAGGCATAACTCGTAATTTGACACATCTGGATAAGCTTCCATAGCTATTCCACAAACTTCTTTGCCAATCTCCACGTCTAGAGTGGCTTCTTCATCGTCAGTGTCTGAGCTTTCATCCTCACTATCTTCGGAGCTAGTATCAATGCACAATGCATCGATTTTTGCTTGAAGCTTCTTCTTTTCTTCAGCAATAAAAGCTCTTTTGAACTTCTTCTTTTCAGCAGATTTGCCTTTCAGCAAAGGGCAATTTGCTTTGAAGTGTCCTGGCTTTTTGCAGTAAAAACATAGATCATTTCCAACTGCTGGTTCTTGTGATGAAGTTGCTTGCTGAGCTTGCTTGTTCAGCGAGCTAGTCTCATTCTTGTACTTATGGTAGTTGTTACCAAGATGCTTTTTCAGCTTCTCTTTTGCTTTTCGCCTTTCAAGTTCCTTACTGATGAATTTCTTCATGTTTTTGACAACCAAAGAGTTTTCATCAGCAAGCTCTTTATCATTCTTCTTTTCAGAAGATGACGGCTTTGCAGCAAGAGCAATGTTTTGCGATTTTTCAGCAAACACATTTTCTCTTTGCTTTGTCTCATAATTGACAGTAGCAAGGCGAGAGAACAACTCTGTTGGTGTAATGTCTGGCATTCCTTGATTGTAGTAGAAGTTCTGAGTGTGGATCCATTCTTGATTCAGACTTCTGATGATGGTTTTCACCTTCTCAGAATCTGAGTATAGATTTCCAACACCCAAGGCTGCCATTTCACTAACAAGAGTTGTGAATCTGAAATCCAAGTCTTCCAGTGACTCGTTTGTACCTTGTTTAAAGTTTTGAAACTTTAATTTCAGCACTTCAAGTTTGTTTTCCTTGGTTTTGTCAGATCCAGCACAAAGATCTTGAACCATTTTCCAAGCTTCCTTAGCAGTCTTAGCACCCCACAGTTTGCACTGTATGGTATCCGGAGTTGATCGAATGATGATGTTTCTTGCTTGGCCATCAAGACGGAATCTCTTGGCTTCGTCGGAAGTCCATTCCTCTCTCGGTTTTGGCACGACGGTATCAACCGGTTCGCCTAAGATAGTTTCCTTTCCAGCTTCAGTGGTCTTGTGAGGGAAACTCCTTTCAACCTTAGTGATCTTGATAGGTCCATCATTAATGACAGTGACCATCTCATCACTAATGGCCTCAATATGTATCATCATGTTGTTTCGCCATTTTTCGTAATTTTCCAGCTTCAGCAAGGGAGCATCTCCTAAAGACATCCTGTCAGCAAAGCACTACCAAACTGATCAAGTGAGAGTGATTTACGGAAAGCACCTAAGGGGATCTAGGTTCAGTGCTGAAGGTTAAAGAACTTGGCTCTGATACCACTTGTTGGTCCCTTTAAACAACAAGAAATCGTCGTTTAAAAACTTTCTCAGCAAGTGCTTATTACTTTACAGTAATGAGTTTGCTAATACTTAACTTTCTCAGCAAGCGCAAGTTACTTCTCAGTAACTGAGTTTGCTGATACTTAAATCATAGAGCGGAAGTCTTTGATACAATAAGCGCTTTTTCAGTAATGAAGGTTTCAGCAAGTGATGTGAGTGACTGTGTACAGATAGATATAATTTGCTGAAAACAAGTACAGTAAGTAAATCACACAAACACTTTTATAGTGGTATCTGAGAGTGGCGTAATCTCTCAACTAATCCACTTTGTCCTTTCTAGGACTGAATCCACTAAGATAAGATTGAGGTTCCTTACAACACCTATCTAGAGCGATTCAAACAGAAACCAAAGCACACTTGCTTCGTTTCCAACCTAACTAGAGAACGTAACCTTGTTCTCCACCAAACTTGGTACTTTTAATCAGCAAAACTATGCTCGATTAAGTTCCCCCTGAATATCACGCCTGAAAGGGTGTATTTTCAGTTAGAGAGGTTTGGGATGAGATAACTTAATTATAACTTATTCAGTTACAACAAGTAATCTAAGAAACAAAACTTTGAATACTTTGCAGTTAACAAGTTTGATTGTTTCTGGTGTCAAGACTTGTTCTGGTTCGAAAGAAAGAAAGAACACTTAACTAATTTCTTAGTCGTGTAAATTCTACTTCTTCACAAGTAGCTTTTTCAAGATTTAAGTCTTGGAACGGATCAATGGCAGTAGAGAGTATTGAAGGGTATGTGAGTTTAAGCACAAGTGATAGTATGATCACGTTGTTGACACACTTCAACTCTTTGTCGGATGACCTCTATTTATAGTGAAATAAGGAGCCGTTTGAATTTTAAATTCTAAGGCTTTTTGTTCCTTAAAATGTCACTATCTTGTTTTTGTACTTTCAGCAACGTCCTTGTTTGTCTTCTAGTCTTCATGTCCTTCGCGTGCATGCTTTGCATTTAATGCTCATTCGAATGAAATTCAAACAGTAACATTGGAGCGCAAATACAAGTACTTTCAGCAAGAGGTCACATATGTTCCATCAGCAAGTGGTCAGTCTCAGTTTCAGCAAGCACAACCTACTCTGTCGTATAGATTTTCACTTATGCAATGTTGTTGCTGAAGTTTCCACTTTCTGAGCAACATGTGCCTTTGTAGATACCAGTCTTCAGAAATCTTCTAGTCTTCAGTCTTCTAAATCTTCAAGATTCTGAGCGGTTCTAAATGCTTCAATAGTTTGTTTGTAAAAACAAAGTACATCATCAGCAAATGCTTCAATAGGTTGTATTTCTTTTCAGAAAACAAGATACATCATAAGCGGTAAAACCAACCTATCTAGCACCTACTCTAAGTCTTCAGCAAACGTTCCTCTTTTACAATGTCCTTAAAATTCTAAATTCCTATGGACCTTAAGAGTACTAGTTACTGGACTTTTCTTAATTTAGCATGGTTAATTGCTCATCAAAATTACAAGTTTCCTAACAATTTCTTTGTAGTGTATTACCCACAAGTGCATGCCGCAATTGCTAGCATGTAGTAGTTGAGTGTCTGAAATTCCCTTGTTGGCATGAATCTTCCTTAACCAAAGAAGGTCTTCTTCTTGATCCTTTGCAGTGAGATAGAAATACTCATAAGGAATCAAGACATATTTCTTTTTGGAATTCTTGGTCATGGGATCATTATAGTAAGCAACATCCATCGGCTTGATTAGATCAGGCTCTTGCTTTATCTTTTTACTGATGGAAGTTCTTCTTACTAAAATCTCAATGTTCAGCCATTTTAACGCAATGTTCCTTGGGTAGGGAAGAGGATCCCTTTCTTTCTTTGTTACCTTTAACTCAATCCAAGTGTACATTTGGTTCAGTACAGCAGTTGGGAAAGAAGTCATTAGCCAATAGATCTTCTAGCTTTATGATCCAGCAACCATGGAGGTTTCTGATCACATTTTGAGTGGTTTCCTCATTGCTGGTCTTTGTATAATCAATGCCAGTGCCTGTCGAAATGTTAGTTAGCCTTCTTTTTTCTTGTCTTTGCTTTCTTCTTCTTGACTTAGAATTCCTTGATCCTTTGCTGAAGATCTGGAGTCAGAAGAGAAATGTTTGGACTAGCCAAATGGAGTCAAAGCAGAAAGAGGCTTGGCCCTTATAGCTTGAGCTATTGTTTGGTCATCATCATTGTCATCATCTCATTGTCATCATCTTCATTATTGTCTTGATGACTTTCAGTATGACAGAATTCTAGAGTATCAGCAGAAGTTTTTCTCCTTTTAGGATTTGCTGAACTTCTCTCAGAATCTGTTTCAGCTCTTCTTTTTAGAACTTTGCTCTGTTTCAGCAAGAGGTTCTCTGGGTGGCGGTCCAGGCAGCTTTAGTGGAGATTCAGAGGGAGTAGCAGATGAAGTTGATCATCTTGAAGACTTCATTTTCCTTGAATCTTCCCCCTTAGACATGGATTGCATCATTCGTTGATGTGAATAGAGAAAAACTCATTGCAATTTTCAGCAAGAGTGGAGGTTGTTGTATTTAAGAATCATGTCTTGCTGATCAGAAGTCAGCTTAGACAATTCTTCTTTAATAAAAGCCAAGTTCTCCTCATGTCTTCGCTCGCTATTTACTTTTTCTTCCATAATAGCCTGAGCCTTGTTAATGCACTTTTGGTGATCTTGAGTGCTTGAACTGACATCATCGCATAGCTTTTGTGATGTAGACTTATGTCTTTCAGAGCTATGGTAAGTGTAGTAGTGCGTCTCAGCACAGTAGTCAGTATCTTTCCAATGTCGAGTGGACTCTCAGCAAGCAGTGCATCATCCCTTCTTGGCATGCTTTGTGAACATCCATTAGTGCTTTAATTCTTGGAGTAAACTCCTCAATGTTGGAAACGACACTAAAGAGGGAGTAAGTGAATGAGCTTTTATTTCTGTGGCAATCTGATCGTCGTTTCTCAGCAAGCGGCTTCTTCCATATCTTCTTCATCAACAATGAGGGATGTTGGAGGAATTTTTTCTACCATTTTTGGTTCAGCTTTCTGGCCTTTTCTTCTTCATTTGCTGAGAAATCAGACAAATCTTCTTCCTCAGCAGGTTCATCAAGGCCAGGAACTTGACCGCCTAAGTCTTTTTCCTCAGACACTTTTGGTTGAGTGGTTTGCTGAAAAAACTCGTGTGACTCAACAACTGGAGTCCACCAGTAGTAAGTGAAGGGGGAATCTTCCAGTTGTTTTCACTCTGAAGATTGAGCATGTCGAGATGTTGATAGGTCTATCCATGAATGTGTAGACTATTCTATAATGCTCGTGATAATCTTCATCAATTTCTTATTTCCTCTCAAGGTTTGAATTAGTGACCTGAGCTCGAGGTAATGGTAACTCGGGCATCAGAAGTTTAGCTTTTTCGTTTAGCATTTCAGCCCACCTTTCTGGCGTATTTCCTCTTCAGTCTTAGCAACTTGTTCAGTTGCTGGAATACTTTTCTCAGCAGGAGTTGGACCAGATTCTTGTTGCTGACTGAGAGGTTGTTCAACATGTTGATTCCAGCATTTGCTTGATCTTCTTGATCGCAAATGACAACTTTTCTCCCGCCAGCATCCGACTAGGACCTTGATTGTCATCATCGTCGTCTTAATGTCCTTAGAATCTTTGATTCATTCATCATCACTGTGTCCGTAGGGACATTTTAATCCTCTTCTGCTTCTTCATTATCATCTGTTAGAATCACCAACTCGAGATGTGTTTGTATTGTTTTGCAGCGCTTGTAACCTTGTTTTTCTTCCTCATTGAATTTTGTGTGGATCAGCCACCACGGGTACAAAGGAACCTTTGAGCATCACAGCTTGGTCACGTGGAGAGGCACACTTGAACATAGCTTTTCATATTCTCTCTGATTATGACAACCAGATTAGCATTCAAATTTGTTGAGAATATGATAGCCTCTTCAGGAAGGATAGAGTGTAATGT
>CM051456.1:54506470-54667149 GCA_028274465.1 Plantago ovata | reverse complement strand
TTGATTGTCTGAATGCCCGTTTCAGCAATCCTTTAAGGGTTTTCTCTTACTGAGTGCCGGTCTCAGCAAGTGATCAAGTTTCCTAACAATACCTTTTTGAAGGAATTACTTTTTGAATGCCTGTTTCAGCAATCATGTAGTGACCTATCATTTCTTAGAAGAATATTGACGAGCCCTTTAAGTAGGAATACTTTGGCTTGCTGAATACCTGTTTCAGCATTCTGCAAGTGTATCCTTTATTGAGGTAGTTCAATCAATCCAAGGTATACCTTAGCATTGCGAACCTATTATCCGGTAGGGGCTTGGTAAAGATGTCAGCAAGCTGATCTTCAGTACCTACTTTCACACCTCAATATCTCCTTTTTCCACATGATCTCTAATGAAATGATGTCTAATATCAATGTGCTTAGTCCTAGAGTGAAACTTAGGATTTTGCGTAATTGCAATAGCACTTGTATTATCACAAAAGATTGGTGTTTTCTTTGCAGAAATACATAATCTCTAATTGTTGCTGAATCCATAGGATTGAGCTGTGCAACAACCAGCTGCAATGTATTCAGATTCAGTAGATGAATTGGCAACACAGGTTTTTCTTGCTGAACCATGATATTAATCTAGTACCCAAAAACTGACAAGTTCCAGAGGTACTTTTTCTATCAAGAGTTGATCCACCATGATCAGCATCAGAATAGCCAACCAATTCAAGTCCAGAATCTTTAGGATACCATAATCCAACATTGACTGTACCTTTAACATATTTCAGTATCTTAATTGCCTTTTGTAGTGATTCTCTTGGATCAGATTGGAATCTTGCACACACACAAACAGCATACTGAATGTCAGGTCTACTTGCTGTTAAATACAACAAGGAACCAATGAGCTTCCTATACTTGTTTCTTCAACACTTTTTATCTTCTTTAGTATAGCCCAATTTGGTACCAACACTCATAGGGATCTTTTCAGGTTTCTCATCCTCTTTGATCCTAAACTTTATGAGCATTTCTTTCGCATACTTTGCTTGATTTATGAATATTCCATCTTTGAGTTGCTTGACTTGCAATCCTAGGAAATAATTCAATTTTCCCATCATACTCATTTCAACTTGTTTGTCATGAGTTTGGCAAATCATCACAAAGTTGCTTGTCCTTAGATCCAAAAATTATGTCATCCACATAAATTTGAACTAAGAGTAATTTACCATCATGGTTCATGGTAAAAAGGTTTTGTCAACTTCACCTTTCTTGAAACCATTTTCCAGCAAGAACTTAGCCAAGGTATCATACCATGCTCTTGGTGCTTGCTTTAGACCATATACAGCTTTCTGAAGCTTGTATACCATCTTGGTTTCTGAGGGAAGTTCAAAGCCAGGGGGTTGTTCTAGGTAGACTTCTTCAGCAAGTTCACCATTCAAGAATGCACTTTTAACATCCATTTGGTAAACAATGAAGTCATTGTGAGCAGCAAAGGCCAAGAAAAGCCTAATTGCATCCAATCTTGCAACTGGTGCATAAGACTCATCATAGTCCAATCCTTCAGTCTGACAGTAACCTTGAGCAACTAAACGTGCTTTATTCTTGTTACTTCACCAGACTCGCTCAGCTTGTTTCTGAACACCCACTTTGTACCAATAGCTTTCTTGCCTTCAGCAAGTGGCACAAGTTTCCAGACTTTGTTTCTTTCAAATTGATCCAATTCTTCTTGCATTGCCTTATCCATTCAGAATGCTTTAAAGCTTCTTCTATGGTTTTTTCAATTTCTGAACAAAGCAAGAAACAAGATTCTACTTCTACGACAGTTGCTTCTTCAGCAAGTCCATGAGTAGCTTTGGATCTAGTCACTTGGCGTTTATTAATATCGCCAATCATATCCGTAGAGGGATGATCTCTAATCCATTTATTAACAGGTTTCTGCTTGTTGGATCAGGATTGTTAATTGTTCTGGTACTAATGGGATTTTGTGTTCTGCTGAGATTTGGTTCATCAGCAACTGCTTGTTCAGCATTGCTGATTTGGTAGTTCATCAGCAGGCACTGGAGGTTGCGTAATTTCAGCAACTTCCGGAGCAACTGCGTCTTTTGCTGGAAATTCTTGTCGTGAACTATATTTATCTTGTCATGACTTGGGGGAGGAGAGTCATTGTCAGAATCATCATTTAGTTCAATTGACTTGATTTGCCTAGCATAGATTCAGTTCTTTGCTCATGTATGATTACTTTTTCATACATTCTGATATTTCTTCTTCAGCAGGCACTCCTTGTGTCTTTTCGTAGAATACAACATGCACTGATTCTTCGATCTTTTGTGCCTTTTGTTGTAAACTCTAAGCTTTACTATGCAAGGAGTAGCCAAGAAATATCGCTTCGTCTGCCTTTGGTTGAAATGTTCTTAGGTATTCTCTACCATTTTAAGAACGAAACACTTGCAACCAAATACTCTTAGATGAGTGATGTTAGGAGGTCTTCCAACAAACAATTCATAAGGAGTTTTGTTGTATTCCTTAGTAATCAAACATCTGTTTTGAGTGTAACAGGCGGTATTAATCGCTTCAACCCAGTAAGCCTCACTTATTTCAGTGTCAGCAAGCATTGTTCTTGCGGCTTCTTTCAGGGTACGATTCTTCCGTTCAGCAACACCGTTTTGCTGTGGTGTCCTTACTGAGGATAACTGATGTTGTATACCTTTTGAGGTACAATATTCAGTTATGTACTGGTTTACAAACTCAGTACCATGGTCTGTCCTTATGACTTTTACCTTGTCATTTTTCATGACTTCAAGCTTATTCAGCAAGTTAGGTATTTCAGTCCTGGTTTCAGATTTGTGCTTGATGAATACTACCCAAGTGAATCTTGAATAGTCATCCACCACGACAGACCATACTTCTTACCAGCATAGCTTGTTGAAGAAGATTCAAACAAGTCCATGTGTAAGAGTTGTAAAGGTTTTGTAGTTGACGGTACTGCCTTGTTCTTGAAAGAAGATTTGGTTTGCTTTCCTTGCTGACATGCATTGCAAACACCATCCTTCTTAAAAGTAACCCTAGGTAATCCAACTACAAGTGCCTTTTTAGACATCTTATTCAGCGTCTTGAAGTTTAGATGACTTGTTCGTTTATGCCATAACCATGCTTTTTCAGCAAGGCAATCATGATCTGAGACAAGGCATTATTCAACGTTTGTTGAAGACAATCTACGGTGTACAAGCCTCCTAATCTTCTTCCAATCATAATAACCTTTTTAGTCTCGAAATCTATAAGTTTACATTCATCACTTTTTATTTTGATGAAGTATCCTTTGTCAGCAAATTGACTCATGCTGAAAAGATTAAACTTAAGATTTTGACATAAAGAACTCCAGTAATGGTTATGCATCTTAACTTCACGTCACCATAGCCTTTTGTAGAACCAGAGCCTCCACCAGCAAACCTTATTGTTGGACCTTTAGACCACCGTTTATAGTTTATAAGGTTATTCTTGTTCCCTGTCATGTGGTTTCCACAACCACTGTCAAAGTGCCAGATTGCATCGTTTGTCTCCGTGGCTGAAGTCTGCACAATCAAGAGCAAACAAGTTAATTATCCAATATTGGATGTCCATTAACATGTTCAAGAATGCGTCCAGTGGAAACCCAAGTCTTACGTTTTTCAACTTTGACTTGTTTTCTACTTGCTGAGGAACTAGGAGGTTTTGAGCTGAAAGACTTTTGATTCGTGCTGATCATGTCTACTTTCTGATGTGGTGTCTTGCTCGGTTGACCTTTTTGCTGAACATACTTTTCAGTAAGTTCTTTTCTAGCAAGGTTCCTTCTAGCCCTAGCATTTAGAGTCTTTTAGAACTCTTAGGCTTGATTTCGTTCATCTCTTTGAAGTATCTTTGCTGACTTTGCTTATACTCGTGAAAAAGTTGACTTTGCTTGGTTTTGAAACCGAGTCCACTTTTCGGAGAATGCTGAGCTTTTGTGTCAGCAACCTTACTTGATTCAGGTTTGTCAGCAAAGGTCTTCTGATTAATTTTAGTAATCTTGACTTTTGACTTAACAACTTGCTTTTCAGCAACTTGTTTGGCGGAATGTTTCACAGCATCCTTCTTCTTTACAGTTTGCTTCTCAGCAACCTGTTTTCCTTTTAAAGTCTTGTTACTTTGAGTAGCAACAACGGGCTTTATGGTCGTAGGTACTTGATTGCATGTTCAGCAACCTTAGATTGACCAAACTGATAGAGTTCTGGAGGACCACTATCAGTAGCACGTACAAAGGAAATCGGTGATTTATCTTTACTCAAGATTTCTACGTCATCACCTTCATACGTTGCACCTAAACCTTCTTTCTGAGATGGATCTCTCAAATAAGAGTTTAGTTCAGTCAGCGTATTACTTGCGTCAACATAAGATTTAAAATTGATTTTCATCTTTTTCATTTCTTGGATTTCAGCAAGTAACTTTAGAATTGAGGACTGATATTCTTCCAATTCTAATGCCATTTGAGAATTCTTCTCTGTAGCTTCAGCAATTAACTTCTTAAGACGCCTTATTTCAGCATCCTTTTCTTCTGTCTCTTCCTTCAGCAAGACATACTTTTCAGTAGTCTGCTTGGTCAGAGTTTCAGCAATCTGTAGTTTCTCTTGCTGTCTGCCCAGAGTTTTCTCAAATCTTTCAATTTCTCCTTGAATCTTGTCAAGGTCAATCTCGTCTTCACTTTCTGAGTCTGAGTCAGAGGTAGAGTTATTTACCTGACCGGCCATGAGGCATAACTCGTAATTTGACACATCTGGATAAGCTTCCATAGCTATTCCACAAACTTCTTTGCCAATCTCCACGTCTAGAGTGGCTTCTTCATCGTCAGTGTCTGAGCTTTCATCCTCACTATCTTCGGAGCTAGTATCAATGCACAATGCATCGATTTTTGCTTGAAGCTTCTTCTTTTCTTCAGCAATAAAAGCTCTTTTGAACTTCTTCTTTTCAGCAGATTTGCCTTTCAGCAAAGGGCAATTTGCTTTGAAGTGTCCTGGCTTTTTGCAGTAAAAACATAGATCATTTCCAACTGCTGGTTCTTGTGATGAAGTTGCTTGCTGAGCTTGCTTGTTCAGCGAGCTAGTCTCATTCTTGTACTTATGGTAGTTGTTACCAAGATGCTTTTTCAGCTTCTCTTTTGCTTTTCGCCTTTCAAGTTCCTTACTGATGAATTTCTTCATGTTTTTGACAACCAAAGAGTTTTCATCAGCAAGCTCTTTATCATTCTTCTTTTCAGAAGATGACGGCTTTGCAGCAAGAGCAATGTTTTGCGATTTTTCAGCAAACACATTTTCTCTTTGCTTTGTCTCATAATTGACAGTAGCAAGGCGAGAGAACAACTCTGTTGGTGTAATGTCTGGCATTCCTTGATTGTAGTAGAAGTTCTGAGTGTGGATCCATTCTTGATTCAGACTTCTGATGATGGTTTTCACCTTCTCAGAATCTGAGTATAGATTTCCAACACCCAAGGCTGCCATTTCACTAACAAGAGTTGTGAATCTGAAATCCAAGTCTTCCAGTGACTCGTTTGTACCTTGTTTAAAGTTTTGAAACTTTAATTTCAGCACTTCAAGTTTGTTTTCCTTGGTTTTGTCAGATCCAGCACAAAGATCTTGAACCATTTTCCAAGCTTCCTTAGCAGTCTTAGCACCCCACAGTTTGCACTGTATGGTATCCGGAGTTGATCGAATGATGATGTTTCTTGCTTGGCCATCAAGACGGAATCTCTTGGCTTCGTCGGAAGTCCATTCCTCTCTCGGTTTTGGCACGACGGTATCAACCGGTTCGCCTAAGATAGTTTCCTTTCCAGCTTCAGTGGTCTTGTGAGGGAAACTCCTTTCAACCTTAGTGATCTTGATAGGTCCATCATTAATGACAGTGACCATCTCATCACTAATGGCCTCAATATGTATCATCATGTTGTTTCGCCATTTTTCGTAATTTTCCAGCTTCAGCAAGGGAGCATCTCCTAAAGACATCCTGTCAGCAAAGCACTACCAAACTGATCAAGTGAGAGTGATTTACGGAAAGCACCTAAGGGGATCTAGGTTCAGTGCTGAAGGTTAAAGAACTTGGCTCTGATACCACTTGTTGGTCCCTTTAAACAACAAGAAATCGTCGTTTAAAAACTTTCTCAGCAAGTGCTTATTACTTTACAGTAATGAGTTTGCTAATACTTAACTTTCTCAGCAAGCGCAAGTTACTTCTCAGTAACTGAGTTTGCTGATACTTAAATCATAGAGCGGAAGTCTTTGATACAATAAGCGCTTTTTCAGTAAATGAAGGTTTCAGCAAGTGATGTGAGTGACTGTGTACAGATAGATATAATTTGCTGAAAACAAGTACAGTAAGTAAATCACACAAACACTTTTATAGTGGTATCTGAGAGTGGCGTAATCTCTCAACTAATCCACTTTGTCCTTTCTAGGACTGAATCCACTAAGATAAGATTGAGGTTCCTTACAACACCTATCTAGAGCGATTCAAACAGAAACCAAAGCACACTTGCTTCGTTTCCAACCTAACTAGAGAACGTAACCTTGTTCTCCACCAAACTTGGTACTTTTAATCAGCAAAACTATGCTCGATTAAGTTCCCCCTGAATATCACGCCTGAAAGGGTGTATTTTCAGTTAGAGAGGTTTGGGATGAGATAACTTAATTATAACTTATTCAGTTACAACAAGTAATCTAAGAAACAAAACTTTGAATACTTTGCAGTTAACAAGTTTGATTGTTTCTGGTGTCAAGACTTGTTCTGGTTCGAAAGAAAGAAAGAACACTTAACTAATTTCTTAGTCGTGTAAATTCTACTTCTTCACAAGTAGCTTTTTCAAGATTTAAGTCTTGGAACGGATCAATGGCAGTAGAGAGTATTGAAGGGTATGTGAGTTTAAGCACAAGTGATAGTATGATCACGTTGTTGACACACTTCAACTCTTTGTCGGATGACCTCTATTTATAGTGAAATAAGGAGCCGTTTGAATTTTAAATTCTAAGGCTTTTTGTTCCTTAAAATGTCACTATCTTGTTTTTGTACTTTCAGCAACGTCCTTGTTTGTCTTCTAGTCTTCATGTCCTTCGCGTGCATGCTTTGCATTTAATGCTCATTCGAATGAAATTCAAACAGTAACATTGGAGCGCAAATACAAGTACTTTCAGCAAGAGGTCACATATGTTCCATCAACAAGTGGTCAGTCTCAGTTTCAGCAAGCACAACCTACTCTGTCGTATAGATTTTCACTTATGCAATGTTGTTGCTGAAGTTTCCACTTTCTGAGCAACATGTGCCTTTGTAGATACCAGTCTTCAGAAATCTTCTAGTCTTCAGTCTTCTAAATCTTCAAGATTCTGAGCGGTTCTAAATGCTTCAATAGTTTGTTTGTAAAAACAAAGTACATCATCAACAAATGCTTCAATAGGTTGTATTTCTTTTCAGAAAACAAGATACATCATAAGCGGTAAAACCAACCTATCTAGCACCTACTCTAAGTCTTCAGCAAACGTTCCTCTTTTACAATGTCCTTAAAATTCTAAATTCCTATGGACCTTAAGAGTACTAGTTACTGGACTTTTCTTAATTTAGCATGGTTAATTGCTCATCAAAATTACAAGTTTCCTAACAATTTCTTTGTAGTGTATTACCCACAAGTGCATGCCGCAATTGCTAGCATGTAGTAGTTGAGTGTCTGAAATTCCCTTGTTGGCATGAATCTTCCTTAACCAAAGAAGGTCTTCTTCTTGATCCTTTGCAGTGAGATAGAAATACTCATAAGGAATCAAGACATATTTCTTTTTGGAATTCTTGGTCATGGGATCATTATAGTAAGCAACATCCATCGGCTTGATTAGATCAGGCTCTTGCTTTATCTTTTTACTGATGGAAGTTCTTCTTACTAAAATCTCAATGTTCAGCCATTTTAACGCAATGTTCCTTGGGTAGGGAAGAGGATCCCTTTCTTTCTTTGTTACCTTTAACTCAATCCAAGTGTACATTTGGTTCAGTACAGCAGTTGGAAAGAAGTCATTAGCCAATAGATCTTCTAGCTTTATGATCCAGCAACCATGGAGGTTTCTGATCACATTTTGAGTGGTTTCCTCATTGCTGGTCTTTGTATAATCAATGCCAGTGCCTGTCGAAATGTTAGTTAGCCTTCTTTTTTCTTGTCTTTGCTTTCTTCTTCTTGACTTAGAATTTCCTTGATCCTTTGCTGAAGATCTGGAGTCAGAAGAGAAATGTTTGGACTAGCCAAATGGAGTCAAAGCAGAAAGAGGCTTGGCCCTTATAGCTTGAGCTATTGTTTGGTCATCATCATTGTCATCATCTTCATTGTCATCATCTTCATTATTGTCTTGATGACTTTCAGTATGACAGAATTCTAGAGTATCAGCAGAAGTTTTTCTCCTTTTAGGATTTGCTGAACTTCTCTCAGAATCTGTTTCAGCTCTTCTTTTAGAACTTTGCTCTGTTTCAGCAAGAGGTTCTCTGGGTGGCGGTCCAGGCAGCTTTAGTGGAGATTCAGAGGGAGTAGCAGATGATTTGTCTCTTGAAGACTTCATTTTCCTTGAATCTTCCCCCTTAGACATGGATTGCATCATTCGTTTGATGTGAATAGAGAAAAACTCATTGCAATTTTCAGCAAGAGTAGGAGGTTGTTGTATTTAAGAATCATGTCTTGCTGATCAGAAGTCAGCTTAGACAATTCTTCTTTAATAAAAGCCAAGTTCTCCTCATGTCTTCGCTCGCTATTTACTTTTTCTTCCATAATAGCCTGAGCCTTTGTTAATGCACTTTTGGCGATCTTGAGTGCTTGACTGACATCATCGTCATAGCTTTTGTGATGTAGACTTATGTCTTTCAGAGCTATGGTAAGTGTAGTAGTGCGTCTCAGCACAGTAGTCAGTATCTTTCCAATGTCGAGTGGACTCTCAGCAAGCAGTGCATCATCCTCTTCTTGGCATGCTTTGTGAACATCCATTAGTGCTTTAATTCTTGGAGTAAACTCCTCAATGTTTGGAAACGACACTAAAGAGGGAGTAAGTGAATGAGCTTTTATTTCTGTGGCAATCTGATCGTCGTTTCTCAGCAAGCGGCTTCTCTCCATATCTTCTTCATCAAAAATGAGGGATGTTGGAGGAATTTCTACCATTTTTGGTTCAGCTTTCTTGGCCTTTTCTTCTTCATTTGCTGAGAAATCAGACAAATCTTCTTCCTCAGCAGGTTCATCAAGGCCAGGAACCTTGACGCCTAAGTCTTTTTCCTCAGACACTTTTGGTTGAGTGGTTGCTGAAGAAAACTCGTGTGACTCAACAACTGGAGTTTCACCAGTAGTAAGTGGAAGGGAGGAATCTTCCAAGTTGTTCACTCCTGAAGATTGAGCAATGTCGAGATGTTGAGTATGTCTATCATGAATGTGTAGACTATTCTATAATGCTCGTTGATAATCTTCATCAATTTCTTATTTTCTCCAAGGTTTGAATTAGTGACCTGAGCTTCGAGTAATGGTAACTCGGCATCAGAAAGTTTAGCTTTTCCTTTAGGCATTTCAGCCCACTTTCTGGCGTATTCTTCTTCAGTCTTAGCAACTTGTTCAGTTGCTGGAATACTTTTCTCAGCAGGAGTTGGACCAGATTCTTGTTGCTGACTGAGAGGTTGTTCAACATGTTGATTCTCAGCATTTGCTTGATCTTCTTGATCAGCAAATGACAACTTTTCTCCGCCAGCATCCGACTAGGACCTTGATTGTCATCATCGTCGTCCTTAATGTCCTTAGAATCTTTTGATTCATCATCACTTGTGTCCTTAGGGACATTTTAATCCTCTTCTTCTTCATTATCATCTGTTAGAATCACCAACTCGAGATGTTTGTATTTTGCAGCGCTTGTAACCTTGTTCTTCCTCATTGATTTTGTGTGGATCAGCCACCACGGGTACAAAGGAACCTTTGAGCATCACAGCTTGTTCAGCTGGAGAGGCACACTTGAACATAGCTTTCATATTCTCTCTGATTATGACAACCAGATTAGCATTCATTTGTTGAGAATATGATAGCTCTTCAGGAAGGATAGAGTGTAATGTCTCGAGTTTGAAGAGAGAATTTCTCTTCTTTTCGTTTGAGAGATGGATGTGAAGATCTGAAAAGTCCATCCTACCTTTTCCAGTTGTTGATAGACTTAGCAACTCTGGTCAAAGTGTTTCTCTTGAAGTTGGAGTACAGTTCTTCAGAACTAACTTCATGGACTTCTGTGATGAGAACAGCTTCATTTATCACCTTTTGAGCCTGAATAAGAGTAAAGTTAATTTCAGGAGTTCTTTGGAAAGTAGTTTTAGAGTCTAAAACTGTAACATGAATTACCTGTTGATTCTCAACAAGCTCATGCTGCACACTTTGTTATACAGGAACTACTTCCATTTCTTCAGGAGCTGTAGCAGCATCCTTGAATTGTTCATCCTAAAATAACACCTTGTTAGGTACAAGTACTAAGTTTTTAAACTTAGTAAAACTACCAAAACTTTCATCTACCTGCTGAACAGGAGTTGTAGATTCTGGTGCAGAAGTTTCAGCAACCTTCTGACTTGTATCTTGAGAAGTCTGTAAAGAAACAATAGTGTTAGCTAAAGATAAAGTTTCAGATAGAGAAGTTTTGCTTATATCTGAGTTAACTACCTGCTGAAGAAGGGCAGGTGGTGACTCAGTCCTTTCAGCATTGATTGCTTCTTCAATATCTGGGACTTGTTCTTCAGCAGACTTCTTTTCTTGCTCTACTTGAGAAAGCTGTGCAGATTCAGCAATATCCCTTGTCTCTGAATCGACAATTTGATCAGAAACATCAAGACCTCTAAGTTCACTACTAGTCATAAATAGGTCCATTGACTTGTTGGAATTGTCATTAATCTCCATATCCATTTGCTGGCTTAGGTCCGTCAGTACCAGTTGGACTTTGTCAATTGAAGTAATTGGTGAACTTGGTCTAACATTCTCAGCATCATGAGATGCGTCGTCGAATGATGTTTTTGTTGAGTTTCAGCAAACTCTTGGACTTGAACTGTTGCAGTTTCTGCAACTGGTTCTTTAGTAGTTGCAGCTTCAGCAACTTGTTGGTCTTGACTAGTTGTTGTTTCAACAACTGTCTCTTGTTCTTCTGTTGCTTTGCTGGCAACATTCTCAGCAAGTGCAGCCTTTCGGAGGTCTGCAACAATGTCACTTGCTGGTTCCAGGTTGTATCATCCAGATTATCTACAATGTAGACATCTTCGAATCTTTCTAAGGTAGGATTTTCATTTCCACTGCCTTGTGGTCTTTCTTCAGTAGATGGTGATGAACGTGTGTTTTACACTTTCATTCGAGTCTTTTTCACCAAGTTAGCTATCCTCTAGGTTAATTTAGCTTATATTTTAATGCATTTTATTAGAATAGTGTCATGTTTCCCTTTTCTTTGCATTTTTCAGGTTTTAGGTAAAAAACGTATTTTTATGGGCAATATTGATGAAGAGGACGAAGTTTTGGTGTTTCGAGGACATTCGTGGTGTATCTAGAAGGTTCCGGATGAGATTTGAGGCCTAGGGAACGCGTTTCAAGGCTTAAAGGTCACTAGAAGGCAAAATCCGAGTCCGAAAAGGAAAAGAAGACCAAAATCTCGCTCCCACTGACTGGATGTCCCAGGCGAACCGCCTGGGACGTGGGGCGAATCGCCCCACACCAGGCGAACCGCCTGGCACCGGGGGCGGTTCGCCCGGGGGGTTTCGACAACTATATATATGTTTGCCTATTTTCTACGTTTTTCATACCTTTTCACATTATTTTAAGAGACAAATTCTCCAGAGCCTGTTATGGAAATTATTAGCATAGAAGACTCTTTTTTTTATTGATTTGGAAGCTTTAGCATAGAGATTGGACATCTTTGATTTTCGATTCTTGCTTGTGAGTTAGCAATTCATCGGAGATTGACAACCTTCGTTGGTAACTTGTATCTCACGATTTTTCTGCTTTTATTTATATCATTCGACATGTTTTCATTCAATCTTGCTTTGATTCTTGTTGATTGCAATTTATCTATGAGTAGCTAAATCTATCGTTGGTGATAGTATGTGATTTCTTAGCTAGGGTTCTTAATTATGCATGAGTGGCTTCGCGCGTTTAAGACTTGATTTATTGTTTTATTTCTTTGATCTATCTAATCCATCTATCTTCGTAGTGTTGAATTGCAAGGAACGCATAAGACAATTCATGATCATAGATCTCTATACAAACTTCAAGTGCTTCATGCATGATTATTACCTGTTGCTTTGATTGACCATACTATCACTAACTTCCATCATATTGATAAGAAAAATCTGTGCTTTACTTGATTTCTGATTTATAGTTTAAGTTAAACTAGATAAAGCTAGTTATAGTCCTTAGAGATCGACACTCAAGGTTATTTTACTTCTACACTACGTGCCCTGGTTTTCGTTGTATTTGTGAATTGCCTTTGGCTAAAAACAAATTTATTTGATTAATTGAGTCTGACAATCTCGTTCATCAAATTGGCGCCAATGCCGGGGAATATACTCCTTTTTTCTCTTTAGCTTATTTATAATTTCAGCATTCAATTCTCAGAGTTAGTAGTTAATTTGTTTCTAGAATTTTGCGACTTCTAACAGGGCTAATTTTCAGTTTTGAGTTACTCCTCTTACAGATATTCAGGTATGACGTCCATGAAAGCTCGCATGATGCCCCAATTCTCGCAAGTTAGGAGAAGTTCGGCTATATACTTGGAGGAAGAGTTGAAGTGGTACGAAGCGACAAGTTCAGTGGTGAGAGACATACTGAGGTTTGAAGATGGAGTGGGGATGAATCCGTTAAGTTTCATCAGATCCTATGAGGAAGAAATAGCAAAAGTTCCAGCAAAGGGGTTCATTGAGGACCAATTATGCAGGAGATTATTTTCTTTCGCTCTAGGATATGAACCAAGGCTTTGGATATCCAGGTTAGCACCAGGATCGCTGAAAACATGGAGCCAAGTAGTAGAGGAGTTCTTGGCGCGATTTATGCCTTACCATGAGACAATTGCCTTATGAAATAGGATCGAACACTTCAAGCAAGGAGAGTATGAGCGGTTTTGTGACACCAACGAACGTTTTGAGTTGTATAAACGTGAGTGCCCCCATCACCGTTTCGACGACGGGGAGTTAATTTGGTATTTTGTTGGTGGTCTACGTGATGATGTTAGGCTTCAAGTGGATGGGATGTGTGGAGGATTAGAAGAATGTACAGTTGAAGAGGCAGAGAAGGTCCTTCGAAGGTACGCCAGTGGTTCTGCACAATCTGAGAGGCTAATGTCGAGTCAAGTCACCAATGGGGAATCAAATCGGGGTGAAAGTGAAGGCTTATACGAAGGATATTCTGAAGACGAAGATATCAGTGAGGAGGATGAACTTGCGTTTTACGCAGGAATGAAGGCCATCGAAAGTGTTTATGAAATTGCACACGCCGGGCAAGTTGAAGATAATCTCCGTTTAGCGAAAGTTTTTGAAGGGGTCGAAGTAACTGACCAGCTACTGGAGAAATTAAGCTTGTTAAAGTGTGAAAAAGTAGAGGAGGTTCATAAACTCGAAGATGGGAAGGTTTTTTACGAAGACGCCCCTCTAGAGGTGGGGGGCAAACTGCCCAGCATAGGGGGCGAATCGCCCCCCACAGGCAGAGAGTTGGGTGCGTCTCATCTCACCCCAGGCGATTCGCCCGGGGCAGGGGGCAAACCGCCCCCCAGCTTCAGGGAGCTGGATGACCCCAGCTCCCCTGTTTCGACATCTGAAGCTGATTTCGTTGATCCCAAGCCACTTCCAACTTTTACTACTGAGGTTCCTGAGTACGAGGAAGTGAAACTACTCCTCCGAGGTGGAAAGGTAACTACAATTCCTAATTTTGTACGTCCTAAACATATTAAATCTACTGTGACTAACGATGCAGGAACAAGCACTGAACAAGAAGTTGGTCAAAGTTCGGAAGCACCTCAAATGCAGGACGATACACCTCAAACACCCGAAGGAGACGTTGTCGATGATGAGGTTACGGGGGATACGCCTAATAATACGGAGGTGCTTCATAAGTCCTCCAATCCATATGTTCCCCTAAAACCTCATGTACCATTCCCTAGTAGAATCAAACCGGTCAAGAAGGATATAATGGAGTCACCGCTGTACCAACGCCTCTCTAAAGTCGAAGTTAATGTACCTTTTTTGGAGTTAATTCAGAACATTCCCGCCTACACGAAGTTCCTTCGGGAGGTGAAGAGTAACAAAAGAATTTCTTCGGGGAGGAAGTGAATGGGATCGAGACGGTGAATTCTATTGCGGAACTTCCAACGAAGCAACGTGATCCGGGAAGCTTCATAATTGACATTACTATGGGCAATGGGCGGTCCACCAAAGCTATGCTCGACTTAGGAGCTAGCATCAATCTCATTCCATACTCAGTCTATAAATCTCTAGATCTTAGAGAAGTGAAGCCAACCGAGATGGTAGTACAAATGGCAGACCATAGCGTGAAGCGTCTTGTGGGAATAGTTGAAGATATCCTTGTAAAAGTTGATAAACTAATAATTCCTACAGAGTTCGTGATCATGAAGTCGGTTGATGAAGTGAAGAGCCATGTTCGTGAGCACGTGGTGTTGCTTGGAAGGCCATTCATGGCCACTACCAATACATGCCTTGAACTCAAAGGAAAGAAAATATCCATGGAGGTAATGGGTGAGAAAATTGAATTGGTAGGATGTAGCATAGGAGATAAGGAAGTCGTTGAAGAATTAAATTTTGTCGATTGCTATGATTCTATGATTTCTGAATTTCATCATTGCTATGATAATCGTGAACCTCTTGAAGAGGCACTAACCATGCAGGTTGCGACTTGCTACTTATCCGAAGAAGCAAGGGAGATAGTTGAGATGATGGATACTACGCCTGAAATTCCCGTAGGAGAAGAAGTTCTTGAACCTTTAGATGAAGAAGAGGTAGAGAGCAAATTTCCAGAAGAGCCTAGCTTAGAATTAAAGCCCCTTCCTGCACACCTCAAGTATGTCTACTTAGGGGAAAATAAGAAAAAACCTGTGATAGTCTCTTCACACCTCTCTAGCGATGAAGAAGGTAAGCTAATTGAAGTCCTAAGAAAAAATTTTGCAGCCATAGGATGGGGGATTAGTGATATAAAGGGAATTAGCCCAACACGGTGTGTGCACAATATCACTCTAGAGCAAGATGCCAAACCCGTTAGGCAACCTCAGCGTAGGATAAATCCTGTGATGCAAGAAGTAGTGAAGAAAGAGGTGATTAAGTTGCTAGACGCCGATATGATCTATCCCATTCCTTATAGTCGATGGGTGAGCCCCGTCCATATAGTTCCTAAGAAATCTGGGATTACGGTAGAAGAGAATGAGAAGCGAGAGTTAGTACCTGTTAGGAAAATCACAGGATGGCGAATGTGCATTGATTATAGGAGGTTGAATGCCGCCACCAAGAAAGACCACTTCCCTTTGCCATTTATTGATGACATGCTAAACCGCCTTGCGGGGCGGCAATTTTATTGTTTTCTTGATGGCTTGTCAGGTTTCTACCAAATTCCGATTGCACCGGAGGATCAGGAGAAGACGACATTCACTTGCCCATTCGGGACGTTTGCTTATAGGAGGATGCCATTCGGGCTATGTAACGCCCCCTCCACTTTTCAAACGTGCATGCTTTCTGTTTTCTCTGATATGGTGACCAAATTTGTTGAAGTTTTTATGCATGATTTTTCTCTCTTTGGTGATTCTTTTGATGAGTGTTTGCATAGACTAGATCTTGTTTTGAAAAGATGCATCGAATGCAATCTAACTTTGAGTTGGGAGAAAAGTCATTATATGGTTAGAGAAGACATTGTTCTAGGACATGTGGTTTCTGAAAGGGGGATTGAGGTTGATAAGGCTAAGATCGAAATAATTGAGAAACTTCCCCCACCCACTTGTGTGAAAGAATTGCAATCTTTTCTTGGTCATGTAGGTTTCATAGGAGGTTTATTAAAGATTTTTCGAAAGTTGCTAAACCTTTAAGTAACTTACTAGCAAAAGATGTGGTTTACCATTTTTCTGATGAATGCTTGGTTGCTTTCAATACCCTTAAAGAAAAGCTTGTTACTGCTCCTATTGTTGTGCCACCTGATTGGAAACTTCCTTTTGATATAATGTGTGATGCTTCGAATTTTGCTATGGGTGTTGTTCTATGCCAAAAAGTTGATAAGCAGTATCGTGTGATTTATTATGTTAGTAAGACTTTAGACTCAGCTCAAGTTAATTATACAACTACTGAAAAGGAATTTTTAGTTGTTGTTTTTGCTTTACAAAAGTTTAGGTCTTACTTGATTGGTCATCCTGTGAATGTCCATACTGATCATGCTGCTTTACGACATTTAATTGCCAAACAAGATTCTAAGCCAAGGTTAATCCGTTGGGTCTTATTGTTACAAGATTTTGATTTGACCATAGTTGATAGAGCTGGTAAGGAGAATTCGGTTGCTGATCACTTGTCTAGAATTCCTAATATTCCCGTGGATTCGATTCCTATTAATGATGATCTTCCTGATGAGCACTTAATGAAAGTCACTGAAGAGCCATGGTATGCTGATATTGTGAACTATTTGGTTATGGGTATTTGCCCAACTAATTTTTCAGCCTCCGATAGAAGAGCTCTTGCCAAGCGTTGCAGGTATTACATATGAGATGATCCGAATCTTTTTAAAGAAGGAGCTGATGGAATTCTGAGAAGGTGCATTCTGCAAGAAGAACAACAAAGTGTGCTGAGTCATTTCCATGAGCTTCATTGCGGCGGACACTATAGTGGCATTAAAACGGCTCGCAAGGTGCTACAAGCGGGATTTTTCTAGCCAATTTTGCACCAAGATGCTCGAAGTTTTGTAAAAAGTTGTGACCCATGTCAACGAGGTGGTAATATTGGCAAGAAGGAGGAAATGCCCCTTCAAGGGAATCTAGTGGTCGAGCCTTTTGACGTGTGGGGCATTGATTTCATGAGACCGTTTCCATCAAGTGGAGGTTACGAATACATTCTCGTCGCGGTGGATTATGTGACAAAGTGGGTAGAGGCGATTCCCACAAGAAAGAATGATGCCGCGGTTGTTACGAAGTTCTTAAAGGATGTGATCTTTTCTAGATTTGGATGTCCTAGGAAAATCATCAGTGATGGAGGTTCGCACTTCGTCAACAGAACATTTGCTTCTCTTCTTAAGAAGTACGATGTCACCCATAGTGTTGCTACGCCATATCATCCACAGACTTCGGGACAAGTTGAAGTTAGCAACCGTCAGATTAAGAAGATTCTCGAGCGAGTGGTGAAGCCTAGTAGGAAAGATTGGTCTGGAAAATTGAATGATGCGCTTTGGGCGTATAGAACTAGCTACAAGACGGTGATTAGAACCACCCCGTATAGACTTGTGTATGGGAAAGCATGCCATCTTCCTGTGGAATTGGAAGACAAGGCATATTGGGCTATTAAAGAGCTAAATCTTGATTTGGGAAAAGCTGGCGAAGAACGATTGTTACAACTTGATGAGCTTGATGAATTACGCCTCAGTGCCTATGAGAACGCCAAGATCTACAAGGAGCGTACCAAGAAGTATCATGATCGTGGTATAGTACGTAAGGAATTGATTCCTGGTCAAAAAACTTTGGTGCTTAATTCTCTCCTTCGTCTATTTCCTGGAAAGCTCCGTACTCGTTGGGATGGACCATACGAGATTGTCCAAGTTGCTCCCCATGGAGCTGTAGAACTCTTGGATCCAAAGACGGGCAATACTTTCAAAATGAATGGGCAACGAGTGAAACCATACTTCGAGCTTCTGATAAACCGAAGTTTGTCAGACTCAATTAATCAAATAAATTTGTTTTTAGCCAAAGGCAATTCACAACTACAACGAAAACCGTAGTGTAGCAGTAAAATAACCTCGAGTGTCGATCTCTTAGGACTATAACTAGCTTTATCTAATTTAACTTAAACTATAAACTCAACAAACGACTTAGCACAAATTTTCTTATCAATAATAATGGAAGTTAGTGATAGTATGATCATTCAAAGCATCGGGTTAATAATCATGCATGAAGTACTTGAACGTTTGCATAGAAATCTAAGATCATGAATTGTCCAATGTGTTCCGTTCAATTCAACACTACGAAGATAGAGGGCTTAGATAGATCAAAGAAATAAAGCAATAAGTCAAGTCTGAATCGCGTTACAGCCAATCATGCATAATCAAGAACCCTAGCTAAGAAATCACATACTATCACCAACGATAGATTTAGCTACTCATAGATAGATTGCAATCAACAAGAATCAAATCAAGATTGAATGAAAACATGTTGAAAGAAATAAATAAAAGTAGAAAAATCGTGAGATACAAGTTACCAACGAAGGTTGTCAATCTCCGAAGAATTGCTAGCTCACAAGCAAGAATTGATAAACAACGAGGTCCAATTGCTATGCTTAATCCTCCAAATTGATAAGAAAAAGAGTCTTCTATGCTAAGAATTCTCAGAACAGGCTCTAGAGAATTCGTCTCTAAAACTAATGTGAAAAGGTGTGAAAAACGTAGACAATGGAGCAACTATATATAATGCTGTCGGAAGACGTGGGGCGAACCGGCCCAGACGCCGGGCGAATCGCCTGGCGTGGGGCGAACCGCCCGGGAGCTCCAGATCTAATTCAACGAGATTTTAGTCTTCTTTTCCTTTTCGGACTCGGATTTTGCCTTCTAGTGACCTTTAAGCCTTGAAACTCGTCACCGAGGCCTCAAATCTCATCCGGAACCTTCTAGATACTCCACGAATGTCCTCGAAACACCAAAACCTCGTCTACTTCATCAATATTGCCCATAAATACACGTTTTTCACCTAAAACCTGAAAAATGCAAAGAAAAGGGAAACGTGACACTATTCTAATAAAATGCACTAAAATATAAGCTAAATTAACCTAGAGGATAGCTAAATTCGTGAAAAAGACTCGAATGAAAGTCTAAAATACACGTTCATCAAATTCCCCAAATCGAACCTTTGCTTGTCCTCAAACAACTAAGCTAGACTCTAATGCAAAAAACCAATGCAACACACAAAATGGAGTCTCATGCCAAATGAAATGAACTAATCTATCGAGTCTATCAAAAACTTATGAACAATGACCATACAAATTATAACATGGATATTGGTTGAAGAATGCCTCGATTGACTCATACACATTCACATATGCATTATGTTTAACAAGATAGTATCTCGTAACATTCTCTACCTAGACCTAGTCAGTTACGACGTAATGAAACATGTTAAAATACGAATGGTTGTCCCGTGCCTATGAAACTGAGGACTTACTGCTGTTCACCAAGTTAAGACTTTTCCTCAAAAAGGTCGAACCAATACTGGCTCTCATCAAACGAAGGAGGGTTCCCTAAAAGTTCGCACTCCCCTATTCTACCCATCTCTCAAGCAAAGTCATAAATTAATCACCACTTCCTGAATGGCAGGACGAGGGTGGTCTAGAACAGATGACACTCAAATAATCAAAAGACAAAAAATTACAACTCGATTACGAACATTACAAGAATTGAAAAACGAGACAAACACTTTGCTAAACTACTTTTTGGCTTTCTTTGGACCCTTCTTTGCGTTTTGGGGTCTTTTCTTTTTTTTTGCTTTTTTTTCTTTTTCAGATTTTTTTTTCTTTTTCCTGGAACTTTTCCTTTTTTTTTTTTTTTTTTAATATATATATATAGCCAGCAGTAGCATAACGAAAAAGAAATTACAATGACTCACAAACGACCTCCCCAAACCTATTCGAAAGAATAGGTTGAAGCGCAAACTTTACGTAAAAGGAAAACAAACTCACAACACTCAAAAATCGAAAAATAAGAATGATAGCCGTAACCCCCTCCCCAAACCTATTCGAAAGAATAGGTTGCAAACAAAGGATCACACAATCTCACACTACCTCCTTCCTAGGCATTTAGCAATCTCATAGCAAGGTGAAGACTTGTTGCCTCTTAGGTACATAATTACACGGAAAAACAACCATAAGACTCTAACATGCATCATTTTATTATAAAGGCCTTCGTGAACCGCAGTAGAGAAAACACCACTAAGTGATGTCGAGACTACCAAGCTTAACTAAGTGCATATATAAATGTGACAAGCCAAACGAGAAAAACCTCAACAAATTCATAGAGATGAAACGCATGGTCAAAGGTCATAACTAGTTAATCTACCCAAAAAAAAAGTTCAAAAAATTTGGCAATAAACTCCACACAAAAAAATGCAAAACTATGCTAGGATGAATGTAGTGTATGCAACTAAATACTAAGAAAGCGGTAAACGTGCAAATGCAAACAAAGGGTTTCACGAGTTTATTATAAGCAAAACAAGTATAGAGATAGCCAACGATAACCCCCCCCCCCAAACCTGAACGTCGTCGCTCGTCCCGAACGTCAAAAGTGGATTTAAGGTGAGAGCTAACTTGTACCTGTAACCTATAGGACTCGAGAAAACTCGTGAGAAACCAAAATGGCCGATAAAAGAAGTAAAAAGATCAATAATTTAGCATAATAGGAGAAAAATGGGGTTCCGAATGAAACTCCGGACCTCCGGGTTTCTGGACACCCGGGGCGAACCACCCCAGGTGGGGGGCGATTCGCCTGGGGCATCCAGAACGTCCCAGGCGGCCTGGTCTTGCCAGGCGAATCGCCCCACATTGGGGGCGGTTCGCCTGGCATCCCCAGACTCCTGGAGACGCCTTTTTCCCCCCAAAACGCAAAATTATCATCTTAAAACCTATTTTATCACCAAAAACACACGAAAAATAAATATGCATGCAATACAAGAAAGCGATAAAACTAAACTACATGCAACCATTACCACTAATGTTATCCATTATCAAATGGAAACGAATCTTGTGCATCTGTTCCATTACTCCTCGCATCTTGGGAACCATCCTTGGCTCCTCTCCGTATCTTCTCAAGCAAGTCCATGATTCCCTGAAAACTAAAATTAACAAAACCAATAAAAACAAAATCTACAAAATAACTAAGGGAATCAGATGGACAATAAAAAGAGAAAAGAGGATCAAAACTCCTTTGAAACTCATAGGTGGGTGCATGGACCAGAGCGTAGGATTCAAGATCAAGAGTATCTGCCGCAATTGATTCAGGGACACCAAAATCTTTAGGGATTGGCTCCTCGACCTCAACACAACTCACGCCATCACCTTCTGACTCAAGTGAAGCAATGGATTCAGTTATCACCTCCTCCACGACTTCCTCTTGACCAACAACCTCGACATCTGCAAGTAAGGATGTGGAATCCAAGTTAAGCACTGAGGAGACTTCAACAATGGATTCTTCTCCACATTCCTCTTCATCGACAATGTCGATTTCTGGTGGCTGACTACTGAAGCGAGACGTCCATGCCCTTTTTCTTAGATCTTTTGTTGGGTGCATTAGTGTCAGCAACCGCAGCAGTATCAACAACAGCAGTCTCAGCAACATTTACAGTTGTTGCTTTCCTTGACTGTTTGTCAGCAACATTGGGTCCATTCAGCTTGTAGAAAGCTCTTCCCATATTGCATACTAATTTCTTAATCGGCAATGGATTTCTCAGCTGAATCTGGTAATGTTCAAGGATGTAACAAATTTTCAGTCCATACATCACCGGGAACATAGGTGAGACAGTGTTGTCTTCAACCTTGACCTTGAACTTTATAACACAATCAACAAGTCTATTGAAAATGTACTTTGCCCAGTTGATGTCTGTTTTGCTTTCAAAGATATGCATCAGCAACGGCCATCTTCTCAGGCCTACTTGGTCTATTCCTCCGGCTTGGGAGTCTAGAACTTTGATTAGTAGCAATGCTACTAGACCAAGTGAATGGCAGAGATGCTTCCTCTTTGTGTGCTTATTCCAAGTCACAGGAGCAATCTCTCCTTTCTTCATCCTTTCATTCCTAACATCACTGTAGAAGGCTTCAATTTCTTCATCAGTAGCAGTGATGTCATCTTCAGTTCCAGTAGTTGGAATCTGAAAGATGTTTTCTAAATCAATCCATTTCAGGATGATTTGCTTTCCCTGAACTGTTGTAGAAATCACTTTTTCAGTGATTCCTTGTCCATCAGTAAGGGTTTGGATTTCTGCATTGTTGTAGAACTCCATTTTGTTTAACATACTCACCATTTTCTTGGGGTGAGCAGTGACGAAGAAATGTAGGCCTTGTTGATTTATGTAGTTCAACGCCTCAAGGTGTTCTTCATCTAATTCTTGTTCATAGAAGTATCGAATATACTTCTCTTTAGCAAATCCTCCCCATTCCATCATCTGCTCACACTTTTCAGCGTTGAGATATGCAGGAGGCATGGGTCTCTCTGTAATTCGGTCGATTCTTAACACGAGTTAGTGGAGCCTTTGCATTGAATGCGTAGTGGTCCACTAACACGAAACCGTCAGAGCATCCTGTCTCTTTGTAACATTAACCGTTGGATCATCAACTGCTTTAAAATCAATGGCCACGATTGTATTTCATGTCATGATTTACAGCGAGTTTATATGTGCCACGATTAACGTCACATTTGATTTTACCTTGAATCACGGGATTTTATCTCTTTTACTTCAAAGCTAATAGCTTGCTGAAGTATTAAAGAATCTTTTCAGCAATTTTAATCCTTCTGACTTTAGTAATTACTTTATAAGTAACAAGCCTTGTAGAAAGTTCCCTCTTAATCAAATATCTCATTTTTATTTGGGTCAAAGATATTCCTGAGTTCCCGTCTCAGTAAATCCTTTTTATAGTGAGATACTTTAGGTAAATTCTCTTTTGGTGAGAAACAATCTTTCTCTTTGCTGACTTCCCGTCTCAGATTTATCTTTTGATACTTGAATACCTGATTCAGTATCCTTGATTGTCTGAATACCCGTTTCAGCAATCTTTGGATTTTTCTTACTGAGTACTGATGAACCGCGGATGTCGTGCTCCGAATTCAAGCAAATAAATTTGTTATTAAGCCAAAGGCAATCCACAACTACAACGAAAACCGTAGTGTAGCAGTAGAATGACTCGATTGTCGTTCTCTCAGGACTATAACTAGCTTTATCTATTTAACAAGAGAATATTAAACATCAGACAGATAGCAAAAGGGGGTTTCTAGCAGATAATGGAGATTGGTGATAGTATGGTCCTTCTTAACATAACGGGTCGATAATCATGCATAAATTCCTCGGTCTTGCATAGAGATCTTTGAATCAATCTAGTGTCCTGTTGCAAATATTAAGCACTACGAAGATAATTGGTCTGACAAGTCAACAACTATTGTCCTAATGTGTTCCGTAATTACTCAACACTACGAAGATAATTGGTCTGATGATTGTCCTAATGTGTTCCGTAATTACTCAACACTACGAAGATAATTGGTCTGATGGTCGACAAGTGTCCAATTGTGCATAATAATTAATACAACATACGAGAATTTTGGTCGCAACTGATCAACGAAATAAAGCAATGACACGGAGTATAATGCGCGATATAGCCATTAGCATGATTATCTTCCCTTCGCTAAGAATTCACATACTACCACCAACGATAAGTTTAGCTACTCATAATAGGCATGCAATCAATAGAAATCATAGAAGAAAACATATTGAAAGATAAATAAAATAAGTAGATTAAACTGTAAGATACAAGTTACCGAAGGTTGTCAATCTCCGAAGAATTGCGATCCTACGAGCTCCAATCCGCTATGAAAAAGTATCCCCTAAGCTACAGAACTCCCAGGACAGGCCCCGAGAAGTTCCTACCTAAAACTATAGAGAGAGGTGAGAAAGTAGGTCTGGAAAGATATGATTTTCGGAGAAAAACTGAGCACTATATATAGGCCCCGAAAAACCACAGGGCGGTTCGCCCCCGGGTATTTCTCGCGGAATTCCGCGTTTTCGACGCATTTTTGGATTTCTTCCCCTTTTCGGACTCGGTTTCTGACTTCTAGTAGCCTTCTAACCTCCAGATTCGGCCCCTAGACTTCAAATCCTATCCGAAAACCTTCAGATACTCCAAATAAGCTTCTGGAACACCAATTCCTTGTAAACTTCAATATAATTGCCCGGAAATCCTCGTTTTTCAACCAAAACCTGTAAAATAAAATCTAAAGGTAAACGTGACACTATTCTAATAAAATGCACTAAAATATAGCTAAATTAACATAGAGGATAGCTAAAATAGGTGAAAAAGACTCGAATGAAAGTGTAAAATACACATTCATCAAGTACCCGTTTTAGCAAATGACTAAGTTTCCTAACAAATACCCGGTTTGAAGGAATTACTTGCTTAATGCCTGTTTCAGCAAACACTTTGTGTACAACCATCTCTTTTCACAGGAATCAGTAGAAGGGGACTTTTCAAGGGATGAATAAACCTTTAAGAAACTGTTGGCTTGCTGAATGCTCGTTAAAGCAATCCAATCAAATGTATCCCTTTTTATTGAGGTAGTTCAATCAATCCAAGGTTATACCTTAGCATTGCGAACCTATTATCTGGAAGGGGCTTGGTAAAGATGTCAGCAAGTTGATCATCAGTACCTACTTTTACAACCTCAATGTCTCCTTTTTCAACATGATCTCTAATGAAATGATGTCTAATATCAATGTGCTTTGTCCTTGAGTGGAACTTAGGATTTTGCGTGATAGCAATAACACTTGTATTATCACAAAAGATTGGCGTTTTCTTTGCAGAAATACCATAATCTCTTAGTTGTTGCTGAATCCAAAGGATTTGAGCAGTGCAACAACCAGCCGCAATGTATTCAGATTCAGTGGATGAATTGGCCACACAGGTTTGCTTCTTGCTGAACCATGAAATTAATCTTGTACGTAGAAACTGAGAAGTTCCAGAGGTACGTTTTCTATCAAGAGTTGGTCCTCCATGGTCAGCATTTGAATAAGCAACCAATACTCAGTTATGTCCATGGTTAAGAACAAAGCATTTGCAACTAAATACTCTTAGATGAGTGATGTTAGGATGTCTTCCAACAAATAACTCATAGGGAGTTTTGTTGTATTCCATAGTTATCAAGCATCTATTTTGAGTATAGCATGCGGTATTAATCGCTTCAACCCAATAAGCTTCACTTATTTCAGTGTCAGTAAGCATTGTTAAGGGTACGATTCTTCCTTTCAGCAACACCATTTTGTTGAGGTGTCCTTACTGAGGATAACTGATGTTGTATGCCTTTGGAAGTGCAATACTCAGTTATGTACTGGTTTACAAACTCAGTAGCATGGTCTGTTCTGATGATTTTTACCTTGTCATTTTTCATGACTTCGAGCTTGTTCAGCAAGTTAGGTATTTCAGTCCTTGTTTCAGACTTGTGTTTGATGAAAATTACCCAAGTGGATCTTGAATAATCATCTACCACCACCAGACCATACTTCTTTCCAGCATAGCTTGTTGAAGAAGATTCAAACAAGTCCATGTTCAATAGTTGTAAAGGTTTTGTAGTTGACGGTCTTAAAGAAGTTTTGGTTTGCTTACCTTGCTGACATGCAGTGCAAACACCATCATTATTAGAAGTAACCTTAGGTAATTGATGAGTCGTTTTTTCACCAATTAAATTTGTTTGTAGCCAAAGAACACATATCACTACACAAAAGAGTTTAGTGCAGCGGTAAGATGTTCCCGAGTGTCGTTCTCTTGGGACCTAACATAGCTTTGTTTAGTGCGTAACAATTGTAATCAACCAACAAGCAAGTTTGTGTGATTAAACCAAGCACTCATGCAAATCAGAAACTATCAAGAAGAAGATAAAATCAAATAGAGAAAGATGCTGATGGTAGCTTAGTGGACATCACAAACCATGGGTTACAACTTGCTATCATGCTATGAACATTTAAACATACAATAGAGAAGTATTAATTGACCACAAAGTTGTCACATGTTTTGCATTCAAAAATACGGAATTGGCTACTCCCAATTGTACGGACGATCTAGAAGTATTAAGCGACCACAAGGGTTGTCACTGATGAACGTGTATTTTACACTTTCATTCGAGTCTTTTTCACCAATTTAGCTATCCTCTAGGTTAATTTAGCTTATATTTTAGTGCATTTTATTAGAATAGTGTCACATTTCCCTTTTCTTTGCATATTTCAGGTTTTAGGTGAAAAACGTACTTTTGATGGGCAATTATGGTGAAGAGAATGAAGTTTTGGTGCTTCAAGGTCATCCGTGGTGTATCTAGAAGTTTCCAGACGAGTTTTGAGGCCTTAGGGGACGAGTTTCAAGGCTTAAAGGTCACTAGAAGGCAAAACCGAGTCCAAAAAGGAAACCTGAAGCCAAAAACTCGCAACCACCGACCTGGAGCTCCCAGGCGGTTCGCCCGGCACCCGGGGCGGTTTGCCCGGTGCCAGGCGGTTTGCCTGGGACCCCGGGCAGTTCGCCCCCCATCTGTCGACTAGTATATATAGTTTCGCCTATTTACTTCATTTTTCATACCTTTTCACCTAATTTTGAGAGACAAATTCTCCAGAGCTTGTCCTGGGAATTATTAGCATAGAAGACTGTTTTTCTTATTGATTTGGAAGCTTAAGCATAGAGATTGGACATCTTTGATTCTCGATTCTTGCTTGTGAGTTAGCAATTCACCGGAGATTGACAACCTTCGTTGGTAACTTGTATCTCCTGATTTTACTGCTTTTGTTTATTCAATCCAACATGTTTTCATTGATTCTTGATTTGATTATGCTTGTTGATTGCGATTTATACATGAGTAGCTAAATCTAAGGTTGGTGATAGTATGTGAATTCATAGCTAGGGTTTTTAATTATGCATGAGTGGCTTCGCGCGTTTAAGACTTGATTTATTGTTTTATTTCTTTAATCTACCTAAGCCATCTATCTTCGTAGATTAGTGTTAAATTGAAAAAACACTAGGACAATTCATGATCATCGATTTCTATACAAACTTCAAGTACTTCATGTGTAATTAGAACCCGATGCTTAGAACGATCATACTATCACTAACTTCCATCATAATTGATAAGAAAAACCTTTGCTAAATCGTTTTCTGATTTTATATTTTAAGTTAAATTAGTTAAAGCTAGTTATAGTCCTTAGAGATCGACACTCGGGGTTATCTTACTTCTACACTACGTGCCTTGATTTTCGTTGTAGTTGTGAGTTGCTTTTGGCTAAAAATAAATTTATTTGATTAATTGAGTTTGACAATCTCGTTCATCAAATTGGCGCCGTTTCCGAGGACTATACTCCTTTGTTCTCTTTAGCTTATTTATATTTTTAGCATTCAATTCCTAGATTTATTAAGTTTAGTTAATTTGCTCCCTTTTGACACTCTTTTCCATTATTGTTACAGATAGTGTATGCAACGTACGCTTTCTAGTGGAATACCTCTTGCTGAACCTATCGAAGAAATTGACAGGGTTTACCATCAAAGAAGGCAAAATCTCGCTCAAGGTGACATAGAGGAAATCGATTTCTCTGAATATCTTCGAGCACTCTTTGAAGATCCCGTGATGGCTCGTCCACTTTTGAAATCATGGGTTCAACCCAACAAGGAACGAATGAAGGGTCCAGCGATTGTCCTTTCGCCTGCGACTCGTGACTTGGAAATCAAAAACCACATGTTCCAGCAACTCCCGAGGTTCTATGGCTTGCCTGGGGAAGACTGTAAGAAAATATGGTCAGAGTTACCCCTAGGGTACGCAGCGGAATTTTAAAAAATTTCTTAACATGCAGGTTAATTGATCATGCATATAACGTATATAATTAACACATTAATCAGAAGACTTACAATACTCCAAAAGCAAGAATAGGTATTGAATCGATATGCCAATCGATGAAGTCTTCGTAATAGTCCGGTGAATCTTCTCCTTCGTCGAAGTCGAAGATATCTGCAAGACAATAAAAGTTAGTTTCCAGCTCTTTGAACCTCAACCTTGGTATCCACGGATGAACAGCTTATCGGAAAGAATGCTAGGATATTCTTTATGTGGCCAAGAAGATGGGGCGGCGATTTTCCTCCGGTGGAGAGTGGCGCGCGCGGCTAGGGTATAGAGGTAGGGGAGAGCTTTTTATTTTCTCTAAAAAAGGTAGAATAATTCTCTAAGAATTCGGCATTGAAAAAGCTCTCTAATGACCTACTTATATAGTAGTCAATAGAAGCCTAAAGAAGATTCTTTTAGACTTCATAAAGGAATAAGAACTCTAATTCTTATTGCACAAGAAAACCAATTTAAGTCTAGATTCATTCCCAATTAAGTTAGAACTTAATTAGGAAAATTTAACTTAACCCTTGACTTCTAATATGGGAAGGAGTCGAAACTCCCTCCCATACTACTACTACACGCGGCCGGCCAAGGGGGGGTATGTGGGTCCCAATTTTGGGACCCACTTATAATTCGAAGGCAATTCAAACTCTAAGTAGATTTTGTCAATGTGCATATATTAATTCTAAATTAATATATCCTTACAAATCAAACCTCTATTATATTTCTAAAATATAATCTTTAATTGTATTTACATAAAATACAATTAATCAATTAATTCAATTAATAATTCCAAATTATTAATTGAGCCACAAATAATTATAATTAATTCCAAATCAATTATAATTCATCAATCACAATTAATTCTAAATTAATTGCGATTCCATCTTCAAGGATATTTGGATAAGCTGAATCACCACATAGTGTGACCCATAGGGCCTCATTGTATTAAGCAAGTGCTACACTAGGCAACATGGAATTCCTTGACGGTTCCATTTGGAATATTAATACATGAGGACGTTTGAGAGGTTTCTCAAAGCAAACCCTTTCGCTGTGAAGTCTGTTGCGCTCAACGCGGCGATGGTAACGTCCCTTCATCTGACTGACTAGAATGCATCTAGGATCGATGATGTGTCTATCCCAATAATACATCCACGAGCGTCTTTAGTGAGTTGCTTGGTGAATCCAATATCTATTATGACTATCATAATAATATTGATACGCTGGCCAGCGGTTTAACCAATCACAACTATGAACGACTATGAGCAGTGCTCTCCAGTGCTACACGTGAGAGATGAATCCTTCACAAAATCACTTATCACCCCATTTGTATGTAGCCATAATCATGGATCGTGTCTTGGGTCAACTGCTTATTCAGAGATGACATCGACGGGTCCACCAAGGATATGGGGCAACAAATGTGATGATAAAGTCCTGTAAGTCCAAAGGACGACTGCCATCACTTCGACAACTTTCCGGTTCCCATAGACACTTCGGTGTAGAGTATACATCGATGGGAATTTCCGGTGGGTATTTCCATTGTTCGGTAATCACCCTTCGAACAACTATGCGGAGTTATGGGAACGTTTCTAGATTGTCTAACAATCCGTTCTAGATCGTCTTGGGTCAACTGCTTATTCAGAGATGACATCGACGGGTCCACCAAGGATATGGGGCAACAAATGTGATGATAAAGTCCTGTAAGTCCAAAGGACGACTGCCATCACTTCGACAACTTTCCGGTTCCCATAGACACTTCGGTGTAGAGTATACATCGATGGGAATTTCCGGTGGGTATTTCCATTGTTCGGTAATCACCCTTCGAACAACTATGCGGAGTTATGGGAACGTTTCTAGATTGTCTAACAATCCGTTCCGTGGCCGTGGGATCGGCTCACACTTGCTCTAACAAGTATAACCTCCACGCATACTAGTCTCACCTGGTTCATTCAGACCCCTACATCCGAGATGAACCTCGACTAGGGAGAGTTTGGGATAGATGATAACTCACATAGCTCCCACTATCTGTGTGATCGGTCATCTATCCGAGGGGACATGTTTGATATGAATACAGACAGGAATAGAGATATGACATGATGTATGCCTGGTGTAATATAAATATGAAAGCGATACTCAATAGTCAAAAAACAAACATATATTATATTACGTTGACCTGTGTAATAGTACATATATGCCCTTAATAAGGGTTGTATGCCCTTAATAAAGACTGTCTCTAGGACATATACACTATCAATCTCCCACTTGGACTAGAGCCAGTCACCTTTATGCTTAATGCCTAGATTAACATAATGTCCTAAGTAGGCATCCACTGATAAGACCTTGGTGAAAGGATCTGCCACGTTGTCCGTGGTTGAGACACGTTCTATACTAACTTCTCCTCTATTAATAATCTCACGTATAACGTGATACTTTCTAAGTACATGTTTGTTCTTGTTTGTAGATCTAGGCTCCTTGGCTTGAGCGACGGCGCCCGTGTTTTCATAATAAATCGTTATTGGACTTGGAGCAGGAAAAACCCTCAATTCCTTCAAGAACTCTGAAATCCAGACAGCTTCTTTCGATGCTTCTGATGCAGCAATGTACTCGACTTCTGTGGTTGAGTCAGCAATCGTGGCTTTCTTAGAACTCTTCCAGCAGATAGCTCCTCCGTTCAATTTGAATACGTATCATGTCTGTGACTTAAAGTCATCAGGATCTGATTCAAATCCAGCGTCGACATAACCAGACATCTTTAATTCTGGTTCTCCCCCAAACACCAAGGACATTTCCTTAGTCCGTCGAAGGTACTTAAGAATGTTCTTTACAGCAGTCGAGTGAGGTACTCCTGGATTCTGTTGGTGTCGACAAGTGACACTAAGCGCATATGTCACATCTGGCCTTGTGCAATTCATTGCATACATAATAGACCCTACTGCCGAAGCATAGGGTACACGACTCATTGCCTTTATTTCTTCATCAGTTTTAGGACTATCCTTAACTAATAGCACGATCCCATGCCTAGCCGGGAGAAAGCCTCTCTTTGAGTCGTCCATCTTATAACGCTTCAGTATTTTATCGATATAGGTGGACTGTGTCAATCCTAACATCCTCTTGGACCTATCTCTATAGATCTTTATCCCTAGGATGTAGTTCGCTTCACCCAAGTCCTTCATTGAGAAGGTACTTGATAATCAAACTTTAGTCTCTTCTAGCATAGAGACATTGTTTCCCATGATCAAAATGTCATCAACATAAATGATCATGAAAACGACTCCCTTGTCATTATGCCTAGTGTAGACACAGGGATCTTCTACGCTTTTGACGAAGTCAAACGATTTGACAGCTTCGTCAAAGTGGATATTCCAGCTCCTCGACGCTTTCTTTACCCCATAGATGGATCTCTGTAATTTGCATACAACAGTTGGCCTGATTTTACTAATAAAACCATCCGGCTGTACCATATAGACCTCTTCCTCAAGGTTGCCATTGAGGAAGGCAGTCTTTACATCCATCTGCCAAATCTCATAATCATAGTAGGCAGCTATCGCAAGTAGAATTCGAATAGACTTCAACTTTGCTACCGGTGAAAAGGTTTCGCCGTAATCGATGCCATACCTTTGTGTGTAGCCCTTCGCCACAAGTCTAGCCTTGTGCGTTTGTACCTTGCCATCGGCATCTGTCTTTCGTTTAAAGACCCATTTGCACCCAATAGGTCTAACCCCTTGGGGCAAGTCTACCAAGCTCCAAAGTTGGTTCAGGTACATGGAGCCTATTTCCAATTCCATGGCCTCTTGCCATCTGTCTGAGTCAATATCATTTATTGCCTCTTTGTAGGTCTCGGGGTCTTCCCGATCTGATAAGCCAACATCAAGTTCACTGATGGCTTCTATCATAAGGCTTTGCTTCTGAGGTCCTTTTGGGATCCTCTTCGACCTACGGAGCTCGACTGGTGCTTCTGTCGGCGTTTCTGGTGCTTTTCTTTTCTGGCTTCGTGTAACAGGAACATTATCAGTGGGCACTGATGCAGCCGGTCGCGTGCTATGATCCTGTTCCCTAGTGGGAGGCTGCTCTTGTGCAACTTGTTGCACAGGTTGATTGACAACGGGTTCTATTCGTGTGGTTTCAACTGTTGATCTAATCACAGGACTCCCACTGACTATGACATACCTAGAAAGTTTCATATCATTACCCTTGTCTGCTTCGAAAGCTCCCACTGAACTTGAGTCCAAATCAGAAGATTTAGAGAACTAATGTTCGCGCGTGTCAAAGTCTTGAATTTCTTCAAGTTCTATCATATCATCTAACCTCTCTTCTTCGAGGTATTCTGCTTCTAAAAACTTGACGTTTCTGGATACTATCACCTTGTGATCTTTACCATGATAGAATTCATAGCCTCTCGTCTGGCAACGATAGCCTATGAAATAAACTTTGACACCCTTGGCATCTAACTTATCTGTGAGCAACAATTTGACTATCGCAGGACAGCCCCAAGGTCTAAGATAGCCTAGTGAGGGCTTCTTTCCTTTCCATAACTCATAAGGAGTTTTCTCCACTGATTTAGATGGTACACGGTTCAGAATGTAGATTGCAGTTTGTAGCGCATATCCCCATAGATATTTTGGAAGAGTCGAGAATCCAATCATTGATCTCACCATGTCTAGCAGGGTTTGATTCCTTCTCTCAGACACACCATTTAATTGTGGTGTTCCAGGAGGGGTCCATTGCGATTGAATTCCATTTTCCTTCAAGTAGTCGATAAATTCTTCACTAAGGGATTTGTTGAAGGGTAATTCGTACTTCTTCCTAAGTTCGCAGTAGATCGTCACGCTAAGCTATTCTAGTTCTTCTTCATGTAGTGTTCCTCTTGAATTGGTAGGGAACCTTCCTGTAGCTTCCTCGTACCTGAAATATACTGGAGGGGGGGTTAGTGTCTCTTGCTTGGTCTGTAAGCTATCAGACCGGAGTGACGACTTTACATGTAGGGAGTTGTGAGGCTTCCCTAGTACAAGTAGTAAATGTGGTGGGTGAGTGGTAGGTGAGAGATGTTAATGCTTACCCGCTGGGTAATGAATGAGTTCCTTATTGATGAACGTGTATTTTACACTTTCATTCGAGTCTTTTTTCACCAATTTAGCTATCCTCTATGTTAATTTAGCTATATTTTATTGCATTTTATTAGAATAGTGTCACGTTTACCTTTAGTTTGCATTTTACATGTTTTAGGTGAAAAACGTGGTTTTCCGGGCAATTATATTGAAGAGAATGAAGAATTGGTGTTGCGGGGACATTTTTGGATTATCTAGAAGATTCCGGATAGGATTTGAAGTCTAGGGGTCGAGTCTGAAGGCTAAAAGGTCACTAGAAGGCAAAAACCGAGTCCGGAAAGGAAAAGATATCCAAAAACGTATCGAAAAAGCGTCTCTCGCCGATTGCACCTCCCGGGCAATTCGCCCGGGATGTGGGGCGATTCGCCCCACACCAGGCGATTCGCCCGGTGTGTGGGGCGACTCGCCCCACACCTGCCGAACCCCTACATATAGTTGCTCAGTTTTCTCCGTTTTTCATACTTTCTCAGACCTTTTTTCATACCTTTCTCATTAGTTTTAGGGAAGAATTTTCCAGAGCCTGTTCTGGGAATTCTTAGCATAGGAGATACTTTTTCTTATCGATTTGGAGCTTGTGAGATCGCGATTCTTCGAAGATTGACAACCTTCGGTAACATTGTATCTCAGATTTTTTCTATTTATATTTATATATCTTTCAACATGTTTTCATTCAATCTTGCTATGATTTCTGTTGATTGCATGACATCTATGAGTAGCTAAATCTATCGTTGGTGATAGTATGTGATTTCTTAGCGAAGGGTTAGTAATTATGCTGATGGCGGTAAAGCGAATCAGACTTTGAGTTATTGCTTTATCTCTTTGATCTATCTAAGCCCTCTATCTTCATAGTGTTGAATAAAACGGAACACATTGGACAATTCATGATCAAATATCTCTATGCAAAACGATCGGGTACTTCATGCATGATTATTAACCCACTATGCTTTGAATGATCATACTATCACTAACTTCCATTATCTTGATAAGAAAAACCTATGCTAAGTCGTCTGTTGATTTTATAGTTTAAGTTAGATTAGATAAAGCTAGTTATAGTCCTTAGAGATCGACACTCGAGGTTATTTTGCTGCTGCACTACGGTTTTCGTTATAGTTGTGAATTGCCTTTGGCTGAAAAACAAATTTATTTGATTAATTAGAATCTGACAAATTCCGGTTCATCAAATTTGCGCCGTTGCCGGGGACTATACTCCTTTTTTCTGTTTAGCTTTTATATATTTTCAGCATTCAATTCCTAGTTTTAGTAGTTTTTGTTTTTTCTATTTAATTTCTCTGATACTCCTTTCTTAGCTTGTTACAGATAGTGTATGCGTAGTACACGATCTAGGGGATCACCGCTTGCTGATCCAATCGCTGAAATCGACAGAGTCTACCACCAAAGAAGGCGACTACTTCAACGACGTGAACTAGAGGAAATAGAGGATACCGATTTCTCTGAATCTCTACACAGTCTTTTTAAGGAAATCGTCTTAATGGCAGAAGTTAGACCACTGAAAGCATGGGTTCAACCCTCCAAGGATCGTATGAGGGGACCGGCGAGAGTTCTTTCGTCTACAACTCGAGATCTGGAAATCAAAAACCACGCATTCCAACAACTTCCGAGGTTCTATGGCTTAGCAAGGGAAGATGTGATGGGGTACTTGCACGATATCGATGATTTCGTAAACCAACTCCCACGACCCAGAGCTGAAATAACAACGGATGAGTTGAGGATGAAGGTTTTTGCTATCACTACAAGAATTTTCCTGTATAGTCCGTCACTGAGTTAGTGACGAATCGGTGCTTTCAGTGACGGATTAGTGACGGATTAGACCTAAAAGCTCCATTCGTCACTATTTTGTTACTAATCCGTTACTATTTAGTGACGGTAAGCTTATCCGTCACTATTTAGAGACGGATACTCTTATCCGTCACTAAATTAAAAAAAAGAAAAATTAAATTAAATTCAGTGACGGATCGGTCCTGATCCGTGACTAAATATAAAAAAAAATTAAAAAAAATTAAAAAAGAAAATAGAAGCATTTATTCAATCCACCGACCGATCCGTCATTCTCTTCTCCCCCTTTCTTCTTCGCTCCTTCTCTCTTCTTTCTTCTCCTCCCTTTTCTTCTTCTTTCCCCTTTTCCTATTCTCTACCAAAATTCAACCCAATCGACGAGTTTCCCCTTTTCCAATTCGCAGCCACAAATCGAAGCTCCAGAGCTCCTCTCCTTTCCGATCCTCACTCCCAAAATTGAGCCCAAACCGGAGCCAATCGACGAGTTACCACCGCCACCGAACGACGACGTTTTCTCCACCAATCGACGAGTTACCACCGCCACCGCTCCTCTATGTTAGTATTTGTTTTGGTCAATTTTAGATATGGCTTCTCGTTTAGAGGGTTTGTTGTGTTAATTGTGATGTTTCGCTTGTGCAATTGAATTCAGATTGTTAGTACAAGCTTAGATTAGAGACGAAAGATGGATTCTGTTTGGGGGTAAATTGGTGAATGAGCAAGTAGTCTGAGAGTTATTTTAGGTGTTAGCTGTTTGAGGTTTAATTCCAGTAGAGACGGAAATTTATTATTACTATTATATATACTGGGAAATTAATCAAATTATAATCCATGTACCTACCTGAATTCTTCATATATGCTCTGCTCAACAAAAGATTTTAGCTCCCAATTGAATTATTCTGGTTTGGGCAGATATCCTAAGTTACTGCTACATTTTTTGAGGTGAAAATTAAGGTAAGTTAGAGTAGAATAAAAATCAGCTTACTGTACATATAGTTGGATCAAAAGTACATTACAAACAACTCTAAGTATATGTCTCTGAGAATCTGAGATTGATAGAGATTTGGCAGCCAGAGAGAGATGATCAAAATGTTTTTTCAATAATAGACATACAAGTATAGGTGATAGGTCAAAACTTAATTAAAAGACTAAAAAATTATACATATATGCAGTTTGAATAATACTAATTACTCTCTGCATGGTTCAAACTACATTATAAGCAAGTCTAGAGCTATCGATCTATGAATGGTGCATTGAAGCTTCTATTACTACACAAAAGTACATCTAACAGGAACTTCAAATTAAACTGCTCTGTCTGTGTGTAACTTTTTAATTTCTTCCGCCAAGGAAGGGGATCAATGGTACATACAGGCTTGGGATGAGTACCCCTGGCATTACTCATGACTCGGAAGGTTTACTATTGAGCATGGATCAAAGTTGATTGTTCGATAGCTTCTAATTAAAATAAAAGCAGTTTGAAATTTTCAAAAATGTTCAGAACACTTCTTGTAGAAACTTTCTTTGTCTTCTGTTATGAAGTTCTCAATTAATAGCTAGAGCTAGATCTAGGAAAGTTTGTGACTTTCTGTGTCGTTTGTGATTTGTTTGTTTTGTGGTTAGTGTGTTTGGAGTTGGCGTTGGTAGAATCTATGCAGCAGTGAATCTAGGTGTGGTAAATACATTGGCAATTTTACAGAGCTTGTATGTGTCTTGTTTCTGTTATGTTACTGGAAATCAGGTAGAGGTTGCATCAATATAAGTAGCAATGAAGTTTAATGAGAAATAATTATGTTATATTAGAACAACTGTGTGCAACTTGATATGTATGTAGCTCCTTGAGCTGAATTTGTTTGCGGTTTATCAAACCCGGATAAACATTAATTGGTCTCGGAGGATGTTATTCATGATATTGGTAGTTTAGTGATGGCATTCATTTTTTTCGCTCTCCTATGCATTTGCAAAGATAATCTTAAACTGCCAATGGTTGAACACATCTTGTTTAATTTATCTTTCTCATGTTCACTTACAGGTTTGACTTGTATTTTTTCGAAAGAACCCATTTTGTGGAGAGTATACAATTTTTGCTGGTCTAGAAGAGTGCATACAGTTGATTGCTAACTGTAGATTTACTGAGGAAGAAATTGCTTTCATTCAAACGGCCTTGCCTCCATCATGTGAGGTATATTGCTTGTTTGCTTTATCTGGCGTATTTTGTATTCAGTTCTTCCCGTCATATTCCCTTTACGTAATATTCCTATAGAAAAAGCTGACGGAACTCCGTCATATCTTGCCAATCATAACGATACGACATCTTGTACAAAGACAATAATTTTTAGTTGCTAAGTACGGTTTGATATTTTCTTAGTGATGATCATAATTTAAGGACCGTAGATGAAATTGATTGAAGATTTGAAGTGCTTAAAGATATGTCCCTAAAGCTTCCCATTTTTTGATAGACGTACATGCTGCAGTCCTTCATCCTTATATAGCTTCTTTCTGCAAAAAAAATTTCAGCTTAAGGCTCTAGAATTACGGCCCAATTAAAATTCTCAAGAATGTACTTTCTTTTGGTTTGATGATATGTTCAAAGACAGTAAATCAAAGGTATTATGGATATAGTTTTGAATTTAAAGTTTTTCCATTTGTCTGAATATTAGTCTTCATATTTATTTATTTATTGGGGTGTGCATTTTTCTCCTCTGTTAATTAATTGTTCAGTACAATTAACTTATTTGATATCTACACCTTATACAATTCTAGTATACATTAATATGTTCTAATATATGTTATTCGGTCCTAATTTTCGAGTACTATATATAAGAATCAGAAAATTACATAAAATAACCACTCTAGAGCACCTAATTGCTAAAACAACCATTTTAAAAAACATCTTACAAAAAAATCCATTTTATTTTTTTGGTGCCCTAAAATACAAGTAGTCTTACAAAAAAGGCCATTCTATTTCCATTCTATTTTTTGGTGCCCTTGAATCTAATCAAGTAGTTTGTCTGAATATTAGTCTTCATATTTATTTATTTATTGGGGTGTGCATTTTTCTCCTCGGTTAATTAATTGTTCAGTACAATTAACTTATTTGATATCTACACCTTATACAATTCTAGTATATATTAATATGTTCTAATATATGTTATTCGGTCCTAATTTTAGAGTAGTATATATAAGAATCAGAAAATTACATAAAAGAACCACTCTAGAGCACCTAATTGCTAAAACAACCATTTTAAAAAACATCTTACAAAAAAGGCCATTCTATTTTTTTGGTGCCCTAAAATACAAGTAGTCTTACAAAAAAAGGCCATTCTATTTTTTGGTGCCCTTGAATCTAATCAAGTAGTCTCCAAAATACATCTTACAAAAAAGTCCATTCTATTTTTTTGGTGCCCTAAACTCTAACCAAGCATTCTCTAAAATCTCTCTAATCTATATGTCTATTAGTGTTAATTAATTACTAACTAATTATATTTAACTATTTTTTAAATATAACCAACGTCCAAATAATCTCCTAATTAACAATGAAACCAGCATTTGTGTTGTCGAAACTAATGAAACTAGCATATGTGTTGTTGAATCTAATGAACTAGCATTTTGTGTTCACTTGTGATGCCGAAACTAATTAAACTAGCATTCGTGTTTGCCGAAACTAATGAAACTACCATCTGTGTTGCTGAAACTAGCACTTATGATGTTGAAAACTAGTCAAACTAGCAGTTGTGATGCTAAAACTAATGAAACTAGCATTTGTTTTTATGAAACTAGCTTTTTTATTGCTGAAACTATTGAAAACAAACATTTTAGTTGTTGAAATTAATGAAATTATTATTTTATGATGTTGAAACTAGTATTAAGAGTTAGTTGCATAGAGTTTCTGTTAGTTTTTTAAACTAGCTTTTTGTCTGAAACTAGTTTATGAAACTAGGTTTTATGTGTTGAAACTAGCACATGTGATGATGACACTAATATAACTAGCATTTTGTGTTGCTGAAACTAGCACTTGTGATGATGAAACTAATGAAACTAGCATTTGCATTGCCCAAACTATTGAAACTAGTATCTGTGTGCTGAAACGAGCATTTTGTGTTGCTGAAACTAGCACTTGTGATGCTGAAACTGATGAAACTAGCATTTGCATTTCCTAAACTAATGAAACTAGTATCTGTGTGCTGAAACTAGTATTTTTGTAAGATGAAACTAACACTTATGATGCTGAAACTAATGAAACTAGCATTGTTGTTGAAACTAACACTTATGATGCTGAAACTAATGAAATTAGCATTTGTGTTGATGAAACTAGCGTTTTTGTTGCTGAAACCAACACTTATGATGCTCAAACTATTGAAACTAGCAATTATATATGATGCTGAAAACTAATGAAACTAGCATTTTGTGTTGCTGAAACTAATGAAATTAGCATATGTGTTGCTGAATCTAATCAAACTAGCATTTTTTGTTCACTTGTGATGCTGAAACCAATGAAACTAGCATTCGTGTTTGCCGAAACTAAAACTAGCATCTCTGTTGTTGAAACTAGAATTTTTGTTGCTGAAACTAGCACTTATGATGTTGAAATTAATAAAACTAGCATTTTGTGATGCTGAATCTAATGAAACTAGCATTTGTGTTGCTGAAACTAGCATTTTTGAAACAAATGAAATTAGTATTCGTGTTTGCCGAAATTAATGAAACTAGCATTTTTGTGGCTGAAACTAGCACTTATGATGCTTAAACTAATTAAAACAGCAGTTAGTCGTTGAAACTAGCATTTAGTTGAGACTAGGATTTATGTTGTTGAAACTGATGAGACTAGCATTTGTGTTGCTGAAACTAACATTTTTGTTGCTGAAACTAGCACTTATGATACTGAAACTAATGAAAATAGCATTTTTGTTGTTGAAACTAATGAAAATAACATTTTATGATGTTGAAACTAGCATTAATAGTTAGTTTCAACCCGTTTATAAAACTAGCTTTTGTTTGAAACTAGCTTCTGAAACTAACTTTTTGTCTAATACTAGCTTCTGAAACTAGTTTTTATGTGTTGAAATAAATATGAAACTATTTTTTTCATTTAAAATAATGATTTATATTTTTATAATTATAGTTTTCATATTTTTTAACTTTTTTTAGTTTAGCATAAATAAGTTTTAGAGTTAATTTAATCATTTTATAAAGTTAAAAACTAATTTTAAAGGTTAATTTTAGGAATGAAATTAACTGTTAGTTTCAACTTTTTCCATTCATTTTTAGCTAGTTTCAGCTAGTTTCAGTCATTTTTTGCTAGTTTCAGCTAGTTTCGGTGGCTGAAACTAGCTTCCGAATTTCAAAATATTTATTAAATCTACTGTAGTGAGTTTTTGAAATCCGGATCTACGGTAGCGAATCACTTTAGCGAACTTTTGTAATTGTTTTTTGAAGGTGGCTGTTTTTGCAATTAATGTTGTATATTGGTTTATATATGTATTTTTCCTATAAGAATAGAAAAGTGGGTGTTTGGTCTAGTGGTATGATTCTCGCCAAATGCGAGAGGTCGCGAGTTCGATTCTCGCAGCACCCCTTATTGCATTTGTAAAATTATATTTTAATATTCTATTTTATTGCAGGTGAATTAAAGAAATTAAAAAAATAAAATTTATTTAAAAAAAATCCAAATTTAGTGACAGGTAAATCTTATCCGTCACTAAAGTTGCTGACTCAAGTCAACCAATTAGGTGACGGATAAGATTTATCCGTCACTACAATTTAATTTTTTTATTTTTTTTTAAATTTCCTTGGTCAACCTTTTATTCGTCACTAATCCGTCACTAATTCGTTACGGATTAGGACGCTCAATATAGTGACGACTTCCCTTATCCGTCACTGGACGGTTTAGTGACGAATCAGTGCTGTTTAGTGACGGAACATGAAATTTTTTGTAGTGTATGGGGCTTGGCGACAGAGCCAAGTCATGGTTGAGTTCTCTACCGGCGGGCTCGTTGGACACTTGGAAAAATATTTTTTCAGCATTCATGGAGAAATCACTGGGTTCAAACAAGACTATGATGAGACCATCTACACCGCGTTTGAGAGGTTCCAAGACCTCATGAACAAGTGCCCTCACCATGGTTTTGAGCTTTCGGATCTTGTCCAACACTTCTACAATGGACTGACCTTTTAGAACCAAAAAGTGGTGGATTTCCAATGCCGAGGCAATATTTGGGAGGAAACCGCGGAAGCCGTCAGGGCGGTTTTCGAAAGGCTTGCTAAGGGTTCGCAATTCAAGGATCCAAGAGCAATGGTTAGGAGACGTGGACCTGAAGCTCCACCTACACAGGAAGCCCCTATGTATGGGGGGAATGGGGATTGATTCGAGTGCTTTACCAACGAGTTGAAACAAGTCCTCAAGAACTCCGCAGGAACAGCTATGTCAAACGAGGTTTGCCGTATATGCAAGAACTATGGGCATGGAGCTCATATGTGTAGATCGGAGCTTGCATATGATGATGGAATTGGGTTCAAGGAGGCGAAGAGGAAGCCTTTGCTACAGAATTTGGTACTCAATAAGCTAGCTACGGACAAGATGGTAGGAATCCTCGAGGTGGATTTTGGAGAAGAGGGTTCCGGAACAATCAAGGATATGCACTGGCTAGCCAAACTTATGGCCCTAACCAAGACAGTAGTAGGCTGAGCTATGGTAATGATCACTGCGAAAATCCCGCTCCCAAAGAGCAACCGAAGTCGAAGACAGCTCTACTGATGGAGAACTTGCAAAAGATGGTTGATCACACCCAAAGTTTTCTTAAACGTTATGAAGAAGATTCTGAGAAGACTAGGGCGAGGCTTGATCGTTTCGAAGAGAGCACTAGGCTTGCCCATCAAAAGATGCAAGAGTTGATTGACCGTGGAGCAAGTAGGGAGCAAGGGAAACTGCCTAGCAACACTGAGAAGTCAATGTCCATTACCTTGGTGGGTGATCTTCCTGTTGAAATCACCATCAAGAAGGTTGCTAAGTGTGAGCGTTGCAAGGATGAAGAACTCCACTAGCCAAGGAAGAAGAGAAGGACCTTGGTTCCGATGAGAGTGAAGAGGAGCAAGAGGATCCCGAGCCAATCCCTCAAAGTTTCAATGTTAAGGTCGGGATTGGTGAACTTGAAGATGTTCGTGCTACACTAGATACGAGATCTTACTCGAATGTGCTCCCAATGAATGTGTTTGAGAAGAGTAGCCTTGGAAAACTATCTGAGCATAAGACTATTGTGCAATTGGCGGATGGATCCTTTGTGAGACCCGAAGGCGTTGTGAAGAACGTATTCGTTAAGATTGGTGAAGCTTCTATGTACACCAATTTTGTAGTTATGCCGGCGTCTACACCTGGGATGGGGATGTTGTTCTCTTGGGGCGAACGTTCTTGACTGAACTACGCTCCGTGATAGACATCTACCGAAGGACTTGCACCATTGAGGTGGATGGCAAGCGACATGTGCTGCGAGCCATATCTGATCCAAATATTCACTTCAATGCTTCTCACACAATTAACTACTTTGGTCTTGCTGTCTATGTTCATTCTCATTCACAGGTTCGTGGCATGAGGAGGAGATCCATGAAGGGGAAGTCTAGTACCCTCAAGAAGAAGAGCTAGAGCAAGAAGAAGTCGAGTCTAAGACTATAAACAATGGCGCTATCCGGGAGGCAACCCGGAGTTTTTATCGCTTTTTACCGCTTTATTGCATGCATTCATACATTGAACAATTTGCTTTTCTTATGTGAATTTGTTCGTCTCTGTGTCGTTTATGCTTATGTTTATGTTTGAGTGAACTTTTTCGAGTGTTTATCTTGAGAGAAATGGTTTTCGGGGATAAAAAATTGCGTTTTTTCAAAAAATTCGTCTCCCCACCTCTGGAGGTGGGGGGCGAATCGCCCCACATGACAAGAGAGTTTCGCGCTCTCTGGACGTGGGGGCGATTCGCCCTACACGGGGCGATTCGCCCTACACGGGGCGAATCGCCCGTGTGGGGCGAATCGCCCCACACACGGGGTGACTCGCCCCGTGGTATCAGAAGAAGAAAAACGGGACTTTGCCCTCATTTTCTCATTTTTCCCATCTTCTTCACAATATTACTCCCAAAATTTCAAAAAAATCAAAATTTATTCAATCTTTCATAAAACCTTCAATCTTCCACCAAATTGTGCGTTCTTTAGCTTCAATCGAAGCCCATTACGTGCTCTTTCTTTTAATCCGAACAAATTTCTTCCTAATTCATTCATTCGTCAGATCTGAGGTAATCTCATATGAACCCTAATTTTTCAAATTTTGGGGTTTTCTGATTTATGCTTCAATTAGGCTTATATGATGTATGGGTTGGTTGTTTAGGTGATTAGAAACGTTATTCATTATCAATTGCATGTTCAATTATGCTTGGTTTGTTGGTTTGGGAATTTTGCTACTAGATGGCTATATCTCTTTATGCAATGTTTCTTTTCCTTCCATTCCGTACATATGATTGAATTTACTGATGTGATAATGATGGACATGATGGTAGAATGCATGATTGATGAGTTTGAGGATTTATGATGCTAGAATTTTTGCTACTATGGTATGAATTGAGCCTTATGATTTAAGGCTATTTGTTGTCTAGCAAGAGCTTAATGTGATATGTTACATGTCTTCGATATGTTGGTATGTTGCTTTTTAGTTCTAGAAGTAGCTAGACTAGACATGGAGGTTTTGAGGAGCTCGATTGTTGTTGTTATCACTCGTGCATTTCACTCTTGCATTTGCATATGCATAAAATCTGTTTTGTTGTACGAGGTACTAATAGGTGTTTGTAGGAACCATGTCACAAAGGGAGAGGAGCACTTCCATTTGGGTACAATGAGATATTGGAGGCGGTTCGTTTACAACCATGTCAAGGGGTTTGACAAGCACGTTTTCCATTTGTTCTATGTTGGGTCTACAAGTCTTCAAGAGAAGGAGAGTGATCACGTTAGAGGTGCGCTCGAGTCTTGAGTCTTGAGTCGACAGAGGTGATGAAGTTCTGAATCGCTAACTTGATTCCAAAACATAATGACATGGACACCCAGCCCCTCTTTGGGGTGCCCCTCGACTGCTTATTGAGTGAGCACCATATAGACATCGGGAGCATCAACCGTAGAGAATGTGGGCAACATTGGGCAAAGAAGTAGAAGACCTCTGAGTATCCGAGCAGCTTACTGTAAGTTCCATGGGGTAGAGAACGTTGGTGAGGGAGACTCTAAGAGCACATCTCTTTCCCCTTCAACAGTTCACGGGCTATTAGAGAGATACCGGATGAAAAACCCATAACTGCACAGCTAATCTTGAGGATTCTCTTCGACAATGCAATTCTACTAGTGATGATGGTGGTGACAATGGTGACAATGAAGACAATAGGGACAATGAGGATGCCATGAATACTGATGGAGGAGTTGCTCCTATCCGATCTATTAGTGGAACTACCACCACCACCACGAGCTCCGATGATCACCAATAAGGGCCCTCGAGCAATCTCAATACCTTACATATAGTGTACTCAGAGTTTCATACTTGTATTTTTTTTCGTTTTTGCTTGCTTGCAATATGTGCTCGATTTTTCTTTCCTTCTCGGTTTTTCTACTCTTTGATTTCTTACTGACTTGTGTTTTTCCTTTGCAGCTTATTGGTTCTATTGGATAATGTCGAAGACCCTCGCAGCTAAAGAAGAGCAGAGGAGGAAGCAGAGATTGGCCAACAAAGAGACGAAGATCCTCGGATCTTTAAGCCTTACCCCTCCTCGAAGCGTTGCGCATCATCGAGATGCCTTACTCCAAGAGGGTCTCGAGACGCGCGAGAACCCAGTTGATGCCTTGAAGAAAGTCGAGGAGGAGGCGGCGGCGAAGCAAGCCAAGGAGGCCGAGGAGGAGGCTAATACAATAGAGGCAGAGAAGAGGCCTGAAAGGCCGGCGCCTAAAAAGGGGTCGAGGAAGCTCACCCTCGGGGGCAATAACGAGCCTCCTCGAAAGAAGGGGAAGATGGCCGCTTCTGGTGGAGATGAAGTGAAGAGGCTCATCCAAATGAGCAACCTAGATCGTGCACATGAGTTGAGCATGTGCTCGCTTCAGGTAAATTTACTTATATTTTCGCAGTAAATTTTTCTAAGTATGAAATTCCCTCTCCTCGCTAACTGTGTAATCTTCCTGTTGTAGCTCGAGCACTTGAAGGAGGCTTATGGCTAAGTAGCTGCTGATCGGACCGACATTGGGGTCGTGATCGAGGACCTCGAGAAGAAGCTCGCCGCTTCTGAAAATAGGAGTAAGCTCGCGGAGGCCAAGAGCGGCAGACTTTCCGCCAAGGTAGATGAGCTCGAGAAGGAGCTCTCAAAAGAAAAGGCGAGGACCAAGGGCTACAAGGGGGCCTACGCTACCTTGTCCATTTTCATGGAAAAGTTCAAGGCCAGTGTCCTCTCCATTCTTAAGGGAAGTTGCCTAGCAGCTGCTCGCGACTTTATGGCCTCGGATACTTATAAGCTGGCTCAGCAAGATGTACGAGTGGATTCTCGCGAGGAGGGCTTCTTCTCGTGCGTTGGTCAGCTCAAGCGAGTCGATCTGCTTCCGGCCGAGTTCGATCCGGACACACACGAGGAATTGCATCCTGGAAGGCGCAAAGACTTGACTCCATACCCGGATGACGAGATTACCGAGGAGATGCATGAGAAGTGCGAGTTCGGGGAGCTTGTCACCAATCCAGAAGTGCCATATCCCAGCAAGACGGCTTACCTCCCCGCTTGGGTCCCGGAGTGTTTAAGGGTTGGGATCCTTTACCCATTTGAGAAGGCAGCTCTCTGAAACGCTGCTTGGGTCAAACTCAGTGATCCGGTCATCGGGCGAGCAGCAGACTTCGTTGAGCCAGAGCTTGTTCTTTACGAGAAGGCCATCAAAGACTCCCAGGCTCTAGAGCGAGACACTGCCGAGATTCAAGAACTGCTGAGCCCTGCGCGAGGAGCTACCAGCGCGAGCGGCCCGGTCACTGACTTTACCGGTAGTCGGACTCGCTAAGATCGAAGAGCTGTTGAAGACCGAGCATACTCGGGCGTGTTGTAATTTTTCCATTTTGTACTTGTCATTTTTTTCAAACAATTTCCATTCGGCCCGTTGTGGCACTCGTCGAAACATATTTGCTTGTAATATATGTTGTCAACTGTTTGTCTTTTCGCTCTTGTTTCTTCAATAAAGGTTTGTTGCTCTTCGTTACTCGTACTTATGTTTTCCACTAACTCTTTTTCTTTTATGACGTTTAACTTGATAGAGTAGTTAAACATGTATAAGTTAGTATCGAGTATAGAAGTTCCTCGCATCGTTGATCGGCAAAGTGATATTTGCTTGTAATAATTCGAATTAAGCTCCTCGAGCTATCAAAGTAGTTCCCGCGCTTGTCTATTTTCTTGACAACTAAGAAAAAACTCTAAGTGTTGAACTCAGAAAAAATTCCAAGTGTTGAGCCAGAAAGAATCGGGCTCATCCTCCTCGATTTCTTTCTACTCCTCTCTTTTACCTCTTTAAAAAGCATCCCGATTAATTCTCTTCAAGAGATGAGAGAGCGGGGAGCGTTCCCCTTAATCATGAAAATCGAATATCTTTTATGTAGATCGAGCAAGCTCTCTTGATCGAGTAGCATTTTATTCTTTTTTGAGTATAGTAGTTCTATACTTGAGCATTTTCTTTGTTGAAAGATGGACATTGTATTGATTTGTCGGAAATGCAATTACAATGGGGGCTTCGCAGCCAGCTTTCTTACAACATTTTCTTAACCAAAACACATGAGGTACCTCTCACAAAAACTTGTGAGGAATCCTTCTCGATCTTCGGGCCTTTCAGAGGGTTCTTCAAAAAGCTTGTTCATCAAACAACTCAAGCGTAGAATCTTTGGAGGTTAGAAGTATTCCATGGGTTCTTCAATACTCTTCCCTCCATGTCTTGGAGACGATAGCTTCCATTGGATCTTGCTTCAATTATCTTGTAGGGGCCTTCCCAATTGGGTTGCATCTTCCCAACTTTGCCTAGGATGTCCGCTCTTCGGAGTACTAAGTCTCCTACTTGGAAGTCTCTCTCTCTTACGCCCTTGTTGTAGGCCTTCGCGATCAGTGCTTGATATCTGAGGATGTTGGCCAAGGCGTTGGTCCTCGCTTCGCTTACCGTCTCCAGATCGAAGAGCCTCTCGGTATGATTGTCCTCGGGTTGATACCCTTGGATTCTAAGGGTTTCTACCGCCACTTCCGCTGGTATGACTGCTTTAGAACCATAAACTAGCGAGAAGGGAGTCTCTCTTGTAGCTGTTTTTGAAGTTGTGCGGTATGCCCATACCACTCCATCAAGCTCGTCGACCCAGTCCTTGTTGGTGGCGAACCTCTTTTGTAAGTTGTTAACAAGGATTTTGTTAACAGCCTCTGTTTGCCCGTTGGATTGAGGATGTCCTACCGAGGTATACCTCCTCTCAATCTTCATTTCCTTGTACCATTTATTGAACCTTTGGCCACAAAATTGAGCACCATTGTCCGAGATGAGGACTCTCGGCAAGCCAAATCGACACACAATGTTTCTCCATACAAATTTCATCACCCTCTGTTCGGTAATGGTAGATACTGCCTCAACCTCCGCCCACTTGCTAAAGTATTCGACCGCAACGATGATGAACTTCTTTTGACCTGTGCCTCTTGGCAAAGGACCGTCTATGTCGATGCCCCATATGTCGAAAGGGCAAGTGATGGTAATGGGCATGAGAGGTTTCGCTGGGACATTGATCAAGTTGGCGTGCATTTGACACTACTCGCACCTTCTTACAAATTGAGCAGCATCTTCACGAATAGTGGGCCAGTAGTATCCTTGTCGAATGATTTTTTGCGCGAGGGTTCTTCCTCCGGCATGGTCCCCGCAACTTCCTCGATGCATCTCTCCCAAAAGTTTCTGGACTTCTTGTTCGACGACACTTCTCAAGTAGACTCCCTCAAAGGATCTCTTGTACAAGTAGTCTCCTATCATGATGTAGCGGCCTGCCTTTCCTTTAACCTTCCTTGCTTCAGCCTTATCACGAGGAAGGCTTCCATTTGTGAGATATGTAGTGATCTCTTGCATCCAACTTGGTTGAGTGTCAATTGCCAAGACGTTTGGCTTTGATGACCATAGGGATGACGCGTTGATTCTCATAAGTATCACATTCCGGGTATCCACTCCTCCGGAAGCTGAAGCATACTTTGATAGGGCATCTGCTCTTTGATTGAGATCCCTTGAGAACTTCTCAATCTCACAACTTTCGAATATTTGGATTTCCTCCGTGATGGCGCTCTTGTACTCGGCCAGTGAATCCTTCTTGGTTTTGAATTTTCTCGAAATTTGCTTCTCGGCCAATTGAGAATCAGTGAAGAGATGTAGCTTCTTCACTTCCAGTGCTTTTGCCATACGTAGAGCTATGAGGATGGCTTCATACTGGGCTTCATTGTTGGAGACTGGGAAACTAAGAGTGACGGCGTACTCAAGTTCAGATCCTCCGGGACTCTTGAAATATATCCCTATCCCGCCATTTTTTCCTGATGAGGATCCATCCACATGAAGAATCCAGACGTCTCCATGGTTGACTAGTTCCTTGGGTTTTGGAGAGACGGTCTCCGTACCCTTTGGCTCCTCGATTTTCTCTGTCAGGAACACTTCATGCCTTTTTCTTTTTGTCTGGGACATCTCTTTGAGCTCTTTCAAAGCATCTTCAAGAGCTTGCATAGGGTTGCTTTGCCGTGGCTGCTCCTCGATCATTATCATGACATTCTGTGTCTCCGGAGGGTTTTCCTCTGAAGTTCCCTTGGAGGGATACTCTACGAGGAAGTCGGCAATGACTTGTGCTTTCTTGGCCAAGGGTGCTTGATAGTCAATGTCGTACTCGCTTAATTCGATTGCCCGCCTTGCTAATCTTCCCGAGTTTTCAGGTTTTCCAAGGACTTGCTTGAGAGGTTGCTTCGTCAAGACTACAACCTTGTGAGCTCCAAAGTAAGGCTTCAACCTCCTTTCCGTGTAGACTAGGGCGAAGGATAGCCTCTCAATATCCATGTACCGCGTTTCAGCTTCGGCGAGTACTTTACTCAAGTAGTAGATGGGCAAGTGGTCGTTACCATGGATTCGCACCAAGATCAAGCTGATAGCTTCTCCAGTCGCTGCTAGGTACAAGTAAAGTACCTCTCCTTCTATGGGTTTTGACAATAGTGGGGGAGAGAGTAGATACTCTTTGAGCTTCTCAAAGGCTTCCTCGCATTCTTTCGTCCACTCGAAGTGGTTGCTCTTCCTTAACACTTTGAAAAATGGGAGATTTTTCTTGGCAGACCAAGAGATGAATCTACTCAATGCGATTGATTTTCCGACCAATTGTTGCACCTCATTGATGGATTGAGGTTGAGGAAGATCGAGGATGGCCTTTATTTTCTCGGGGTTCGCTTCTATTCCTCTCTCTATTACCATGTAACCGAGGAACTTCCCCCCCTCGACTCCGAAGGTACACTTTGCTGGGTTGAGCTTCATGCCATACTTTCTCAAGATTGAGAAGCACTTTGCTAGGTAATGATGATGTCGTTTTTCACCAATTAAATTTGTTTAAAAAGCCAAAGAACACCTTTCACTACACAAACAGAGTGCAATGGAAAGTTGTCCCCGAGTGTCGTTCTCTCGGGACCTAACGTGGCTTTGATCAAGGTTTTTGCTAGCTAATTTCAGTCAACTAGATGATGATTTTTGAGAAAGATGTTTGAACAAAGGAAGTGAGAAATCAAGAGTTTTTGTAAACAAGTTTGGAAAACGGTCGGTGGTAGAAATCGAATACACATGCATGGATTACGAATATGCTCACAAGTTCAGTGCGTAAAACCTTCAACTAAGTCTGCTAAGCAACTTGTCTAGGTAACTTTCAAGACACACATCATGAAAGGCCACTATCAATAATTTAGAGGTGTTTGTCACCAACACCATTTATCTAGCATGCTGCAAATCACTAACATACAATCCTATAGCTTTCATTGACCAACGAGTTTGTCACATACTCTATTCGAATATATTTTATAGGCAACTACGAATCATATGAAGTAATTTGCAGCAAGATTGACTCACAACCTCATGTAAGCATAAGCATAATCCATAACATGCATAATTCTACATTCTACCACCAACACAAAGGATTTAGCTACTCATATTCATCAACATAGACATCAATTCATATGAATAATAATCAGAATACATCAAATCAAACTACAAGACAAGAGAGTGATACAAGTTACCACCAAAGCTGTCACTAATCGGTGGAAAGCAAAGAAAACCTCTCCGTAGATGATTACAAATGATGAATTCCAATCAAAATCTCGAATCCCAACCTAAATTACAATGAATCTAAGAGTTTCTCTGAGTTTTTGGGGCTTAGGGCTGTCCAAAACTCGTCTCCAATGTTCTGTATATCAAAAAGTAACTCCAAAATCAAGTAATGAAGGCAAAATCTGGATCTGTAACGACTGCCAAGCGCTTCGCTTTTGCAGAGCCAAGCGAAGCGCTTGCTTCCTGTTCCTCTTTTGAAATCTCCTGAAATTCCAAGCGTCCCGCTTCTCCAATTCCAAGCGAAGGGCTTGCCTCCTGGGCAGATTTTGGCCTCGAAACTCGATCTTTTGCCCACGAACGGCCCTCAGGTGCCTTTGGCTCGTCCTTCTCGGCACTTATTGGGGCTTAGACACTCACGAACAAGCCACGAAGATTGGAGAACTTCAACGGGACCATCTTTTCCATCAAAAAGGCTCGTTTTTAGCTCCAAAAACGCCGTTTCGTACCTAAGTGCCTGAAAATGCGGAAAACACAAAACGTGACACTATTCTACAAAACTAACCAAAAAACAAGGCTAAAATATAGCAAAAGAAGGTAAAAAAAGACAAGATGAACGCGTCAAAAATACGTTCATCAAACTCCCCAAACCAAACATTTGCTTGTCCTTAAGCAACAAACTATCCTAAATGCAACACAAAAGGAGTCTCATACCAAGTAAAGTGAACTAATCTATTGAATCTACCAAATGCTTATGAACAAAACCAAATGAGCATGACATGCAAGTAGGTTGAAGAATGCCTCGATTGCGAATATACACATTCTCATGTGCACTTGGTTAAGCAAAGAAGTCTCTCGTAACATCTTCTACCTGGACCTGGTCAGTGACGACACAATGATTCACATTATCATACTACAATTGGCCCGTGCCTATGAAACCGAGGGCTTACTACTGTTCACCAAGCGAGACTTTTCCTCAAAAGAGGGCGAACCAATACTGGCTCTCATCAAACGAAGGAGGGCTCCCTAGAAAAAGAAGACACTCCCCTATTCTACCCAGACTCTCAAAGAACGAGTCTCAATCAACCACTTCTTGAATAGCAAGACGAGGGTGGTCAAGAACAGGCCTTGGACAAAGGCGACACGAAACAAAAGATAGAATTTACAACTCGATATTTCACAAGGACAAAATATTTACATGACACTTGACACTACGAGACTGCTTTTGGCTTGCAACGACCCATCTTTTGCTTTTGGGTCTTATTCTTTATTTTCTTTCTTCTTTTTTATTTTCTCTTTTTCTTTTCTCTCTTTTTTTTTTCTTTTTTTTTTATATAGCTAGGCAAGCAGCAGTACTACGTGTCAAAAACCTCCCCAAACCTATTCGAGAGAATAGGTTTGAGCACAAAGACGAAAAAGAAAAAGAGAAATTTTTTTTACAAAGACACCTCCCCAAACCTATTCGAGAGAATAGGTTCGGACACAAAACAAAAGAAAAATAAAGCTAAGAAAAATCTACAACGACTCAAGATGAAAGACAAGTATAACAACGTAACCTCCTCCCCAAACCTATTCGATAGAATAGGTTTAATACAAGGAATCACACACCTCACACTACCTCCTTCCTAGGCATTTGGCAATCTCTAATCGAGGTGAAAAACTTGTCGCCTCTTACGTACATAATTACACGGGTTACAACCATAGATTCTAACATGCATCATTTTATATGGTCATCGTGAACCGCAGTAGAAGAAACACCACTCGAGGTGATGTCGAGACTACTAAGCTTAACTAGTGCACAAGTGAATTTGACAAACCAAGCGAGACAAGCCTCAAACTACTTGCAAAGTGATGCAACATATGATAATGGTCATAAGCACTTAGTCTACACAATAGAAAAGTTCGAAAAAACTTGGCAATAGACTCCACACAACAACGTGCAACAACTAATCTATGGATGATATGCATGCAAAAATTTGAAAAAACACGACAAATCACATGAACTTGAGTAAAATCAGGCATGCACGAACCACACAAGCATATAGTACTGAAAATCCAATACCCCCTCCCCAAACCTAAACTTTTGCTCGTCCTCGAGCAAAGAAAAGTTGAATGAAAAGAAAAAATTGGATTGAAAGTACACTTCCCTGAGATAAATGTTCGTGTCCAATCTCCTATATATGAGTAGTACCTGAAAGGACTCAAGAAACATGTGAAAACGGGTGCACAAAGGTGGCGAAATGAGAAAAAGGGAAAATATGGGGGAACAGGACCCAAGCGGCCCGCTTGGACTATGCCAAGCGAAGCGCTTGGCCAAGCGCTCCGCTTGGAATCATCCAGGCGGGCCGCTTGGATTTTCAGTAGGATTACTGAAAATCCAAGTGGTCCGCTTGGTGATGCCCAAGCGGGGCGCTTGGTCTGTTTCCCCATTTTTTTGATTTTTCTCAATTCTAACCAACTAAGGCACCGAGACAAAAGGCTAAGCTACTCTAAACACGACAAAAGGCACACAGGCCACAACTACAAAAGCAAACTAAGAGTACAAGAGTCATAAGTCATAGCATCATACAACCAAATCGAAAGAAAAAGAGTTTCAACCAACAATAGTGAACAAGCCAAAATAACGATAATAAGGATACTACCGAATAAATGGCCTCTGTCAGCTGAGATCTCTAGAAGGAAAGAGGAAGGTTGCTTCCACTACCATCACCTTGCGGGTGGAACAGGTACCCCGGAACTTGGCGAGCTAGAGCATCATACCGGTTCATCGTGTCATCCTGGTAAACTCTCCACCTCGGCTTGGTCCCAATTGGGCATAACTTCTCCATAGTACTTCCATCCCCACTTGGTGATTAGGGCGTTGAGCTCACCAACACCGGGCAATTCATTTTCGCTAGCCGTAAAGCGAATGCTCCTCTCCCCAATGTATGTGTGGGGTCTGGAATGGAAGTGAGTTTCATATAACCTCGCTTTATCCGTTAGTTGATACCGAGCTCCCCTTTGACCATCCCTTGAGGATCCTTCTCCTCGGGTTCTCTTGTTCCTTCTTGTCGACATGGTACCTAGAAAAATCCCATTAGACCATTCCAATAGATCAAAATGACTAGACTCTTACACTACTACCAATCAATCTACTTCTACTCTAAGACAAGTATACGTTCTTCGTTTAAAACAAGTCATAACGCAACAAGTCGACTCTTAGACGCCAAAACTCACTCAAGTGTTCTTTTTAACGAGTTTGAAGGCTTGCTAAAATTCAAACATAGCGAATCGAGAAGCTTTAACACTTCGTTACGATTAGCTAATTCGAATCAAACCAAGCAAACAAACTCACCATTAGAACTACCCAACCAATCCTACACATTCTCATGCAATCTAAACAACACCAACATCATATCAATACTCAAATTTCGAGCTAACAATCATGCAAACAATTATCTAGCAAGAATTCAAGCCATAGAGTTCATCAAAATCAAAGTAAGCAAAATTCGAATTTAGACATCACATCCAATAAGAAACATGCTCAACAATCAATATCAAACTCTAATTTACCAATACATAACACAATTGAAGCCAATAAGATCAAAATCCCAAATTCAAGAAAGTTAGGGTTCTTGAGGGTTACCTTCGATTCCTTGTGAATGATGCTTCAAATGTGAAATTTGTTCGGTTTAGATGATAGAGGAGGTGATGGGCTCTTTAGAATGCACAAGATTGCAAAAATTGGTGGAGAATTGAGTGAGATTGAAGTTTTTGGGGTGAAAAATCGGGAAGAAGATGAAAAAGAATGAAGAGGAGAGCTTCAAAACTCAAGTGGCTCGCTTGGCTTTTAAAGAAGCCAAGCGAGCCGCTTGAGCATCCCAAGCGAAGCGCTTGGTTCAAGCGGGACGCTTGGGTCACCCCAAGCGCTTCGCTTGGATTTACAGTAGGAGAAGTTCCTACTGTAAATCCAAGCGGAGCGCTTGGCCAAGCGGTCCGCTTGGCTTGAGCCAAGCGGAGCGCTTGGGACCTGGAGCTCCTAACTTTATTTTTTTTCGACGTTTTCTCAATTTTCACCTCAAAAACCTTGTCTACTCAACAAAACAAAATTGAAACATGCTTCTAATCTATATGCAATTACCTACAACCTCGGGTTGCCTCCCGAGAAGCACCTTTGTTGAGAAGTCGTTGGCTCGACTCGTCTTAGCTCATGCGGGATCAATTTCGCATCGGGTACTAGACTTCCCCGTCCAAGTGCTCTTCAAAGCATCAAGTCCCTGCACATCTTGACGAACATAAAGAGGACCAAAGAATCCTACAAGTTCGTTAGTATCAACATAAGCACATGAATTAATTATGGCTCGCAACGTATGTTGTTTGCCATTTACCTCGAAGCTACATGTACGACGATACATGTCTATCACCATATGTACTTTGTTGATGAAGGCTCTACCCAAAAGAACCACATCCTTGAGCTTTGCGGAGGATGTAGGCATGACAATGAAGTTCGTCTTGACCTCTACACCGGCGACTCTTACCACTAGATTCTCGATCACACCCAATGGCTTCTTCATTGACCCGTCTGCCAATTGCACCATGCACTTCATTGGTCTTAATCCAGACAAACCCGACTCTTCGTACACGTTCAAAGGTATGACATTCACACCCGCTCCCGTGTCTTGAGTTGCCACTATTCCATCCTTCTTACCCAAGCGATTTCCACATCAAAGCTCTCTTGGATAGGCACTTCCACCATATCCACCAACTCATCCTCAGACGATGAGTTTTCATTCACTTCTTCCACTTTCTCTTCCACAACTACCTTAGGAGTCTCAAGCTCCTCACCCACTTTTCAAGTTTCAGTTATCTTGCAACTTGGCACCTCAACTCGTGCATTGTCTCTCACAACCGTGATCTCCACGGGCAAATCAGTCACCACGGTTACAGCCATGGCTTTCTCCGTGTTTCCGGGAAACTTCCCTTGCTCTCTACTCGCCCCTCGATCTATAAGCTCTTGTAGCTTCTTATGGAGACATCTACTACTAGCCTCAAGCTTCTCAAAGCGTTGATTGTTAGTAGCCTCATTACGATAGTAATGCTCCATGAATTTGTTCGTCTTCATAACCAGATCATTGAGTGAAGTAACAAGAGGAGAAGGGAGCACCCCTCCACCTTGCGGTCCTGAACTAGCAACCGGAGGTGGGGGTGTGGGATTAGAAGGTAGTGATCCTTCATACCAGTTGTTCCCATAGCTGAGACGGCTTCGATCTTGATGTGGACCATAGGCATATTGGTCCGGGTTGTGGACATAACCACGGTTGCCTTGGTTCTGGTGCCCACCTCGTGGTCCTTGTCCCCCACGGTTTTGTGGCCTAACATTGTCATATCCTTGGCCATAGTTCACGTCCTCGGTCACTTGCTCCCCTTCGGCAGCAGCATAGACCTCTTGACGAACCTCGTTCTTGATGAATTGCTCTCTAGCAAACTCAGAACGGCATAGATATGCCGGGTGCCCATAATTCTTGCAGACACCACAAATCTCCGTAGAAGGGATAGGAACGCTTTGCCTCAAAGCTTGCTTGACCTCATGGGCGAACCCATCAAAGGCATCTTGTTCCACTACTACCTTTGCCTCTCCCCTTTGCTCGTTTTGAAGCACACGAGCTCTAACATTCCGGTTTTGAGAATTCCGGTACATCGTGTCTAACTTCATTTGAGCTTGAGTAGGAGTCAACTCTCCCATACTTCCACCGCAAATGCTATCCACTTGAGATTGAATCTCAGGATGCAAGCCATTGTAAAAGAATTGGAGAAGCTGACCTTTATCATACCCATGGTGAGGGCATCTATGTTGCAACCCCATGAAACGATCATAAGCCTCGTGAAAAGCTTCATCATATCGCTGATCAAAGGTGCTAATTTGGCTCTTCATAGCCATCGTCTTGGAAGCGGGATAGTACCGATCCATGAACTTGTCGAAACAGAGCGCCCATGTAGTCAAAGACCCAGCCTCTAGAGTATTGAGCCAAGCCTTTGCTCGATCACCTAGACCCATGGAGAAAACCTTCATGCGAAGATCATCGTCCGTCACTCCAGCACCCGGTCGCCCAAGATGGAGAACAAAGTTCTCGAGCTCATTCAAGAACCCAATCACGTCCTCATTAACCATCCCATAGAACTTGGGAAGTTGTTGGAACATGTGGTTCTTTATCTCCAGGTTCCTAGTGGCATCATTGAGGACAATTGCTGGTCCTCTAGCCCTAACCGTTGGCTTGGTGAGTGAACGAATAGGTTGCTCCGCCATTTCACCTTCCACGAAAACCGACTCAAGAATTGGTTCAGAGAGATGTGAGAAAGATTCTTCTCTACTTCCAGATGTGGAAGCTCTAGATGCTACCCTTTCAAATTGAGAATTGAGATTCCTTCTTCTCCTCCGATACAAGCGATCGATTTCGTCTATGTAAGGTTCAACGTTAGGCCCACCCGTTCGGGTTCTAGGCATACACACATCTGAAATACAAGATAGTGAGTATCTCAAGCAAAAAGAAACAAAAACAGAAATGAGACAAAGAAGAGATGTTGGCTGAAAAAAAACAAACAAAAACACCAACCAAAGGAGTTAAGTCCCCGACAACGGCGCCAAATTGATGATGTCGTTTTTCATCAATTAAATTTGTTTAAAAAGCCAAAGAACACCTTTCACTACACAAACAGAGTGCAATGGAAAGTTGTCCCCGAGTGTCGTTCTCTCGGGACCTAACGTGGCTTTGTTCAAGGTTTTTGCTACCTAATTTCAGTCAACTAGATGATGATTTTTGAGAAAGATGTTTGAACAAAGGAAGTGAGAAATCAAGAGTTTTTGTAAACAAGTTTGGAAAACGGTCGGTGGTAGAAATCGAATACACATGCATGGATTACGAATATGCTCACAAGTTCAGTGTGTAAAACCTTCAACTAAGTCTGCTAAGCAACTTGTCTAGGTAACTTTCAAGACACACATCATGAAAGGCCACTATCAATAATTTAGAGGTGTTTGTCACCAACACCATTTATCTAGCATGCTGCAAATCACTAACATACAATCCTATAGCTTTCATTAACCAACGAGTTTGTCACATACTCTATTCGAATATATTTTATAAGCAACTACGAATCATATGAAGTAATTTATAGCAAGATTGACTCACAACCTCATGTAAGCATAAGCATAATCCATAACATGCATAATTCTACATTCTACCACCAACACAAAGGATTTAGCTACTCATATTCATCAACATAGACATCAATTCATATGAATAATAATCAGAATACATCAAATCAAACTACAAGACAAGAGAGTGATACAAGTTACCACCAAAGCTGTCACTAATCGTTGGAAAGCAAAGAAAACCTCTCCGTAGATGATTACAAAGGATGAATTCCAATCAAAATCTCGAATCCCAACCTAAATTACAATGAATCTATGAGTTTCTCTGAGTTTTTGGGGCTTAGGGCTGTCCAAAACTCGTCTCCAATGTTCTGTATATCAAAACGTAACTCCAAAATCAAGTAATGAAGGCAAAATCTGGATCTGTAACGGCTGCCAAGCGCTTCGCTTGGGCAGAGCCAAGCGAAGCGCTTGCTTCCTGTTCCTGTTTTGAAATCTCCTGAAATTCCAAGCGTCCCGCTTCTCCAATTCCAAGCGAAGGGCTTGCCTCCTGGGCAGATTTTGGCCTCAAAACTCGATCTTTTGCCCACGAACGGCCCTCAGGTGCCTTGGGCTCGTCCTTCTCGGCACATATTGGGGCTTAGACACTCACGAACAAGCCACGGAGATTGGGGAACTTCAACGGGGCCATCTTTTCCATCAAAAAGGCTCGTTTTTAGCTCCAAAAACGCCGTTTCGTACCTAAGTGCCTGAAAATGCAGAAAACACAAAACGTGACACTATTCTACAAAACTAACCAAGAAACAAGGCTAAAAGATAGCAAAAGAAGGTAAAAAAAGACAAGATGAACGCGTCAAAAATACGTTCATCAGGTAACCTACATGTTGCTCCTCGGTCTTGCTCTTGACAAGCATATCATCAACATACACTTCTATTGTTTTGCCTATCTCTTCTTTGAACATCTTGTTGCCTAGCCTTTGGTAGGTCGCTCCGGCATTTTTGAGACCGAATGGCATCACGTTGAAGCAATACACATTGCCATTAGCGAAGAAGGCGGTCTTGGGTACATCATCTTTAGCCATTTTGACTTGGTAGAAACCCTGGTATGCATCCATGAAACTCAAGAGGGCGCATCCAACAGTGGAATCGACCAGCTGGTTGATCCGTGGGAGAGGGTAGGGATCCTTCGGGCAAAACTTGTTGAGTCTTGTGAAGTTGTTGCACATTCTCCACTTGTCGGGACCCTTCTCCACCAGAACCACATTGCAAACCCAATCGGAGTATCTCACCTCCTTGATGTGACCGGCCTTAAGAAGTCTTTGGACTTCAGCTTCAATGATGGCATTATCTTCCGCACTGAAGTCTCTTCGCTTTTCTCTGATATGGGTGATCGACGGGTCAACGTTCAGACGGTGAAACGCGACTCGTGGGTCGATCCCCTTGAGGTCCTCGGTACTCCACGCGAAGATGTCGTTGTTATCTTTCAAACATTGGATGAGTTTCATCCTTACTTCTGTAGTCATCTCGGTACCAATTTTTGTGACCTTGTCGGCACTTCCTTCGACAATTTGGATTTCTTCAAGGGTTCTCTTGCTTCAATTTTGTTTTCCTCAAAGAACTTCTTCTTTTTGGAAGATGGTGGAATTGGTGGGATTACTTGATACTCCTCGAGCTCTTTAACAACTCCTACTAGGGTATTCTTATCTTTCTTCAGGATTGCTTTCCTTCGCCTAAGTGACGGACTTGGCTTTTTTGACTTTTTCTTCACTCGCCGAACCGTGTAGAAACGATAAGGCGCATTGTGAACAAGGGGTTGCTCTTCGGATGATTGGCCCAGGTTGGGTTCTCCAATGGCAATCCTGGAAGGGAACTTGGCCGACATGGTATAACATTCCCATACTTCTCTTATGTCTCCTACTTCTTGTCCAATTCCCAATGGAGTGGGGAACTTTAGCTTGTTGTGGACTGTAGACACTACGGCTCGGAATTGAGAGAGACCGGGTCGGCCTAGGACTGCGAAATAATCGAAGGGCATATCGACGACCACGAAAGGAACATGTTGAGTCACTCGCCGAGGAGCACTCCCCATTGACACCGTGAGATTGATCATTCCGAGTGGCATGATAGGTTGTCCTCCAAACCCTACCAATGCGCTCCTCACTTCCTTAAGCCCTTCTCTTGGATTCATTTGCATCCTCTTCAAGGTTCCCGTGAAAATCAAGTTAGCCGAACATCCGGTGTCGACGATGATCCTTCCCAACTTGTATGATTGAACATCCAGGGAAACTACTAGTGGAACAGAAGGATCGTATATGTTTCCTCCTCCGGCATGCCTCAGAGGTATCTCGCTATCATCGAAAGAGATAACATTGGTTCCTGGTCGGGCGGCTTGAGCATACTTCACATCTCGGACCCTAAGATTATCCACTGTGATCTCCCTCTGATTTCGAGTGTCGCCTCCCGCGGATCATCTCGCAATTGTAAGAGTGTGGATACTTCCGTTCACGGGGCGGTTCTCATAATTGTTGTAATTATGAATATCATCATCATGAGGGTTTCCTTGGTAATGGTGCTCGCTCCCACTTTGCGGTGGCGGAGGCAAGATCGCCAGAGGTTCTTCCTTCCGGATGTAGCTAACCAACTGGCCATTACGTATCATCCTCTCAATTTCGTTCTTGAGCTCGACGCACTCATCAGAGGTATGCCCTTTCCCCTTGTGAAACTTGCAAAATTTCTCCGAACTCTTGTTCCTTCAGTTTTCTTGAATCGGGGGTGGCCAGGAGACGTCTAGCTTCCTCGCGACTATATAGTTCAAGATGTCGGATCTTGGCCTATTTAAGTCCATATAGTTGCTATATCGCCTTGGAGGTGACCTCCTAGGAGGAGACCTCTTGTCTTGGAAATCATTTCTTGAGCGACCCTCTTTGATCAACCGATGCTTTTGGTCTTTTCTTTGCTTATCGGGATTTTGCGGGCGGGGAGGGTACTCCTTCTCTTTTTCTTTTTCCTTCCCTTTTTCCTTGGGAGGATTGGTTCTTACTGTGACGGTTTTTCGGAATTCCTCGGCCTCGAGGAAATCCTTGCAAACTTTTGCCAGTTGTGCTTCATTCTCCACACACGATGCTGAGAGCACCTCTTGGAACTTGATGTTGGTAGTGTTACCGTACAAGTATTCTTTTCTCTCATTGATCGAGTGATCTTCAACTTGGAGGGCTGCTTCATGAAAGCGATTGATGAAGTCCCTAAAGTCCTCATTGTTTTTCTGAACAATTTCGGCCAAGTACCTCACTCTTCTCTTGGTATTCATGACCTTCTCGAAACGCTTAGAGAACTCCTTGCAGAGATCTCTATATGACTTGATGGATCGATGAGGGAGGTGCGACCACCATTTCATCGCTTCTCCAGATAGGTTAGCCGGGAAGAGGAGTGCTTTAGTCCTCGAATCATGACCACAAGCATCCATCTTCGTGCCAAATCTTACCAAGTAATCCTTCGGACAACTTGTTCCATCATAGCTCTCAAAAGTGGGGAACCCTCTTTCGATTTTGGCTTGGTGGCTTCTTATCTCGTCGCACAAGGGGCTCGGATCTTGGTCTTGCTCTTTCTCTTGGACAGTTTCTCGTAGAGTCTCTATCTGAGCATCAAGTGCGGACTTCCTTGTGAGTTCCTCCAGAGTGAGCCTCCTCCCCGTGATCGGGTCGATCAAGGGGGTTACCTCAGCTACTGTTCTCAAGGCTTGATTTTCCGCCACCGCTTCTTGTTGGTTCTGAGGAGTTACTTGGTTGGGCGTGACTTGATTGGGGAGAGCGGGTGGTGTAGCGACCACCTGAGCTCTATTTTCTTGTTGAGCCACATTTTGCAATGATGCTCGTATCCTTCTATCAATCAAATCTCTCAAATCATCCGGGGCACCTTGTGGTCCTAATCTCTATTGAACTCTCGATGGTCCAAGTCGAGATTGGATTGGCCTTGTGTTGGCTCTTCAATGTGCCTCATCTTTCACCACTGGTGCTCTTCCTTGGGATTGACGAGGAGCGACCAAAGTGTCACGAGGTTGCTCTTGCACTAGTGCTTGTTGTACTCCTCGAGCTTGGAGTTCAGCATTAACTCTAGCAGCCTCGTTATCCCCCACATATCCTTGTAATGTAAGGAGGAACAAGCCGTATTGAGCTTCGCCCATCCCAAAATTTGATGGTCGGACTACGCGTCCATTAGGAAGGGTGAAGTTCAATGCGGCCGGTTGAGGAGGGTTCACTGCTACGGGAGGTTGATTGATTGCTACTTGAGGAGGCTTCCCTCCTGGTTCGGCGTTGTTTGTGACTGTCAAAGCTCCATAGGAACTTCCTACTGGAACTCCTTGTGGGTTGTTTTCCCCCGATCTTTCATCTTGGGAGTTGGTGACATTGGTGAATGCCCCCTCCGTATAATCTTGGTTCCTTGCAACATTGTTATTTCTCGGTGCCCTCGGAGCAGCAGCCGTTCCTCCTCCTCGACCATTGCTTGGGGGACGGCCCCTAGGTCGAGGAGGATTCCTGGGTGGTGCATTAGCAAGACGGTTGCTTCTTCTGGGAGGCATATTCGTGATGGGTCACGAGGAGGATAAGTGTGTCGACAAGTAGGGCTAGGAATGACCTTTTTTGTCGATTCCCACAGACGGCGCCAAATGTTGAAGGGTAATTCGTACTTCTTCCTAAGTTCGCAGTAGATCGTCACGCTAAGCTATTCTAGTTCTTCTTCATGTAGTGTTCCTCTTGAATTGGTAGGGAACCTTCCTGTAGCTTCCTCGTACCTGAAATATACTAGAGGGGGGGTTAGTGTCTCTTGCCCGATCTGTAAGATATCAGACCGGAGTGACGACTTTACGTGTAGGGAGTTGTGAGGCTTCCCTATTACGAGTAGTAAATGTGGTGGGTGAGTGGTAGGTGAGAGATGTTAATGCTTACCCGCTGGGTAATGAATGAGTTCCTTATATACTCGTAGTATTTTAATGTCATCCCTTGTAGGATCGTGACAAGTGTCCGGACGGGATTGAAGCCTCTTTAGGCCCAAGCCCATTAAGGAGGTCCATTGGCCTTGGCCCAAACATCTTGGCTAGGGTTGAGAGGGCAACATGGACATTTCGGGTCCCACGTAGCAATCTGGAACGCGGGCCCCACTAGGAGCGACCATGGGTGGTCGCCCTGGTGTCCTTGTGCCTTCCTCTTACGTAGGTGGTCCGAGTAGTGCTCTGCCTAGTTTCTCTTAGAGAGTGTTACCTTGACGTAAGGCCTCCTCGAGCCCTACAGATGCTCCTCGAGCTCAATAGCTGCCTTGTCCTTGTGATGAGCTTATTTTGAGGGTTGGCCTCTTAGTGATGGTCGGACCCTATGTTGGTCGAACCACACCTTAGTGACATACTTGGGTGTGGTCGCGCCCCTTGAGGGACGGCCTATGATGCTTTGTCGCGCTCTTAGACCGCTCCAGTTCGTACATGCGGACTGGACATATTTCAACACTAACAGTATTCACCTCCTCGATCTGATCGAAGAGTGACTATCCTTAGGTTCAATTCATTCTCGACCTCATTCCTAAACTCCTTGAAGTTCCCAAAGTTCTCAGATTTATTCTTCATAAGATAAATATATCCGTACCTTGAGAAATCGTTAGTAAAGGTAACGAAGTAAGAATAACCTCCACGTGCTTGGACTTTAAAAGGTCCACATACATCGGTATGTATGAGCTTTAAGCAGCGAGTGGCACGAACACCTTGTCCAACAAAGGGTTTGTTCGTCATCTTACCCTTAACACATGATTCGCATGTACTATATGATTCGAAATCAAATGGTTCTAACTAGTCCAACTTCCTTAGTCTTTGAATCCGTGTTTCATTGATATGGCCTAGCCGACAATGCCATAGATAAGATGGATTATTCTTCCTACATGAAGACGGTTGTTTGTTATGTATTTGAAATAAAGGTAGACTACTTTGCAAAATATATAAACCATTCACTAAGCGGGCTTTTCCATAATACTGGTCATTTAGCGAAAAATAACAAGTATTATTAGCAAAACGAAAGGAAAAACCCAAATTGTCCAACAATGGAATGGAAATAATATTTCTGACAATGGATGGAACAAAATAAACGTTATCAAGTTCTAAACATTGTCCTGATGGTAAATCTATCTTGCAGCGTCCAACGCGTTTAGCTTCAACTAGATTGTCGTTCCCAACATGCAAGTCAATTTCACCTTGCTTGACTAGCCTGTGTTCAATTAGCCCCTGCACATTATTACAAATGTGTGAGCCACAAGCTGTATCTAATACCCAACCATTGGAGTTAAAAGTAGTCATGTTCATTTCAATAACAAACATACCTGAGCTAGAAGCCGGCGGCTTCTTAGCTTGATCTGCCCTTAGCTTAGGGCAATCTTTCTTCCAATGCCCTTTCTACTTACAGAAAAGACATTCATCTGTGCGTACCGTTCCGCTCCTCTTGAACTTCTTTCTCTGGTTCAGACGCTTAGGCCTATCACTCGAAGTGTTAGCCTTGGCTCCCGACCTTCCCTTACGCTTAGCACCTTTATTTCTCGGGTTTGGGTTAGACAGTTGCCCAACATACATGATCGATTTCTCCTTCTTAGGAAGAGTTTGATCATATGTTTTCAGCTGATTGAAGGACAAAGATCACCATGATCTTATTTTACAGCTTGACACCGGCATCGGCAAGCTTATCAAAGAGACCAATCATCTTGAGAACATGTTCAGACATGTTCCCTCCTTCATTGAGCTTGCATCTGTGTATCTCTTTGATCAAATCAAATTCAACACTTATGGTTGTCGTCTTAAAGAGCGACTCAAGATGCTTCAACATCTCATACGGCAACATGCTTTCATGTTGTCTCTGCAGCTCATTGCTCATGGCCGCCAGCATAATACACTGTGCGGATTTAGCATCCTCTTGATGCTTATCAGCCTTTGCCTTGTTGGCTTGATTCCAAGTAGCAACTAGATCGACAGTCTGATTCTCGGGACACACGGGAATAGCCTCGTCCAAGACGTACTCAATCTTTTCGTACCTCAGCACCAAACGAATATTCCTGATCCAATCTAGGAAGTTTGGTCCGGTCAAAACTTGCTTCTCTAAGATAGCACGGAGCGAGATACTCGCTATTTCGGTTTTCCTAAGGAGAAATAATATAGAACGAAAATAATAAATCAACTATTGAAATACTATTTCTAAATACACAGTCAACATAACTAAACAACAAGGTCCTTTAGTTGTTTAGCTTCCACTATTTTCACATATGATTGCCCCCAAAACAAACATACGGGTAATGTCCAACAAGTTACCGTAGTGGCCAAGATCCAAATCCATACTATGCTATACTCCAACGGGGGCTGGTCGCAAAATATAATATGACCGGTAGGACTATCCAATTGCGTCATGCAACTCTTGGGTGTTAAATCTAATTTAACCAGACGCTCTACATATTGTACCTATCGAGGTCGCTAGATACAATATGCAGTAAGTTATAACCATAGGCTTACTCTAATCTGACGATCACTGCGAGTTTGCAAGACGAGGTCGCCAATACAGGGAAACGCAATGAAAGTTCAGAATTAAAGCACCCCATGGAAAGCATCTCAGAAACACATACGTATACATATTTCTGCACTTATATTGGTTGGGATTTGTAGCTTGAGGGTTGTTATCAGTCATCTACAAACAAATAAGGGCGCCGCCTACCCATCATGCATGAGCGGTCTACACGTAATGGATGCCGCCTATCCATTCTAGTTCTAAACGCGGTCAAGCACATAATGGGCGCCGCCTACCCATACATAAAAATATGCGGTCAAGCACATAATGGGCGCCGCCTACCCATACAAATAATAGGGCGCCGCCTACCCTCGCATGCATAGTGGTCGAACGGAAAGTAAAATACATGGTATTTAAACATGCATTGTCAAACAATAGCATATCGAGCATACAAACAAGTAGTAGCCTCTGTGGATGCCAAATGACTTTATAATTTCATTATGAAAATTATAATCCCATACTTATAATCTCTATGAAAAATTTGAAAATTTGGACTAGATTGAAAAATCGAAAATTCTATTGACCAGGTAGAAATTTTCGAAAACCCGAAGGATGCAATTGTAATTTTCCAAACCTTGGAGGTGTTCAATTCAAAATTCAAAAGTAAAAAGACTTATTTGTAATAAACATTAAATTGATAAATCACAAATATGCCCCTCAACTTAATACTAATTAAATTTAACCCCTCTAGTTAATAATAATTGCAATTAAATCATATTTATATTCCAAATATAAAATTCAATCCTCAAAATTTCCAAAAATTCGATTTGGGTCCAACCCGGAAAAATTAAATAAATATATATAATAATATACGGGGACGGGATCGAATCCCGTCCCCTAGGGCGTCTGCGGCCGGGTCCCGTAGGTGCCCGGGCGTCTGCATATATATCTATATATATATCTATATGTGTATATATATATATATACATATATATATATGTATATATATATATATATATACATATACATATATATGTATATGTATATCTATACATATACATATATACATTATATCTATATATATATATCTATATGTATATATCTATAGGTGTATATATATATATATTTATATATATATATATATATATATATATATATATATATATATATTATATATAGATATATATATATAGATATATATATATATATATATATATATATATATATATATATATATATATATATATATATATATATATATATATATATAACATACATATGTATATATACATATATATGTATATATATATATATATATATATATATATATATATATATATATATATATATATATATATATATATATATATATATGTATATATATATGTATATATATAAAACTTTCCTTTTTTTTTTTTTAAATATAAATTCTAAATTTATATAAAAAACAAAACTTTCGAAAATCGAATTAATCATAGAATCAATTGCATCCACATAAATTACATAATCACATAACATATATACGTATATACATAATCAATTAACTTGGCTCTGATACCACTGTAAGAAAATATGGTCAGAGTTACCCCTAGGGTACGCAGCGGAATTTCAAAAATTTTCTTAACATGCAGGTTAATTGATCATGCATATAACGATATAATTAACACATTAATCAGAAGACTTACAATACTCCAAATCAAGAATAGGTATTGAATCGATATGCCAATCGATGAAGTCTTCGTAATAGTCCGGTGAATCTTCTCCTTCGTCGAAGTCGAAGATATCTGCAATACTTTGATTATCTGCAAGACAATAAAAGTTAGTTTCCAGTTCTTTGAACCTCAACCTTGGTATCCACGGATGAATTGCTCATCGGAAAGAATGCTGGGATATTCTTTATGTGGCCAAGAAGATGGGGCGGCGATTTTCCTCCGGTGGAGAGTGGCGCGCGCGGCTAGGGTATAGAGGTAGGGTAGAGCTTCTTATTTTCTCTAAGAAAGGTAGAATAATTCTCTAAGAATTCGGCATTGAAAAAGCTCTCTAATGACCTACTTATATAGTAGTCAATAGAAGCCTTAAGAAGATTCTTTTAGACTTCATAAAGGAATAAGAACTCTAATTCTTATTGCACAAGAAAAACAATTTAAGTCTAGATTCATTCCCAATTAAGTTAGAACTCAATTAGGAAAATCTAACTTAACCCTTGACTTCTAATATGGGAAGGAGTCGAAACTCCCTCCCATACTACTACTACACGCGGCCGGCCAAGGGGGGGTATGTGGGTCCCAATTTTGGGACCCACTTATAATTCGAAGGCAATTCAAACTCTAAGTAGATTTTGCGCATGTGCATATATTAATTTTAAATTAATATATCCTTACAAATCAAACCTCTATTATATTTCTAAAATATAATCTTCAATTGTATTTACATAAAATACAATTAATCAATCAATTCAATTAATAATTCCGAACTATTAATTGAGCCATAAATAATTATAATTAATTCCAAATCAATTATAATTCATCAATTGCGATTCCATCTTCAAGGATATTTGGATAAGCTGAATCACCACATAGTGTGACCCATATGGCCTCATTGTATTAAGCAAGTGCTACACTAGGCAACATGGAATTCCTTGACGGTTCCATTTGGAATATTAATACATGAGGACGTTTGAGAGGTTTCTCAAAGCAAACCCTTTCGCTGTGAAGTCTGTTGCGCTCAACGCGGCGATGGTAACGTCCCTTCATCTGACTGACTAGAATGCATCTAGGATCGATGATGTGTCTATCCCAATAATACATCCACGAGCGTCTTTAGTGAGTTGCTTGGTGAATCCAATATCTATTATGACTATCATAATAATATTGATACGCTGGCCAGCGGTTTAACCAATCACAACTATGAACGACTATGAGCAGTGCTCTCCTGTGCTACACGTGAGAGATGAATCCTTCAAAGAATCACTTATCACCCCCATTTGTATGTAGCCATAATCCTGGATCGTGTCTTGGGTCGATTGCTTATTCAGAGCTGACATCGACGGGTCCACCAAGGATATGGGGCAACAAATGTGATGATAAGTCCTGTAAGTCCAAAGGACGACTGGCATCACTTCGACAACTTTCCAGTTCCCATAGACACTTCGGTGTAGAGTATACATCGATGGGAGTTTCCGGTGGGTACTTCCATTGTTCGGTAATCACCCTTCGAACAACTATGCGGAGTTATGTGAACGTTTCTAGATTGTCTAACAATCCGTTCCGTGGCCGTGGGATCGGCTCATACTTCCTCTAACAAGTATAACCTCAACGCATACTAGTCTCACCTGGTTCATTCAGACCCCTACATCCGAGATGAACCTCGACTAAGGAGAGTTTGGGATAGATGTTAACTCACATAGCTCCCACTATCTGTGTGATCGGTCATCTATCCGAGGGGACATGTTTGATATCAATACAGACAGGAATAGAGATATGACATGATGTATGCCTGATGTAATATAAATATGAAAGCGATACTCAATAGTCAAACAAACAACCATATATTATATTACGTTGACCTGTGTAATAGTACATATATGCCCTTAATAAGGGCTTTATGCCCTTAATAAAGACTGTCTCTAGGACATATACACTATCAAAGACGTGATAGGGTATTTGCATGATATTGATGACTTCGTCAACCAACTCCCAAGAACGGGCACGGAGGTGACGGATGACGAGCTGTGAATGAAGGTTTTTGCAATGGGGCTTGGCGATAAAGTCAAGGCATGGTTAGGTTCTCTGGAAGCCGGTTCGCTTAACACTTGGGCAAAGGTTTTTTCGGCCTTTATGGAGAAATACTTCCCTCACACATTGACTACCGCGCTTAAGTCCTCAAGCAATTCCATGATTCCCTGAAAATAAAAATTAACTAAATTAACAAAATCAAAATCTAAGAAATAACTAAAGAAATCAGAGGGAAAATAAAAAGAAAAAAGTGGATCAAAACTCCTGAAGTAGCTCTTTATGGAAGTCCTCTCTAGGATGAACGTGTATGTCTCTTCTCCCGCGCAAACCATCTCAGAAATATCCAAGCCGGTTAGTTCCGGAATCAGTCCATCTTCAAGTAATGGTGTGCAAACAACGCTTGAATCTGAAGAGGATTCATCAATATACTCTTCGCCACATTCATCTTTATCAACTATGGAAACTTCTGGTGGTGGGGTGGCGAAGCGAGACGTCCATGGCATGAAACACATAGAATTCCAACGCAGAAAACTATTAGCTATTTTTTTCCAGGTTCTCAATGATCCTTCTAGGTGAAACGTAAGCCATTCCTTAGCCGGTCCTATCATAGCTCCACCAAACGTGCATATGCAAATCTGTTCAGGTGATAGAAGAATTCTCTCCTCATCATACAAGGAAGCCTCAACACACCGGCCTCGAATGTCTCCAAGAATTCTCTAGGATTCCCAAATCCATCGTATGTGGAAAGGATGGAGTAGTACGAAGGTTCGACATAAAAATTCTTGCAATCTTTATCCAAGGCTATACAAGACCTTCCAGGTTTTCCATACAACTCCTGGAACAAATGCTTCCTGTAAGCATTTACGTCATTTCCATTCTTCCGACCAGCTTCACAATGCAAGTCATTCATGAAATCCTACACACACAAAGACAAGCCAAAAGGAGTAGTTCCGCAACAAAAGCAAAAAGCTATACTATAATATATACAAGACTCAACCAAGAGCACAAGCACACAAAGTAACAAAGAGATAGGGGGAAAGAAATGGGGTAAGAAAGTGAAGTCGGTTAAAAAACAAAAGTTAAACACTAAACCAAAGGAGTTTAGTCCCCAGCAACGGCGCCAAATTGATGAGTCATTTTTTCACCAATTAAATTTGTTTGTAGCCAAAGAACACTTATCACTACACAAAAGAGTTTAGTGCAGCGGTAAGATGTTCCCGAGTGTCGTTCTCTTGGGACCTAATGTAGCTTTGTTTAGTGCGTAACAATTGTAATCAACCAACAAGCAAGTTTGTGTGATTAAACCAAGCACTCCTGCAAATCAGAAACTATCAAGAGGAAGATAAAATCAAATAGAGAAAGATGTTGGTGGTAGCTTAGTGGACATGACAAACCATGAGTTACAACTTGCTATCATGCTATGAACATTTAAACATAGAATAGAGAATTGGCTACTCCCAATTGTACGGATGATCTAGAAGTATTAAGCGACCATAAGGGCTGTCACTAACTTGTATTCGAAGATTTGTAATTGGCTACTTTAGATCTTACGCAATGTGTTAGGAAACTTGTAATTTTAATGAGCAATTAATCATGCTAAATTAAGGAAAGTCCAGTAACTAGTACTCTTAAGATGCATAGGAATTTAGAATTTTAAGGACATTGTAAAAGAGGAACGTTTGCTGAAGACTTAGAGTAGGTGCTAGATAGGTTAGTTTTACCGCTTATGATGTATCTTGTTTTCTGAAAAGAAATACAACCTATTGAAGCATTTGCTGATGATATACTTTGTTTACACAAAACAAACTATTGAAGCGTTTAGAACTGTTCAGAAACTTGAAGAATTCGAAGATCTGAAGACTAGAAGTTTTCTGAAGACTGATATCTACAAAGGCACATGTTGCTCAGAAAGTGGAAACTTCAGCAACAACATTGCATAAGTGAAAATCTAAACGACAGAGTAGGTTGTGCTTGCTGAAACTGAGACTGACCACTTGCTGATGAACATTTGTGACCTCTTGCTGAAAGTACTTGTATTTGCGCTCCAATGTTACTATTTGAATTTCATTCAAATGAGCATTAAATGCAAAGCTTGCACGCGAAGGACATGAAGACTAGAAGACAAACAAAGGACGCTGCTGAAAGTACAAAAGCAAGATAGTGACATCTTAAGGAACAAAAAGCCTTAGAATTTGAAATTCAAACAGCTCCTTATTTTCACTATAAATAGAGGTCATCCGGCAAAGAGTTGATGTGTGTCAACAATGTGATCAAACTCTCACTTGTGCTTAAATTCACATACCCTTCAAATACTCTTTACTGCCATTGATCCGTTCCAAGACTTAAAGCTTGAAAAAGCTACTTGTGAAGAAGTAGAACTTACACGGCTAAGAAATTAGTTAAGTGTTCTTTCTTTCTTTCGAACAAGAACAAGTCTTGACACAAAAAACAATCAAACTTGTTTACTGCAAAGTATTCAAAGTTTCGATTCTTAGATTTCTTGTTGTAACTGAATAAGTTATAATTAAGTTATCTCATCTCAAACCTCTCTAACTGAAAATACACCCTTTCAGGCGTGATATTCAGGGGGAACTTAATCGAGCATAGTGTTGCTGATTAAAAGTTCCAAGTTTGGTGGAGAACAAGGTTTCGTTCTCTAGTTAGGTTGGAAACAAAACAAGTGTGCTTTGGTTTCTGTTTGGATCGCTCTAGATAGGTGTTGTAAGGAACCTCAAACTTATCTTAGCGGATTCTGTCCTAGAAAGGACAAAGTTGATTAGTTGAGAGATTACGCCACTCTCAGATACCACTATAAAAAGTGTTTGTGTGATTTACTTACTGCATTTAGTTTTCAGCAAAGCATATCTATCTGTACACAGTCACTCACTTCACTTGCTGAAACTATCACTTACTGACAAAGCACTTATTGTATCAAAGACTTCCACTCTCTGATTTTAAGTATCAGCAAAACTAGTTACTGAGAAGTAACTTGTGCTTGCTGAGAAAGTTAAGTATCAGCAAACTCATTACTGAAAAGTAATAAGTACTTGCTGAGAAAGTTTTTAAACAACAAAAGTTTGAAAAGACTATTCACCCCCTCCCCCTCTAGTCTTTTCTTGTTGTTTAAAGGGACCAACAAGTGGTATCAGAGCTGGAGGTTCTTTAACCTTCACCACTGAACCTAGATCCCCTTAGGTGCTTTCCGTAAATCACTCTCACTTGATCAGTTTGGTAGTCTTTTGCTGACAGGATGTCTTTAGGAGATGCTCCCTTGCTGAAGCTGGAAAACTACGAAAAATGGCGAAACAACATGATGGTACATCTTGAGGCCATTAGTGATGAGATGGTTACTGTCATTAATGATGGACCTATCAAAATCACTAAGGTTGAAAGAAGTTTTCCTCACAAAACCACAGAAGTTGGAAAGGAAACTATCCTAGGCGAACCAGTTGATACTGTTGTTCCAAATCCAAGAGAGGAATGGACTTCCGACGAAGCCAAGAGATTCCGTCGTGATGGCCAAGCAAGAAACATCATCATTCGATCAACTCCGGATACTATACAGTGCAAACTGTGGGGTGCTAAAACTGATAAGGAAGCTTGGAAAATGGTTCAAGATCTTTGTGCTGGATCTGACAAAACCAAGGAAAACAAACTTGAAGTGCTGAAGTTAAAGTTCCAGAACTTTAAACAAGGTACAAATGAGTCACTGGAAGACTTGGACTTCAGATTCACAACTCTAGTTAGTGAAATGGCAGCCTTGGGTGTTGGAAATCTTTACTCAGATTCTGAGAAGGTGAAAACCATCATCAGAAGTCTGAACCAAGAATGGATCCACACTCAGAACTTCAACTACAATCAAGGAATGCCAGACATTACACCAACAGAGTTGTTCTCTCATCTTGCTACTGTCAACTACGAGACAAAGCAAAGAGAAAATGTGTTTGCTGAAAAATCGCAAAACATTGCTCTTGCTGCAAAGTCGTCATCTTCTGAAAAGAAGAATGATAAAGAGCCTGCTGATGAAAATGCTTTGGTTGTTAAAAACATGAAGAAATTCATCAGTAAGGAACTTGAAAGGCGAAAAGCAAAAGAGAAGCTGAAAAAGCATCTTGGTAACAACTACCATAAGTACAAGAATGAGACTGGCTCGCTGAACAAGCAAGCTCAACAAGCAACCTCATCAGAAGAACCAGCAGTTGGAAATGATCTCTGCTTTTACTGCAAAAAGCCTGGACACTTCAAAGCAAATTGTCCTTTGCTGAAAGGCAAATCTGCTGAAAAGAAGAAGAAGTTCAAAAGATCTTTTATTGCTGAAGAAAAGAAGAAGCTTCAAGCAAAAATCAATGCATTATGCATTGATACTAGCTCCGAAGACAGTGAGGATGAAAGCTCAGACACTGACGATGAAGAATCCACTCTTGACGTAGAGATTGGCAAGGAAGTTTGTGGAATAGATATGGAAGCTTATCCAGATGTGTCAAACTACGAGTTCTGCCTCATGGCCGGTCAGACTTCAGCCACGGAGACAAACGATGCAATCTGGCACTTTGACAGTGGTTGTGGAAAGCACATGACGGGCAACAAGAATAACCTTATAAACTATAGACGGTGGTCTAAAGGTCCAACAATAAGGTTTGCTGGTGGAGGCTCTAGTTCTACACAAGGCTATGGTGACGTGAAGTTAGGATGCATTACCATTACGGGAGTTCTTTATGTCAAAAATTTTAAGTTTAATCTTTTCAGCATGAGTCAGTTTGCTGACAAAGGATACTTCATCAAAATCAAAAGTGATGAATGTAAACTTATAGATTTCGAGACAAAGAAGGTTATTATGGTTGCAAGAAGATCAGGAGGTTTGTACACCGTAGATTGGTCTTCAACAATCGTTGAAAAATGTCTTGTCTCAGATCACGATTGCCTTGCTGAAAAAGCATGGTTATGGAATAAACGAACAAGTCATCTAAACTTCAAGACGCTGAATAAGCTGTCTAAAAAGGCACTTGTAGTTGGTTTACCTAAGGTTACTTTTAAAAAGGATGGTGTTTGCAATGCATGTCATCAAGGAAAGCAAACCAAATCTTCTTTTAAGAACAAGGCAGTACCGTCAACTACAAAACCTTTACAACTCTTGCACATGGACTTGTTGAATCTTCTTCAACAAGCTATGCTGGTAAGAAGTATGGTATGGTGGTCGTAGATGACTATTCAAGATTCACTTGGGTAGTATTTATCAAGCACAAATCTGAAACAAGGACTGAAATACCTAACTTGCTGAATAAGCTTGAAGTCATGAAAAATGACAAGGTAAAAGTCATAAGGACAGACCATGGTACTGAGTTTGTAAACCAGTACATAACTGAGTATTGCACTTCAAAAGGCATACAACATCAGTTATCCTCAGTAAGGACACCACAACAAAACGGTGTTGCTGAACGGAAGAATCGTACTAAGGAATACAACAAAACTCCATATGAGTTGTTTGTTGGAAGACCTCCTAATATCACTCATCTAAGAGTATTTGGTTGTAAGTGTTTCGTTCTTAATAACGGTAGAGAATACCTAAGAACATTTCAACCAAAGGCAGACGAAGTGATATTTCTTGGTTATTCATTGCATAGTAAAGCTTATAGAGTTTACAACAAAAAGGCACAAAAGATCGAAGAATGAGTGCATGTTGTATTCTACGAAAAGACACAAGGAGTGCCTGCTGAAGAAGAAATATCAGAATGTATGAAAAAGTTAATTATACATGAGCAAAGAACTGAATTTAATGCTAGGCAAATCAAGTCAATTGAACTAAATGATGATTCTGACAATGACTCTCCTCCCCCAAGTCATGACAAGATAAATGTAGTTCACGACAAAGAATTTCCAGCAAAAGACGCAGTTGCTCCGGAAGTGATGAATATGTATTTTACACTTTCATTTGAGTCTTTTTCACCTATTTTAGCTATCCTCTATGTTAATTTAGCTATATTTTAGTGCATTTTATTAGATTAGTGTCACGTTTCCCTTTAGTTTGTATTTTACAGGTTTTGGGTGAAAAACGAGGTTTTCCGGGCAATTATATTGAAGTACACAAGGAATTGGTGTTCCGAAGGCCTAATTGGAGTATCTAAAAGATTCCGGATAGAATTTGAAGTCTAGGGGTCGAGTTTGAAGGCTAAAAGGTCACTAGAAGGCAAAAACCGAGTCCGAAAAGGGGAAGAAATCCAAAAACGCGTCGAAAACGCGTATCTGACCGAAGAAAGCTCCCGGGAGAGTCGCCGGGACGTGGGGCGAATCGCCCCACACCAGGCGAATCACCCGGTGTGTGGGGTCCTTCGCCCCACACCTCCCGAATACCTATATATAGTTGCTCAGTTTTCTCCATTTTTCATACTTTTCCAGACCTTTTCTCTCACCCTTCTCAGTAGTTTTAGGTAGGAATTCTGCAGAGCCTGTTCTGGGGGTTCTTAGCTTAGGAGATACTTTTTCTTAGCGTTTTGGAGCTTGTAAGATCGCGATTCTTCGGAGATTGACAACCTTCGATAACATTGTATCTTACAATTTTTCTATTTATATTTATATATCTTTCATCATGTTTTCATTCATTCGTGGTATGATTTCTGTTGATTGCATGACATCTATGAGTAGCTAAACTTCTCGTTGGTGATAGTATGTGATTTCTTAGCGAAGGGTTAATAATTATGCTAATGGCTATATCGCGCATTATACCTAGAGTTATTGCTTTATTTCTTTGATCTATCTAAATCTCTATCTTCGTAGTGTTGAATAATTACGGAAACAACTGGACAATTCATTGATCAAAGATCTCTATGCAAAACCGGGGAATTTATGCATGATTATTAACCTGCTATGCTTTGTGATGAACGTATTTTTGACGCGTTCATCTTGTCTTTTTTACCTTCTTTTGCTATCTTCTAGCCTTGTTTTTTGGTTAGTTTTGTAGAATAGTGTCACGTTTTGTGTTTTCTGCATTTTTAGGCACTTAGGTACGAAACGGCGTTTTTGGAGCTAAAAACGAGCCTTTTTTATGGAAAAGATGGCCCCGTTGAAGTTCCCCAATCTCCGTGGCTTGTTCGTAAGTGTTTGAGCATCAATAAGCATCGAGAAGGATGAGTCCAAGGCACCCGAGGGCCGTGCGAGGGCAAAAAGATTGAGTTTGAAGACAAAAATCTGCCTAGGAGCCAAGCTAAGCGCCTGGAATAGTGATGCGCTCCGCTTCATTTTCCAGGAGCTTTGGCACAGAAGCCAAGCGAAGCGCTTGGAGTGCCAAAGCGCTTCGCTTGCCAAGCGGTCCGCTTGGCAGCGGTTACGTTTTCGGATTTTGCCTTCTTAGATCTGATCTTCAGTCATTTTTTGAATATCTTTTGAACTGTAGCTTCGTTTTGGAGAGCCCCTAAGCCCCAAAACTCAGAGAAAACTCAGATTACATTGTATTTTAGCTTGGGATTCAAGATTTTGATTGGAATTCATCCTTTGTAATCATCTACGGAGAGGTTTTCTTTGCTTTCCACCGATTAGTGACAGCTTTGGTGGTAACTTGTATCACTCTCTTGTCTTGTAGTTTGATATGATGTATTCTGATTATTATTCATATGAATTGATGTCTATGTTGATGAATATGAGTAGCTAAATCTTTTGTGTTGGTGGTAGAATGTAGAATATGCATGTTATGGGTTATGTTTATGCTTACATGAGATTGTGATTCAATCTTGCTGCAAATTCCTTCATATGATTCTTAGTTGCCTATAAAATATATTCGAATTGAGTATAGTGACAAACTCTTGGTCAATGAAAGCTATAGGATTGTATGTTAGAGATTTGCAGCATGCTAGATAAATGGTGTTAGTGACAAGCACCTCTAAAGTATTGATAGTGGTCTTTTATGATGTGTGTCTTGAAAGTTACCTAGACGAGTTGCTTAGCAGACTTGATCGAAGGTTTTACGCACTGAACTTGTGAGCATATTCGTAACCCATGCATGTGTATTTGATTTCTACCACCAACCATTTTCCAAACATGATTACAACAATCTGATTTCTCGTTGCTTTGTTCAAAGAAAAACGATTCTATAAACATTTGATCTCGTTGACTGAAATTACTAGCAAAAACCTCAAGCAAAGCCACGTTAGGTCCCGAGAGAACGACACTCGGGGACAACTTGCCATTGCACTGTAGTTTGTGTAGTGATAAGTGTTCTTAGGCTTTTAAACAAATTTAATTGGTGAAAAACGACATCATCAATTTGGCGCCGTTGCCGGGGACTTAACTCCTTTGGTTGGTGTTTTTGTTTTGGTTTTTTCAGCCAACATCTCTTCTTTGTCTCATTTCTTTTTTTGTTTCTTTTTGCTTGAGATACTCACTATCTTGTATTTCAGGTGAGTGCATGCCTAGAACCCGAACGGGTGGACCTATTATTGAACCTTTTGTAGACGAGATCGATCGTTTATTTCAAAGGAGGAGGAATTTGAATCTCGAGTTTGAAGGAGTAGCATCTAGAGCTTCCACTTCTGGTATTCGGGAAGAGTCTTCTTCTTATCTTTTGGAGCCAATTCTTGAATCTGTTTACTTGGAAGGTGAAATGGCGGAGCGGCCCATACGTACACTTACTAAGCCTACGGTTGGGGCTAGAGGACCAGCAATTGTCCTCAATGATGCCACCAGGAACTTGGAGATCAAGAATCACATGTTCCAACAACTTCCCAAATTCTATGGGATGGCTAATGAGGACGTGATTGGGTACTTGAATGAGCTCGAGAATTTTGTTCTCCATCTTGGGCGACCAGGAGCTGGTGTTACGGATGACGATCTCCGCATGAAGGTCTTTTCTATGGGGCTAGGTGATCGTGCAAAGGCTTGGCTTAATACTTTGGAGGCCGGGTCTTTGACAACATGGGATCTATGTTTTGATAAGTTCATGGAGCGTTACTACCCCGCTTCCATGACAATGGCTATGAAGAGCCAAATTAGCTCCTTCGAGCAGAGGTATGATGAGCCTTTCCACGAGGCCTATGATCGATTCATGGGGTCGCATCATCGATGCCCACATAACGGGTATGATAAAGGTCAGCTTCTCCAATTCTTTTACAATGGTTTACATCCCGAGATTCAATCTCAGGTGGATAGTATTTGTGGAGGTAGTATCGGGAAGTTGCTTTCTTCTCAAGCTCAAGTGAAGCTGGACATGATGTACCGGAATTCCCAAAACCGGAATGTGAGGGCTCGTGTGCTCCAAAAGGAGCAAAGAGGTGAGGCCAAGGTAGTAGTGGAACAAAATGCCTTCGATGGGTTCGCACATGAAGTGAATCAAGCTTTGAGGCAAAGCGTTCCTTCTCCTTCTACGGAAGTTTGTGGTGTGTGCAAGAACTATGGGCACCCGGCCTATTTATGCCGGTCTGAATTTGCTAGAGAGCAATATATCACAAACGATGTCCGTCAAGAATTGTATGCTGCTGAGGGAGAGCAAGTAGTTGGAGATGTGAACTACGGGCAAGGATATGGCAATGTGAGGCCACAAAACCGTGGGCCCCGAGGTGGCTACCAGAATCAAGGCAACCGTGGTTATGTCCACAACCCGGATCAAAATGCCTATGGGCCTAATCAAGATAGAAGTCGTCTCAGCTATGGGAACAATTGGTATGAAGGAGCACCGCCTTCTAATCCTACACCTCCGCCTCAGGTTGCTAGGGACCACAAGGTGGAGGGGTGCTTCCTTCACCTCTTGTCTCTTCTCTCAACGATCTTGTGTTGAAAACAAATAAGTTTATGGAGCATTACTATCGTAATGAAGCTACTAATAATCAACGGTTTGAGAAGCTTGAGGCTAGTAGTAGCAACCTCCATAAGAAGTTGCAAGATCTGATAGATCGGGGGGCTAGTAGAGAGCAAGGGAAGTTTCCCGGAAACACGGAGAAGGCTATGGCCATAACCGTGGTGACTGATTTGCCCGTGGAGATCACGGTTGTGAGAGAAAATGCACTAGTTGAGGTGCCAAGTTGCAAGATAACGGAAACTTGCAAAGTGAGTGAGGAGATTGAGACTCCTAAGGTAGTTGTGGAAGAGAAAGTGGTTGCACAATCTGATGCGATAGTGGAAGAAGTGAATGAAAACTCATCGTCTGAGGATGAGTTGGTGGATATGGTGGAAGTGCCTATCCAAGAGAGCTTTGATGTGGAAATCGGCTTGGGTAAGAAGGATGGAATAGTGGCAACTCTAGACACGGGAGCGGGTGTGAATGTCATACCTTTGAACGTTAACGAAGAGTCGGGTTTGTCTGGCTTAAGACCAATGAAGTGCATGGTGCAATTGGCGGACGGGTCTATGAAGAAGCCATTGGGTGTGATCGAGAATCTAGTGGTAAGAGTCGCCGGTGTAGAGGTCAAGACGAACTTCATCGTCATGCCTACATCCTCCGCAAAGCTCAAGGATGTGGTTCTTTTGGGTAGAGTCTTCATCAACAAAGTACATATGGTGATAGACATGTACCGTCGTACATGTAGCTTCGAGGTAAATGGCAAGCAACATACGTTGCGAGCCATAATTAATTCATGTGCTTATGTTGATACTAACGAACTTGTAGGATTCTTTGGTCCTCTTTATGTTCGTCAAGATGTGCAGGGACTTGATGCTTTGAAGAGCACTTGGACGGGGAAGCCTAGTACCCGATGCGAAATTGATCCCGCATGAGTTAAGACGAGTCGAGCCAACGACTTTTAAACGAAGGCGCTTCTCGGGAGGCAACCCGAGGTTGTAGGTACTTGCATATTGATTAGAAGCACGTTTAAATTTTGTTTCGTTGTTTAGGCAAGGTTTTTGGGGTGAAAATTTAGCAAAAGTCGAAAAAATGGATTTGAGAGCTTCAGGTCCCAAGCGAACCGCTTGGAAAGCCCAAGCGGTCCGCTTGAATTTCCAGTAAGAATTCCATTCTTACTGGAAATCCAGGCGGAGCGCTTGGCACGCCCAAGCGGTCCGCTTGAATTTCCATTAAGAATGAAAATTCTTACTGGAAATCCAAGTGGAGCGCTTGGCAGTTCCCAAGCGGACCGCTTGCCAAGCGCTTCGCTTGGGACGCCCAAGCGCTTCGCTTGGCTTTCCTTAAGAAAGCTAAGTGGGGCACTTGTGTTTCAAAGCTCCCCACTTCGTTTTTGTTCCTCCATTGCCGATTTAGCACCCCAAAAATCTCAATCTCTCTCAATTCTCCACCAATTCTTGCAATCTTGTGCATTTTACAAAGCCCATCACCCCCTCTATCATCTAAACCGATCAAATTTCACGTTTGAAGCATCCATAACAAGGAATCAAAGGTACCTCTTATGAACCCTAACTTTCTTGAATTTGGGATTTTATCTTAATTAGCTTCAATTGTGTTATGCATTGGTGAATTAGAGTTTGATGATGATTGTTGAGCATGTTTCTTACTAGATGTGATGTCTAAATTCGAATTTTTCTCCTCTTGATTTATGATGAACTCTAGTGCTCGAATTTTTGCTATGTAATTGTTTGATGATTGTTAGCCTTGAATTTGAGTTATGTTATGATTATGGGGATGTTGTGATTGCATGAGAATGTGTTGGATTGGTTGGGTAATTTAATTGGAGAGTTTGTTTGCTTGGTTTAGATTCGTATGGATTTATTGTAACGAAGTGTTAAAGCTTCTCGATTTGTTCATATGAACTTTAGCAAGCCTTCAAACTCACCATGAGATTACTTGAGTGAGTATTGGAGTCTAGGAGTCAAGTCTAAGTCTCATCGTCTCTTGAAGTTATCTAATAAGATTATCCTAGGTACCATGGACACAAGAGCCAAGAAGAAAGCATGGAGGATAGCCGGGGTTCTGACAACCAAGGACTACAAGCCAAGGAAGACGCGTCTCGATAACACCTTGAAGTATAAAGATTTGCACTTGCACGCCCGCATGATCCTACCTTTCGTGGTAGCTAATCTGATCCCGGGACTCATAACCGAAGAGATAACGCCGGAAGTCGGGATCTTAGTCTATTCCCTCATGGCGAACTTGCCCATCACTCCCGGGGACATCATCTTCCAGCGATTCGAGATTAAACGAGAACCCGGCCACCCACTAGTCTTCCCACATCTGATCACTACTATGTGTGAGAAAGCAAATGTGTCAAACATCCGGCGCACCGAGGCATCAAGGGAACCAATCGACATAGAGACACACGATCAGATACTCCACCGCTTCGGAGTAGAGCAAGGGTTCGAAGACCCTTTTCCCCTTGTCATCCCTCACCGATCCGAGTGATTTTGCGGTGGTGGTACTCCTTTTTGATACTCTTAATTGATGATGCAACTTGAAGACTCCTATACCCTCTTTATTTGCTTTTGTAGTTGTGGCCTGTGTGTCTTTTGTCGTGATTAGTTTAGTCTAGTTTTTGTCTTGGTGCCTTAGGTGATTAAGATAGGAAAAAAAACATCGAAAATCTGGAAACAGAGCCAAGCGAAGCGCTTGGAAGGGCCAAGCGGTCCGCTTGAAATTCCAGAAAGTTTTGCAACTTCCTGGAAATTCAAGCGGAGCGCCTGGAGCCTCCCAAGCGCTCCGCTTGCCAAGCGAACCGCTTGGCTCCCGCCAAGCGGTCCGCCTGGACCCTGTACCCAGATTTTCCTCGTTTTTTTTCCATTCTTCTCACCTTTGCGCACCCGTTTTCACATGTTTCTTAAGTCCTTTCAGGTACTACTCATATATAGGAGATTGGACACGAACCTTTATGTCAGGGAAGTGTACTTTCAATCCAATTTTTCCTTTTCATTCAACTTTTCTTTGCTCGAGGACGAGCAAAAGTTTAGGTTTGGGGAGGGGGTATTTGGATTTTCAGTACTATATGCTTGTGTGGTTCGTACATGCCTGATTTTACTCAAGTTCATGTGATTTGTCGTGTTTTTTTCAAATTTTTGCATGCATATCATCCATAGATTAGTTGTTGCACGTTGTTGTGTGTGGAGTTTATTGCCAAGTCTTTTGAACTTTTTTATTGAGTAGACTAAGTGTTTATGACCATTGATCATATGTTGCATCACTTTGCAAGTAGTTTGAGGCTTGTCTCGCTTGGTTTGTCACATTCGCATGTGCACTAGTTAAGCTTAGTAGTCTCGACATCACCTTGAGTGGTGTTTCTTCTGCTGCGGTTCACGATGGCCTTATAAAATGATGCATGTTAGAGTCTATGGTTGTAACCCGTGTAATTATATACGTAAGAGGCGACAAGTTCTTCACCTCGATTAGAGATTGTCAAATGCCTAGGAAGGAGGTAGTGTGAGGTGTGCGATTCCTTGTATTAAACCTATTCTATCGAATAGGTTTGGGGAGGGGTTTGCCTTATTTGATCTTGTCTTTCGTCTTTGAGTCGTTGTAAAGTTTCCTTTTTCTTTTCTTTTTGTTTTGTGTCCCAACCTATTCTTTCGAATAGGTTTGGGGAGGTGTCTTTGTAAAAGAGTCTTTCCTTTTTCTTTTTCGTCTTTGTGCTCAAACCTATTCTTTCGAATAGGTTTGGGGAGGTGTTTTTGACACATAGTACTGCTGCTTGCCCCTATATAAAAAAAAAAAAAAAAAAAGAAAGAGAAAAAGAAAAGAAGAAAAAAAAAGGAGAAAAGAAAAAGAGAAAAGAAAATAAAAAAAAAGAAGAAAGAAAACAAAGAATAAGACCCAAAAGCAAAAGAAGGGTCGTTGCAAGCCAAAAGCAGTCTCGTAGTGTCAAGTGTCATGTAAATATTTTGTCCTTGTGAAGTGTCGAGTTGTAAATTCTATCTTTCGTTTCGTGTCGCCTTTGTCCAAGGCCTGTTCTTGACCACCCTCGTCTTGCTATTCAAGAAGTGGTTGAAAGAGGCTCATTCTTGAGAGTCTGGGTAGAATAGGGGAGTGTTATCTTTCTAAGGGAACCCTCCTTCGTTTGATGAGAGCCAGTATTGGTTCGCCCTCTCTTGAGGAAAAGTCTCGCTTGGTGAACAGTAGTAAGCCCTCGGTTTCATAGGCACGGGGCAATTGTAGTATGATAACATGCATCATTGTGTCGTCACTGACCAGGTCCAGGTAGAAGATGTTACGTGAGACTCCTTTATTTAACCAAGTGCACTTGAGAATGTGTATATTCGCAATCGAGGCATACTTCAACCTATTTGCATGTCATCCTCATTTGGTTTTGTTCATAAGCATTTGGTAGATTCAATAGATTAGTTCACTTTACTTGGCATGAGACTCCTTTTGTGTTGCATTTAGGATAGTTTGTTGCTTGAGGACAAGCAAAGGTTTGGTTTGGGGAGTTTGATGAATGTATTTTTGACGCGTTCATCTTGTCTTTTTTACCTTCTTTTGCTATCTTCTAGCCTTGTTTTTTGGTTAGTTTTGTAGAATAGTGTCACGTTTTGTGTTTTCTGCATTTTCAGGCACTTAGGTACGAAACGGCTTTTTTGGAGCTAAAAACGAGCCTTTTTGATGGAAAAGATGGCCCCGTTGAAGTTCCCCAATCTCCGTGGCTTGTTTGTAAGTGTTTGAGCATCAATAAGCATCGAGAAGGATGAGTCCAAGGCACCCAAGGGCCGTGCGAGGGCAAAAAGATTGAGTTTGAAGACAAAAATCTGCCCAGGAGCCAAGCTAAGCGCCTGGAATAGTGAAGCGCTCCGCTTCATTTTCCAGGAGCTTTGGCACAGAAGCCAAGCGAAGGGCTTGGAGTGCCAAAGCACTTTGCTTGCCAAGCGGTCCGCTTGGCTTCTCCGAGCGGTCCGCTTGGCAGCGGTTACGTTTTCGGATTTTCCTTCTTAGATCTGATCTTCAGTCATTTTTTGAATATCTTTTGAACTGTAGCTTCGTTTTGGAGAGCCCTAAGCCCCAAAATTCAGAGAAAACTCAGATTACATTGTATTTTAGATTGGGATTCAAGATTTTGATTGGAATTCATCATTTGTAATCATCTACGGAGAGGATTTCTTTGCTTTCCACCGATTAGTGACAGCTTTGGTGGTAACTTGTATCACTCTCTTGTCTTGTAGTTTGATATGATGTATTCTGATTATTATTCATATGAATTGATGTCTATGTTGATGAATATGAGTAGCTAAATCTTTTGTGTTGGTGGTAGAATGTAGAATATGCATGCTATGGGTTATGTTTATGCTTACATGAGATTGTGATTCAATCTTGTTGCAAATTTCTTCATATGATTCTTAGTTGCCTATAAAATATATTCGAATTGAGTATAGTGACAAACTCTTGGTCAATGAAAGCTATAGGATTGTATGTTAGAGATTTGCAGCATGCTAGATAAATGGTGTTAGTGACAAGCACCTCTAAAGTATTGATAGTGGTCTTTTATGATGTGTGTCTTGAAAGTTACCTAGACGAGTTGCTTAGCAGACTTGATCGAAGGTTTTACGCACTGAACTTGTGAGCATATTCGTAACCCATGCATGTGTATTTGATTTCTACCAACCATTTTCCAAACTTGATTACAACAATCTGATTTCTCGTTGCTTTGTTCAAAGAAAAACGATTCTATAAACATTTGAACTCGTTGACTGAAATTACTAGCAAAAACCTCAAGCAAAGCCACGTTAGGTCCCGAGAGAACGACACTCGGGCACTCTAGTTTGTGTAGTGATAAGTGTTCTTAGGCTTTTAAACAAATTTAATTGGTGAAAAACGACATCATCACTTTGAATGACCATACTATCACCAATCTCCATTATTTGTTAAGAAAAACCTTTGCTAAGTCGTCTGTTGATTTATATGCTTAAGTTAAATTAGATAAAGCTAGTTATAGTCCTTAGAGATCGACACTCGAGGTTATTCTACTACTACACTACGGTTTTCGTTGTAGTTGAGAATTGCCTTTGGCTAAATACAAATTTATTTGATTAATTAGAATCTGACAAATTCTCGGTTCATCAAATTGGCGCCGTTGCCGGGGACTATACTCCTTTTTTCTGTTTAGCTTTTTTATATTTTCAGCATTCAATTCCTAGTTCTAGTAGTTTTAGTTTTCCTATTTAATCTCTCTCTGATACTCCTTTCCTAGTTTGTTACAGATAGTGTATGCCACATACACGATCTAGAGGAACACCGCTTGCTGATTCAATTGCTGAGATCGACAGAGTCTACCACCAAAGAAGGCGACTACTTCAAAGGCGTGAACTAGAGGAAATAGAGGATACCGATTTCTCTGAATCTCTACATAGTCTTTTCAAGGAAATCGACGGAATGGCAGAAGCTAGACCACTGAAAGCATGGGTTCAACCCTCCAAGGATCGTATGAGGGGACCGGCGATTTTCTTTCGTCTGCAACTCGTGATCTGGAAATCAAGAACCACGCGTTCCAACAACTTCCGAGGTTCTATGGCTTAGCAAGGGAAGATGTGATGAGGTACTTGCACGATATCGATGATTTCATCAACCAACTCCCACGACCCGGAGCTGAAATAACAACGGATGATTTGAGGATGAAGGTTTTTGCTATGGGGCTTGGCGACAGAGCCAAGTCATGGTTGAGTTCTCTACCGGCGGGCTCGCTGGACACTTGGGCGAAGGTTTTTTCAGCTTTCATGGAAAAATACTTCCCTCACACCTTGACTACCGCTTAAGGCGCAAATCACTGGATTCAAACAGGACTATGATGAGACCATCTACACCGCGTTTGAGAGGTTCCAAGACCTCATGAACAAGTTCCCTCACAAGACCTCTAGTCCAACACTTCTACAATGGACTAACCTTCGAGAACCAACAAGTGGTGGACTTCCAATGCCGTGGCAATATTTGGGAGGAAACCGGGGAAGCCGTCTGGGCAGTTTTCGAAAGGCTTGCTAAGGGGTCGCAGTTCAAGGACCCAAGGGAAATGGTTAGGAGACATGGACCTGAAGCTCCACCTACTCAAGAAGCCCCTATGTATAGGGGGAATGGGGATCAATTCGAGTGCTTTACCAACGCATTGAAACAAGTCCTCAAGAGCGCCACTGGAACAGCTATGTCAAACGAGGTTTGCCGAATATGCAAGAGCTATGGGCATGGAGCTCATATGTGTAGATCGGAGCTTGCATATGATGATGGCAACTGGGTTGAAGGAGGCGAAGAGGAAGCCTTTGCTATGGAATTTGGTACTCAAGAAGCTAGCTACGGACAAGACGGTAGGAATCCTCGAGGTGGATTTTGGAGAAGAGGGTTCCGAAACAATCAAGGATATGCACCGACTAGCCAAACTTATGGCCCTAAGCCCTAACCAAGAACATAGTAGGCTTAACTATGGTAATGATCACTGCGAAAATCCCGCTCCAAAAGAGCAACCGCAGTCGAAGACAGCTCTACTGATGGAGAACTTGCAAAAGATGGTTGATCACACCCAAAGTTTTCTCAAACTTTATGAAGAAGATTCTGAGAAGACTAGGGCAAGGCTTGATCGGTTGGAAGAGAGCACTAGGCTTGCCCATCAAAAGATGCAAGAGTTGGTTGACCGAGGAGCAAGTAGGGAGCAAGGCAAGCTGCCTAGCAACACTGAGAAGTCGATGTCCATTACCTTGGTGGGTGATCTACCAGTCGAAATCACCATCAAGAAGGTTGCTAAGTGCGTGTGTTGCAAGAATGAAGAACCTCCACTAGCTAAGGAAGAAGAGAAGGACCTTGGCACTGATGAGAGTGAAGAGGAGCAAGAGGCTCACGAGCCACTCCCTCAAAGTTTCGATGTTAAGGTCGGGATTGGTGAACATGAAGATGTCTGTGCCACACTAGACATGGTATCCTACTCTAATGTGCTCCCAATGAATGTGTTCGAGAAGAGTAGCCTTGGAAAACTATCTGAACATAAGGCTATTGTGCAACTGGCGGATGGATCTGATAGTGTATATGTCCTAGAGACAGTCCTTACTAAGGGCATAGTGACCTTATAGAGGGCATATATGTACTATTACACAGGTCAACGTAATATAACATATGTTTGTTGCTTTTACTATTGAATATCGCTTTCATATTTATATTACACCAGGCATGCAGCATGTCATATCTCTCTTACTGTCTGTATTGATATTAAACATGTCCCCTCGGATAGATGACCGATCACACAGATAGTGGGAGCTATGTGAGTTATCATCTATCCCAAACTCTCCCTAGTCGAGGCTCATCTCGGATGTAGGGGTCTGAAAGAACCAGACGAGACTAGTATGCGTGGAGGTTATACTTGTTGGAGCAAGTGTGAGCCGATCTCACGGCCACGGAACGGATTGTTGGACAATCGAGAAACGTTCCCATAACTACGCATAGTTGTTCGAAGAAGGATTATCGAACAATGGAAGTACCCACCGGACACTCCCATCGATGTATACTCTACACCGAAGTGTCTATGGGAACCGGTAAGTTGTCGAAGTGATGCCAGTCGTCCTTTGTACTTACAGGACTTTATCATCACATTTGTTGCCCCATATCCTTGGTGGACCCGTCGATGTCAGCTCTGAATAAGCAGTTGACCTAAGACAAGATCCATGATTATGGCTACATACAAATGGGAATGATAAGTGATTCTGTGAAGGATTCATCTCTCAAGTGTAGCATAGGAGAGTATTGCTCATAGTCTGCATAGTTGTGTTGGTAAAGTCGCTGGCCAGTGCAAATGATATATTATGATGGTCATAAGTATATCTTAACCAAGCAACTCCCTGAGACGCCCGTGGATGTATTATTGGGATAGACACATCATCGATCCTAGATACATTCGAGCAAGTCAGATGAAGGGACGTTACCATCGCCACGTTGAGCGCAACAGACTTCGCAACGAAAGGGTTTGCTTTGAGAAACCTCTCAAACGTCCTCATGTATTAATATTGCAAATGGAACCGTCTAGGAATTCCATGTTGCCTAGTCTAGGACTTGCTTAATACGATGAGGCCCTATGGGTCACACTATGTGGTGATTCAGCCTATCAGAATATCCTTGAAGATGGAATCACAATTAATTTGGAATTAATTGTGATTGATGGATTATAATTGATTTGGAATTAATTATAATATTTGGTGGCTCAATTAATGATTTGGAATTATTAATTGAATTGGCTGATTAATTGTATTTTATGTAAATACAATTAAAGATTATATTTTGGAATTATAATAGAGGTTTGATTTGAAAGGATATGTTAATTTAGAATTAACATATGCACATGGCAAAATCTACTTGGAGTTTGAATTGCCTTAGAACTATAAGTGGGTCCCAAAATCGGGACCCACCAAGTGTCCCTGGGAGAGCGCGCGCGCGTAGGCTTGATAGGGGAAGGAGTTCGACTCCTTCCTCTATTAGAAGTCCAAGGGATAAGTTAGATTTTCCTGATTGAGTTTTAATTTGATTGGGAATGAATCTAGACTTGATATTGGTTTCCTTGTGCGATAAGAATTAGATTCTTATTCCTTTACGAAGTCTAATTGCTTATGCTTTAGGCTTCTATTGACTACTATATATAGTAGACTATTAGAGAGTTTTTGACATAGACTTTCACAGTCATTCTACCCAGTTTTCTTAGAGAAAATAAAAACTTTCCCCTCCTCTATAGCCACCCACGCGCGCCACCTCACCGGAGGAATTGTCGCCCCGTCTTTTTGGTCACACAAAGAATATCCTAGCATTCTTCTGATAGGTTGTTCATCCGTGGATACCAAGGTTGAGGTTCTAGGAGCTGGAAACTAACTCTTATTGTCTTGCAGATAATCAGAGTATTGCAGATATCTTCGACTTCGGCGAAGGAGAAGATACACCGGATTATTACGAAGACTTGGAAGCCTCTTTGGAAGTAAGGTTAGTCTTCTAATTGACGTGTTTATATATATACGACATATGCATAATCAATTAACCTGTATGTTAAGAAAATTTTTAAAATTCCGCTGCGTACCCTAGGGGTAACTCTGACCATATTTTCTTACAGGATCCTTTGTGAGACCCGAAGGCGTTGTGAAGAATGTATTGGTCAAGATTGGTGAAGCTTCTGTGTACACCAATTTTGTAGTTATGCCAGCGTCTACACCTGGTATGGGGGATGTCGTTCTCTTGGGGCGAACGTTCTTGACCAAGCTACGCTCCGTGATAGACATCTACTGAAGGACTTGCACCATTGAGGTGAATGGAAAGCGACATGTGTTGCGAGCCATACCTGATCCATCCGATCACTTCAATACTTCTCACACTGTTAACTACTGTGGTCTTGCTGTCTATGTTCATTCTTATTCACAGGTTCGTGGCATGAGGAGAAGATCCATGAAGGGGAAGTCTAGTACCCTCAGGAAGAAGAGCTAGGCGCAAGAAGGAGTCGAGTCAAAGACTATAAACGATGGCGCTATCTGGGAGGCATACTTGCTTTTATCGCTTTTTTACCGCTTTATTGCATGCATCCATACTTGAACAATTTGCTTTTCTTATGTGAATTTGTTCGTCTCTGTGTCGTATGTGCTTATGATTTTGTTTGAGTGAGATTTTTCGAGTGGTTTCATGAGTAAAATGGTTTTCGGGGACTTAAAAAACCGCATTTTTTCGAAAGTTTCGTCTCCCCTCCTCAGGAGGTGGCGGGCGAATCGCCCCACGAGTCCAGAGAGCTCCGTGCTCTCTGGACGCGCGGGGCGATTCGCCCCACATGCGGGGCGACTCGCCCCACACCAGGGGCGACTAGCCCCGCGTTGCTGCAGAATTAAAAACGGGGCTTGCCCCCATTTTCTCCATTTTTCTCATCTCTTTCACCTTCTAACTCCAAAAATTCCCCAATTTTCAAAATATCTTCATTCCTTCATAAAATCTTCATTACTCCATCAAATTGTGTGTTCTTTAGCTTCAATCGAAGCCCGTTACGTGCTCTTCTTTTCATCCGAACAAATTTCTTCCTAGTTCATTCAATCTTCGAATTTGAGGTAATCTCACATGAACCCTAATTTTTCAAATTTGGGTTTTTTTTTTATTTATGCTTCAATTAAGCTTATATGATTTATGGGTTGATGTTTTGTGTGATTAGAAACGTTATTCACTATCAATTGCATGTTCAATTAGGCTTGGTTTGATGGTTTGAGAATTTTGCTATTAGATATATATATATCTTGTTATGCAATGTATCTTTTCCTTTCGTTCCATGTTTAAACTTGTGTTTGTTGATGTGATGATGATGGGTATGTTGGTAGATGATGAATGTGTATTTTACACTTTCATTTGAGTCTTTTTCACCTATTTTAGCTATCCTCTATGTTAATTTAGCTATATTTTAGTGCATTTTATTAGAACAGTGTCACGTTTCCCTTTAGTTTTTATTTTACAGATTTTGGTTGAAAAACGAGGTTTTCTGTGCAATTATATTGAAGTTGACAAGGAATTGGTGTTCCAGAAGTCTAATTGGAGTATCTGAAAGATTCCGGATAGGATTTGAAGTCTAGGGGTCGAATCTGGAGGCTAGAAGGTCACTAGAAGTCAGAAATCGAGTCCGAAAAGGGGAAGAAATCCAAAAACGCGTCGAAAATGCGTTTTAGGCTGAAAAATACTCCTGGGCAAATCGCCCGGGACGTGGGGCGAATCGCCCCACACCAGGCGAATCGCCCGGTGTGTGGGGCCGTTCGCCCCACACAATTCGTAGCCTATATATAGTTGCTCAGTTTTTCTCCGTTTTTCATACTTTTCCAGACCTTTTCTCTCACCTTTCTCTGTAGTTTTAGGTAGGAATTTCACAGAGCCTGTTCTGGGGGGTTCTTAGCTTAGGAGATACTTTTTCTTAGCAGTTTGGAGCTTGTATGATCGCGATTCTTCGGAGATTGACAACCTTCGGTAACATTGTATCTTACAGTTTTTCTACTTATTTTATATATCTCTCATCATGTTTTCATTCATTCGTGGTATGATTTCTGTTGATTGCATGACAACTATGAGTAGCTCAACTTCTCGTTGGTGATAGTATGTGATTTCTTAGCGAAGGGTTGATAATTATGCTAATGGCTATATCGCGCATTATACTTTGTGTTATTGCTTTCTTTCTTTGATCTATCCAAATCTCTATCTTCGTATTGTTGATTAATTACTGAACGCAATTGGACAATTCATTGGTCTTTGACCTATCTAAATCTATATCTTCGTAGTGTTTAATAATTACAACTGGACAATTCATTGATCAAAGATCTCCATGCAAGACCGAGGAATTTACGCATGATTATTAACTCGTTATGCTTTGAATGACCATACTATAAAAACCTTTGCTAAGCCGTCTGCTGTTTTTATATTCTAAATTAGATTAGATAAAGCTAGTTATAGAGAGATCGACACTCGAGGTTATTCTACTGCTACACTACGGTTTTCGTTGTAGTTGTGAATTGCCTTTGGCTAAATACAAATTTATTTTATTGCTTGGAACCCGACAATCCAACGCGTTCATCAAATTGGCGCCGCTGCCGGGGACTATACTCCTTTTTTCTGTTTAATTTGTTTATATTTTCAGCATTCAGTTCCTAGTTCTAGTAGTTTTAGTTTTCCTATTAATCTCTTTCTAATTCTCCTTTCCTAGTCTTAGTAGTATTCGATATCTAGAAATTTTCTTGATTTTCGAGATTTCTAACGAGGCTAATTTTTAGTTTTGAGTTACTCCTATTCCAGATTTCCAGGTATGACGACCTTAAAATCTCGCTTGACACCTACGTTCTCGCAAGTCAGGAAAGGGTCAGCTATATACTTGGAAGAAAAGTTATCGGAGTATGAGGTAACGAGTTCTATAGTAAGAAGGATTCCGAGGTTCGAAGATGGAGTGGGGATGAATCCGTTAAGCTTCATCAGGTCCTATGAGGAAGAAATAGCAAAAGTTCCAGCAAAGGGATTCACTGAGGACCAATTATGCAGGAAATTATTTTCTTTTGCTCTGGGATATGACCCAAGGATTTGGATAGCAAGGTTAGCACCAGGATCACTGAGGACCTGGAGCCAAGTAGTAGAGGAGTTCTTGGCACGTTTCATGCCTTACCATGAGACGATTGCACTACGGAATCGGATTGAACACTTCCAGCAAGGAGAATACGAGCGGTTCTGTGACACCTATGAACGTTTTGAGTTGTATAAACGTGAGTGCCCCCACCACCGTTTCGATGACGGGGAGCTGATTTGGTTTTTTGTTGGAGGACTACGTGATGAAGTTAGGCTTCAAGTGGATGGGATGTGTGGAGATTTAGAAGAATGTACAGTTGAAGAGGCAGTGAAGGTCTTTCAAAAGTACGCCAATGGATCCGCACAATCCGAGAAAATAATGTCAAACGAAGTCACCAACATATATTCAAATCAGGGCGAAACTAACGGGTTGTACAAAGGATATTCTGAAGACGAAGACATCAGTGAGGAGGAGGAACTTGCGTTTTACGCAGGGATTAGAGCCATTGAGAGTGTTTTCAAAATAGCACACGCAGGGCAAGCTGAGAACAATCTTCGCATCGAAAAGGCTTTTGAAGCGGTCGAAGTAACTGAGCAACTTATCAAGGAGCTTAGCCTATTAAAATGCGGAAGGTGCGGCAAAGCAGTCGAAGACACCCCCCTGGAAGTAGTGGGCGAACCACCCGAGGTAGGGGCGAATCGCCCCCAACTCCAGGGAATTGGACGACCCCAGTTCCCCCAATGTGACACCTGAAACTGATCCCGAGCCACTTCCAGCTGTTACTACCAAGGGGAATGGGTGGGAAGAGGTGAATCTACTACTCCGTGGAGGCAAGATGACCAAAATTCCTAACTTCGTGCGTCCTAAACGGGTTGAACCTACTGGGACCGAAAATACAGGACCAAGCGCAGAACAAGAGGTCGGCGTAAGTTCCAAAGAACCTCAAGAAGTTCCGGGAAGGAATGATGAACCAAGACCATCTGTGGAAGACATAGGTGATGATGAGGTCGAGGTAGGAACTCCTACGCCAGGGGAACTTCACAAATCTTCTAATCCATATGTGCCTCCAAAGCCACATGTACCATTCCCAAGTCAGATCAAGCCAGCCAAGAAGGATATTCAAGAATCACCCCTATTCCAACGCCTCTCAAAAGTGGAAGTCAATGTGCCTCTCTTGGAGTTAATCCAAAACATTCCAGCTTATACGAAATTCTTTCGTGAGATCAAGAACAAAAGGGTTACTTCAGGAAAGGAAGTGAATGGGGTTGAAACGGTCAACTCAATTGCCGGATTGCCCGTGAAGAAAAAGGATCCTGGAAGTTTCATCATCGACATCGCCTTAGGGAATGGACGAACTACGAAGGCAATGCTTGACTTAGGGGCTAGCATTAACTTAATGCCCTATTCAGTATACAGGGCCCTGGATCTCGGAGACTTGACACCAACTGATATGGTCATCCAAATGGCATACCAAAGTGTGAAGAGGCCGGTCGGGATAATAGAAGACATCCTTGTGAAGGTGGACAAATTGATAATCCCAGCTGATTTTGTAGTAATGAAGTCTGCAGACGAGGGAAAGAGCCATATTCGTGAGCACGTAGTGCTACTTCGGAGACCATTCATGGCGGCTACCAACACATGCCTTGAACTTAAGGGCAAGAAAATAACCATGGAGGTAATGGGCGAGAAGATTGAGTTGGTAGGATGCAGCATCGGAGATAAGGAAGTCGCGGAAGAGTTAAATTTTGTCGATTGCTATGATTCCGTGATTTCCGAATTTCATTATTACCATGATAATCGTGAACCACTTGAGGAGGCACTAACCATGCAAACTGAGACGTGCTACATGACCGAAGAAGCAAGGGAACTAGTTGAAATAATGGATAGCACCCCAGAAATTCCCGCAGGAGAGGAAGTACTTGAACCTTTAGATGATGAAGAAGAAGAAAGTAGGTTTCCTGAAGAGCCTAGATTAGAATTGAAACCACTTCCTGCGCACCTCAAGTATGTGTACTTAGGAGAAAATTAGAAGAAGCCTGTAATTGTCTCCTCACATCTCTCCAACGATGAAGAAAGTAGGCTGATTGAAGTATTGAAAGAAAATTCTACAGCTATAGGATGGGGGATCAGTGATATCAAAGGAATTAGCCCTACACGGTGTGTGCACAACATCACTCTAGAACAAGATGCCAAACCCGTTAGGCAACCTCAGCGAAGGATAAATCCAGCCATGCAAGAGGTTGTAAAGAAAGAAGTTATCAAGTTGCTAGACGCTGATATGATTTACCCCATTCCTGATAGCCGATGGGTGAGCCCGGTACATGTAGTTCCTAAGCAATCAGGAGTCACGGTGGAAGAGAATGAGAAGGGAGAGTTGGTACCTGTTAGGAACACCACTGGATGGCGGATGTGCATTGACTATAGAAGATTGAATGCCGCCACCAAGAAAGACCACTTCCCTTTACCATTTATAGATGACATGCTAAACCGCCTTGCGGGGCGGAAGTTTTATTGTTTTCTTAATGGTTTATCAGGTTTCTACCAGATTCCGATTGCACCGGAGGATCAGGAGAAGACGACATTCACTTGCCCATTCGGAACATTTGCCTATAGGAGGATGTCATTTGGACTATGCAATGCTCCCGCCACTTTTCAAAGGTGCATGCTTTCTGTTTTCTCTGACATGGTAACTAAATTTGTTGAAGTTTTCATGGATGATTTTTCCCTTTTTGGTGATTCGTTTGATGAATGCTTGCAAAGATTAGATCTTGTTTGAAAGGTGCGTTGAATGCAATTTGACCTTAAGCTGGGAGAAGAGTCATTACATGGTTAGAGAAGGCATTGTTCTAGGACATGTAGTTTCTGAAAGAGGTATTGAGGTGGACAAGGCTAAGATCGAAATCATTGAAAAACTTCCCCCACCTACTTGTGTGAAAGAATTGCAATCTTTTCTTGGCCATGTAGGTTTTCATAGGAGGTTTATTAAAGATATTTCGAAAATTGCTAAACCTTTAAGTAGCTTGCTTGCAAAAGATGTGGTTTTCCATTTCTCTAATGAATGCTTAGTTGCTTTTAATACCCTTAAGGAAAAGCTTGTTTCTGTCCCCATTGTTGTGCCGCCTGATTGGAATCTTCCTTTTGAGATTATGTGTGATGCTTCGAATTTTTCTATGGGTGTTGTTTTATGCCAAAAAGTTGATAAGCAGTATCGTGTGATTTATTATGTTAGTAAGACTCTAGACTCTGCGCAAGTTAATTATACAACTACTGAAAAGGAGTTTTTAGCTGTTGTGTTTGCTTTACAAAAGTTTAGGTCTTATTTAATTGGCCATCCTGTGAATGTCCATACTGATCATGCTGCTTTGAGACATTTGATAGCTAAGCAAGATTCTAAGCCTAGATTAATCCGTTGGGTCCTTTTGCTGCAAGACTTTGATTTGACCATAGTGGATAGAGCTGGTAGGGAGAATTTAGTAGCAGATCATTTATCTAGAATACCTAATATCCCTGTTGATTCAATACCCATCAATGAGGACCTCCCTGATGAGCACTTAATGAAGGCTAATGAAGAGCCATGGTATGCAGATATTGTAAACTATTTCTCTATGAATGTTTGCCCCACTAACGTTTCAGCCTCAGACAAGAGAGCTCTTGCCAAGCATTGCAGGACTTACATATGGGATGATCCACATCTATTCAAGGAAGGAGCTGATGGGATTCTAAGGAGATGCGTGCCACAAGAAGAGCAACAAAGTGTGCTGAGTCATTGCCATGAGCTTAATTGTGGGGGACACTATAGTGGGTTGAAAACAGCTCGCAAGGTACTGCAAGCAGGATTTTTCTGGCCAACAATATACCGAGATACTCGAAGTTTTGTGAAGAATTGTGACCCATGTCAACGAGGTGGTAGTATTGGCAAGAATGATGAAATGCCCCTTCAAGGGAATCTAGTGGTAGAACCTTTCGATGTATGGGACATTGATTTCATGGGACCATTTCCATCAAGTGGAGGCTATGTATACATTCTTGTTGCAGTGGATTATGTGACTAAATGGGTGGAGGCAATTCCTACAAAAACAAATGACGGCGCAGTGGTTATGAAGTTCTTGAAGGAGGTAATATTCTCCATATTTGGGTGCCCTAGGACAATCATCAGTGATGGAGGGTCACACTTCGTCAATAGAACGTTTGCCTCCCTTCTTAAGAGATACAGCGTACACCATAGTGTAGCTACACCATATCACCCACAGACATCGGAACAAGTCGAAGTCAGCAACCGTCAAATTAAGAAGATCCTGGAGCGAGTAGTGAAGCCTAGTAGGAAAGATTGGGCAGGAAAATTGAATGATGCACTTTGGGCATAATAGGACTAGCTACAAGACGGTGATCGGGACCACTCCGTACAGACTTGTGTATGAGAAGGCATGTCATCTTCCCGTAGAACTGGAACACAAGGCATATTGGGCTATTAAGGCACTCAATCTTGATATGGGAAAAGCTGGTGAGGAACGATTGATGCAACTAGATGAGCTTGATGAATTACGACTAGGTTCTTATGAAAATGCCAAGATCTACAAGGAACGTACTAAGAAGTATCATGATCGTGGTATAGTACGTAAGGAATTGATTCCTGGACAAAAAGCTTTGGTATTTAATTCTCGCCTTCGACTATTTTCTAAAAAGCTCCGCACTCGTTGGGATGGTCCGTACGAAATTATCGAAGTTGCTCCCCATGGAGCTGTAAAACTCTTTGATCCAAAGACGGGCAATACCTTCAAGGTGAATGGCCAGCGAGTGAAGCCATACTTCGAGATATCTAGTGATCAAAGGGAGGTTGATCACCTTGAGCTTACCCTTACCGCCTCCACAAAAGGTTAGTGTGTTTTGTTTTGTTTTCTCACGAGTTTGATTGAGTTTTATAGGTCAGTTATACAAGTATTAGCTCTCACCTTGAATCCACTTTCGACGTTCGGGACGAGCGACGACGTTCAGGTTTGGGGAGGGGGTTATCGCTGGGTATCTCTATAATTATCTTGCTTATGATAAACTCGTGAAATTTTTTAATTTTTTGTTTGCATTTGCATTTGCACGTTTACTGCTTTATTAGTTTTTTAGGTTGCATTCACTTCATTCATCCTAGGATGGTCTTGCATGTTTTATATGGAGTTTATTGCCAAATTTTTTGAACTTTTTTATTGTGTAGATTAACTAACTATGCCATTAATCATATGCTTCATCTCTATGAATTTGTTTGAGGTTTTTCTCGCTTGGCTTGTCACATTTATGTATTGCACTTAGTTAAGCTTGGTAGTCTCGACATCACTTAGTGGTTTTTTCTCTACTGCGCTTCACGAAGGCCTTTATAATAGGATGATGCATGTTAGGGTCTTATGGTTATTTTCCCGAGTAATTATGTACCTAAGAGGCAACAAGTCTTCACCATGCTTTGAGATTGCTAAATGCCTAGGAAGGAGGTAGTGTGAGGTTGTGTGATCCTTTGTTTATAACCTATTCTTCCGAATAGGTTTGGGGAGGGGGTTGCACCATCATTAGACTTGTTTTTCGTTTTTCATTTCTGTGTTGTGAGTTTAGTTTTCCTTTTTCGTAAATTTTGTACTCCAACCTATTCTTTCGAATAGGTTTGGGGAAGTCGTTGTGAGTCATTTTTGTTTCTCTTTTCGTTATGCTACTGCTGCCTAAAAAAAAAAAGAGAAAAAGAAAAATTCCAGGAAAAAAAGAAAAAAAAGAAAAAAAAGAAAAAAGAAACTGGAAAAGAAAAAAAGGAAAAAAAGAAAAGACCCCAAAAAAGCAAAGAAGGGTCCAAAAAAGAAAGCCAAATAGCAGTTTAGCAAAGTGTTGTGTCTCATTTTCCAATTCTTGTAATGTTCGTAATCGTGTTGTAATTTTCTATCTTTTCTTTTGTTTTTGAGTGTCATCTGTTCTAGACCACCCTCGTCCTGCCATTCAGGAAGTGTGAATAGCTTAAGGCTTTGCTTGAGAGATGGGTAGAATAGGGGAGTGTTATCTTTTATAGGGAACCCTCCTTCGTTTGATGAGAGCCAGTACTGGTTCGACCTCTTTGAGGAAAAGTCTTAACTTGGTGAACAGTAGTAAGTCCTCAGTTTCATAGGCACGGGACAACCATTCGGATCTTAACATGTTTCATTACGTCGTCACTGACTAGGTCCAGGTAGAGAATGTTACGAGAGGCTATCTTGTCTTAACATAAGTGCTTATGTGGATGTGTATGAGTCAATCGAGGCATTCTTCAACCTATATTCATATTTTGATTTATATGGTTCTTGTTCATATGTTTTTTGATAGATTCGGTAGATTAGTTCATTTTATTTGGCATGAGACTCCATTTTGTGTGTTGCATTGTTTTTTGCATTAGAGTCTAGCTTAGTTGCTTGAGGACAAGCAAAGGTTCGGTTTGGGGAGTTTGTTGAATGTGTATTTTACACTTTCATTTGAGTCTTTTTCACCTATTTTAGCTATCCTCTATGTTAATTTAGCTATATTTTAGTGCATTTTATTAGAATAGTGTCACGTTTCCCTTTAGTTTTTATTTTACAGGTTTTGGTTGAAAAACGAGGTTTTCCGGGCAATTATATTGAAGTTGACAAGGAATTGGTGTTCCAGAAGTCTAATTGGAGTATCTGAAAGATTCCGGATAGGATTTGAAGTCTAGGGGTCCAATCTGGAGGCTAGAAGGTCACTAGAAGTCAGAAACCGAGTCCGAAAAGGGGAAGAAATTCAAAAACGCGTCGAAAACGCGTTTTAGGACGAAAAATACTCCCGGGCGAATCGCCCGGGACGTGGGGCGATTGGGCGAATCGCCCCACACCAGGCGAATCGCCCGGTGTGTGGGGCCCTTCGCCCCACACAGTTCGTAGCCTATATATAGTTGCTCAGTTTTTCTCCTTTTTTCATACTTTTCCAGACCTTTTCTCTCACCTTTCTCTGTAGTTTTAGGTAGGAATTTCCCAGAGCCTGTTCTGGGGGTTCTTAGCTTAGGAGATACTTTTTCTTAGCAGTTTGGAGCTTGTAAGATCGCGATTCTTCGGAGATTGACAACCTTCGGTAACATTGTATCTTACAGTTTTTCTACTTATTTTTATATATCTTTCATCATGTTTTCATTCATTTGTGGTATGATTTCTGTTGATTGCATGACAACTATGAGTAGCTAAACTTCTCGTTGGTATGTGATTTCTTAGCGAAGGGTTGATAATTATGCTAATGGCTATATCGCGCATTATACTCTGTGTTATTGCTTTATTTCTTTGATCTATCTAAATCTCTATCTTCGTATTGTTGATTAATTACTGAACGCAATTGGACAATTCATTGGTCTTTGACCTATCTAAATCCATATCTTCGTAGTGTTTAATAATTACAGCTAGACAATTCATTGATCAAAGATCTCCATGCAAGACCGAGGAATTTACGCATGATTATTAACCCGTTATGCTTTGAATGACCATACTATCACCAATCTCCATTATCTGTTAAGAAAAACCTTTGCTAAGCCGTCTGCTGTTTTTATATTCTAAATTAGATTAGATAAAGCTAGTTATAGTCCTTAGAGATCGACACTCGAGGTTATTCTACTGCTACACTACGGTTTTCGTTGTAGTTGTGAATTGCCTTTGGCTAAATACAAATTTATTTGATTGCTTGGAACCCGACAATCCAACGCGTTCATCAGTAGAATGCATGATTGATGAAGTTGAGGATTTATGATGTTAGATTTTTTGTTACTATGGTATGAATTGAGCCTCATGATGCAAGGCATTTGTTGTCTAGCAAGAGCATAATGTGATATGTGCATGTAGTAGTTACATTGATATGTTGCATCATGAAGTAGCTAGACTAGACATTGGGTTTTTGAGGAGTTCGATTGTTGTAGATATCGCTCGTTTGTTCGCTCGTACATTTGCATATGCATAAGTCTGTTTTGTGTCATACAAGATACTAATTGCTGTTTGTAGGAATCATGACTCCACGAGGATCGAAGAAAGCTGGCTCGAGCAAGAAGGGAAAGGGGTTAGCATCAAGCTCCCAACCTTCTCACGAAATGTACGAGTTGTCTGTAGCTGCAATAGATGTCCGACAAAGGCTCGAAGCGGAGCTAGCCCAAGGTGGGAGATCGATCATACCAGACAGGCGGATAGATATTCCGGATGAGGTAGCTCAAATGGCAGGGTACAGGTTGCTCTCCCGATTGACGACGAAAAGGAATTGGGGTTGGTATACTTCAAACAGATTCAAGGGGTACGACATGAGCCTCCTCCAAGAGTTCTACGCTGGATTCACTGATCTTGAGGAGAAAGAGGGGGTACTAGTTCGAGGCCTAATTGTACCATGGACGCCAGACTCAATTTCTTCATTCATCCATTTTGGGCAACGGGAGTTCACAGGAAGCAACCATGCCTACGAGTATTCAAGGGCCTCTAGGGGATAGGAAGTGACATTACGGATGTGATCTGCAACAGGAAGTACAGGTATCCAGAAACTGGAGTACAACCTGCACGGATCCGTCAAAGTGACCTTAGCATCGAGGCTAAGGTGATGATGAAATTCTGCATCTTCAACTTGATCCCTAGAAAAAATGACACTTGGATACAGCCAAATTACGCCGAGCTCCTCTACTGCTTGATAGGCAAGCATCGAATCGACATCGGTCACATCATGTATGAGGAGTATGAGCGCCACTGGGAAAAGAAGAAGAAGCCCTTCATCTTTCCGATCTTCATCACTGCCTACTGCAAATATTATGGGGTCGAGGACATTGATGAGGGGGATTGCGAGGTCGCTGCCCTTTCACCTTCGACTATTGATGTGCAGCTTGCTAGGTATCAAATGAAGAACCCCACGGCTGCCGCTGCTGATGTGGAAGCACCCTTCCAACCGACCGATTCAGATAATGAAAATGATTATGAGGATGCTATGGAAGCTGATGATGGCCGAGCCCCTATCCCGGATATTCCTTTTGTCCATAGGGGACCACATGCACCGCCTCGAGCACCACATGGGTCTAGAGGTATTGACTTCTCTAATTTCCGGGCCTACCTCGATGAACGTTTCAGTAGAGTTGATGCTAGTGTTGCAGCCTTGACCACTTCTGTCCAAGGGTTGCAACATAATCTTGATGGACACATTGCCCAACGCAACAGCGACTGAGAAATAGCTGAGGTGCATCGCCGGAATGAGAGAGAGATAATGTGGGAGCAGCAACAGCTCATCCGTCAGCAACAGGAGGCTCTACAGCAGTCCAATGATCTCCTGTCTGACATGTGGAGGGACTATTATGGGGATTACAATCTCGATAACTAGTCTTTTCACATGTCCACTCCCAGCCAACCGAGGCCAAACCGTTCGGTAACATCTAGTATCACTTCTTATTACTCATTCTCTTTTGCTAGGGACTTAGCTTAAGTTTCATAAGGGGGATGGGATGTGAACCGTGATGTTAAGTATTGTTTGGCTTTGTGTTGATTGGTATCTTGTTTCTTCGTTTGCATTTGCATTTGCACGTTTACTGCTTTCTTAGTTTTTAGGTTGCATTCACCACATTCATCCTAGGATAGTCTTGCATGTTTTGTGTGGAGTTTATTGCCAAATTTTTTGAACTTTTTTTTTTGGGTAGATTAACTAACTATGACATTAATCATATGCTTCATCTCTATGAATTTGTTTGAGGTTTTTCTCGCTTGGCTTGTCACATTTATGTATTGCACTTAGTTAAGCTTGGTAGTCTCGACATCACTTAGTGGTGTTTTCTCTACTGTGGTTCACGAAGGCCTTTATAATAGGGTGATGCATGTTAGGGTCTTATGGTTGTTTTCCCGAGTAATTATGTACCTAAGAGGCAACAAGTCTTCACCTTGCTTTGAGATTGCTAAATGCCTAGGAAGGAGGTAGTGTGAGGTTGTGTGATCCTTTGTTTGCAACCTATTCGAAAGAATAGGTTTGGGGAGGGGGTTACACTATCATTAGACTTGTTTTTCGTTTTTCAATTTTGTGTTGTGAGTTTATTTTCCTTTTTCTACTCCAACCTATTCTTTCGAATAGGTTTGGGGAGGTCGTTCGTGAGTCATTTTTGTTTCTTTTTCGTTGTGCTATTGCTGGCTAAAAAATATCGAAAAAAAAAAAGAAAAAGAAAAATTCCAGGAAAAAAAGAAAAAAAAAAAAAAGAAAAAGAAACTGGAAAAGGAAAAAAAAATAAAAGACCCAAAAAAAAAAAGCAAAGAAGGGTCCAAAAAAAAAGACAAGCCAAAAGCAGTTTAGCAAAGTGTTGTGTCTCATTTTCCAATTCTTGTAATGTTCGTAATCGTGTTGTAATTTTCTATCTTTTCTTTTCGTTTGAGTGTCATCTGTTCTAGGCCACCCTCGTCCTACCATTCAGGAAGTGGTGAATAGCTTAAGTCTTAGCTTGAGAGATGGGTAGAATAGGGGAGTGTTATCTTTTTAGGGAACCCTCCTTCGTTTGATGAGAGCCAGTATTGGTTCGACCTCTTTGAGGAAAACTCTTAACTTGGTGAACAGCAGTAAGTCCTCAGTTTCATAGGCACGGGACAACCATTTGTATTCTAACATGTTTCATTACGTCGTCACTGACTAGGTCCAGGTAGAGAATGTTACGAGAGACTATCTTGTCTTGACATAAGTGCTTATGTGAATGTGTATGAGTCAATCGAGGCATTCTTCAACCTATATTCATGTTATGATTTGTATGGTTTTTGTTCATAAGTTTTTTGATAGATTTGGTAGATTAGTTCGTTTCATTTGGCATGAGACTCCATTTTTTGTGTTGCATTAGAGTCTAGCTTAGTTGCTTGAGGACAAGCAAAGGTTCTGTAACGACCCGACCAATCCGGCCGGCGTGGTTACTCATGGGCGCTCTCCGGGGTGATATGCTGGCCCCACAGACCAACACGGGTTCTAATCCGCGCACTTTGTCCTCACTCGTGCGCGCACCGGGAACTTCCCAGTGGGTCACCCATCCTAGAATTGCTCCAGAGCAAGCACGCTTAACTCTGAAGTTCTTCTAGGTGGATTCCCGAAAAGAAAGGTGCACCTTGATGGTATGAGTAGCGTTCTCAACCCTTTTAAGCTTCTGAAATCTGGGGCGTTACAATCTACCCCCCTTAAAGCCTCGACGTCCTCGTCGAGCGCCTTAAGTGGTGGGGGTGACAAACTGACAATAACCTTTACCAACCGTCCACCCGATGCGGGTTTTGGGTTGATCTAGGCTCTGATACCATTTGTAACGACCCGACCAATCCGGCCGGCGTGGTTACTCATGGGCGCTCTCCGGGGTGATATGCTGGCCCCACAGACCAACACGGGTTCTAATCCGCGCACTTTGTCCTCACTCGTGCGCGCACCGGGAACTTCCCAGTGGGTCACCCATCCTAGAATTGCTCCAGAGCAAGCACGCTTAACTCTGAAGTTCTTCTAGGTGGATTCCCGAAAAGAAAGGTGCACCTTGATGGTATGAGTAGCGTTCTCAACCCTTTTAAACTTCTGAAATCTGGGGCGTTACAGGTTCGGTTTGGGGAGTTTGATGAATGTGTATTTTACACTTTCATTTGAGTCTTTTTCACCTATTTTAGCTATCCTCTATGTTAATTTAGCAATATTTTAGTGCATTTTATTAGAATAGTGTCACGTTTCCCTTTAGTTTGTATTTTACAGGTTTTGGATGAAAAACGAGGTTTTACGGGCAATTATATTGAAGTAGAAAAGGAATTGGTGTTCCGAAGACCTAATTGGAGTATCTACAAGATTCCGGATAGTATTTGAAGTCTAGGGGTCGAGTCTGAAGGCTAAAAGGTCACTAGAAGGCAAAAACCGAGTTCGGAAAGGGGAAGAAATCCAAAAACGCGTCGAAAACGCGTATCTGGACGAAAAAAGCTCCCGGGCGAGTCGCCCGGGACGTGGGGCGAATCGCCCCACACCAGGCGAATCGCCCGGTGTGTGGGGCCCTTCGCCCCACACCTCCCGAATACCTATATATAGTTGCTCAGTTTTCTCCGTTTTTCATACTTTTCCAGACCTTTTCTCTCACCTTTCTCAGTAGTTTTAGGTAGGAATTCTCCAGAGCCTGTTTTGGGGGTTCTTAGCTTAGGAGATACTTTTTCTTAGCATTTTGGAGCTTGTAAGATCGCGATTCTTCGGAGATTGACAACCTTCGGTAACATTGTATCTTACAGTTTTTCTATTTATATTTATATATCTTTCATCATGTTTTCATTCATTCGTGGTATGATTTATGTTGATTGCATGACATCTATGAGTAGCTAAACTTCTCGTTGGTGATAGTATGTGATTTCTTAGCGAAGGGTTAATAATTATGCTAATGGATATATCGCGCATTATACCTAGAGTTATTGCTTTATTTATTTGATCTATCTAAATCTCTATCTTCGTAGTGTTGAATAATTATGGAACACAACTGGACAATTCATTGATCAAAGATCTCTATGCAAAACCGGGGAATTTATGCATGATTATTAACCTACTATGCTTTGAATGATCATACTATCACCAATCTCCATTATTTGTTAAGAAAAACCTTTGCTAAGTCGTCTGTTGATTTATATTCTTAAGTTAAATTAGATAAAGCTAGTTATAGTCCTTAGAGATCGACACTCGAGGTTATTCTACTGCTACACTACGGTTTTCGTTGTAGTTGAGAATTGCGTTTGGCTAAATACAAATTTATTTGATTAATTAGAATCTGACAAATTCCCGGTTCATCAGGAAGTTGCTGAAACTATGCAACCTCCCGTGCCTGCTGATGAGTTACCACAATCTAGCAATGCTGAACAAGCAGTTGTTGATGAACCTATCTCAGCAGAGACACAAAATACCAGTAGTACTGAACAAGTACATGCTGAAGAGTCACATGCTGATGAGCAAACATATCCAGATCCAACGAGCAGAAAGCCTGTTAACAAATGGATTAGAGATCATCCCTCTACGGATATGATTGGTGATATTGATAAACGCCAAGTGACTAGATCCAAAGTTTCTACTACTCATGGACTTGCTGAAGAAGCAACTGTCGTAGAAGTAGAATCATTGTTCTCTTGCTTTGTTTCAGAAATTGAACCTAAAACCATAGAAGAAGCTTTAAAGCATTCTGAATGGATCAAGGCAATGCAAGAAGAACTGGATCAATTTGAAAGGAACAAAGTCTGGAAACTTGTACCACTTGTTGAAGGTAAGAAAGCTATTGGTACAAAGTGGGTGTTCAGAAACAAGCTGAGTGAGTCTGGTGAAGTAACAAGAAACAAAGCACGTTTAGTTGCTCAAGGTTACTGTCAGACTGAAGGATTGGACTATGATGAGTCTTATGCACCAGTTGCAAGATTGGATGCAATTAGACTTTTCTTGGCCTTTGCTGCTCACAATGACTTCATTGTTTACCAAATGGATGTTAAAAGTGCATTCTTGAATGGTGAACTTGCTGAAGAAGTCTACTTAGAACAATCCCTGGCTTTGAACTTCCCTCAGAAACCAAGATGGTATACAAGCTTCAGAAAGTTGTATATGGTCTAAAGCAAGCACCAAGAGCTTGGTATGATACCTTGGCTAAGTTCTTGCTGGATAATGGTTTCAAGAAAGGTGAAGTTGATAAAACCTTGTTTACCATGAACCATGATGGTAAAATACTCTTAGTTCAAATTTATGTGGATGACATAATTTTTGGATCTAAGGACAAGCAACTTTGTGATGATTTTGCTAAACTCATGACAAACAAATTTGAAATGAGTATGATGGGAAAATTGAATTATTTCCTAGGATTGCAAGTCAAGCAACTCAAAGATGGAATATTCATAAATCAAGCAAAGTATGCGAAAGAAATGCTCATAAAGTTTAGGATCAAAGAGGAAGAGAAACCTGAAAAGATCCCTATGAGTGTTGGTACCAAATTGGGCTATACTAAAGAAGATAAAAGTGTTGAACAACACAAGTATAGGAAGCTCATTGGTTCCTTGTTGTATTTAACAGCAAGTAGGCCTGACATTCAGTATGTTGTTTGTGTGTGTGCAAGATTCCAATCTGATCCAAGAGAATCACACTACAAAAAGGCACTTAAGATACTGAAATATGTCAAAGGTACAGTCAATGTTGGATTATGGTATCCTAAAGATTCTGGACTTGAATTGGTTGGTTATTCTGATGCTGATCATGGAGGATCAACTCTTGATAGAAAAAGTACCTCTGGAATTTGTCAGTTTTGGGGTACTAGATTAATATCATGGTTCAGCAAGAAACAAACCTGTGTTGCCAATTCATCTACTGAATCTGAGTACATTGCGGTTGGTTGTTGCACAGCTCAAATCCTATGGATTCAGCAACAATTAAGAGATTATGGTATTTCTGCAAAGAAAACACCAATCTTTTGTGATAATACGAGTGTTATTGCTATCACGCAAAATCCTAAGTTTCACTCAAGGACAAAATACATTGATATTAGACATCATTTCATTAGAGATCATGTAGAAAAGGGAGATATTGAGGTTGTCAAAGTAGGTACTGATGATCAACTTGCTGACATCTTTACCAAGCCCCTACCAGATAATAGATTCGCAATGCTAAGGTATAACCTTGGATTGATTGAATTACCTCAATAAAGGATACAGTTGGCAGAATGCTGAAACAGGTATTCAGCAAGCCAAAGTATTCTTACTTAATTAAAAGCTCCTTCCACTAATTTCTTCTAAGAAATGATAGGTCACTACAAGATTGCTGAAACAGGCATTCAGTAAGTTATTCCTTCAAAACGGGCATTTGTTAGGAAAACTTGATCACTTGCTGAGACAGGCACTCAGTAAGAGAAAAACCTTAAAGATTGCTGAAACGGGTATTCAGACAATCTAAGATATTGAAACAGGGATTCAAGTATCAAGGGAATATTCTGAGACGGGAACCCAGAAAACAGCAAAACTCATTTCTCAGATTTTACCAAAAGATATCTCAAGTATAAAAAGAATTTACTGATACGGGAACTCAGAAATATCTTTTAAACTTAAGGAAATATGAGATGTCTGAGTAAGGGGGAATTTTCAGCAAGTAACAAGGCTATTTTATGCAAACTCGCTGAAAAGATTCTTGTTTATTTCAGCAAGCAATCAAATCCCATAAATCTCGGTAAAATCAATTTGTGACATTAATCGGGCACAGATAAACTCGGTAATAATTATGACGTGAAATACAATCGTGGCCATTGATTAAAAGGAGTTATTAATCTAACGGTTAACATTACAAAGAGAAAGAGTGCTCTGACGGTTTTTGTTAGTGGGCCACTACGCATTTAATGCAAAGGCTCCACTAACGCCTTTGTTTCTCTACTTTACCCTTGCTGAAAACTCAAATCGATTGAGTTTCTCACACATCAGAGACACTATATAAAGAAGGAGTTAGAGAAATGACAAAATTCTTTAACTCACATTTCCTTTCTCTGCAAATTTTAGCCTGAATCTACTGGACCTCCGGTCAAAAAAAGCAAACAATCTTTTTCGTACACATTTCTCACTATATAAAGAAATGGTACCAAAGAGACAGTCATCTAAGACATCAAAGTCGTCTAAGGTTGACAGTGCTGAGAAACGCACTGCTCCGATGACAACTCCGGTAACTAACACAGCGAAAGTTGTGTTGAAAAATGATAGAATCATAGAAAAACCTATGCCTCCCACATATCTTGACACTGCAAAGTGTGAGATGATGATGCAATGGGGTGGTTTTGCAAAGGAGAAGTATATCCGATACTTCTATGAACAAGAACTAGACGGTGACAATGAAGAGGCGCTTGACTTCATTAAACAGCAAGGCCTCATTCATTTTATAACTGCTCACCCTAAGCAAGTGAGCATGTTAGATACTATGGAATTCTACAACAATGCAGAAATCCAGTCCCCAACTGATAGTCAAGGAGTCACTGAAAAAGTGATCTTTTCTACAGTTCAGAACACGCAAATCGTCCTGAAATGGACTGATTTAGCAGAAATCTTTCAGATTCCAACTACTGGAACTGAAGATGACATCACTGCCACTGATGAAGAGATAGAAGCCTTCTACAGTGATGTCAGAAATGAGAAAATGAAGAAAGGAGAGATTGCTCCCGTGACTTGGACAAAAACGTTAAGAGGAAGCATCTCTGCCACTCACTTGGTCTAGTAGCTCTGCTACTAATCAAAGTCTTAGACTCCCAAGTTGGAGGAATAGACCAAGTAGGCTTGAGAAGGTGGCCACTGCTGATGCATATCTATGAGAACAAAACGGAGCTCAACTAGGCAAAGTACATTTTCAACAGACTTGTTGATTGTGTTACTAAGTTCAAGGTTAAGGTTGAAGACAACAAGGTCTCACCTACCTTCCCAGTCATGCATGGACTGAAGATATGCTTTATCCTTGAACACTTCAGGATTCAGCTGAGAAACCCATTGCCAATCAAGAAATCTGTATGCAATGTGGGAAGAGCCTTCTACAAGCAAAATGTACATAAGATTGCTGGCAAGAAACTCGAAAAATCAAAGAAGACAACAGCTGCAAATGTTGTCAGCACAAGCCAGCAAGAAAGGTATACAACAGCTGCAGATGTCACCACTCAGCAAGTTAGAGATGAAACTACTGTAGATAGTGATAGAGATGAAACTGCTGTAGATGGTGATCATGCAAACACCACTACACCCGTTGCTGAAAATGCAACTACTGACGCCCCTGCTGGGAAACTGGAAAAATCCAAGAAGAAAAAGAGGAAAGCTGATGATGACACTCAGACTGCAGCGTCATCATCTAACCCCGTCCCCAAGAGAAAAAGGACAAATAACCCAAGAAAGAAAACACTGGCTCGCAAGTCAGTACCAATTGTCCATGATCTCTCCGACGATTCTCAAGCAGTTGCTGAAAATCAAGCTCAAGTAGATGTTGACAAGGTGGTTACTAAAACCTATGTCAGCAATGTTGAAGTGTTTGCGGAAGCCTTCAACAATCAACTTAATGTTGATTCATCTACTGAGAATAGACCACAAGGCAGTGGAAATGAATCCTGCCCGAATCCCAAATATCTACATTGTAGATAATCTTGATGATCAAACTCTGGAACCAGTGATTGATATCGCTGCTGATATAAGAACCGCGGCACTTGCTGAAGCTGCCGTTGCTGAAAAGATGGTTGCTAAACAAGCAACTCATCAAGTTGCTGAAGAACCAGTTGCTGATACCGCAATGGTTCAAGTCCCAGAGGTTGTTGAAACACCACAAGAAGCATTATTCGACGACGCATCTCGTAATGCTGAGAATACTGGCCCCAGTTCACCAAAAACATCAATTGACAAAGTTCAGCTTGTGCTGGAAGAAATAAGCCATCAAATGGAGTTGGATATTGAAGAAACATCCAACAAATCAATCGATGTTTTCATGACAAGCAGTGAGCTTAAGGATCAAGATGCTTCTGCTCAACTTGTCATTTCAGAGACAAGGGAGATTGCTGAAACCGCACAGCTTTCTCAAATAGAGCAAGAAAAGAAGTCTGCTGAAGAAACAATTCCAGAAACTGAAGAAGCTGTTAATGCTGAAAGGACTGAGCCACAACCTGTCCTTCTTCAGCAGGTAGTTAACTCAACCATAAGCAAATCTTCACTTCTGAAACTCAATCTTTTGCTAAAATTATGATTTCTCTACAGACTTCTCAAGATACAAGTCAGACGGTTGCTAAAGCCTCTGCACCAGAATCAACACTTCCTGCTCAGCAGGTAGTTAAAGTTTTTGGTAATACAACTAAGTTTGACAACTTAGTACTTGTATCTAACTCACATTTATTTAAGGATGAACAAATGGAGGATGCTTCTCAAGCTCCTCAAGGAATGGAAATTGTACCAGCACAAACAAGTGTGCAACATGAGCTTGCTGAAACTCAGCAGGTAAATCATGTTTCAGCTTTGGTCTCTAAGACAATTATCCAATCCTTTCCTGAACTAAATGTTATTCTTTTTCAGACTCAAAAGGAGACCACTGAAGTGGTTCACATCACTGAAGATCCAAAAGTGAGTTCTGAGGAACTTTACTTAGACTTCAAGAGAACTACCTTGTCAAGAGTTGCTAAGTCTGTCAGCAACTGGCAAAGGTACAGAAGGATGGACTTTTCTGACCTTGATCTTCATCTATCAAACGAGAAAAAGAGGTCTTCTTTGCTGAAGCTCGAGACCTTTGTCCACTCTATACTTCCGGAAGACATGTCATATTCTCAACTAATGAGCTCGAATCTGATTGCTCAAATCAGAGAGAATATGAAGGCCAAATTTAAGAGTGCCTCTCCAGCTGAACAAGCTGTGATGCTCAAGGGTTCTTTTGTACCCGTGGTGGCTGATCCCCACAAAATCAATGAAGAAGAGGAAGTAACGAGTGTCGCTTTATACAAGCATCTCGAGTTGGTCATATTAACAGATGATGATGAAGAGGAAGAAGATGAAAACATCCCTACTGATCCCAGTGATGATGAAGGGAAAGATTCTAAGGACAAAAAGGACGACGATGATGACAATCAAGGTCCTAGTACTGATGCTGGTGGACTCAAACTTACAGTTGCTGAAACTGAAATTCAAGACACTCAGCAAGCTGAACAAACACCAACGCAGCAAGAATCTCAACCTGCTCCTACTGAACCAAGTACTCAAGCACCTGTGCAAGGCGCTGATACTGAAGAAGAGTACGCCAGAAAGCGAGCCGCTTTGAAACTTGACAAAGGCAAGCTTTCTGATGCCGACTTATCTTTACTCGATGCCAAGGTCCCTGATCCAAACCTTGATGATGAAGAAGAAATGGATGAAGATTACCAAAGAGCACTTCAAAATAGTCTCCAAATTCATGCAAGGCATACGCAGAATTTGGATATTGCTCAATCTTCAGGAGTAAAGCCACATGAAGTCCCCTCCCTTCCACTTACTACTGGTGAAACTCCAGCAATTGAGTCTCAAACGTTGCCCTCAGCAACTACTCAATTAAAACCTACTACTGGTGAAACTCCAGTCGTTGAGTCTGAAGCGTTGCCATCAGCAACCACTCAACCAGAAAGGAATGAAGCTGCCGATTTAGATTCCATGGTAGCTGGCCTTGATGAATCTGAAGATGAAGATGATCTTTCAGCAAATGAGGATGATAATTCAAAGAAAGACCCCAAAGTGGTTGAAATCCCTCCTCCTGACTACGAACATGATGTAGGAGATGACTTGAGAAGTCAATTGTTGTTACAAGATGATCAATTTGCTTCTGAGCTCAAAGTTCATTCCTTGACCCAAAACTTAGTGCCGTTCCCAAACGTGGAGGATTTTACTCCAAGAATTTTGGCACTTATGGAAGTCCACAAAGCAGAAGATGATGCACTGCTTGCTGAGAATCCGCTTGATATTGGAAAGATATTGTCTACGATGCTGAGACGCACTACTACTCTTACAATAGCTCAAAAAGACATCAGTCTTTACCACAAAAGCTATGAAGAAGATGTAAGTCAAGCACTCCGGTTGGCAAAGTCTGCATTAGTCAAGGCTCAGACTTTCATTGATGATAGGTCGCAACAGAGCGCAGACATGAGGAGAATATGGTGAGTATTAAACAAGAATTGTCAAAGCTGACCTCTGATCAACAAGCAATCATTATGAAATACAACAGCCTAAGCACTCTTGCTGAAAATTGCAATGAGTTCTTCTCTTTGCACATTACTCCAATGATGCAATCCATGTCTAAGGGGGAAGATAAGCAAAAGAGATCTTCAAGGAAGAAAACCCCTACTGAAGCGCCACTGACTATAGAACCTCTTGCTGAAAGAGAGCAAAGTTCTAAAAGACAAGCAGAATCTGAGTTGAATTCAGCAAGTCCGAAAAAGAGAAAAATTGTTGCTGAAACTCAAGAATTTTGTCACACTGAAAGTCATCAAGATCCGATTAATAAAGATGATGATGATGATGACAATCAGACCATAGCTCAAGCCATAAGAGCTAGACCAATTACAGCCTTAACTCCGTCTGGCCATTCAAAGCATTTCTCTTCTGACTCTAGATCTTCAGCAAGAGATCAAGACAATGCAAAGTCAAGAAGAAAAAGGGAAAGACAGGAAGAAAAGAGGTTGGTCAGCATTGCTATTGGCTCCGGCATTGAATATACAAAGACCAGCAATGAGGAAACTACTCAGAACGTGATCAGAAACGTTCATGGTTGTTGGATCTTAAAGCTGGAAGACTTGCTGGTAAATGAGTTCTTTCCAACTGCTATACTGAACCAAATGTTTACTTGGATTGATCTCAAGGTAAAAAGAAAAGAAAGGGCTGAATCCCTACCAAGAAATATTGCTGGGAGATGGCTGAATCTAGAAGTCTTAGTAAGAAGAACTTCAATTGGTGTTGCCTATTACTCTGACCCTGTGACCAAGAAATCAAAGAAGAAACTTGGATTGATTCCTTATGAGTATTTCTATCTCACTGCTAAGGATCAAGAAGAAGATCTCCTCTGGTTAAGGAAGATTCATCCTAAAAGCATTTCAGATACACAACTTCTCCATGCCAGCAATTGGGGCATGCATTTGTGGGTAGTTCACTACATGGAAATGAATGCTGAAAAAGCATTATCATACCGCCTGCAAAAATGCAAGGATTCTTCAACTACAAGTCCGTAAGCTACTTGAAGATTACGCAAAGGACTGTATTGAATTCACTGCAATTGCTGAGAAAAGTGTAAGAGAGATTTTGAGAAAATCCTCTGAAAGAGCTTAACTCTCTGTAATAGTTCTGTTCAAGTTTTTGTTTGCTGATTTTGTGTAGTTATCTCTGATCTTTCCTGTAAACTTACTGAAAGATAACTATCAGCAATGAAGCTTTTGACTCTTATTGGTTTTTGATTATGCAATTTACTTATGCTTACTGTTTAATTATTCAAGTATGCTTGCATTAATCAACTGATTTATTCAACATCAGAAACCTCTAAAAGGGTAACAATTAATTTAGCCACGGATTGCTAACATCAAAAAGGGGGAAATTTGTTAGGAAACTTGTAATTTTGATGAGCAATTAACCATGCTAAATTAAGGAAAGTCCAGTAACTAGTACTCTTAAGGTCCATAGGAATTTAGAATTTTAAGGACATTGTAAAAGAGGAACGTTTGCTGAAGACTTAGAGTAGGTGCTAGATAGGTTAGTTTTACCGCTTATGATGTATCTTGTTTTCTGAAAAGAAATACAACCTATTGAAGCATTTGCTGATGATGTACTTTGTTTACACAAAACAAACTATTGAAGCATTTAGAACCGTTCAGAAACTTGAAGAATTCGAAGATCTGAATACTAGAAGTTTTTTGAAGACTGGTATCTACAAAGTCACATGTTGCTCAGAAAGTGGAAACTTCAGCAACAACATTGCATAATTGAAAATCTAAACGACAGAGTAGGTTGTGCTTGCTGAAACTGAGACTGACCACTTGCTGATGAACATTTGTGACCTCTTGCTGAAAGTACTTGTATTTGCGCTCCAATGTTACTGTTTGAATTTCATTCAAATGAGCATTAAATGCAAAGCTTGCACGCGAAGGACATGAATACTAGAAGACAAACAAAGGACGCTGCTGAAAGTACAAAAGCAAGATACTGGCATCTTAAGGAACAAAAAGCCTTAGAATATGAAATTCAAACGGCTCCTTATTTTCACTTTAAATAGAGGTCATCCGGCAAAGAGTTGAAGTGTGTCAACAACGTGATCAAACTCTCACTTGTGCTTAAATTCACATACCCTTCAAATACTCTTTACTGCCATTGATCCGTTCCAAGACTTAAATCTTGAAAAAGCTACTTGTGAAGAAGTAGAACTTACACGGCTAAGAAATTAGTTAAGTGTTCTTTCTTTCTTTCGAACAAGAACAAGTCTTGACACCAGAAACAATCAAACTTGTTTACTGCAAAGTATTCAAAGTTTTGTTTCTTAGATTTCTTGTTGTAACTGAATAAGTTATAATTAAGTTATCTCATCCCAAACCTCTCTAACTGAAAATACACCCTTTCAGGCGTGATATTCAGGGGGAACTTAATCGAGCATAGTGTTGCTGATTAAAAGTCCCAAGTTTGGTGGAGAACAAGGTTTCGTTCTCTAGTTAGGTTGGAAACAAAGCAAGTGTGCTTAGGTTTCTGTTTGGATCGCTCCAGATAGGTGTTGTAAGGAACCTCAAACTTATCTTAGTGGATTTTGTCCTAGAAAGGACAAAGTGGATTAGTTGAGAGATTACGCCACTCTCAGATACCACTATAAAAAGTGTTTGTGTGATTTACTTACTGTATTTAGTTTTCAGCAAAGCATATCTATCTGTACACAGTCACTCACTCACTTCACTTGTTGAAACTATCACTTACTGACAAAGCACTTAATTTATCAAAGACTTCCGCTCTCTGATTTTAAGTATCAGCAAAACTAGTTACTGAGAAGTAACTTGTGCTTGCTGAGAAAGTTAAATATGAGCAAACTCATTACTGAAAAGTAATAAGTACTTGCTGAGAAAGTTTTTAAACGACAAAAGTTTAAAAAGACTATTCACCCCCCTGCCCCCTAGTCTTTTCTTGTTGTTTAAAGGGACCAACAAAATGATTCAAAGCACAACAAGCATAATCATAACCCTAGCTATCATGTCTACATTCTACCACCAACAATCGTGAATTAGCTACTCATAACGGATCTTGAAACAAACAACATCATATGAATAACAATAACAAACATTCATAATCAGAATCAAAATAGGGAGAATTGATACAAGTTACCCTCGATTGTCACGAGACGGTGGAATGCCCAAATCTCACGGATCAAGATACAATGAAGATGAAATTGGATGTAATCATGTCTTTCTTGATGATAATCAAGCCTCTAGATAATGGATCTAAGATCTAGAGCTTCCAAGAGCTCTCCAAAGAAATTACAAAGTGAAAAAAAAAGAATCAGAAAAAGTAACTGAAAAATGTGTTTTCAAGGAGAATCCCGAATCTGTAACTGAAGCCAAGCACTTAGCTTGAGATCTGCCAAGCTAAGCGCTTGGATGCACGCTTAGCTTGGCTGCTGTTTTTGACCACTGAAAATTCAAGCTAAGGGCTTGACTGTTCCAAGCGCTTAGCTTGGCTGCTGGGTAGATTTTTGTCTTGGAAACTCAATCTTTTGCCCACGAACGGCCCTCGGGTGCCTTGGACTCGTCCTTCTCAACACTTATTGGGGCTCAAGCACTCGCGAACAAATCCACGGAGGTTGAGAAACTTCAATGGGGCAATTTTCCATAAAAATGCTCGTTTTTAGCTCCAAAAACGCCGTTTCGTACCTAAGTGCCTGAAAATGCAAAAAACACACAACGTGACACTATTCTACAAAACTAACCATAAAACTAAGCAGAAAGATAGCAAAAGAAGGTAAAAAAGACAAGATGAACGCGTCAAAAATACGTTCATCAGTAATCCAACTAAAAGTGCCTTTTTAGACAACTTATTCAGCGTCTTGAAATTTAGGTGACTTGTTTGTTTATGCCATAACCATGCTTTTTCAGAAAGGCAATCATGATCCGAGATTCGGAATTTTTCAACGATTGATGAAGACCAATCTACGGTATATAGACCTCCTGATCTTCTAGCAACCATGATAACCTTCTTTGTCTCAAAGTCACTAAGTTTACATTCATCACTTTTAATTTTGATGAAGTAACCTTTGTCAGCAAACTGACTCATGCTGAAAAGGTTAAACATTAAGATTTTTTACATAAAGAACTCCCGAAATGGTAATGCATCCTAACTTCACATCACCATAGCCTTTAGTAGAACCAAAGCCTCCACCAGCAAACCTTATTGTTGGACCTTTAGACCACCGTCTATAGTTTATAAGATTTTTCTTATTGCCCATCATGTGCTTTCCGCAGCCACTGTCAAAGTGCCAAATTGCATTGTTTGTCTCTGTGGCTGAAGTCTACACAATCAAGAGCAAACAAGTTAATTATCGAATATTGGATGTCCATTAACATGTTCAAGAAAACGTCCAGTGGAAAGCCAAGTCTTGAGTTTTTTGATCTTGATTTGTTTTCTACTTGCTGAGGAACTAGATGGTTTAGAACTGAAAGACCTTTCATCATTGTTGATCAAGTCCACTTTCTGATGTGGTGTCTTGCTTGGTTGACCCTTTTTCTTAACATACGTTTCAGTAAGTTCTTTTCTAGCAAGGTTCCTTCTAGTCCTAGCATTTTGAGTATTGTCAATACTCTTGGGCTTGGATTTGTTCAACTCTTTGAAGTATCTTTGCTGACTTTGCTTATACTCATGAAATAGTTGACTTTGCTTGGTTTTGTACCCAAGTCCACTTTTTGGAGTATGTTGTGTTTTTGTTTCAGCAACCTTACTTAATTCAGGTTTGTCAGCAAAGGTCTTCTGATTACTTTTAGTAATCTTGCCTTTAGCCTTAACAAATTACTTTTCAGCAACTTGTTTGGTGGAATGCTTTACAACATCCTTTTTCTAAACAGTTTGCTTTTCAACAACCTGTTTTCCTTTTGAAGTCTTGTTACTTTGAGTAGCAACAGCGGACTTTTTGGTCGTAGGTACTTCATTGCTTATTTCAGCAACCTTTGATTGACCAATTTGATAGAGTTCTTGTTGACCACTATCAGTCGCACAAACAAAGGTAATTCGTGATTTGTTTTTACTCAAAAGTATTACATCATCACCTTCATACGTGGCACCTAAACCTTCTTTCTGAGATGGATCTCTCAGATAAGAGTTTAGTTCAGTCAGCGTGTTAATAGCATCCGCATAAGATTTGAAATTGATTTTCATCTTTTTCATTTCTTGTATTTGAGTAAGTAACTTTAGAATTGAGGACTGATATTCTTCCAATTCTATTGCCATTTGAGCATTTTTCTATGTACCTTCAGCAACTAACTTCTTGAGATGCAATATTTCAACATCCTTCTTTTCTGACTCAACGCTCAGCAAGACGTACTTTTCAGTAGTTTGCTTAGTCAGAAGTTCAGCATTCTGTAGTTTCTCTTGCTGTTTGCTCAGAGTTTTCTCAAATCTTTCAGTTTCTCCTTTAATTCTATCAAGGTCAGAGTCATCTTCACTTTATGAATCATAGTCGGAGGTAGGATAATTTACCTAATCGACCATGAGGCAGAACTCGTAGTTTGACACATCTGGATAAGCTTCCATAGCTATTCCACATACTTCGTTGCCTATCTCTACGTCTAGAGTGGCTTCTTCTTCTTCAGTGTCTGAACTTTCTACCTCACTGTCTTCAGAGCTTGTTTCAATGGAAAGCTAGCATCGATTTTTGCTTGAAGCTTTTTCTTTTCTTCAGCAATTAAAGCCTTCTTGAACTTCTTCTTATTTTCAGCAGATTTCCCTTTCAGTAAGGGGCAATTTGCTTTGAAGTGTCCATGCTTTTTGCAATGAAAGCAAAGATCATTGGCAACTGCTGGTTCTTCGGAGGAGTTTGCTTGCTGAGCTTGCTTGTTCAGCGAGCTAGCTTCATTTGTGTACTTATGGTAGTTGTTACCAAGATGCTTTTTCAGCTCCTCTTTTGCTTTCCGCCTTTCAAGTTCCTTACTGATGAATTTTTTCATGTTTTTAACTGCAAGAGCGTTTTCATCAGCAGGCTCTTTATCATTCTTCTTTTCACAAGTTGACGGCTTGGCAGCAAGAGCAATGATTTGCGATCTTTTAGCAAACACACTTTCTCTTTGCTTTGTCTCATAGTTGACAGAACAACTCGGTTGGAGTGATATTTGGCATTCCTTGATTATAGTAGAAGTTCTGAGTGTGGATCCATTCTTGATTCAGACTTCTAATAATAGTTTTCACCTTTTTAGAATCTGAATAGAAGTTTCCAATTCCTAAGGCAGCCATCTCACTCACTAGAGTTGTGAATCTGAAATCCAAGTCTTCCAGTGACTCATTGGCACCTAGTTTGAAGTTTTGAAACTTGAACTTTAGCACTTCGAGTTTGTTTTCCTTGTTTTTGTCAGATCCAACACAAAGATCTTGAACTATTTTCCAAGCTTCCTTAGCAGTTTTGGAACCCCACAGTTTGCACTGTATAGTATCTGGAGTAGATTGAATAATGATGTTTCTTGCTTGGCCATCAAGACGGAATCTTTTGGCTTCATCTGAAGTCCATTCCTCTCTTGGCTTTAGAACGACTGTATCGACTGGTTCACCTAAGATAGTTTCCTTTCCAGCAGTATCTGTGGTTTTGTGAGGAAAACTTCTCTCAAGTTTAGTGATCTTGATTGGTCCATCGTTTATGACAGTAACCATCTCATCACTAATGGCCTCAAGATGTAGCATCATGTTGTTTTGCCATTTTCCATAGTTTTCCAACTTCAGCAAGGGAGCGTCTCCTAAAGACATCCTGTCAGCAAATGACTACCAAACTGATCAAGTGAAAGTGATTTACGGAAAGCACCTAAGGGTATCTAGGTTCAGTGCTGAAGGTTAAAGAACCTCCTGCTCTGATACAACTTGTTGGTCCCTTTAAACAATAAGAAACGATTAGAGGCGGGGGGTGAATAGTCTTTTCTAACTTTTCGTCGTTTAAAACTTTCTCAGCAAGTGCTTATTACTTTTGAGTAATGAGTTTGCTGGTACTTAAAAACAGAGTGCGGAAGTCTTGTACAATAAGTGCTTTTATCAGATAACTAGTTTCAGCAAATGAGCAGAGTGACAATGTACGATAAATGTAACTTGCTGAAAACTAAGTGCAGTAAAGTAAATCACACAAACACGTTTATAGTGGTATCTGAGAGTGGCGTAATCTCTCAACTAATCCACTGTGTCCTTTCTAGGACTGAATCCAATAAGATAAGATATGATGTTCCTTACAAATCCTATCACTAATGATTCTCAGAAACCAAAGCACACTTGCCTTGTTTCCAACCTAAACTAGAGAACTGTAACATTGTTCACCACCAAACTTGGGACTCTAATCAGCAACACTGTGCTTGATCCCCCTGAATTTCACGCCTGTTGATGAACGGAGATTTGTCGGGTCTTGATTCAGCAAATAAATTTGTAATTAGCCAAAGGCAATCCACAACTACAACGAAAACCGTAGTGTAGCAGTAGAATGACTCGAGTGTCGTTCTCTCAGGACTATAACTAGCTTTATCAAATCTAATTTAGAATATAAAAACAGCAAACAGATAGTAGAGGGGTTTCTAGCAGATAATGGAGATTGGTGATAGTATGGTCCTTCTTAACATAACGGGTCGATAATCATGCATAAATTCCTCGGTCTTGCATAGAGATCTTTGAATCAATCTAGTGTCCTGTTGCAAGTATTAAGCACTACGAAGATAATTTGGTCTGACAAGTCAATCACGATTGTCCTAATGTGTTCCGTAATTATTCAACACTTCGAAGATAATTGGTCTGATGGTCGACAAGTGTCCAATTGTGCATAATAATCAATACAACATACGAGAATTTTGGTTACAACTGATCAACGAAATAAATCAATGACACGGAGTATAATGCGCGATATAGCCATTAGCATGATTATCTTCCCTTCTCTAAGAATTCACATACTACCACCAATGATAAGTTTAGCTACTCATAATAGGCATGCAATCAACAGATATCATAGAAGAAAACATGTTGAAAGAATATAATAAGATAAGTAGAATAAAACTGTAAGATACAAAGTTACCGAAGGTTGTCAATCTCCGGATGATTGCGGTCCTACGAGCTCCAAATTGCTATGAAATAGTATCCCCTAAGCTACAGAACTCCCAGGACAGGCCCCGGGAAGTTCCTCCCTAAAACTATAGAGAGAGGTGAGAAAGTAGGTCTGGAAAGATATGATTTTCGAAGAAAAACTCAGCACTATATATAGGCCCCGAAAAACTACGGGGCGGTTCGCCCCATGGTGCGGCGGTTCGCCCCGGAGTATTTCTCGCAGAATTCCGCGTTTTCGACGCGTTTTTGGATTTCTTCACCTTTTCGAACTCGGTTTCTGACTTCTAGTAGCCTTCTAACCTCCAGATTCGGCCCCTAGACTTCAAATCCTATCCGGAAACCTTCAGATACTCCAAATAGGCTTCTGGAACACCAATTCCTTGTCAACTTCAATATAATTGCCCGGAAATCTTCGAATTTCAACCAAACCTGTAAAATAAAATCTAAAGGGAAACGTGACACTATTCTAATAAAATGTACTAAAATATAGCTAGATTAACATAGAGGATAGCTAAAATAGGTGAAAAAGACTCGAATGAAAGTGTAAAATACACATTCATCAAACTCCCCAAACCGAACCTTTGCTTGTCCTCAAGCAACTAAGCTAGACTCTAGTACAAAAAACATGCAAGACACAAAATGGAGTTTCATGCCAAATAAAATGAACTATTCTACTCAATCTATCAAATAAGATATGAACAAAAACCATATAAATCAAAGCATGAATATAGGTTGAAGAATACCTCGATTGACTTATACACACCCACATAAGCATTTATGTCAAGACAAGATAGTCTCTCGTAACATTCTCTACCTGGACCTAGTCAGTGACGACGTAATGAAGCATGCTAAGATACGAATGGTTGCCCCGTGCCTATGAAACTGAGAACTTACTGCTGTTCCACCATGTTAAGACTTTTCCTCAAAAGAGGTCGAACCAGTACTGGCTCTCATCAAACGAAGGAGGGTTCCCTATAAAAGATAACACTCCCCTATTCTACCCATCTCTCAAGTAAAGTCTTAAGCTATTCACCACTTCCTGAATGGCAGGACGAGGGTGGTCTAGAACAGATGACACTCAAGACAAAAAAGATAAAAAATAGAAAAACACGATTACGAACATTACAAAAATGGAAAAGACTCAACACTTTGCTAAACTGCTATTTGGCTTTCTTTTTTGGACCCTTCTTTGCTTTTTTGGGGTCTTTTCTTTTTTTTTTTTCTTTTTTTCTTTCCAAGTTCTTTCTTTTTTTTTTTCTTTTCTCTTTTTTTCCTGGAAATTTTTCTTTCTTTTTTCGATTTTTTTTTTTAGCCAGCAGAAGCACAACAAAAAAAGAAACAAAATGACTCACACGACTTCCCCAAACCTATTCGAAAGAATAGGTTGGAGTACAAAATTTACGGAAAAGGAAAAATGAACTCACGATACGAAAATGAAAAACAGAAACAAGTCTAATGATGGTGTAACCCCCTCCCCAAACCTATTCGGAAGAATAGGTTATAAACAAAGGATCACACAACCTCACACTACCTCCTTCCTAGGCATTTAGCAATCTCAAAGCATGGTGAAGACTTGTTGCCTCTTAGGTACATAATTACTCGGGAAAACAACCATAAGACCCTAACATGCATCATCCTATTATAAAGGCCTTCGTGAACCGCAGTAGAGAAAACACCACTAAGTGATGTCGAGACTACCAAGCTCACAAAAGTGCAATACATGAATGAGACAAGCCAAGCGAGAAAAACCTCAAACAAATTCATAGAGATGAAGCATACGATTAATGGCATAGTTAGTTGATCTACCCAATAAAAAAGTTCAAAACATTCGGCAATAAACTCCATACAAAACATGCAAAACTATCCTAGGAAAGCAGTAAACGTGCAAATGCAAAAAAATTCACGAGTTTTTCATAAGCAAGATAAGTATAGAGATAACCAGCGATAGCCTCCTCCCCAAACCTGAACGTCGTCGCTCGTCCCGAACGTCGAAAGTGGATCCAAGGTGAGAGCTAATGCTTGTATAAGTGACCTATATTACTCAATCAAACTCGTGAGATAAAATCTAAAGCGGTAAAGAAAGCGATTAAAATTCCGGGTTGCCTCCTGGATAGCGTCATTGTTTAAAGTCTTTGACTCGACTCCTGTCTGCGCCTATCTCTTCTTTTTGCGGGTACTAGGCTTCCCCTTCATTGATCTCCTTTCCATGCCACGAACCTGTGAATAAGAAAGAATATAGGCTGCAAGACCACAATAGTGAGTAGTAATGTCAAGCGGTTCAGGTGGATCAGGTATGGCTTGCAACACGTGTTGCTTGCCATCCACTTCAATAGTGCAAGTTCTTTGGTAGATGTCCATCACGGAGCGTAGTTTAGTCAAGAACGTTTGCCCTAAGAGTATGACATCCCCCGTCCCAGGTGCAGATGCCGGCATAACTACAAAATTGGTATATATAGATGCTTCACCAATCTTGACCAACACATTTTTCACAACGCCCTCGGGTCTCATAAAGGATCCATCCGCCAGTCGCACAATAGCCCTTTGCCCAGATAGTTTTCCAAGGTTGATCTTTTCAAACACATTCAAAGGGATTATGTTTGAGTAGGATCCCGTGTCTAGTGTGGCACGGACCTCTTCAAGCTCACCAATCCCTACCTTAACATCGAAACTTTTAGGGAGTGGTTCGGGATCCTCTTGCTCCTCATCACTTGTGTCAGAACCAAGGTCCTTCTCTTCTTCTTCAGCCTGTAGAAGTTCTTCCTTCATGCAACACTCGCACCTAACAACCTTCCTGATGGTGATTTCGTCAGGTACATCACCAGCCAATGTAATGGAATTCGACTTCACAGTGCTGCTAGGCAGTTTGCCTTGTTCCCTACTTGCTCCTCGGTCGATCAACTCTTGCATCTTTTGATGGGCAAGCCTAGTGCTCTCTTCCAACCTATCGAGCCTTGCCCTAGTCTTCTCGGAATCTTCTTCATAACGTTTGAGAAAACTTTGTGTGTGATCGACCATCTTTTGCAAGTTCTCCATCAGTTGAGCCGTCTTCGACTTCGGTGGCTCTTTCGGAGCGGGGTTTTCGCAGTGATCATTACCATAGTTCAACCTACTGCGGTCTTGGTTAGGTCCATAAGTTTGGTTAGCCGGTGCATATCCTTGATTGTTACGGTATCCTCTTCTCCAAAATCCACCTCGAGGATTCCTACCGTCTTGTCCGTAGCTAACTTCTTGAGTACCAAACTCCGTAGCAAAGGCTTCTTCTTCTCCTCCTCGAGCCCAGTTGCCATCATCATATGCCAACTCCGATCTACACATATGAGCCCCATGCCCATAGTTCTTGCATATTCGGCATACTTCGTTCGAAACAGTTGTTCCGGTGGCGCTCTTGAGGACTTGCTTCAATTCGTTGGTAAAACACTCGAATTGATCCCCATTCCCCCTGTACATAGGGGCTTCTTGAGTCGGTGGAGCTTCAGGTCCACGGCTCCTAACCATTGCTCTTGGGTCCTTGAACTGCGAACCCTTAGCAAGCCTTTCGAAAACTGCCCAGACGGCTTTTGCGGTTTCCTCCCAAATATTGCCTCGGCATTGGAAATCCACCACTTGTTGGTTCTCGAAGGTTAGTCCATTGTAGAAGTGTTGGACTAGGTCGGAAAGTTCAAAACCATGGTGAGGGCACTTGTTCGTGAGATCTTGGAACCTCTCGAACGCGGTGTAGATGGTCTCATCATAGTCCTGTTTGAATCCAGTGATTTGCGCTTTTAGCGCGGTAGTCAAGGTGTAAGGGAAGTATTTCTCCATGAAAGTTGAAAAAACCTTTTCCCAAGTGTCCAGCGAGCCTGCTGGAAGAGAACTCAGCCATGACTTGGCTCTGTCGCCAAGTCCCATAGCAAAAACCTTCATCCTTAACTCATCCGTTGTTATGTCAGCTCTGGGTTGTGGGAGTTGGTTGACGAAATCATCGATATCGTGCAAGTACCCCATCACATCTTCCCTTGATAAGCCATAGAACCGCGGAAGTTGTTGGAATGCGTGGTTCTTGATCTCCAGATCTCGGGTTGCAGACGAAAGAACAATCGCCGGTCCCCTCATACGATCCTTGGTGGGTTGTACCCATGCCTTCAGTGGTCTAGCTTCTGCTATTTCGTCGATTTCCTTGAAGAGACTAAGTAGAGATTCAGAGAAATCGGTTTCCTCTATTTCCTCTAGTGCGCGCCTTTCAAGTAGTCGCCTTCTTTGGTGGTAGACTCTGTCGATCTCAGCAATTGAATTAGCAAGCGGTGTACCTGCAGAACGTGTATGCGGCATACACATATGTAACAGACTAGGAAAGGTGATTAGAAACAGACTAGGAAAGCAGTATTAGAGAGAGATTAAAAAGGAAAACTAAAACTAATAGAATTAGGAATCTAAACATGAAAATATAAACAAATTAAACAGAAAAAAGGAGTATAGTCCCCGGCAACGGCGCCAATTTGATGAACGGAGATTTGTCGGGTCTCGATTCAGCAAATAAATTTGTAATTAGCCAAAGGCAATCCACAACTACAACGAAAACCGTAGTGTAGCAATAGAATGACTCAAGTGTCGTTCTCTCAGGACTATAACTAGCTTTATCAAATCTAATTTAGAATATAAAAACAGCAAACAGATAGCGGAGGGGTTTCTAGCAGATAATGGAGATTGGTGATAGTATGGTCCTTCTTAACACAACGGGTCGATAATCATGCATAAATTCCTCGGTCTTGCATAGAGATCTTTGAATCAATCTAGTGTCCTGTTGCAAGTATTAAGCACTACGAAGATAATTTGGTCTGACAAGTCAATCACGATTGTCCTAATGTGTTCCGTAATTATTCAACACTTCGAAGATAATTGGTCTGATGGTCGACAAGTGTCCAATTGTGCATAATAATCAATACAACATACGAGAATTTTGGTTACAACTGATCAACGAAATAAATCAATGACACGGAGTATAATGCGCGATATAGCCATTAGCATGATTATCTTCCCTTCTCTAAGAATTCACATACTACCACCAATGATAAGTTTAGCTACTCATAATAGGCATGCAATCAACAGATATCATAGAAGAAAACATGTTGAAAGAATATAATAAGATAAGTAGAATAAAACTGTAAGATACAAAGTTACCGAAGGTTGTCAATCTCCGGATGATTGCGGTCCTACGAGCTCCAAATTGCTATGAAAAAGTATCCCCTAAGCTACAGAACTCCCAGGACAGGCCCCGGGAAGTTCCTCCCTAAAACTATAGAGAGAGGTGAGAAAGTAGGTCTGGAAAGATATGATTTTCGAAGAAAAACTCAGCACTATATATAGGCCCCGAAAAACTACGGGGCGGTTCGCCCCATGGTGCGGCGGTTCGCCCCGGAGTATTTCTCGCAGAATTCCGCGTTTTCGACGCGTTTTTGGATTTCTTCACCTTTTCGAACTCGGTTTCTGACTTCTAGTAGCCTTCTAACCTCCAGATTCGGCCCCTAGACTTCAAATCCTATCCGGAAACCTTCAGATACTCCAAATAGGCTTCTGGAACACCAATTCCTTGTCAACTTCAATATAATTGCCCGGAAATCTTCGAATTTCAACCAAAACCTGTAAAATAAAATCTAAAGGGAAACGTGACACTATTCTAATAAAATGTACTAAAATATAGCTAGATTAACATAGAGGATAGCTAAAATAGGTGAAAAAGACTCGAATGAAAGTGTAAAATACACATTCATCAAACTCCCCAAACCGAACCTTTGCTTGTCCTCAAGCAACTAAGCTAGACTCTAGTACAAAAAACATGCAAGACACAAAATGGAGTTTCATGCCAAATAAAATGAACTATTCTACTCAATCTATCAAATAAGATATGAACAAAAACCATATAAATCAAAGCATGAATATAGGTTGAAGAATACCTCGATTGACTTATACACACCCACATAAGCATTTATGTCAAGACAAGATAGTCTCTCGTAACATTCTCTACCTGGACCTAGTCAGTGACGACGTAATGAAGCATGCTAAGATACGAATGGTTGCCCCGTGCCTATGAAACTGAGAACTTACTGCTGTTCCACCATGTTAAGACTTTTCCTCAAAAGAGGTCGAACCAGTACTGGCTCTCATCAAACGAAGGAGGGTTCCCTATAAAAGATAACACTCCCCTATTCTACCCATCTCTCAAGTAAAGTCTTAAGCTATTCACCACTTCCTGAATGGCAGGACGAGGGTGGTCTAGAACAGATGACACTCAAGACAAAAAGATAAAAAATAGAAAAACACGATTACGAACATTACAAAAATGGAAAAGACTCAACACTTTGCTAAACTGCTATTTGGCTTTCTTTTTTGGACCCTTCTTTGCTTTTTTGGGGTCTTTTCTTTTTTTTTTTCTTTTTTTCTTTCCAAGTTCTTTCTTTTTTTTTTCTTTTCTCTTTTTTTCCTGGAAATTTTTCTTTCTTTTTTCGATTTTTTTTTTTAGCCAGCAGAAGCACAACAAAAAAAGAAACAAAATGACTCACACGACTTCCCCAAACCTATTCGAAAGAATAGGTTGGAGTACAAAATTTACGGAAAAGGAAAAATGAACTCACGATACGAAAATGAAAACAGAAACAAGTCTAATGATGGTGTAACCCCCTCCCCAAACCTATTCGGAAGAATAGGTTATAAACAAAGGATCACACAACCTCACACTACCTCCTTCCTAGGCATTTAGCAATCTCAAAGCATGGTGAAGACTTGTTGCCTCTTAGGTACATAATTACTCGGGAAAACAACCATAAGACCCTAACATGCATCATCCTATTATAAAGGCCTTCGTGAACCGCAGTAGAGAAAACACCACTAAGTGATGTCGAGACTACCAAGCTCACAAAAGTGCAATACATGAATGAGACAAGCCAAGCGAGAAAAACCTCAAACAAATTCATAGAGATGAAGCATACGATTAATGGCATAGTTAGTTGATCTACCCAATAAAAAAGTTCAAAACATTCGGCAATAAACTCCATACAAAACATGCAAAACTATCCTAGGAAAGCAGTAAACGTGCAAATGCAAAAAAATTCACGAGTTTTTCATAAGCAAGATAAGTATAGAGATAACCAGCGATAGCCTCCTCCCCAAACCTGAACGTCGTCGCTCGTCCCGAACGTCGAAAGTGGATCCAAGGTGAGAGCTAATGCTTGTATAAGTGACCTATATTACTCAATCAAACTCGTGAGATAAAATCTAAAGCGGTAAAGAAAGCGATTAAAATTCCGGGTTGCCTCCTGGATAGCGTCATTGTTTAAAGTCTTTGACTCGACTCCTGTCTGCGCCTATCTCTTCTTTTTGCGGGTACTAGGCTTCCCCTTCATTGATCTCCTTTCCATGCCACGAACCTGTGAATAAGAAAGAATATAGGCTGCAAGACCACAATAGTGAGTAGTAATGTCAAGCGGTTCAGGTGGATCAGGTATGGCTTGCAACACGTGTTGCTTGCCATCCACTTCAATAGTGCAAGTTCTTTGGTAGATGTCCATCACGGAGCGTAGTTTAGTCAAGAACGTTTGCCCTAAGAGTATGACATCCCCCGTCCCAGGTGCAGATGCCGGCATAACTACAAAATTGGTATATAGATGCTTCACCAATCTTGACCAACACATTTTTCACAACGCCCTCGGGTCTCATAAAGGATCCATCCGCCAGTCGCACAATAGCCCTTTGCCCAGATAGTTTTCCAAGGTTGATCTTTTCAAACACATTCAAAGGGATTATGTTTGAGTAGGATCCCGTGTCTAGTGTGGCACGGACCTCTTCAAGCTCACCAATCCCTACCTTAACATCGAAACTTTTAGGGAGTGGTTCGGGATCCTCTTGCTCCTCATCACTTGTGTCAGAACCAAGGTCCTTCTCTTCTTCTTCAGCCTGTAGAAGTTCTTCCTTCATGCAACACTCGCACCTAACAACCTTCCTGATGGTGATTTCGTCAGGTACATCACCAGCCAATGTAATGGAATTCGACTTCACAGTGCTGCTAGGCAGTTTGCCTTGTTCCCTACTTGCTCCTCGGTCGATCAACTCTTGCATCTTTTGATGGGCAAGCCTAGTGCTCTCTTCCAACCTATCGAGCCTTGCCCTAGTCTTCTCGGAATCTTCTTCATAACGTTTGAGAAAACTTTGTGTGTGATCGACCATCTTTTGCAAGTTCTCCATCAGTTGAGCCGTCTTCGACTTCGGTGGCTCTTTCGGAGCGGGGTTTTCGCAGTGATCATTACCATAGTTCAACCTACTGCGGTCTTGGTTAGGTCCATAAGTTTGGTTAGCCGGTGCATATCCTTGATTGTTACGGTATCCTCTTCTCCAAAATCCACCTCGAGGATTCCTACCGTCTTGTCCGTAGCTAACTTCTTGAGTACCAAACTCCGTAGCAAAGGCTTCTTCTTCTCCTCCTCGAGCCCAGTTGCCATCATCATATGCCAACTCCGATCTACACATATGAGCCCCATGCCCATAGTTCTTGCATATTCGGCATACTTCGTTCGAAACAGTTGTTCCGGTGGCGCTCTTGAGGACTTGCTTCAATTCGTTGGTAAAACACTCGAATTGATCCCCATTCCCCCTGTACATAGGGGCTTCTTGAGTCGGTGGAGCTTCAGGTCCACGGCTCCTAACCATTGCTCTTGGGTCCTTGAACTGCGAACCCTTAGCAAGCCTTTCGAAAACTGCCCAGACGGCTTTTGCGGTTTCCTCCCAAATATTGCCTCGGCATTGGAAATCCACCACTTGTTGGTTCTCGAAGGTTAGTCCATTGTAGAAGTGTTGGACTAGGTCGGAAAGTTCAAAACCATGGTGAGGGCACTTGTTCGTGAGATCTTGGAACCTCTCGAACGCGGTGTAGATGGTCTCATCATAGTCCTGTTTGAATCCAGTGATTTGCGCTTTTAGCGCGGTAGTCAAGGTGTAAGGGAAGTATTTCTCCATGAAAGTTGAAAAAACCTTTTCCCAAGTGTCCAGCGAGCCTGCTGGAAGAGAACTCAGCCATGACTTGGCTCTGTCGCCAAGTCCCATAGCAAAAACCTTCATCCTTAACTCATCCGTTGTTATGTCAGCTCTGGGTTGTGGGAGTTGGTTGACGAAATCATCGATATCGTGCAAGTACCCCATCACATCTTCCCTTGATAAGCCATAGAACCGCGGAAGTTGTTGGAATGCGTGGTTCTTGATCTCCAGATCTCGGGTTGCAGACGAAAGAACAATCGCCGGTCCCCTCATACGATCCTTGGTGGGTTGTACCCATGCCTTCAGTGGTCTAGCTTCTGCTATTTCGTCGATTTCCTTGAAGAGACTAAGTAGAGATTCAGAGAAATCGGTTTCCTCTATTTCCTCTAGTGCGCGCCTTTCAAGTAGTCGCCTTCTTTGGTGGTAGACTCTGTCGATCTCAGCAATTGAATTAGCAAGCGGTGTACCTGCAGAACGTGTATGCGGCATACACATATGTAACAGACTAGGAAAGGTGATTAGAAACAGACTAGGAAAGCAGTATTAGAGAGAGATTAAAAGGAAAACTAAAACTAATAGAATTAGGAATCTAAACATGAAAATATAAACAAATTAAACAGAAAAAAGGAGTATAGTCCCCGGCAACGGCGCCAATTTGATGAACGGAGATTTGTCGGGTCTCGATTCAGCAAATAAATTTGTAATTAGCCAAAGGCAATCCACAACTACAACGAAAACCGTAGTGTAGCAATAGAATGACTCAAGTGTCGTTCTCTCAGGACTATAACTAGCTTTATCAAATCTAATTTAGAATATAAAAACAGCAAACAGATAGCGGAGGGGTTTCTAGCAGATAATGGAGATTGGTGATAGTATGGTCCTTCTTAACACAACGGGTCGATAATCATGCATAAATTCCTCGGTCTTGCATAGAGATCTTTGAATCAATCTAGTGTCATGTTGCAAGTATTAAGCACTACGAAGATAATTTGGTCTGACAAGTCAATCACGATTGTCCTAATGTGTTCCGTAATTATTCAACACTTCGAAGATAATTGGTCTGATGGTCGACAAGTGTCCAATTGTGCATAATAATCAATACAACATACGAGAATTTTGGTTACAACTGATCAACGAAATAAAGCAATGACACGGAGTATAATGCGCGATATAGCCATTAGCATGATTATCTTCCCTTCGCTAAGAATTCACATACTACCACCAATGATAAGTTTAGCTACTCATAATAGGCATGCAATCAACAGAAATCATAGAAGAAAACATGTTGAAAGAATATAATAAGATAAGTAGAATAAAACTGTAAGATACAAAGTTACCGAAGGTTGTCAATCTCCGGATCATTGCGGTCCTACGAGCTCCAAACTGCTATGAAAAAGTATCCCCTAAGCTACAGAACTCCCAGGACAGGCCCCGGGAAGTTCCTCCCTAAAACTATAGAGAGAGGTGAGAAAGTAGGTCTGGAAAGATATGATTTTCGGAGAAAAACTGAGCACTATATATAGGCCCCGAAAAACTACGGGGCGGTTCGCCCCATGGTGCGGCGGTTCGCCCCAGAGTATTTCTCGCGGAATTCCGCGTTTTCGACACGTTTTTTGATTTCTTCACCTTTTCGGACTCGGTTTCTGACTTCTAGTAGCCTTCTAACCTCCAGATTCGACCCCTAGACTTCAAATCCTATCCGGAAACCTTCAGATACTCCAAATAGGCTTCTGGAACACCAATTCCTTGTCAACTTCAATATAATTGCCCGGAAATCTTTGAATTTCAACCAAAACCTGTAAAATAAAATCTAAAGGGAAACGTGACACTATTCTAATAAAATGTACTAAAATATAGCTAAATTAACATAGAGGATAGCTAAAATAGGTGAAAAAGACTCGAATGAAAGTGTAAAATACACATTCATCACCTGTAAAAGGGTGTTTATCAGTTAGAGAGGTTTGGGATGTGATGACTTGAATATAACTTTTCAGTTATAACAAGTTATCTAATGAAACATAACAAGTTATCTAATGAAACACAACTTGTAATACTTTGTAGTAATCAAGTTTGTTGTTTCTGGTGTCAAGACTTGTTCTTGTTCCAAAGAAAGAACACTTAACTAATTTCTTATCCGTGAATGTTCTACTTATTCACAAGTAGCTTTTGTGTCAAGCTTAAATCTTGGAACGGATTAATAGGCAATAAAGAGTAGAGAAGGATTTGAGTGTTTAAAGCACAAGTGAGAGTTTGATCACGTTGTTGACACACCTTCTACTCTTGCCTGATGACCTCTATTTATAGTGTATCAAGGGAGCCGTTTGAATTTCAAATTCTAAGGCTTTGTACCTCAAGATGTCACTATCTTGCTTTTGTACTTTCAACAGCGTTCTTCATTTGTCTTCTTGTCTTCATGTTCTTCGCGTGCCTACTTTGCATTTAATGTTCTTTTGAATGAAATTCAAATATGAACGTTGGAGCTAAAATGCAAGTACTCTTCAGCAAGGAGGTCACATATGTTGGTTTCAGCAAGCATAACCTACTCTGTCATATAGATTTTGACTTATGCAAACTGTTGCTGAAATTCTCACTTTCTGAAGCAACATGTGCCTTTGTAGATACCTTTTCTCAGAATTCTTCTCAGTCTTCAGTCTTCGAATCTTCAACTTTCTGAGCGGTTCTAGGTCTTCAATAGTTCGTTTCTAAAAACAAAGTACATCATCAGCAAACAAAAGAACCTAACTAGTACCTACACTAAGTCTTTCAGCAAACGTTCCTCTTTTACAATGTCCTCAAAATTCTAAGTTCCTATGGAATTTAAGAGTACTAGTTGCTGGACTTTCCTTATTTTTTAAACGGCAAATATTACAACTACTTCTACGCTACTACTATACAATATCCTAAAACCACCTTATATCTCCACACCAAAACTGCCTTATGTCTCCGTTGGGGATCGAACCAAGCACCTCTCCTTCACTATCCCACTGGACTTTCCTTAATTTAGCATGGGTAATTGCTCATCAAAATTACAAGTTTCCTAACAATATCCTTCATTCTTCCTCCACATATATGATTTCTCCCCAAACACGTTGAGAATGGCCATCATGGATCAGGGTGAGATCTCCTCCCAGTGGATTGTTAAGTTCCATGGACAGTTTCCGCCGGGTGAGTTGTGCAACTGGAATGCTCTGGCTTGCAGGGACCACTGGCCTCTTCACCTTGTCGATGTACCACCTCAGGCCATAAACTTCTATAGCACCAATCCTTCTTGCTCCCATCATTATGAGATCCTGGTGCTTTATCATTCCAACAATGTGCAGACCATATGGAGCATAAGACAGAGGGAAGCTGGTAGGAATCTCACGCGGAATCTTGTACAGGGTCTCCATCTGGTTTTTCTGTGGATTCAAAGCCCTGTTGCATTCAACATCCTGCATGTACACCGTTGCCATCCATTGTCCATATTGGTTGCAGTTCCTAGAAGGAAGGGCTTCTTGCAGAAACATCATCTCGGTGGCCATGAAAAGATCCTCCGGTGGGTAAGAAGTTGGGTCGATGTTGTGGATGTATCTGGGTACTGTGGATGATCTGGCATAAAATGGCAATACAAGTTTGATCAATTACTTGACAAATAATAAAACATTATTGAAATAATGAGACACACACCTACACTTCCTATATGTGTAAATATAACAGATACAACACTCACACTAAAAAGATGTATTAACATGCCATTTTGTTTTTTGCAGATGTAACCTCAGATAGAACATTGATACTTTGTAATCCAACTGTTTGAGGTTTCTCTCTATATCTAAGAATTGAAGTATATCAGTAAACATGACATGGAAATCAATAATCATGAACATGCAAATGACTTAATCATCATGTAGTGAATAGCTGCAGCAAATGTCATACATAAGTTTTCATTTTATGTCTATTAATCCCTGGAAAATCAAACAATCAAAAGAATTATGCAGTCTTCATGCATCAACCAAAACATATTAGAAATGTCATGGATAGGAGCAGCTTTGTATTTACAAAACAAATCAGAAATCTCAATAAGGATTTAATCAATAAAGCACAAGACAAAGGTGGATCAGCTGTAAACATGTATAAAGCATCTCGAATATTTATTCAATCAAATTCATGCAAGGAATGTCATAACTCAATTTAACAACACTTTAAAATTCTCATATAGATTCCCAACCTTCTTATGCACACAGGGCACTCAACAAACCAGATCTAATCAAGCATTTTTCTAAATAATGTAGACTACTACATTATAAATTAGATGTTAAATCATGAGTTATCAAAGGGGACTTGTCTTAAACACTTCACAAATACAAAATTCTAGAAGAACAAGAGAACATTGATGCAAGGGATAGAATGAAATGGAAAAAGACAAATATCACATACTTTTAAGGGAGATCCACATCAATAATCAAGCGGAATTAAAAAAAAAAAACTAACTAACTAGGCAATAATTGAATCTTTACTAAATTAGTCAAACTGAAACTAGTTATACACAACTATAAAGAATGCAATGCCATGCAATTGCAAATTAGGCTAATAACACACATAATATGCGAATTCCATATAAAAGTGGCAAGAATTCAAGAAGCAGAAAGATATGTAATAGGGGCGAGATAAAAATAACAAATCCTTGTCCCTCCGTGGCCCTGGTCGAGGTCCCCTCCGGAGATCATAAGGCGTTCCCGGTCCAGTTCCGTTACCAATGTGGATGCAAGGATAGACATCGTCGGACTCGGCGACCATTGTCTTCTCACCGATTGACAAGAGTCGTAAGGGTTTCTTGTAAACTTCAAGAGCTCTCTGTGTGTATTGATTTTTGTATGTTAATGTGGTAGAATAGTAAAGGAGAGTCTATTTGTCTCTCCTCGGAAACTCACACAAGCCAATTGGGGAAAGATATTGCATGGAATAAAGTAGAATATGATAGTTTATATTATATAAAAATAGCAAAAATGTTAAAAACAAATATGTTTATTTTAATAAATAAGGTTGATGAATTAATCCATATATCGAATACTCTTACGAAGGTTGGTGTTTTATTAGATTTTCTGTGTTAATAATAATAATAATAATAATAATAATAATAATAAAATACCCCTTTAGTTCAAAGATACCAAAATGATCTTACGCACTCGAACACGACCAAACAATCCACGGTTTTCAGAAAAACACAAATTACTGTTTTACCCTTAGCTTCTGAAATTACCAAAATACCCTCGCAAATAAATTGCAAAACGGTTTCAAACTTTCGACAATATCAGAACAGTCCTCAAAGACAAACTCGATTTAACAATTTAGTCCAGAAAGTATGAAATTACCATTTTACCCTCAAAACAGAAATTGCAGAAAAATCCCTTTTGAAAACAGAAGCAAAGATCAAACGTCACAAGTTCCAGATTACGCATAACAAGTCCTCAGTCAACACTGGTCAAATATAAGTTGCAAAAAGGTCCTTCAAATTTCCTAAAATCCCAAAACAGTCCTCACAGTCTCCCAATATTACAATTAAATCCACAAGGTTTCAGAGTTATCAAATCAGTCCCCCAAAAAAAAACATAAAACCACAAATCGGTCCTCTATCAGTCAAAATCAATCCAATGCAGTCCTAAATCGATATTCTAACAGTCAATAAAAGGTCCAAGTCGATCCAGGGGTAAAATGGTCAAGTCCAGATTTTGTAGGGGTAAAAGGGTCCAGAATTCAAAAATAAGAAAACAAACGAAGAAGAAGAAAAGGAATCAAGATTTACCTTTGAATCGGACACGAGAACAAATCCGTCAACAAACCAAAATACGGGATTTGAATCCCAAAAAAATTGAATTAGTGATGATTCTCTCGAAAAAGGAAAATGAACGAGATGGATTTGATAGAACAAATCCCGAACAGATCGAGGCTTACCAAAAGGATGGACCGACGGGTGAACGGAGCAGAGAACCGAAACAAGCGGACGGTAGGGAGCTTAGCGCACGTGACGGGAGAGAACCGAGCCGGCAGGGACTGTGCGAACTGAAACGGAGCAAAACGGCTCCGGTTGTCGACGACGATGGGTGATGATGATTTAATGATGATGATTATGGTGGGTTTAATGATGATTGATGAAGATGAAGGGAGATGATGATGAAAGATGGCAATGGAAGGAAGTGATGAGATGAGGATGATGATTCTGGATGGTGAGCGAGAGAGAAGAGAGAGTATTATCAGCTTCTTTTCTTTCTTTTTCCCATGGTGGCGTGAAGTGGGAAGGGGGTAGGGTTAGGGTTTAGCTGATGGGCCTCAATACAATGGGCCAGACTTGGGCCAAACGAGATGGATCAAAACAAAGGGCCAAGTCTAGTCTTGCAATGAATTAATAACTAGTCCGAATCTGAAATCACGAACGGTCCACTAAATAATAAAGTCTTGTAGTTCGAATTCGATAACGCGAGAAGTGAATTAAATAATTATCGAACAAAATAAATTACTCCGATAATTAATTAATTAAATAAAGTAATTAAATAATAAAATAATAAATAAAAAAAATACGGGCTGTTACACTCCACCACCCTTAAAAGAAGTTTTGTCCTCGAAACTTAACTAGCGTAAAACTAACGAACGTGGAACGGAGAAACGAAAGTCTTCAACGTCAAACGCCGGATGAAAGGATAAACTCGCAAGTTAAAAGTTAATAGAAGTCGAAACTAGCCTAAAGGAAACGAAGCCTACCTCTACAACCAAACGCTTCCAAGTAACAAGTCCCCAACAAGCCCGTACCTAACCTTTAAATGAATCTATCCTAGCAAAAGAAGTGCAGTTCGATAAACACACACGACTTAGAAGAGGTTTGTCCAAACGTGCGTACCTTTTGCCACATTTGCTGACCGAGCCTCATGTCCAACCCCACTGTAGACCTTCCCCTTCGTTGTTGCACCATCTCCTTGGTTTTTCGCAAACGTGCTACAAGGCCGTCCTTCCTTAACTAGAGAGCGACGCCTCGAACATCTGTGCACCTTATGATCTTTGCTGCCACAAGCCAATCACCAACCCTTCTTCTTCCAGCAGTTTTCTTCCTCGTGAGTTGTTCCTCCACAGAAATTACACTTTATGCTAGTTGAATCTCCGGTAATATCATCGAGTTGACGGGGTCGACTTTCCCGCTGATTGCGAGGACACTTGGATGGAGACGGACGATCCTCGCCACTCACGTGATCAGAACCCCTTTATCCCGATCGATGAGATTCATAGCTCTCAAGCTCTCCTAATCTGTTCTCTACTTCAGCAGCTCTTTCCACGGCCTTCGCGTAAGTTGACATCTCGATTCCAAACAGGTTGAATTTGATCTTAGGCTTCAATCCTCGTACAAAGCACCTCATCTTTTCCATTTCTTCATTTTGGAGGTGTGGCACATACTTCAACAATCTCGTGAATTTAAGTTCATACTCGGACACCGTCATCTTCCCTTGTCTCAACTTTTAAAGTCACTAATTCTCCTCATACGGACATTACGGGGAACATACTTGTCCACAAATTCCGTCACAAAATTCTCCCATGTGTGAGGTTTTCCTTCTCTCCTCCATCGTGCATCAACGGTGACCCACCAACGGCGTGCTAGTCCATCGAGCTGAAACACTGCAAGCTCCACCATTTGTGCAGCGTTGGTGTGCAAGATACTAAACACATCCTCGATGCCCTCAATCCACACTTCAGCTTTCCTTGAGTGGGATGATCCTTCAAACCTTTCCGGGTGGAAACGAGCGAACCTCTCAGCTGCCGACAACGTTAGAGTTTCTTGATGTGGCATAATTGACGGCGCGATCGCACTTGCTACTTGGCGGGAGGCATTTGCAGCTGCGACCTTCTGCTGCATCAAGTCTTGTGCAATGGCATCATTGGCGGTGTGGTTGTTGCTGCTGGTAGCGCGAGTGTTGTTCGCTGAAGCCATCCTATCGCAATTAGTCTAAGATCAGTAACGTGATTAACGTCCTCAAGCGTGGCGTAACGTGAACTAAGGCACTAACTTAAGTCAATCTAACGTGAACGAGCAGGAGACGCGTAAAAGTAAACAAGATTACTAAAGGTCAAATTCAAACTGGGGGGTCAAAAGGAAGATAGCAACTAATCACTAAGTAAATCCTCGAGTGTGTCTAACCTAGCATGCAAGGCAAACATAAATTGAAGAAGCAATGATAAAACATAAGTAGCAAATTCATATGTTGTAGAAAAGATTCATAAACATTAAGCATGCAATAAAAGCGTTCTATCATAAAGTGATCCATCATTTGACCTCGGTTAACACGAATCACTCAAACAGTCGGCCGCCTGCCACTGATTTGTGTCGACTTCGGTTAAACAATAGATTACTGTATGACAGAACCAAGCAAGATCATGTGTGAACTTCAACAAGTAAAATAAATGCATATATAAGTGTTTAAACCTTAAAACATGCATCAATTGACATTATAGTACATACTTTTAAACAAATACTCATGCATTTAGATGAAATAATATAATCGGCTTAACGAAAACGAATGAAGTAGCAATAGTAAGCTGGTGAACTTAGTAGAAGTTAAACAGGATGAACAACAAGGCAGTTTCGAAGGACAAAACAGTAGAACAGGTGACGTGCAAACGGAACAGCTCAGAGTTAGTGCGGAAGACTAAACGGCATAAGAGATGGAAAAATAACAACTCAACCTATCCAGCGACTCGGACCCTCACACACACCCCATAGGCCAGAAGTGAAAGTATATATGTCCTAGAGACAACCAACATTAAGGACAATATGTACTTTATCGCATTCAGCTTATTGGTATTTAATTATGTTACATTTATTTAAGCATACATAAATACAATTGGCATTACATTTACTGAATAGATTATTTGGTTGTTTGAATTATTCTGTAAGATGTTCCCAAGGACTAAAGATAATTACCAAGTTAGTGGGAGCTTGTGTGTAAGAACTTAAGTCCTAAAATTAGCCACTAGTTGATGGTCATTGAGATATGGGATATCAATGATGCGATAGAGACTAGCATATGTTGCGTCAAATCCTTCGAGGATGTAGTAGTTCTCACTGCTGCGAATAGCTTGGTTATTCATGATGGACACATGGACACTTTGGAGAGTGTTGGCATACCCAGCCGAGAAACCATTTGGTAAATTTTATTTAAGTGTCTATGGGAGTATCGGATTGTAGGGTGATGTAATAGTCCTCAGACTTGAGGTCAATACTACATCATATGTGGAATAATATACTTTGACCATGCGCAACGCTTGCACTCTTAAAGTAGGGTAGATACGGCATGCGTTGGGTATATTCGGAAGCATATGGTGTGAGTGATTGGATCAAGATCAGGATTCATTCCTCCGAATAGATTCAAGGAGAGAATACTCTACATCTCATATTTAGTGCGATCATTAGTCAGTGGCCACTGCAAAGATATATGTCAAAATGGTATTTGGACATAATCATCTAGATCGACTAAGAAGATAGAGAGACAATGGATGGGTTATTGGAATAGACACTAATCCATATTCTAGACTCATTCGAGTATTCGAGAATGAAAGGACCGTATCATCAAAGTACTCTACATTACAGGCAGTTTGTATCTCCTCAACAAACGTTCCTTACATATTAGTATTGTCTAGTGACGATTGTCTAGGAATATTCATTGGGCCTTGATTTGATCATTGCATGATATGTGAGGGCCTATGGGTCATATACAACTAGGTGATGATTCTCCCGATTAAGCATTAGGGTAAATTAAATGTCAATTGAATTGATAACATTTGATTTGCTATTGTCAAGGATATTTCATTTGATGGAAATCATTAATTAAGTTAAAACTGAATTTATAACTTAATTCATATATTAAATAAATATCAATTGGATTGGTAAATATTTAATTTAATATTATTGAGAATGATTCTATTTGATAGTAACAACTAATTAGTTAAGTTGAATTGGATTCAATGGATTAATTTATACTTTAGAAAGTAAATTAATTAAATTAGATTTAATTAATAAAAGAAGAAAAGAATAATTAGATTAAATTGGATTTAATTAATTAAAAGTTAGAATGTGCATTTGAACCAATTTAGAATGAGGTTCAAGTGTTAAAAGCCCAAAAGAAAAGGATTGATAGTGATGGGCTTCGAACCCATGACCTCTAGCTTATTAGCTTGCACACATACCAACTGGGCCAGGCCCATGTAAAACCCTATTGCTGCGTTTTGTCTATCTATAGTTGCGGCTGCAGTAGATAGAAGATGAAGTGTGGACAAAACGTGTTGTAGCTTGTTTGTGGCTTATAGCTCTCCTCCTCTTTTGGATTTCTTACACGGTTGTATTCGTTCTAACTCTTTTCTTTTCTTCTTTGATTAATTCTCAATTATATTATTATGATCTTTGAGATTTCTTGTTTTTCTTAATGTAGAGATTTTGAATATGGATTTCCTAGCATCCATGGAGGATTCATCAACGAAGAATTGAACTACGTTTGACTTGATCCTGAGGGTACGTAGGCAGCTTAGAATTGTTCTGAGTTCAGTCACAATCTTCAGAAGATAATCAAATGATTAGATCAATGATTAATGGAAGCTGGAAGCTGGATAACGGGTATATTATTTATGTGGAGCATGTTAAATAATCATTCAATCGATGATCCATGTAGAAAAATTTTCAAATTCCGCTGCATTAACCTTAGAGGTAATTTCCTACAATTACTAACAGTGGTATCAGAGCTTGATTGAATGATTTATTTATATGTTATTTTATGATTATTGTAGTTTAACTTTGGAGATTTATAATTTGTTCTCTAATTAGATGGAGTATTGAAATTTCGGAAATTGGTTTCTTTATTATGACGTCCACTGTGTCTCTATAAGTAAGTAGTAGTATTAAACTAGGTTTAATACGTGCTAATTGGGTTTGTGATCTATAAACGAAGGATTTATCACAAAGCTAAGAACTGGGTTTCTGTTGTTGAAGATGACTTCTTCTCTGGCTCTCTATCTTCACCAAGACCAGAAAATGGATTTGCCTTTTGCTGGGTTTATTGGAAACGAATGAACTTGCATCCGTTGTCGACCCATTATCACCTCCATCGACAAACAAAGGAGCTGGGCTCCGTTCGGCTCCGGCCCGATTCTCAGCCTCCTACCGGCGCTTCCTTCATCTCTCCATCAAGACCACTGGAGCTCGGCTCCGTTTGCCCCATCTCACCGGAAACGCGAACAGGAATCGTGATTCGGACTAATCGATTCGATCGATCAAATAAAAAAAAAAAAAAAATTTGGGATTTTGATTCTTGGAATGAATCCTATTCGAATTGATGATGAGTCTTATGGATGGATGATGTTTACTAGTGGATTGATTGTTGGATTCGTGTTTGGAACTCTAGCATTGATGTGGAAATCGAATTCGAAACTGTAACTCCATTGTTGGACTTTCTTGCAAGCTTTTGGAAACTTGCGGGGACCTGACTGCATATTTTCAAAAGGCCACGGACTGAATTGAATGTAATAAAGGTACTGGGGTTGGTTTGAAGGATGCAAAAGATAAGGGACTTCTGTTACAATTTGACATATTATTCTGTCTTATTGTAGCTGAGGCCCCTGTACTGTTGAAACTACTAATTTCAGTTCTTAAAATTTTAAAACCTCAATTCAGTCCACTAAAATTAGATTTTATACTTCTGGAAATTTAAAATGGATCCCTATAGTTTTAGAAACTTAATATTTAATTTATAAATAGTTTATAAATTACATTTAAATCCTACTATTACTCTTGGAGGTTTATATTAATATTTAGAGACATGCTTGAGATAGTCTATAAGTTTAAATATTAATGTATTCTTTAGAAGATTATATTAATGTGAAAACTTGTTGAATTGTTTGTAAATTTATGGAAAAGTCATAAATTATATTTATGACTTATAAATTATTATAAATTGGATTTATAATTTATTCTAATTTCTGGGAAATTAGTAGATGTTTTATTTTTGAAGTAAAACATTTATTACTTTAGAAGTATAAGATGAGACAAATTATATTTTCTTGCAAACTTTAACTCACAATTACTTGCTCACACATCTTTGAATGTGTATATGATTTACTTTAATTTACTTAAAAGCAGTATAGCACTTTATGTCCGCTATTTATGGGTAGGCGGCACCCACTAGTTTCCGGACCGCATCTGTCATATGCATGGGTAGGCGGCACCCATTACTTGCTTGTCCGCATATTGTATGCATGAGTAGGCGGCACTCATTATTTGTTTGCCCGCGAATTGTATGTGTGGGTAGGCGGCGCCCAATATTTGATAGTTATCTAAGATCTTGTTTAAGCGATTAAATACCCCGACATAAATGTTTCCCATCTAAAATTTAAGTATTGATTTGATCGCACGACGTCACCCATCATAATTGAATGATGAATGGAACCATCTAACCTCATGAGTAATATGCACCATAGTGCTTACTCTGTTTGCCGATGGAAAGTCTCTTTCATAGGTCCATAGTTGCTACTGTGTGATGGTTGTGACTTACTTGGGCTATGTTGAGTCGCCATAGCGTCAGGCATAGCCTATAGGACGTCGATCAAAGTAGCTTTGGTCAACCAAGAGTTGTATCGTACAATTGGTTTAGATACCTACCTTATTTGGCTATTACAGTGATCAGCCATAGCAGGGGCTGTAGTAGTGCAAATTTGGATCTTGGCCATTAAGATTCATATTAGAAATGAATCCGTATTCTTCCAATGGGGTCGGTGAATATGATAAAATTAATGGAACTAAATAAGTCAAAAGACCTTGTTTATCTAGTCGCTGAATGAGGATATTGTGAATTGTTATTTAATTAGAGTTAAATTTAATTCACGCTTTATTTACATTATGTTTTATAAGGTTGTTGTAGAATGGCATTTGATGAGTACTATTAGTTTGATTCATTTACCAATGACATTTTGATTGTACTGTTATTTGCGTTTGATTTAATTGAGTTTGTCTTGGACAAGCACGTACCCAAGATTGTCTTGTGTTTGAATTTGAGTTTTTTCGAGTTGGACAAGAATACTTATATTAAATACAAGGACAACTAGGTAACGTATTCGACTTAGGCGTGTGTGGTACACAAGTAGCTTGCACAACATGAGAGTATGAATACATTATAGAAAATACCTCTCAGGACATGTATGATGAGCATTGACATTGGTCAACCACTATTCTAGAGTTTGGCTAAACCAGTGGGAGTACAAGTTCTTATGATAGTCAATGCGTATTATCTTTAAATGTTGAAATTTGATTTCTCTTCACATGTTCTCATATTGTTTGGAATAAGAAAGTCAATTGAGAATGTTGAAATTCTTAGAGAATAGTGCTTAACATTTCTTCAATTGATTTCCTTTCAATTCTCTTCATGTTTTGTATTAATTTCATAGTGAATATTAAATACAATAGAAGTGAGATTGACTAAAGCTGCTTACTACTCATAATCTTTTGCAAGAACATCATCCATGGGTAAATGATGCTCATAGTGAGCAGTTCTATCAAACGAATCCGTAAGGAAAGAAAGGTAGAATAAATATACTAAGAGATTCTCTAAGTATATTTCTATTTATCTCAAAGATGACCATGAAAGTAAGAGTAGATGTCTAACGAATAATACACTCTATTGCAATTATAGTAATTCAATAAGAGTATGGGTAGCAAAGTTTAATTCCTTGAACCTAAAGCAATTATTGCTTAAAGATTGAAGGATATTATTGCGTATTGATAACTGGTTATGTCTATGAAGTAATTTTAGTATTGGATACTATTTTACATGTGAAATTAATTGTTAGACTATTGATTTCATCTATTAAGAACATAACTTCCATACTTGTTAAGACGTTAGTGGATTTACCTGTTATTTAGTCACACTAATAGTATAGAGGTAGACGTCTTCAAGAACATGGATCAAAAGTTCTTAACCATAAGAAATGACTTTCTCAATATACACGATAAGAAGACCAACATAACAAACCAATTTCCCAAAATTATGTTATTTGTCAACTTGGTTGAACTTGTGAGATAAGAATGACAAGTGTTATGTACGTTAGACTACTTGACACCATTTGTTTTGAAACATATGGGTTTTAATCTTATCTTATAATTGTTATTCACTTGATCTTTCTAGAAAAAGGATGAATACCAAATAGCAATTTGAGATGACACACATTGCAAGGCATGTGTGAGCATTCAAATTGGGAAATGTCCTAATTCACCATGTGCTTTATATTTTCCTTGGTCGTCTAAACACTTGCGCTTGAGAAGATGCAAGTTCATTGCCCATGAGAAGTACAAAGTCACAATGTTGAATAGAATATAAACATGTTATATGAAGTATTTTATTCTTTGATTGGGGTCAATAGAATAGTACTTACGACATGGTTATGGACTGTTATAAAAGGGCCACGGGTTCTAATAGAGTGGAATTAATTAAACCTTGTTAGACATGGTTAATCCCATGATGGGTTCCATTGAAATGGAAATGCTATGTTCGACATAGATTAACCCATATACTTTGTTACACGTGCAATTGAAGCTCAATATGTATCCAAATTATATCCTTACTAAATCAGTCTTAGAGACACATAATAGTTATGTTGTTAGATTATTTATTACATAGGTGAAAATGGGGTTGTCCCACATATGTATTAAAGTTCTTCATGATTAATAGGATTTTAGAATGTGTTAATTTGTGAAACTTTATCTCTATCTTTATAAGAGACAAATTGGATGTTGTTTCTTAACACATGCTATTCTTTCAGGACTTGGAGTTTACAAGGAATAAACTAGATAGAAGTACAAAATTTAAAATGGGTTTCAAAAGCACAAATTAACTAATGAGGCTGATAACTTGTCAATTAACTATGACAAAGATTAAGAGGAAGAGTCAACGGTGCTTGAGGTTAGTGGGGGTATGTTACTTGATAATGCTCATTATAAGCTAATGAAAGCATTTGGAGAGTAATCTTTTTATGAATAAGTTATTCCCATAAGTTGAAACAGTGCAACTTAGAAGTTACACACTCTTCTTTGTAAGGTTAGCATTTGAGTGCTACCTTGATCACTATAACTTATTGGGTGTCCCAATATTAGAGTGCCTCATAACATTCAGGATAGTTAAACGAATTCGAACGCAAATGAACAAACTCCTAGGTTAAGTACATTGTCGTGACAAATTGAATTGTATGGAATCCTTTGGAAGGATCACGATTATTTACTTCCATGCTTGCCGGGATGAGTTTATAACTTATAGCTAACAAAATGATATTTGATATCGATTTTGAGAGGTGGCTTAAAGCCATAGGATCTTAAGAGATGGACTAGAGATTACTTAAGGTTAGAACTTAAGTAAATTCATATTTTATTATTACATAGTAGTAGTTTCTTTCAAGAAAGTATTATATCAACAACGGAGTCTATGCCTACATAGTGTAGGACAATCAAAATTATATAGTTGAGTCTGGAAGACATACTATATATTATCTATTGGTTGGATTATAGACCAGTCCTATAAGATTTTACTTGCATGAGCATCTAATAATTGCATGATATATTCGATAACAAGCCTATACCATTTTCTGAGGAGAAACTTTATTGTAAAGTGTGTTTGACACAATTATAGGCCTTAGTGTCGAATTCAAATCATGTATGGATATGCAAATCAAATAAGACCATTGTGGACTTATGCAGGCCTCTAGGAGTTTGATCATTTACATTTGAAATAAGTAAATTGGTTTAACTTATTTCAAAAGTAGATGAATGATCTGTACATCTTTAGAAGTGTTTGTGAGAAGCTCTTATCTATATGATTGAAAATGTTTGACACCAACATTATATGAAATAGCTTCCACGTTAACAGTCAAATATTGGTCATTCAAGACTTCCATTGTGAAGGGGGCTTGAATGAAAGTTTCTAGGATATTCTCATATTGAAACCTTGTTGAATAGGTTCGAGAGAATATTCAAATTCTACATGATATTCACTATTTTGAATAAATAATGTGTTGATAAACAATAATAGAGAATTCTAGGAGAATCTATTATCATTATCACATGGTTATACTGTCAATTTTAGATTGTCTTATTGAAGTATGAACTCCGTACATATACACGATGTTGTGTAGTGCAACCATCGCCTAAAATGTACAAATGTGATACATCAAACAGTCAAGGTGACTTAGAATTATCAACGGATTTCATGGACAGTAGGAGCTTATAGCTTAGATATATACTGGATATATGAGTAGTAAGCTTCATTATAAATGTGATGATTGGACTTATCGCAATTATAGTTTTGTATTCATCTTAGTAATAGTATCATATTAGATTAGATCTAATGATGTATAGATTTAACAACCTATGTCATGTATGATTATGCTAGAAGGTTCTTAGAAGAACAAGGGGTAGTTCCAAGTGTTAGTAATCGAATTGTGAAATTGCGATTATACTAATGCGACTGCATATGCAAAGGAACCAAGATCTTATGATACTAGCATGGATCTACTGAGACACTATCATGGTTTGGAAACCACTAATAGATTGCAACATAAACAAATAAAGTAATTTCTCCGTGAGGACAGTACGCTGATTCTTTCACAAAACCTTGTCTTTGGAGGGACAAGTTAGCCATTCCAGGAATCTAAATGTTGGACACACATTAGTGATTGACTCTAGGCCAAGTGGGAGATTGAAAGTATATATGTCCTAGAGACAACCAACATTAAGGACAATATGTACTTTACCGCATTCAACTTATTGGTATTTTTATGTTACATTTATTTAAGCATACATAAATACAATTGGCATTACATTTACTGAATAGATTATTTGGTTGTTTGAATTATTCTCTAAGATGTTCCCAAGGACTAAAGATAATTACCAAGTTAGTGGGAGCTTGTGTGTAAGAACTTAAGTCCTAAAATTAGCCACTAGTTGATGGTCATTGAGATATGGGATATCAATGATGCGATAGAGACTAGCATATGTTGCATCAAATCCTTCGAGGATGTAGTAGTTCTCACTGCTGCGAACATGATGGACACATGGACACTTTGGAGAGTGTTGGCATACCCAGCCGAGAAACCATTTGGTAAATTCTATTTAAGTGTCTATGGGAGTATCGGATTGTAGGGTGATGTTATAGTCCTCGGACTTGAGGTCAATACTACATCATATGTGGAATAATATACTTTGACCATGCGCAATGCTTGCACTCTTAAAGTAGGATAGATACGGCATGCGTTGGGTATATTAGGAAGCATATGGTGTGAGTGATTGGACCAAGATCAGGATTCATTCCTCCGAATAGATTCAAGGAGAGAATACTCTACATCTCATATTTAGTGCGATCATTAGTCAGTGGCCACTGCAAAGATATATGTCAAAATGGTATTTGGACATAATCATCTAGATCGACTAAGAAGATTGAGAGACAATGGATGGGTTATTGGAATAGACACTAATTCATATTCTAGACTCATTTGAGTATTCGAGAATGAAAGGACCGTATCATCAAAGTACTCTACATTACAGGCAGTTTGTATCTCCTCAACAAACGTTCCTTACATATTAGTATTGTCTAGTGACGATTGTCTAGGATTATTCACTGGGCCTTGATTTGATCATTGCATGATATGTGAGGGCCTATGAGTCATATACAACTAGGTGATGATTCTCCCGATTAAGCATTAGGGTAAATTAAATGTCAATTGAATTGATAACATTTGATTTACTATTGTCAAGGATATTTCATTTGATGGAAATCATTAATTAAGTTAAAATTAGATTTATAACTTAATTCATATATTAAATAAATATCAATTGGATTGGTAAATATTTAATTTAATATTATTGAGAATGATTCTATTTGAGAGTAACAACTAATTAGTTAAGTTGAATTGGATTCAATGGATTAATTCATACTTTAGAAAGTAAATTAATTAAATTAGATTTAATTAATAAAAGAAGAAAAAAATAATTAGATTAAATTGGATTTAATTAATTAAAAGTTAGAATGTGCATTTGAACCAATTTAGAATGAGGTTCAAGTGTTAAAAGCCCAAAAGAAAAGGATTGCTAGTGATGGGCTTCGAACCCATGACCTCTAGCTTATTAGCTTGCACACATACCAACTGGGCCAGGCCCATGTGAAACCCTATTGCTGCGTTTTGTCTATCTATAGCTGCGGCTGCAGTAGATAGAAGATGAAGTGTGGACAAAACGTGTTGTAGCTTGTTTGTGGCTTAGAGCTCTCCTCCTCTTTTGGATTTTCTTACACGGTTGTATTCGTTCTAACTCTTTTCTTTTCTTCTTTGATTAATTCTCAATTATATTATTATGATCTTTGAGATTTCTTGTTTTGCTTAATGTAGATTTTGAATATGGATTTCCTTGCATCCATGGAGGATTCATCAACGAAGAATTGAACTACGTTTGACTTGATCCTGAGGGTACGTAGGCAGCTTAGAATTGTTCTGAGTTCAGTCACAATCTTTAGAAGATAATCGAATGATTAGATCAATGATTAATGGAAACTGGAAGCTGGATAACGGGTATGTTATTTATGTGGAGCATGTTAAATAATCATTCAATCGATGATCCATGTAGGAAAATTTTCAAATTCCGCTGCATTAACCTTAGAGGTAATTTCCTACAATTACTAACAAGAAGACCCTATCCTAGCAAGCCTGAGTTTGAACTCAAGCTCCGATACCATTTGTAACGACCCGACCAATCCGGCCGGCGTGGTTACTCCTGGACGGTCCCACACACGTCTCCACAGTATGATATTGTCCGCTTTGGGCCTGAGCCCGCACGGATTTGCTTTTGGAATCACCCAAAAGGCCTCATACCATGTGAGATTGGTGGTCTAGCATATATACCCTTTATTCCACTCACTCTTAAGCGATGTGGGATGCGGGGCATTACATGTTGGATAAATATAAGTGTGAAGAAGGCATGTACTTTTTGTGCTGCCCCTTGGGCGTCCACGTTTCCGAGGAGCAGTGATTTCTGCCTCGTACACTGTGGTTTCAGTAGGAGTAGTTGGTGGTAGTGGTTGCTCATCCAATAGTTGCTTGACTTTAACAAGAACAATATGGAATTAAAAGAGTTGGGGCAAAATAGATGAGGTCGGAGGGATCTAATGTTATCCCATAAACTATAGAGACTTATTTCATAACATTGATTAACAGTTTAGTGCAATATACACAGGTTAACATGAACTTATTTCGTAATGATTATCGTTCTTCATGTACAAAGGATGATTATTAAATATCAATAATATCTGATCTCAACATTAATTTCTACCATCTATTTAACAGATCAAAACCATGAACAAGAACACAAATAACAATTATCACCAAATCTATTTCTGGCTTAGGGGTACAAATTAATCTATGAAGGATAACAAACATAAATATTTATAATTAAATACTTGGGGAATTCTGAATTTCATCAATTTAGTTGTATTCGGGGAACCAACAAAGAACATGCACAAATTATAAAACCTACTAAGGTCTTTCAGCTTTTAATTGAATAATTATTAATCGGATCATATAATCAACAACATACAGAGTCAAACTACTAGGGATTTTATGTGATAATTAAAGAAAGATTTCGTAGAGGTAAAAAAGATCAAGAATCGGGACACTTACTCCGCCGTGCCGTGCATCCAATGGGGCGACCACGCTTGCGTTTCGTGCTCCCAAGTGGTCGGCTACGCTTGCGTTTTGTTGACTGTTCTTGAGCGAACTTCCTATCAATGGCGGTTGAATCGACCATCTTGCCGTTGGGAGTGAAGAAGTGAAGAAGGGTTAGAGTCTTGGAAAAGGAAGAGAGAGATACTATGGAAGAGATTTTGATCAAATATCAGAATAATATTTGGGAGAGATAACATGAAATGATTACCCACATTGACTACTTGCTTTTAGTTATGTGTATAGTAATAATAATGATGAAAAATAATATTGAAGCAGAGTGTTGGGGAGGATTTAGGTGTGGATTTATCAAATCAATTTAGCATCACTATATGTGTAGATGAAATATTTTAATCAGAATAAATATGAAGGATTGAAAAATTATTTAACAACTTTTATCTACTTACACTGTGATATATAGAAACTATATACAATAACTTGTATGTTCATATTCCAAGATCTTCAAACTATGAGAAGTTATTCAGTATGCAACTGACTCTCATTCCAATTAAAGACCCTTCAACTCCTCGGCAGTAAATATAATGCACCTCCCTCTTGCTTCACCGGCTTTCACTCTCGACAACACACACACACAAAATCTTTGTTTCCCGACAAGGAAAAGAAAAGATCGATCAAGAAAAATGTGGGGTTCACTTCTAGGAGATCATGGATGTGGTTCTGGCTCCTTCCCAAGATACTACTGCCACGATGGTATAGTACTATCCCCTTAATCTTCGGTTTTTAGAGGTTTGAATGTACTCATTTAGATCGATGATCTACTGGAAATATGTGTTAAACTACTTGATGCATGGAAAGAGAATTGTCTGATGTTGAATTGCTTGCTAATTGTCTTGTTTTGAGTGTTAAAAAGACATAATTTATGGCAAGGTTTAACTACTATCCCTCTTAATCTTCAGTTTTCAGAGGTTTTCATGTAAATATCTTTATCCTTGTATTAGTATTTGAAGGTACTCATTTAGATCGATGATATGCATATGTGTTAAACTACTTGATGCATGAAAACAGGATTGTCTGATGTTGGAAGAATACTAGTACAACATTGCTTGTTAATTGTCTTGTTTGGACTGTTAATTAGACATTATTGTTGGCTCTTAGTATTCTTTGTAATCTATTAGATTAGGCTGGTTTGTGATGGGTCTAAAAGAGACGAAGAGTAGCATAATTATCTTGATTTTGGGCTGGTTGAGTATAAATCCCACAAATTCTCTTGTGGACTCATTTATTTGATAGATTTTATTTGTTGGATGTTTTATTAACTTTTGATTTTCACTTCTCGATGAGGACGGTATGCTCACCTTCGCAGCATTCGAGTGCACCACGGTGGCCGATTCCAGGCTTGTTCGAGTAACCATAAGGTGGACTATGTTGGTGGCCACTATTTCTGGATTCATCAGATTGATCCCGGGCAGTTTCGACTCGAAAACATCTTCACGCTCATTGGAAGAAAGATTGGGGCTGGAAATCTGCCAGGTGAGGCCTGGTTTGCCAAGATTGATGAGGAGTGGCCTACTTGCATAAGAACTCTGCATTATGATGATGATCTAAAGGCTCTATTTGCTGACCTCGATGGGAAGCGCCAGTTCTGTGCACTTTTATATGTGCAAGATGATGCAACAGTTGATACCTTGTCGTCTCCACTCAAAGAGATGGGAACATTTGAAATATGTTTACCTCTACCATCTTCATGCCGCTGATGTCGAGGAGAACCTAGCAGGCCTCCCTTTGTCTCTCATTGCAAAGATGTTGTCTGCCCGTGAGCTCCCATGTTGCAAACTGATGTTCATTAGACTGAGCTTATTTACTAAATCGTAGTGCTGCTCTGGATCTAAGTACTGCTAGTCTGTCATGATGTTTTGTGATTTTATCTCATCTTACAACATATTCGGAACGTGTTCTTAAATCTGAATGTTGCCTAGGCTTTAAGGTGTTAATGGCAGTGATTAAACTTGTTTCCTTAGTGTCAATTAGTTTTTCATATTGCTATTTTGTAATGTTGTTGATTTTCTTTATGAAGGTGTTGTGTTAAAAAATCGAAACCGAACTTAAACGGCGAACCCGTAATTTTACCGAATCGAAAAACTCAAAAAATCACAATTTGGACATAAACGGAGGCAACCGGCGTGCCCAGGTACCTATCCCGGGCGTGCCCTAAGCACACGCCCGGTACTGGCTCGCGCACTCCCGGTACCAGTGCCCGAGCGTGCCTCCTGCTCTGATACCACTTGTTGGTCCCTTTAAACAATAAGAAAAGACTAGGAGGGGGGGGTGAATAGTCTTTTTAAACTTTTCGTCGTTTAAAACTTTCTCAGCAAGTGCTTATTACTTTTGAGTAATGAGTTTGCTGGTACTTAAAAACAGAGTCCGGAAGTCTTGTACAATAAGTGCTTTTATCAGATAACTAGTTTCAGCAAATGAGCAGAGTGACAATGTACGATAAATGTAACTTGCTGAAAACTAAGTGCAGTAAAGTAAATCACACAAACACGTTTATAGTGGTATCTGAGAGTGGCGTAATCTCTCAACTAATCCACTGTGTCCTTTCTAGGACTGAATCCACTAAGATAAGATATGATGTTCCTTACAAATCCTATCACTAATGATTCTCAGAAACCAAAGCACACTTGCCTTGTTTCCAACCTAAACTAGAGAACTGTAACATTGTTCACCACCAAACATGGGACTATAATCAGCAACACTGTGCTTGATCCCCCTGAATTTCACGCATGTAAAGGGTGTTTATCAGTTAGAGAGGTTTGGGATGAGATGCCTTGAATATAACTTTTCAGTTATAACAAGTTATCTAAAGAAACACAACTTGTAATACTTTGTAGTAATCAAGTTTGTTGTTTCTGGTGTCAAGACTTGTTCTTGTTCCAAAGAAAGAACACTTAACTAATTTCTTAGCCGTGAATGTTCTACTTCTTCACAAGTAGCTTTGTTTCAAGCTTAAATCTTGGAACGGATTAATAGGCAATAAAGAGTAGAGAAGGATTTGAGTGTTTAAAGAACAAGTGAGAGTTTGATCACATTGTTGACACACCTTCTACTCTTGACTGATGACCTCTATTTATAGTGTCTCAAGGGAGCCGTTTGAATTTCAAATTCTAAGTCTTTGTACCTCAAGATGTCACTATCTTGCTTTTGTACTTTCAGCAGCGTTCTTCATTTGTCTTCTTGTCTTCATGTTCTTCGCGTGCCTACTTTGCATTTAATGTTCTTTTGAATGAAATTCAAATATGAACGTTGGAGCTAAAATGCAAGTACTCTTCAGCAAGGAGGTCACATATGTTGTCAGCAAGTGGTCAGTCTCAGTTTCAGCAAGCATAACCTACTCTGTCATATAGATTTTCACTTATACAAACTGTTGCTGAAATTCTCACTTTGTGAAGCAACATGTGCCTTTGTAGATACCTTTTCTCAGAATTCTTCTAAGTCTTCAGTCTTCGAATCTTCAACTTTCTGAGCGGTTCTAGGTCTTCAATAGTTCGTTTGTAAAAACAAAGCACATCATCAGCAAACAAAAGAACCTAACTAGTACCTACACTAAGTCTTTCAGCAAACGTTCGTCTTTTACAATGTCCTCAAAATTCTAAATTCTTATGGAATTTAAGAGTACTAGTTGCTGGACTTTCCTTTTTTTTAAAAACGGCAAATATTACAACTACTTCTACGCTACTACTATACAATATCCTAAAACCACCTTATATCTCCACACCAAAACTGCCTTATGTCTCCGTTGGGGATCGAACCAAGCACCTCTCCTTCACTATCCCACTGGACTTTCCTTAATTTAGCATGGGTAATTGCTCATCAAAATTACAAGTTTCCTAACAATATCCTTCATTCTTCCTCCACATATATGATTTCTCCCCAAACACGTTGAGAATGGCCATCATGGATCAGGGTGAGATCTCCTCCCAGTGGATTTTTAAGTTCCATGGACAGTTTCCGCCGGGTGAGTTGTGCAACTGGAATGCTCTGGCTTGCAGGGACCACTGGCCTCTTCACCTTGTCGATGTACCACCTCAGGCCATAAACTTCTATAGCACCAATCCTTCTTGCTCCCATCATTATGAGACCCTGGTGCTTTATCATTCCAACAGTGTGCAGACCATATGGAGCATAAGATAGAGGGAAGCTGGTAGGAATCTCACGCGGAATCTTGTACAGGGTCTCCATCTGGTTTTTCTGTGGATTCAAAGCCCTGTTGCATTCAACATCCTGCATGTACACCGTTGCCATCCATTGTTCGTATTGGTTGTAGTTCCTCCACATGTCGTCGAAGCTTCTGTCACCTAAGATCCTTTTTATCCCAGCAGGGATTTACTCACCATGTTTGAGATACCACATCCTAGAAGGAAGGGCTTCTTGCAGAAACATCATCTGGGTGGCCATGAAAAGATCTTCCGGTGGGTAAGAAGTTGGGTCGATGTTGTGGATGTATCTGGTCCAGCCCCATCATAGCATACAGTCCCATCCTCATCTTTCATCCACTTTCCTCCAATATTCACCTCAATACTCCTAAGGTACTGTGGATGATCTGGCATGAAATGGCAATACAAGTTTGATCAATTACTTGACAAATAATAAAACATTATTGAAATAATGAGGCACACACCTACACTTCCTCTATGTGTAAATATAACAGATACAACACTCACACTAAAAAGATGTATTAACATGCCATTTTGGTTTTTGCAGATGTAACCTCAGATAGAACATTGATACTTTGTAATCCAACTGTTTGAGGTTTCTCTCTATATCTAAGAATTGAAGTATATCAGTAAATATGACATGGAAATCAATAATCATGAACATGCAAATGACTTAATCATCATGTAGTGAATAGCTGCAACAAATGTCATACATAAGTTTTCATTTTATGTCTATTAATCCCTGGAAAATCCAACAATCAAAAGAATTATGCAGTCTTCATGCATCAACCAAAACATATTAGAAATGTCATGGATATGAGCAGCTTTGTATTTACAAAAACAAATCAGAAATCTCAATAAGGATTAAATCAATAAAGCACAAGACAAAGGTGGATCAGCTGTAAACATGTATAAAGCATCTCGAATATTTATTCAATCAAATTCATGCAAGGTATGTCATAACTCAATTTAACAACACTTTAAAATTCTCATATAGATTCCCAACCTTCTGATGCACACATGGCACTCAATAGACCAGATCTAATCAAGCATTTTTCTAAATAATGTAGACTACTACATTATAAATTAGATGTTAAATCATGAGTTATCAAAGGGGACTTGTCTTAAACACTGCACAAATACAAAATTCTAGAAGAACAACAAAACATTGATGCAAGGGATAGAATGAAATGGAAAAAGACAAATATCACATACTTTTAAAGGAGATCCACATCAATAATCAAGCAGTACTTACAAAAAAAAACTAACTAACTAGGCAATAATTGAATCTTTACTAAATTAAGTCAAACTGAAACTAGTTATACACAACTATAAAGAATGCAATGCCATGCAATTGCAAATTAGGCTAATAACACACATAGTATGCGAATTCCATATAAAAGTGGCAAGAATTCAAGAAGCAGAAAGATATGTAATAGGGGCGAGATAAAAATAACAAATCCTTGTCCCTCCGTGGCCCTGGTCGAGGTCCCCTCCGGAGATCATAAGGCGTTCCCGGTCCAGTTCCGTTACCAATGTGGATGCAAGGATAGACATCGTCGGACTCGGCGACCATTGTCTTCTCACCGATTGACAAGAGTCGTAAGGGTTTCTTGTAAACTTCAAGAGCTCTCTCTCTCTTTATTGATTTGTATGTTAATGTGGTAGAATAGTAAAGGAGAGTCTATTTGTCTCTCCTCGGAAACTCACACAAGCCAATTGGAAAAAGATATTGCATGGAATAAAGTAGAATATGATAGTTTATATTATATAAAAATAGCAAAAATGTTTTAAAAAAATATGTTTATTTTAATAAATAAGGTTGATTAATTAATCCATATATCGAATACTCTTACGAAGGTTGGTGTTTTATTAGATTTTCTATGTTGATAATAATAATAATAATAATAATAATAATAATAATAATAATAATAATAATAATAATAATAATAATAATAACAATAATAATAATAATAATAATAATAATAATAATAATAATAATAATAATAATAATTTGTTACTCCTCTAACAATCACTTGTAATTAGGATTATTTCGTAAATTTCTCCCTCCATCTATCTTTAATTGTCCCATCTTGACTTGGCCGGTCTACCGTGTTCGACTTTGACTTTGACTCTAAGTGAGTAAGTTGTAGTCAAAGTCGAACACGGTTGACTGGTCAAAGTCAAAATGGGACAATTAAAGACAGATGTAGGGAGTATCATTTCACAATCATAGGCGTGGAACGAAGTTTTCCATGGTTTTGATCTCGATATATCAATTAAAGATCACTTGTAAGCTGTCAAAGTGTCAAAACGAGCAATAGATCGATGGACGTCCTTGTTAGTGCCTTGACTCACTAGACCGGTCACTCTTGGCACACTAGACCGGACATTAATTCATCATAACAACTCCATCTCTTCCTCAACACGCATCACACTTCAATTAAAAAAGAAAGAAAGCAGCCGATCGATATGTCTTCTTCTTCATTCTTCAGTCTCATTCTTACCTATACACCCGTTTCCAACGAGCAAGCAAAGAACAATGGCTGACAATGGCGCAGTTCATAACAATGGCGCAGGTGCAGGTTGAGAACGGAGGAGGGCCGGTTGATGCTCGACATATTCGGGGTAAGGAAGAATTGAATTGTGTTCTTGATATTAATTCTTCATATATCAATTAGTTCATCTTCACCTTATACATGCAATTTGTTGATTTGACATGTAATGGGAATGCTAACTGCTTTCCAATTTGACTTCAAACTTGATAACTAACTTGCTTCATGTAGAGAATACCATAGCCCTATGCTTTCTATTTTTTAACAATGGTTAGAGGTTGGATTTTTGGATGAATATTCAATTTCTTCATCTGATCCTCTGTTTCCGCTGTTATAGTTTGTACTTATTAGTACTTGTACATTTGTTGTTGTTTAGGATATCTCGAATTCCTGTATAAAGTGTAGTTTTCTAATTGGTTTTCTGTCATCTATACAATTGAACGCAAGCACTGTATCATTATGCAAATTACTGTAATGCCTCATTGTAGTATTGTTGATTTTGTGCATGTTTGACTCCATACATTGTTTTTACAGGGCCCCCTCCTACTTTACACTCAATCATATGCTGTGCGGGAGGGAGATGAAGGAAAATGCCCGGAGGATTGCGATACTGTGGAGGCGCTACTCGCTATATCCACTGTGTAAACCACCATTTGTTTAGCCTGTCAGATCTTTTTATGGTTGTGATCAAGATGAGAGTTCTAGGACCTCTACCAAAGAGGTTCTGGTATCATGAACACGGGAAAGAATATCCTCACGGGCTGGTTACCATCGAAGACGATCCTCATCTTGAGGATATGTGGGTGAATGTCCTAGTGCATGGTGCAGAAGCTGCGGTGATATTTATGCAAGACGTGGAACGTGAGTTGGTTGATGGTATAGATGAAGTTGCATATACTCTGGTAGACCAGGTTCCAACTGTTCAAGAGGACTACGAGATAGCTGGCCACTACCGGCTTGCAAACTTGAGCATGGCCAATGAGGAGTTTCAGGATCCTTACACCTTGTGGAAGGAACGAAATACAGGGGTTGACTGGTACGTGTCTGGTGATGCTGTCCCTCGAGTTATTGGGGTGTGACGGAGTATTTTGAGTGATATTGCACCGTGGCTTGTTCTTAACCGTAGAATTAACTTGGTTCCTGTAGGCAGGTATTTTTGTAACTTGAATTTGTAAATTGTACGTGTTTCAGCTCTTGTAATTTTGTTAGATTGATTTCTGATGTTAGTTCCCTGTAGTAACTTATATTATGTTTGGTACAATTACATATGTGGTCAGTTTAAAGCTTTCTACTATTGCTATGTGATTCAATTCTGCTTGTCACTGCATTAATTTCTCTTAGTTTTTGTTCTTGAACCCCTAATGAACCAAACTTGGTTAGTATAATTTTCAAAGGCCTAAAACACTTTGGAGAAATGTCCTTATACACCCGCAACATGATTCAGTGCAGAATCGATGTTGTACTAGTTCACTTTTCATTTTGTTTCTGAATTTTCTTCTTATTTTTGCTGATTTCTCCTCTCATGTCTTACTACTTTTTGGTTTTGCAATTGAGAACTAACATAACTTGAACAACTTTGAAAAGTCTATAATAGGTTGGGAAAATCTTCTTAAACACTAGAAGATCATTTCTGGGAAGAATCTACGTAATAGTAGGTAATGTTTTATTTTTCTCCGAGTTTACTCTCAACTTTATATATGTTCTGGCTTTGCAACTTGTTAGCATCCAAACTTCATGAAAATAAGTTTACAACTCCTTGATAAACTTGATAAGAGGTCCATTTACACTAGCAGAGGTTTTATGGGCAAAATGAATGAAATAGCAGTCCATTTTTCTAGGGTCCAGTACATTGAGATGACATTTTAGGAACTTAATTACACCTTAGTGATACTAAAAATCTTCTTTTCAAAAAAGTGATGTTTAAGATGGTATACCCAAAATGGCCCTTGATATATATATGGAAACGAAATTAAATATATATGGTATCAAGTATCAACCCGTAATTTCCAGCTACCATTTAATTAAAGTAATTAACTGAAATTCTTTTCCATCAACTTCAAACTAAATGATCCACAAAATCATGTATATCTCATGATCAATGAATCAAACGATCCAACAATGGTAAATGATTATCAAACAAACCTTAGCCTTTAACCATTTGCTTTTCCAAATTGCATGATAGAGTAACAATTATCCATGAACTAGTTATAAGTACATGTTTGCACCAGGTAACATGGAAATTGGAAAAACCGTGCATTATTGAATCACAAAAATATGATACATAATATGTTTATTTCGTTGTACATAATTTATGAGAATTGATCTCAAACTCCCTTATGAAGTGTGTCAATGTACATGTATAAAAAAGTACAGTACATGATGTATATGACATATGCACTACTAATGTAAATGTATTTTAAAAAAAATGGTACATGTTATATATGCACCACCAGTGTACATGTATAAAAAAGAAATGGTGCATGGAATATATGCACCACCAGATAATTGTACATAATCATTTTCAGACATGATTTTATAAAAAATTGTACATGAGCCCCTTAGACCGGCACATATTTTGTATCGGTGATACATGTAAATTGAGAACTAGTACAAAAGGAGAAATTTATGTCAATCAAGTAATACGGTATATATGATGATGAATCAAGTGAGGAAAACAAACGGATTTCCTAAATAGTAATTAGGAACCAGACTATTTGTGGTAGATTAATCTAGTCGAAAGAAGGTGTTGCGAAATTTAGTTAAAAGATCTCAATCATGAAAATAAGTTATCAAACTTCAAAATATAGCATGAAGGACACGGACCACGGTAATCAATCAAGCAATTAACCTAGAATTATCCTATTATTAAATAAATAAATAAACTAATTATAAATGAAAATGGTGCAGACTACGGAGTCAATTTTTCCCAATTACAATATGGTGGTACATAATTGCACATAAAGTACATGTTTTGAAAGTTCGATACATGTAAAAATTGATATGATACATGATGGTCGTGTCAACACATATTGTGAAAATTCGGTGCATATAAACAAAAAACGGAAAATTACATATAAGTGATGTTTCTCAATTTAATTTACACATTAATGATGACAATATTCTTTCTTACATTATTAGTGACATGTTTCAATCTTTATTACATATTGATGACACATTTTAAATTTTAATTACTAATAAATACTTTTTCATACCAAATTTACCCTTTCTTCATTTTGAATTGGATTTTAAATATCTCCGTGCAAGATAAATTTGGAAATTTTGATTCCACCAATTTAGTTAATGTAATAATGATGGTTGACCATCTTTCGCATATACATATAGTTAATACTAATATACTATTCTTAGATCTCTCCATTGTACAGTGCTTGATTGCATTTTGATTTTACTGTACTTCAGTAAAGTTTAAAATTATTTGTTCTCAAATATCATGTACTACTACATGCACCAATCCATAAGTACCATTAACATTAATTATTCATGTATCAAAGCCCACAAAATCATGTACCAAATAGATAATAGTTGTATGAATATAATTTTACATGTACCGTAATTTGAATTTGCTAATTAAAAAATCATGTAAAATTAAATAGATAAGACTTGTATAAATATAATTTTGCATGTACCGTACTTTGGATTTACTAATTAAAAAATCATGTACCAGTTAAATAGATAAGACTTGTATGAATATAATTTTGCATGTACCGTACTTTAAATTTGCTAATCTTTGTCATGCATTATGTTTTTGGTTTGAAAGTAACCTTTGCTTTGCTTTAATTTTACTCGGATGAAAACCAAAATATATGTTCTCTGACTGTTCGACTATCATGTAGATAGGTACCTTACTATAGTAATATATTTTCATGTACTATCATATGATGATAATGATATTTTTTCGTGTATACATTTTAATCATCATGTATAGTTCCTTAAACATGTATATTTTTATCATCTTCATGTATACTTCCATAAATGTGATTTATCATTTGTGATACATGGTTTATGGGAGTGGATATAGTATACATGCAAGAAAATTGTGGTAATCTTTTAATTAATTGTATTTGTACAAGATAACATATATCCATGTCTTAAATCAATATAATTCAATGCTATAGGTTGTTGGAAATGGAATTTGGAGGAGAGAGAGAGACGAAATTTACGTGTTAAATGAAATTGATAAATATAGTAATATATGTAAGAGAGGCCTACTTTGGGCATTTTACTACAAAAGACACTTTTTTGAAAACAAGATTTTGAATGATATTAGAATGTAATTAAGATGCTAAAATGTCACCTAAAAGTAATTGACCCAACAAAAAATAGATTCAAGCAATTTGTACATGTATACATGTTTGTGTGGATACGATACATGAAAAATGTCTCAAAGTACATGGCTTTGAAAGTCCAGTACTAGGCCCGGTATATGTAAAAGTAGGCTTATACTACTTTTATTATATTATTATACGTTACACTTATTTTTTTTATATGACACATGAGAAAAAGAGCAATATGTAGTTATGTTTTTTTTTAAGTGAAGAGTACTAATATTTACTTATGTTGTTTTTGTTAAAAGTATAAATAGAATCCTAATTATAGTAAAGTGAAAATGTTTGCAATCTCCAACATTAGGTGTCCAGGCGGTATTAGTGGACAATTAACTTTGGTCAAAGTAGCGGGAAGGTGTTGGCCGATGGTAAAATTAGGAAAGAATAGGTTATCATATTAATATACTAATTAGTTAGCAATAATTACCTAATTTCATTTCAAACGGGGAGAGGGGTACTTTTGTCTAATAAAATTTCTGATTAGTAAATAAGTTTCAATTTTGTCACTTAAATGTGATAAAGTTTGATTTTTCGTATTAATAATGTAAACAAGATTATTGATATCATTAATGTGTAATAAAGTTGAGAAAACATCACTAGAATGTAATTTTCCGATTTTTCTATTTTTCTCTGATTTTTCAAATTTATTTTCCTATTTTCTGACTTTTTGCTACTTGATATCAATCAAACATGATGCACAGAAGTCTAAAATGCCTAAACGAACTTGGGGAAGTGGCCATATACACTAGAAGAGGTTTTGTTGACAAAATCAATGTAACAACAGCCTATTTTTCTTTTTTTCTCTGATTTTTCAAACATTTTTTCCTATCTTCTTACTTTGCTACTTGATATCAACCAAACATGATGCACATAAGTCTAAAATGCCTAAAGGAACTTGGGAAAGTGGCCATATACACTAGAAGAGGTTTTATGGGTAGAATCAATCAACGAAACAACAGTCCATTTTTCTATTTTTCTCTTATTTTTCAAATCTATTTTCCTATTTCTGACTTTGCTACTTGATCATAACCAAACATGATGCACATAAGTCTAAAATGCCTAAGGGAACTTGGAGAAGTGGACATATATACTAGAAGAGGTTTTGTTGACAGGATCAGTGTAATAGCAGTCCATTTTTCTATTTTTCTCTGATTTTTCAAATATTTTTCCTATCTTCTGACTTTGCTACTTGATATCAACCAAACATGATCTTTTGTGTTGTTCTCAACTTTTAGTCAGCACCATATGACTTAAAGTTGAACAACATATGAACTATTATTTTCCTCTATTAATTACTCAGCTGATCTTATCTCTATTTTTGGGTAAGTGGAGATGTCAGTTTGACCATTGAAAACTGGTCTCGTTTAAATGAATGGCTACGAATGCTAGTTATGTGTCAATATATATCACTACTTGTTATGTGTCTATATGTTTGTACATTAAAGCTTATTCCACTAACCTCTCTACAACCCTCTTCTCCTACTTTTGCCTTCTTCCACCAGAAAATATGACCTACTACAATACTGGTGCTCACTTTTCTCCTTCTGATGGCGGTGGCTTTGATACAATGATACTCTCTCGTTCGCTAGGTATCATTCCCAGACTCACCGTTCATCCAGTTGCAAAACCTATTTCTTTGTCAAAACCTAGAGGTCGACCTAAATCCAGAAGAGGGAATTATTGGCTTTCCTCTATTCGGAAATTTTCTTTCTTCATAAAAAGGGGGAGAAGAGTTTCCAAAAATATGGTAGCATGGCGTAATGATTCTACAGAATATGCTAGCAAGGCGTAATGCCTCCTAGCTGATCTGCAGCTCCGCCTTTTTCA
>CM051456.1:53968970-54503970 GCA_028274465.1 Plantago ovata | reverse complement strand
ACTACTTCAATTTCTTCGTCTTCGTCCTTCGTCACTGCCATTGCCATATCCTTCTCCACTTTCAGACATTGTCTATAGAACAATTGAACCTCCAGGTTGTCAATCCTGTCCTCGTACCCCACCAATCGTGGCTCGTAATTAGAGAAATACTCTGTATTCATCGAACTACCATAACCTCCACTAACATCGGTTGAATCGGAGACCCAATTCTCCTTCATTACCAGACACGAAATCGGCCGAAATCGGCCAATTGGTATTCAGATAGGGTTATTCGTCGTTCTGGACTTCTGGTGATAAGTTGACGGCAGAAACCACAAGGATGAAAATTAGTAACGAAGTTAAACCACTCGAATTCACTTTTTATAATCCGCCTAATAAATTTAAAAAGGAGGGAGGGACGGAAATGAAAATCTTCTTTTTACGATGTGGAGGGAACTTTAATTTTCTGGGGGGGTTAGGGTATAGCGCATAGGGTTTAGGGTTTAGGGTAAAAAACATTAGTTCCATAACATGACTTTTACACCACCTGTTTCTGATTCAATAGCATCCATGATCATTTGATAATTATTCTTCTGTTCGTCCGTCAAACACGGATACAACTTGGCATGCTCAGCTTGCAATTCATGCAAATCATATGTCATCTCTTCGGCAATTAACTTGTTCAATCCATCACCAACGACAACATTATCCGGAAGTTTCATACCTTCGTATTGATCCAAACTGCACCCATTCTTCTTCAGGATGTCCTGAATTGCAGAAAGAGCAAGTTGTTTCCGTTGTTCTTCACTCGGTTGCAAATCTACATTGTACGGCGTGTTAATAATAATAAAAAAAACATCAAGTAAAACCGATAAAATATCTCACACCACATACGTACCTGGATTGTTAAACTGATTCCGCATACGGATGATTATATCATCCGATAAATACATCCAAGTGTTCTCCCAAACATGCTTTGGTGTAGATATACTATTAGACATAAGAAGCATGGAAAACAACTGATGAAGGTAGTAACCCCCACCCCAAAAGAATGCCTCCTTAATGCCATCAATATACTCAGCATCATCATCAAGCAGCCCTAGTGCGTAGTAAGCGTCACGGTACGTTTCATAGACAACACAATTCACCGTTCTCAAATCTTCAAAGCAAGTAGCACCCCTTATGTGATTCAACATTATCCTGAGATGGTATAAAGCACCAGTACCAGGGGGAACATGATAAATCCTACCAATCTTCCTCCTTGATTGGTGTCTATCCTTCCACCTGCGCTCAGGAACACTGTACACGTAATGCTGTGGAAACTCCGCATACAAATACTTTCGGGCCTCAGAGTGTTTTTTATTGAAATCCATCCAAGCAAGGAATTTTGAATGTGCAACAGTTTGTTTCTCTTTCAAATCCGGAATGTAGTCACCGTCTTTGAAACACATTGTCTGCTCACCTTCCAAGTGGAATGGCAAACGCTCTACGGGAGGATCTCGATAGTGAATGGGATATCCCAACAAACGCCATACTGCTTCGCAAGCAGATATATAACGGCAATCCACATAATCCTTAACCTCATTCTCAACCATAATCTTTGCACCGCACCTGTCAACACCCTTATTGACATACTTGAAGAGATACTTGATTGAGTTCGTTGAGTTGCACCTCTCAACATTAATATGGGCTTGATATTTCATCAATAAGTAAGGATTGTACGGGACAATGTACCTGTAAATTTAGATCACGAATCACTGATCCAACTATATAAACATATGATAAAAAAATGTTAATATAAAGTAACGTAGATTTACCTATTGTCCACTTCAATACCATTCTTAATTATCGTGGCACCAGTATCCCGCCTCCTGTAAACGGGATATCCATTATCATCAAATGTCGTTCTTTCATTAAACGACTTGGGAAATTTCTTTGTGCATTTCCTCTTGTCTCTATCCATACACGGAGAATTCTGGTTCAGCACACCACATGGTCCGTGTACCATGTACTCCGATACGGCCTTATACAAATCCAGATTAAGTTCCTTGTCCGGTATCTCCGCACAAATAACATTATCAATTTCACTCACATCCAAGGACCTATCATTCCTGTCTATCCACAGTAGAATATGGGCATGTGGTAAACCACGCTTTTGAAACTCAACCGTGTAGACAACTGCAAATGATAGAAAAACGATATATGTTATTAATACACATAACACATATATAAACTGTTCCATTAATGTTCCCATAAAAATATATAAACAAAATGGTACCTGCTATTGCCTTTTCAAATATATTTTCAGTCTTCGAGTCCTTAATTAGCTGATCCAACTTCATCTTGAAAACACGACATACTATATCCGGCCGGTCTTCTGGTCTCAGTCACCTTTCTTGAACAAAGCGTGTAATCTCAGGCCATTTAGGATTACACGTGAACGTAATAAACAATTCAGGATACTTCAAGCTTTTGCATATTGCCATGGTGTCCTGAAAATTCTGGACCATATACCTAGGACCACCGACAAATGTCGAAGGCAACACCAACCGTTTACCTATCATCGAAGCCTCATCAGTCGGATCAATGTCTCCTCTTCGAATAGCATCCTCAATCGACTTATAATTATCTGCCCTCAATAATTTTTGATTTCTTGTAATGAAAGATAATCGTTGCGACTCCATCATCATGTATCCATCAACCAAGAATTGTTTGTATAGCTTCCTACCCATAAGAATTGTTTGAGCATCGTCTTCACGGTCAAACATCCTATAGCACAAAAACTCCTTAGGGGTTATATGCCCTCTCTTAATTGTACTACGATCATGAAGCTTGATCTCCGTATGATATCCATCTTCTCCGTAAGGAAACAATAAAGGATATTGTAATGGAAGATATTTAGCATGCAATTCTGATATACGCTTCAGATTATTATCACGTTCTTCAAGAATTATATCACGGGGTTCCATTTCCATCTCGTCATTACCTGAAATAGTATTAACAGCTTGTGAATATGAAAATTTAAATTGACACTCTATGTACATATTGTGATTTTCCAGTACGAAATAAAAAAGCCGTAATAAATCATATATATTCAAGGATGGTCAAACAAAAGAATCTCATACCAACAATGAGTGCAGCAACTTCATTACATGTCGGTAGATCATACATCCTCCCATCACGTGTTCTCTTACCAATGAGCCTTAATCGCACATTACTATTATCATCGACCTTGAAACGTTCGACAGCCATACAAAAACTCTTAGCCAGGATGTTATGTTCATCTAACATTTCCTTAAGGTCGGATACAACGGAATCAATCGCCCGAGATTTACGATTCTTACTATACAATCAAAAGAATAAAATTGCTGCTCAATGAGTGAAACAAATGAGATAAGTCATACTACAAAGAAATAAAATAAACTAAAATGATAAATTGGCTAATTGCAATGACAAACAAATTTACCTTTGGGCACTAATTCTATCTTTCACCTCATCCTCACCGCAATGCATGTATAACTGTGCAAACTTGGGTGATTCTCCTTCTGGCGGCAACAAACTACCCGCCAAATGATAATTACTTCTGCCAAGATGATATGTATACGGACCACGTCCATCATTGACCGACGTATCTTGATGCCCAACCATAGAAGTAAAAGCAAACATCATGTTGTAATCACGGTTGTTGTCAATAAAATTTTGACTATCCACGTGCCTTCCATGTAAAAGATCATCTAGCAGCCTAGGAGGAGGTCGTACGCGCGGCAACTGAACTTTACCACGGTTGCAACACAGACTGATTTCAGGATTTCCATTAGATGAATTTTTCACCTTTTCAGCAAACCACATTAGAGCACCACAAAATGGATACTTATATGTTGGATCACCCAAATCCTCATACGCTGAATGCATGATAAGAACAATTTATAAATATACTAAAACGTGAATAAGCATTATGAAAATGAAACATATTAGAGTGAATATCTTTACCAACAACATCAACACCAACAGCCCGTATAGCTATCAACTCATTCTTCTTTCTATTGCGAACCATTGCTACTTTACGTTTTTCCCTTGCAACAGCAGCAGAAGAAGACTCTGGAATGTCTAGCGATACACCTCTAATCAACTTAATTGTATATTTATCAAGAAGCATATTTATTCGTAAATTATATATCTCCAAACAATATGTTATCTCAACCGGTGCAGTAATACCTACAATATAAAAATATCGATGAGACCAAATTTAAAAGATTAAACGCAACATGCTAATACAAAATAATTTGGCTTACCGTATTGAAAATTAGGCTCACTATAAGAAATGAGCTGGTTCGGACGTGATATCAACATGCGTTTGTTCTGTCGAACAGTCCGTCTATTGAGTCTATTGAACTTCGTCACTGAAGCTTTGTCGGATGTACCTTTAAATACAATTGTTAGAAATCACGATGAAGATAGAATAAGATGAGTATAATTATAGAGATTATATTAAGTTCCCAATTAAATTTACTGTTGTCGGTTGATACCACATCGATACTTCTCATCTCATGTGCTATATATCTCCTTAGGCTCTCAAGTACCTCTACATCTAGCACAGATCTTCTCTTAGGAGCGCAGGGCGTAGAAGACAAAGAACCATGGAACAAAGTATTTCCTACAACATCAACAATACATTTGAATTACTAAAATATATAATTTATTAATATATATATATATATATATATATATATATATATATATATATATATATATATATATATATATATATATATATATATATATATATATATATATATATATATATATATATATATATATATGCACATGTTCATGTGAAGGCGTGGCCCTACATGTTGGCGTAATAGGGCCAGGGTACGGGGAATTGTGGTGGCGAACAAACGGTAAGGAAGACTTAGAAGCAACCGAAGCTTGAACATTAGTGGATCCAACCACACCATGACTTGAACAGTTGTCAAGGAGGACACTTGATATAGGATATTGTAAAGGAAAAGTACCTACGGATATAGGAGCGTAACCTGGCGGTGGAGGCAATATTGAACGGTTGTGTAGGATTGTAATATTGCGGAGTAATAACATGTCCGGATGAATTGGCCTTCAAATTCGATGTTGCCCCGTACATCGAACTTGCTATAGATCCACGAATGTCAAAATCAAGTTATTGGAATCCCATTAAGCGATGAACATGCTACTACTAATTAAAGACATTCACTAATATAAAAAATATCATACGTGAGAAGTAAAATGAAATGATATTATCATACCAGTGCCAACAATGGACGATGAGTTAATTCGATTTTCATCTTGAGTAACAGTGTTGACGGAAGATTGAGATAGATGTCTCAACGAACGTCCAAGAGTATTGACGTAGTCAATACTACTACTCACATGAACATCGACCAATTTAACTAAAAAAAAACAAACAAACTTACAATACATTAGACATAATCCAAATCTTATCCAGAACAACACACAATGTGGAGTATTGACAATGTGAAAAACATACCGTTTGTAACGTCACTAAGCGGCGATAAGCTATCATTCACTCTTAACCTTTTTTTGGATTTAGTGACTTTGCGTGATGAATTTGTATTCGAATTGCTCCCTGCTTCTATTATAGAACCTGTTGTAAAAATCAAAGTGACAATATAATTAGAGTCGGAGCAAAAGCATACACTACTCGATTAGCATCATTTTCTAGCTGAAAAATCGAACAAAAAGTATATGAGACATAATTATAATTTCAGACTTACCAGGGAACGGTGATGAGATAATTTGATTCTCATCTTGAGTACAATTATTGATAGAGGGTAGCGAAAGATCTCGAAGAATGATTAGAATCAATATAATCACTTCTATGAATTACATTAGAATTGAAGGGAGTAGCTGGAAAAGATATCAAACAATTTATGAGACATAATCAAAATTTCAGCAAGAACAATTTATATGAGACATAATCACATACCGTTTGTAATATCACTAAGTGGTGATAAGTTCCTAACACCATTGCCTCTTGGCCTCTTATTCGGAATCACACCATCAGAAACTTCATTAGCATTGTTCAAATGAGAAGCTGCATCACAACTATTTTCAGTATTTCGATTATAGATTCGTCTATCATTACAATTGGACGTCTTGCGATTAGTATCCATGGAGAAACCTGTATGCATAAACTGATTAAGAGAAGAAAACAATTTAGAGAAATATATCCGTCTATCAATGATCTATACACACAAACAGATATGCCATTGACATTTTCGATTCTAAATATGTCATATATACGGAATAATAAACACAAGCATAATTACTATTGCTACTTACTAAAATTACTTTGCAAATCTTGGAATATGCACGCGAGTATATATGCTAAGTATATAGTAGATTCGGAAATAATCAACATCGAATAATATCAAATCGAACATTGCATCAAAAATTATCCGGGTGTAAAATGATCTATCAAATTCGAGTGAACTTTGAATACGTAACCAATAATTATTTTTGAAATCCTGATTTACTTATATGTTCGGTCTTGTGTACGTATGATGTTAATAAATAACATTGTTTTGCGAATTGCGCTGCTTCTTATCGAGTAATATAATTTAAAGACCTTTCGTAAGTTGAGTGCTGATGAAGTGTATGCAGATGAATGATCAAGTTATGAAGCTCATAAAAATCGAACATTGGATATGCTTAAGAATTAGTGAAAATCCATATATGTGCATAAGAATTAGTAAAAGAACTTTCGTTATGTACGAATTATATATTGTAAATAAAAAATCAATACAACGATTCAATGGAACAATGTTAGTTCCAAGAAGTCTTTACCAACGTATTATAAGCTTTTAGTTATTCCAAATTAACATGATCATAAGACACAAAAAAGAACTTCCACCATCAATTTACAAATTAAAAGTCTTATTCAATTTCAAAGTGCATAATACATAATTAAAATTTAACTAAATCATATTAACATTCGAATACAACTCAAATTCAATAACATAAGGGTTCTCCAACTTCATCGATTCAATGCTCAAAAACAACTCCAAAGTCTCAAGTCTGTGCAACTTCAACACCACCATATCAAAAAGTAGCGTAAATTATATGATTCCTTAACGACTTGACATAGACTGCAATCGACCTCACCTGCTTAAAAAAAGAAAAAAGAGATAAAACAAAACATAGAAACACAAATATTAAACAATGATGTATCATTGCAACCTCAACATGGCCATATACTACTTCAAAACGAAAAATGGGTGATAAAAAACAGCAAATCACCAGCAATATCCAAAATGATATGGTTCGACATGACCATATAGACGCAATATCAAATCAGTCCAAAAAAAAAATTTAAACAAACATGTCCAACTTAAAACCATAAACACCAAATTGTTCAATATAAGTTCAAAGGGAAATTACGAAGAAAAAAATTATTTCTCCATTTTGATAGCCTTAATCCTGCTGCTCGATTTCTGAGTACCAGTGTTGACATCCTCATCATCACTATCAGAAGACGAAGTACGTTTGCAAGGTGTGACGAAGCTTTCAGTATCATTGCTAGCATTTTCAGGTCCATCTAGAACCACCTTTTCCTTGCCCTTCCGTACAACCAAATTGTACTTAAAACTGGACACGCCATTCTGGTATATTAGAGAATAAAACATAGAGTTAGGATATTGAAACATCTCATAATAAGATAATCATAACATTAACAATAATACTAATTTTCCATAATAATAATAATTCGTTTTATTCTACGAATGACGACAGAAAATAACTCAATGCTAATGCTAACGTACTCCCTGAGAATATCAGCATCATCGATCATCACATCAATGCTAAACTCTTTAAACTTGTCACCCTTCAAGTTATACTCCGTGATTCTTACTTTAGTAAGGTAATCACGGTGCAACATCACGGAGAAGTCCATTGGTATCATATCCTCATCATCCTCCTGTTTGAGGGACATATCAAATAAAATGACAAACACGCTCTTGAATGCTTATAGATAAATATAGATTTATATATGGAATAAATATACCTCTTTTCATTCATCATAAACCTGCTGGCACGTTTTCTTGATAAACTTCATCATCATTTCTTCAAACACAACAACTTAAATTCTCTCTTCCTTAGCACCTCTAGCTATGAATTTCACTCGGAACCTATATTTGATAATAAATAAAAATTTAGATCATAAATCAATTGATTCAATAAGTATATGGAAACTGTTATATAAACTTGATGAAGGAGATTACATGGGAATGAGAGCTTTGATTGGCTGACCAGCACACTTGATGCTATTGCACGGTTCACCAACTTGAGACTTCTTCGCATTTCCATTGCACGAAGAGCGACATATAGTACCAAGGAGACATCTCATCAACCGTTTGAAAGCAAACAAAGGTGATGTAGGAACCAGCCTGTCCAAACCTAATTTACTTCATAAGTTTTACTCGAAAAATTATAAATGATATTGTACATCTTCGCTCAAACCTAATAGAACATACCGTCGTGCAATCCTTAATTTGCCTAGCAGTCCTGTGCATGTCCATGTTGAGCCACTCATCAGGTGTTAATGACCTAGGGTCAGCAGTGAGATACGTGACCGAATTACCTTCATTGTCTTTTTTCCTAAAACAATTGAAACTCGACATTAGATAGGAAAGATCTAAGATATCAATTTAACTTCATGTAAACTACAAATTAACTCACTTTATGTTGAACTCATGGAATTCAGGAAGATCAGCGTTGATGTAAAGCTTGGTTGCATGATAAGCGATTTGAACACGTGTCTCATCTGATTTGACATAAAATTTGAACTCATAAATCATAAACTTATAAATCCGTAAATGAATCAGCGCATGGGTTAGAAAGACTTTTTACTTACTAAGATATGAATTCTTAAGAGCAAATTGAAGAATAATAACAATTCCCGGCTCAACATTTCCGCTAGCAGGGGCCAACTCAATGATCCTATCAGCATAAGACTCCCATAGCACAACCTTAATAGTGACATTGCTATAAAAAATAAAAATATATTTGTAAGCTAGAAAACAACATATTAGCTATTAAAGTATACTGTATTTATACTAAAATAGGTACCTATCGTCTCGAAGCTCAACATCAATTTTGCGAGCACGCATCTTCTCGACAAAGGTAACATCACTTCTACTCGTGACTTGTCCAATAACATCTGTATGATATAGGAAGGGAGGAGGTGAGGAGCTCATAAACAAAGTATAATATTGTTTGATTAAAAGGATGTGATAGATTGCAAGAGTGTACAAATTAGAAGTTCATGAGCTAAACGACCAAAAAAATACGGTACATATACATTTGAAAATATTGAAGCACCACAACATACACATAAAATTTAAAAATAATATTGAACATGCAAATCAATAACTATAAATTTTCGAAATGACATATACATATATAATTTTGGGCAAATAACGTACAGTACCCTCGTTAGATTTTTTTATTACGGATTTCTCCCTATTAGATTTTATATTACGTCGACCCCCCTGTTAGAAAAGTTTAATTACATCTAACCCAGCGACCTTGACTTTTCGTGAACTAAAATCTGGAAAATACCATTTTTCCCTCGTTTGAAAATCTGATTTTTTCCAGAGCCAAACAACTTCAACTTTTAGTAATTGCACATTTCACTCTAAACTTTTCAAGTTTACAAAATTAACTATAAGTTATTTAAAATAAACCCACATAACTTATTTATATTTCAAAACAAACTTAAAATTATTCAAAAAGAAACCCCAAATAAATTTTTAATCAAAAAACAACTCCATTTTCTTTTTTTTTCTCTCTTTTACTTTTTTTTTTCTCTCTTTTACTTTTTTTTTTTCATTTTTCTGTCATCTTCTTCAAATTTCCGGTACCGGAATTTTTTTTTAATCTCCTTCTTCACAACTCCGGTAAATCTTCTTCTTCACAACTCCGGTACCGGAATTATTCCGGTACCGGAATTATTCCGGTACCGGAGCAACACCACAGCTCTGGTCGGAGCTGATTACAGCTCCGACCAGAGCTGTTTTCAGCTCTGTACCGGAGATGTTAACCAGCTTCGACCAGAGCTGATTTACAGCTCTGGTCCAGAGCTGAAAACAGCTCTGGTCGGAGCTGAATCAGCTCCGACCAGAGCTGTAATCAGCTCTGATCGGAGCTGATAGAGCTGTGGTGTTGCTCCGGTACCGGAATAATTCCGGTACCGGAGTTGTGAAGAAGGAGATAAAAAAAATTGAAAGAAAAAAGAAAAAAGAAAAATTATTGGTAAGGCCATGTTTGGAAACAAGAAAAAAAAATTGTGTTTTAAGTTGGTCAAACATTTGGGAAAAATTGTTGTAGATGTAATTCTGAAACTAGCAAGGAGAAAAATGAAAAGTGGACTTGTAACAGGGGGAGTCTGAGTAATTTTCCCTTGTAATTTTTACTACTAAACAAATTAAGATATGCTAAGTAGAACATCTCACCAACATAAAACTGTGGATCAGAATCGTTGATGTCACGATAAGCAACCAAATTGATACCGTTAGTCAGAATGCTGAGATCCGACCTACATTGGGTAACTTCAGCACCATAACACATCACAAGCCTTGCCCCATGATTGACCCTCCCCTTCTGATACTTTGGTGGAGTATTTTCCTCCACATCAAACTTGCTGATTCTATATGTTTCTCCCTCCTTAAGCCTTTTGGTTAAAAACTTCAACATTCTCTTCGAAGACGTGCCTTGAATCAAGGTGCCCTATATGATTAAAACAAACCACAAATTAGTGTTGTTACTACAAACGACAGAACATGATAAAGGAACGCATAATAATAATCACCTCATTATCAACTAAAATAGCCTCAACCCCGAGTGGGTTCTTGTTTGTATCCAACAAATTCCAAAGCTTGATAACCTTAACGGTGACGGTGAAAAGCTCGACACCCTGCATGTCCTTACAAATATCCTTAAGAGCAATTGGATTCACCTTTTTCTCTTTTTTTTTTTGTTCGACTGATAACAAAATCGTATGCTTAAGATTTTGCATTAGAGTCTGAGATGCAAGCGCATATATATAGTGAGTTTTTTGGGATATATATCGTTTTGGCATATATTTAAACGTTTCTCTGGGAATATATATCGTTCCTTTTTTTGCACATATATTGGTTTTGGCATATATATCGTTTCCGTATATAAGTTGGCACGAATATGAAGTCATATCAATTTAAAGAATAATTGAATTGATTATGCAGAATTTGAAGCAATCAAAAGAATATTTAGGAAGATACTAACCGAGGATTCAGTCACCACAAAGTCCTTTAAAATTCGAGTGTTTTAAATACAGAAAGAAAATCGAATCAATACCATAATTTGTGTCAAGCGTGTAGTTAAACACATTGCTTTATTTAAACAATTTATTAAAGATGGAAGGTCTACGCCCTATGCGTATTCCACAAATTTGAAAAATTCGACTTCGAGTATTGAACGTAAATTCATATTAAATCAAGTACCAGTATCAAATGTTATCAACAATAAATGATTAAAAAGTTGTGGCCGAGTGGAATATAGTGAGTTTCATCATCCTCACCACCCGGTTTCAATTCCCTCCGGCCACAGCTTTTAGTTATGGATTTTTTTTTATCATACGGTGGATTCTAAATAGATATTTTGTTAAATTCTCAACAAATAGACAACTTATTTAAATATATAGCAATTGTCAAGAAATATAATTCATTTCTAATGAAAAAAAGTATTGAACGTAACAGTGAGTCTATAATCTACCTGTCTAAGATCACATTTGTTACAAAACCATGCACACTTCACTCACATAAACTAACATTTTCTAGAACTAAAGTATAAAAGTTGGTACATTCCAAAGTAACGATGAAACGTGCTGCTCACACTAAACATGCTAGCAAATTGTAAAAATCATACAACATAAATAACCATGTGAAGTAGAATAGTTCTAGAAGTTTAGTCATGCAGAAAAAGGTGTAAACATGAATAATGAATAATCATAAATAAAATAAAATTGATATATCATGCATCCACGTCTTCATCCAACGTGATATTTCACACGTCTAAGTCTTTATTGAGAAATACTTAATGAATCAAAATAATTGTAAATAAACTTGAATAATTCAAAAAAAATAAAACATGAATAGTGAAAATTCTAATTAAATGAGATATATCATACGTCTACGTCTTCATCGAACAACGGAAGACTAATAACGGCCATGAAATAACTCGACTTAGTATATATGTTAGTCTATCCTCTAGAAGTGGAAGAAAATGATCATATTTGAAAAATCCGACTTCGATTATTCAACTTAAAGGCACATTAAATAAAGTACCAGTACCAAATATTATCAATAATGAACGATTAAAAAGTTGTGGCCGAGTGGAATGTAGTGAGTTTCATCATCCGCTCTCGCCACAACATTTTTTGTTTTTTTTTAATTAAATGAAGTATTCGATTAATGACTGACTTAATAATTAATTTTCTAGAGTAATTGTTACCGAAAAAAACTTAATTGTTAATATCACCAAATTAAAAGCATAAAATATTAAGTCAAACACCAATACTTGATGTTGTCAACAATGAACGATTGAAAGGCTGTGGCCGAGTGAATGTGGTGATGTTCATGGTATATGCCACTCGGGTTCAATTCCCTCTGGCCACAACTTTTGTGATTTTTTTTTCCAATTAAATGATTTATTCGATTATATGACTGATTTAATAATTAATAATCTAGAGTAATTATTACGGAAAAAAACTTAATTGTTACTAAATAAAATTAAAAGCATAAAATATTAAGTCAAACACCAATACTTGATGTTGTCAACAATGAACGATTGAAAAGCTGTGGCCGAGTGGAATGTAGTGATGTCCATGGTATATGCAACTCGGGTTCAATTCCCTCCGGCCACAACTTTTGCGATTTTTAATTTTCCAGTTAAATGATTTATTCGATTTATCACTGATTTAATAATTAATTATCTAGAGTAATTATTACGGAAAAAAACTTAATTGTTACTAAATAAAATTAAAAGCATAAAATAAATTAAAGAAACGGTATAAACATGAAAAATGAATAAGTATAAATAATTAAAATTGATATATCATACATCTACTTCTTCATCCAACATGAATAAATCAACGTGGTAGATAAATACGTCTACATCTTTATTGAGAAATACTTAATAAATCAAAAAAATTGTACCACGGCTAACTTGGTCATAAAATTTCTTTTTAATATCTTCCAGTGTTTTATCCCAGATCGAATCCACCATAATGTACGATAGAACTTCGAAGTGTTGATTGATAATTTCGAATTTTAAACATTGGCCAACAATATTATAGTCATATAATGAATATCAAATTTATGTGATTGGGCACAAAGCCGGTAAATTACATTCAAACTAAAAAGATACATTGAATATTGAATAATCATACGAACAACCGTAACTACATATCTAATTATCAGCAAAACACCTATAGCAAAAATCACCATCAACAAAAACTAACTCTGGAATAGAATGAATACAAAAAAAACTTAGGAATACAAAATTTAGTAATGAACACGCCATCATATAATTTGCAAACTCCTTCCAACACCGTTTCTTTACATTTCTTCAAATACAACAACCATCAAGGCATCGAAGCAATCTTGCCACACAGTAAGAATTCATCTTCTCTAATATCTTTGTTGTTATTCAACATTTTATAGATACATGTCGCGTAATCGGACATTGGATGATTCACTTTTATTAAAATGTCTAGAAAAGGTTGTACTCGATGGAAGGTCTTGTACTCTAAAACATCAACCTTAAAAGAAAAATAAAATATCATTAGCGAATGTATAATAGAATACGGATTGAATAAGAATAAAAAAATACAGGAATGACTACGAATTGTTAGTGATAATTGCAAGATCAAAGATTTTGTAAAAGCATCCAACATCAAAAACAATTTAATCAAGAAAATTAGACTAATCAATGAGTGAACAATTTCATCAAAATACAAAAACAGTGATAAAAACTAACCCAATTAGCATCGAGCTTCATCTGTTCAATAATGTCGTTCAATGCATCATCCCGGAAAAGAAAAGACAAATCTGAAGACATTCGAACAAAAATAAAATATCATTAGCGAATGTATAATAAAATAAGGATTGAATAAGAATAAAAAAATACATACAATTCAATTATATTAAATAAAACTTACAATTAGCATCGCGAAATAGAAATGTATTATGACTAATCTTCTTGATTAGTGATAATTGCAAGATCAAAGCTTTCGTAAAAGCATCCAACGTCAAAAATAATTTAATCAAGAAGATTAGACTAATCAATGAGTGAACAATTTAATCAGAATACAACAACAATGATAAAAACTAACCCAATTAGCATCGAGCTTCCTTTGGTCAGTAATGTCGTTCAATTCATCATCCCGAAAAAACAAAGACAAATCTGCAGTCATAAGAACAAAAATTCCATATCATTAGCGAATGTATAATAGAATACGGATTGAATAAGAATAAAAAAATACATACAATTCAATGATATTACAGAAATCAAGACTGAATACGAATTGATTAGTGATGATGGCAAGATCAAATTCTTATCGAATTCGACTGATTTCAAAAGACAAAAACCGAAAATTGATAGAGAGGATACAAAATGAGGTTAGATATATATAATCGTTTTTTAGGGTTTAGAAGATCTTTAATTCATGCAATGATTTTTGCTCCGTTTGAATTTTAAAATTACTTACCACATTATGTAAGCAAAAAATCTAAACATTCCATATATTTTGATTTTCAGCATTGATGAGGCGTGCATGGAAAGAGAGAAAAGACAATTAAAATTAAGACTTACCAAAATAACTTAAAGATATTGTTACGAACAAAAATATTAAATCGAACACCAATACTTGATGTTGTAAACAATGAACGATTGAAAAGCTGTGGCCGAGTGGAATGTGGTGATGTTCATGGTATATGCCACCCGGGTTCAAATACCTTTGGCCATAGCTCTTTTTTTTTTTTCTAGTTAAATGATTTATTCGATTAATCACTGATTTAATAATTAATAATCTAGAGTAATTATTACGGAAAAAAACTTAATTGTTACCAAATAAAATTAAAAGCATAAAATATTAAATTGAACACCAATACTTGATGTTGTCATCAATAAATGGTTGAAAAGCTGTGGCCGAGTGGAATGTGGTGATGTTCATGGTATATGCCACCCAGGTTCAAATCCCTCTGGCCACAGCTTTTGGATTTTTTTTTTCCAATTAAATGATTTTTTCGATTATATGACTGATTTAATAATTAATAATCTAGAGTAATTATTATGGAAAAAAACTTAATTGTTACTAAATAAAATTAAAAGCATAAAATATTAAATCGAACACCAATACTTGATGTTGTCAATAGTGAACGATTGAAAAGCTGTGGCCGAGTGGAATGTGGTGATGTTCATGGTATATTCCACCCGGGTTCAATTCCCTTAGCTTTTGCGATTTTTGTTTTAATATATTATTTCCATGAATTTGCAAAAAAATTATTCTTAAAATAAAAAACAAAAATAATTAAATCAATGATTTATTAAATATCATTTTTCAATAATTAAAATTAATTGTGAATGAATAAACTAAAAAAAATTAAACTGATTTTCATACAATTGTGTCTTCGAATTTAATTTTAATTCCAGAATATATTTTACCTAGATTTTAATTAACATTTTAATTCACCGTTTAAATAAAAAAATATTTATTATTAATTTTAAAATTCATTTTGCCAAGAATTTAATTGACACCATAATTCAACATTTAATTGATAAACTATTTATTTTTAAATTCCGAAATCTGTTTTATTGTATAATTAAATTAACATATTATTTTTTAATTCCAGAATTTATTTTGTTGTATAATTTTGGATTTCTTAATTTATATATGGCTGGACGTTTTTTATAAGAGGAAGAAGAATTAAAATTACCAAAATTAGATGAATGAAAACTTACCAAAACAAATGAAATTGAATCTTTTCAATGAGCTCAAATGTTTGCCATATAGCGTGAAAGTTATTGAGAATGAAATTGAGCTCTCCTAGACCCCTACCTATTTCATGTATATATAGATGCCAAGTTGGCTAAATTTGAACAATCGCGTTAAGGAATGGACTTAGTATGACTTTTGCTACCACTTGTGGCAAAATTGAATTTGGGCAAGACAAAGACATTAATGGCACTGTGTCGTTTTCTGCTCATCTTCAACGATTAATGGTTGTTATGAAATACATTCCCAATTTTACTTGACTTCTGTTTTTACTCTCTCTCTCTCTTTTTTTTTTGGTGGTACAAGATCTTGTAAACATATCTTTATATTCCTGTTACTCTGGCTCATTGTCTTTGTATCTTTTCACTGGGTTAAAGATTTAATACAAATTCTTGTTTAAGACCTACATAAACCATGAGACCAACTAATCCACTCTAATATAACTCTAATATGGATCAATCCAGCTTAATCCATCCAATTTAGTCAAATTTCGCGGGTCAAGAAGGTTAAAGCGGGTCAAGCAGCTTCGGTTCATCTATAAATATTGAAAAAAAAATAGATTAAACCAATTTCTTCTCTGCTCACGCATATTTCAGAGAGAGAGAGACGGCCAGGCATTTTTAGAGAGAGAGTCATCGACAGAACCCTAGGCAGAAACTTCATTCGCCGGTGAGATTTCTGAAATTGCTCAGTCCATTCGCCACGTTTTTGCTAACTCCTTTCGCTTGAATGTTTGATTTGATTGATTTGTGCTCAAATCCTGTTGTTTTGTCTCTTTTCTGTCACCGCTCGTTAATCACTCGATTGAATGTTTTGAAGCTCTGGTTCGGTGTTGTAATGGCGGATTCGGATGGTAGTGGTGGTTATACAGCTAAATCAGGTGCGAAGGAGCATATCATGTCATGGCGTGGAGGTTGATAAGGAGGTTACTGTAGAACAAAAATTGAAGAAATGGAGAATTCGAAGTTTGGGGGTAATTTGGTGAAATTTTAGGTTTATTTCATGTTTTGAAACTTATTTATAGACAGTGCTCAAAGTATCATCACCTGTGTTCTAGAGGATTCCTTATCATATTTGTTGCTCAGGAGTTTTTAATGTTATTAGGTCTGCACCTAAATTTTGTTTTACTGCCAAGTATAGTAAAGTAAGTTGTCATTCATAATCGCAATATATTCTATTTTTCATGAGCTACATAGAGTTAGTATTATTGAAACTCATCCTTATGAACCTTGTTTGTGAGCTATATCCATATATTGATAATGTGTTTTTTTTCTTTATAGAATATCTTGTGCATTTCAATGAATGCATTCCATAGGACAGTTACAAATGCTCATCAGGAATAGGAATATGGCATTAGCAGCGAGAGGAGGATGATGACTATGTTTCTTAAATGTTTCTTAGGAGTAATATTCAGGTATGTTTGAGTTTTACATATATAATGTTTGAGGTTTACTTGAGATTGAGTTTATTTTGTGGTATGCTAGTTTTTTAGGTTTGTTGGAGTTTTATTTGAGTTCTGATTATCTCTGTGTGTTTAGATTTTGATATATTTTGTGTTGTAAGAGTTGTATTCTGGTTGTTTGAGTTTTATATGCTGTTTGTTTGAGTTTTAAATATATCATGTTTGAGGTTTACTTGAGATTGAGTTTTTTTGTGGTAGGCTAGTTTTTTTTAGGTTTGTTGGATCTTTATATGAGTTTTAGTTTGAGTTCTGATTATCTCTGTGTGTACGGTTTGATTTTGATATATTTTTGTGTTGTAATAGTTGTATTCTTGTTGTTTGAGTTTTACATGGTGGTTGCTTGAGTTTTACATATATCATGTTTGAGGTTTAGTATTGAGTTTTTTTGTGGTAGGCTAGTTTTTTTTAGGTTTGTTGGAGCTTTATATGAGTTTTAATTTGAGTTCTGATTATCTCTGTGTGTACGTTTTGATTTTGATATATTTTTGTGTTGTAATAGTTGTATTCTTGTTGTTTGAGTTTTACATGGTGGTTGCTTGAGTTTTACATATATCATGTTTGAGGTTTAGTTGAGATTGGCTTTTTTTGTGGTATGCTAGTTTTTTAAGGTTTGTTGGAGTTTTATTTGAGTTTTATTTTGAGTTCTGATTATCTCTGTGTGTTTAGATTTTGATATATTTTTGTGTTGTAATAGTTGTATTCTTGTTGTTTGAGTTTTATATGCTGCTTGTTTGAGTTTAATTTGTATTAACTGTTGTATGCTATTTTGTAGGGAATGAAAAGGATAAAGACTTTGAGATACCTTCCGTCATACCCTCTGATAATGATACACCTTCGAATTCTTTCGATATTAATGAAGATTCTTCGAAGAGTGATACTCAGAGTAAGAAAAGGAAACGTGATGATGATGATGATGATATTTCTGAGTACTTACCTTCAGAGTTTTTAAAGGATGCTGTAAAAAATGCTAAGACACTAGATGTTGATGTAGTCAAGGGAAAGAGCAAAATTGTTGAGAAAGTCCCTACGGGAAAGAAGGAAGTTGTATTTAGTAAACTATTCAGCCATCCTTTTGATATTTTGTTCATGTTTTTAATTTGAAATTTGTCTGTAATAACTCAAATTAGAACTATTTTCAGTTGTATTTAGTAAACTTTTTTATTTTGTTTCATATGTTTGAGTTTTATATGTTGTTTGTTTGAGTTTTATATGGTACTTGTTTGACGTTTACCACTGTCCATGAGTTTTAATTTATATGCATTACAGAGTGAGTTTAACCTTGAACATTCATAGAATATGTTTCATTATCCTTTGACAAATGCTTAATTAGGGTTTAGGGGTTGGATGCGGTGCATGGCTTGCCCTGCATCCAACCCCTAAACCCTAATTAAGACCGTAGAATCCGAAAGTGATTAAATTAATTTTCAGGATATTTGGTGTTCACCAATCCATCTAGTCTTTTAGAGAAATATATACCCTTAGTTTAGTTTGAGGTTTGAGTGTATGTTTGAGTTTTATATGTTGTGTGTTTGAGTTTTATATGGTTCTTGTTTGAGGTTTACCACTGTCCATGAGTTTTATATGTTACAGAGTGAGTTTAACCTTGAACATTCATAGAAATATGTTTCATTATCCCTTGACAAATGCTTAATTAAAGTTTTAGAAAAATATACACACTTAGTTTAGTTTACCTTGAACAAACAAAGAAATGTTTCATTATCCCTCGACAAATGCTTAATTAAGACTGTAGAATCTGAAAGTAATTATATTAATTTTAAAGGTATCTTTATTACACTATCTACTACTCCACTACTACTATAATTTTGAAGAGAATGTGAGTAGTAAATTTTGCTGTCACATGGAGTCTAGTACAATAAACTTCACCTGCTGGCTACTGCAATTGACATGTTCAATTCTGGAACATTACTATCAATGATCATTTTCACATTAGCTAACATACTGCCCAATTGCAGTATAAGTTTTATATGTTTTATATGTTTGAGTTTTATATACTTTATGTTTTGAGTTTTATGTGGTGTTTGTTTGAGTTTTACATCTATCATATGTGAGGATGACAAAAAGTGAATAAGATTGATGAATCTGAGGAGTTCAAGGAAACAAAAGATCAAGGTAATTATTTGAACAAAAGTGATGGTATGTTAAAGTTTATAAGAAAATGATTTTCTATATATTTGAATTTTATATACACTTTGTTTGAGTTTTATGTGGTGTTTGTTTGAGTTTTACATCTATCATATGTGAGGATGAAAAAAAGTGAATAAAATTTATGAATCAGAGGAGTTCAAGGAAACAAAACTCAAGGTAATTATTTGAACAAAAGTGATGGTATGTTACAGTTTATAAGAAAATGATTTTCTATATATGTTTGAGTTTTATATACTGTTTGTTTGAGTTTTATGTGGTGTTTGTTTGAGTTTTACATCTATCATTTGTGAGGGTTAGGGTGAGGTTTACTTGATATTAATATTTTGTTATGTTGCTTGTTTGAGGCTTACATATATATGTACATATGGTTTTTGTTTGAGTTTTCATGTATCATATGTGAGATTTACTTGAGAATAAATTTTATGTGTTTGAGTTTTATATACTGTATATTTTGAGTTTTATATGGTGTTTGTTTGAGTTTTACATCTATCATATGTGAGGATGACAAAAAGTGAATAAGATTGATGAATCAGAGGAGTTCAAGGAAACATAAGATCAAGCTAATTATTTGAACAAAGTGATGGTATGTTAAAGTTTATAAGAAAATAATTTTCTATATGTTTGAGTTTTATATATTGTTTGTTTGAGTTTTATGTGGTGTTTGTTTGAGTTTTACATATATCATCTCCACTCCAACGCTTCTCCACCTTCAAAAAAAACCACCTTAAATGAATTTTGAGTCCTTCACATCCGCTCAAATGAATTTTAATTACAACTAATTTGAAGAACCTCAATCTCGCGGCCACGAGCGAGCAAGAATCAAAAGTAATTAATTAGTTGCAAATTAACTATTAAAACCAAACTAAACAGAGTAATGCGGTGCAGGGGGTTGGATGCGGTGCAGGGAATCCAAAACTTCCTCATAAACATCCCCATCCTCTTCTCCATCGTCATGTACTTGACACTGTCCTTCCCCTCTCTCTTCCGCTCGCTATTGATCACCAAAACTTTGTCATCTTTGATCTGAACCTTGATGTCTCCTGATTTGAACCCATGTAAATCACGAACACGTACGAGCTTGGATGGTCCTTCACGTCCGCCATGGATCTGGCGTCGCTGACGTAGGCAGGAGGACTTGGTCGGAGTTGCCGCCATGGTCGGCCTTGGTGGCATCGATCTTCGTCTTTATCTTCCCTTGTCGATCGAGACTTTGTCTGATTTGGGGAAAATAATTGACGGGTTATAAGAACTACCCATGTTTCAATCCGGGTCATAAGATGACCCGCGAGATTTTTGAACCATGATATCCAGTTTGAATTTGGTTTGATATCAATTATATTTTGTTTGAGTCTCATTTTGGTCTCACGGATTCAGTGGTCTCACAGGAGACGTTCTCAAGATTTAATTTGGCTTATAAGGATGATGGTGACAAACTTTTAAAAAGCTAAAAGACTAACTAGTCCCTTTTAGTTTTTGCAACCTGTCACAGAGCTAGAAGGTTTTGGAACATGTAAAAAAATTCACCAATTACAAAACTTGAAGATAGTAACTTTTTGTTATGCCGTGTCAATTGGAGTTGGAGATTATGTGATTAATATTACTTATTAGTAGTATTAGTAGAATGTGACTAACACTTGGTCATCCTGTGTGTGTGACAGTCATCTAACAAAACAAAAGGTCGTATCTTCCTTGAAGTTAAAATCACAAGGGGATTGAGTTTCTTTAAAAAAGATGTTAGGTTCATGTCACTTTTAATTTTAAATTTTGTGGTTTCTTAATCATATCAATCTTAGAGGTATTGTAGTTTTGTACTATGTGTATGATCAAAATTTATACTCTATAAAGGATCACATGGTCATGGACTAGTTTATACTGAAGTGGAAAATTCTTCCTTTGTGTGAGTTAGTTTGTTTTCTACAGCCATGTTCCGTGTTTGCATTAAGTTCAGTTGATAAACACATGAGAAAGTGAACTTAGTTTACTTTCTTCACAGTTTCTTAGCATGTTGGCCATACCACAGCCAATGTAGACTGATACTTCCAGCAAACACCAATCATGTAATTTGAGTTCAAAGTCAAATGATTTATCTTTTCACTAGTTGCAAGTAAACAATATGGAGTTATTTATAAGTCGTTTTGTTCTACATTTTTATGTGAATCTCATTGATATTCTCTGACAATAGCTTTCAGGGATTGAATCAAGAATCTGATCAGGTAATTTTGCTGCAAAAAAAACAATGGCTTCTAACGCAACACACAGATGTCCGGCTCCCATGAAGGCCACGTCCAATGGAATTTTCCAAGGAGACGATCCTCTCCATTACGCTCTTCCGCTGCTTATTATACAGATATGCCTTGTTGTTGTCCTGACACGATCACTTGCGTTTGTTCTGAGGCCACTAAGGCAGCCTCGCGTCATTGCTGAAATCATTGTGAGTCTTCGTTTACCTATACTTTACTTTGTTCTAGCATAACAACAACCATTGGCCATCTGTGAATCTTGTTAGGTAATTCTTTAGAATACTCATTGTGTAGCTAGTGCCACTGCCATCAATGGTCCTTTAGTTCAAGTCCACTATTAACGATCCACAGATATCAGAGCTCCTGTTGTTGCTCATTGGTTTTCATTTCTGAGTTGTTTACCCAAAAGTTGCTGCTGTTTGTTTTTATATTAGAAGCTTTCTGCTTAAAGTATATACCAGCAGAATATGACTTTTCTTAAAGTATATGGTCCCAAATCTGCCTTTTCTTCGATCTATTAAACTTAAAGTGCCATTGTGAGTCACCAATCTCTCAACCTCATAAGTTGGTTACTGGACTGACCAATTTAGTAAGGTTTACTTTATTGTTTAGTTTGTTTCTGTTGATTACTCGGAATTTCATCGATAAATTAACATAGTTGAGTACTCAGTAGTCGATATACTATTCAATCCGAGGCCCCGAACATACTGCACTACCTGATGGCATAAGCCTTATTTTAACACAGAGACTGAGTATTCTATACATGCAATTTGTTTTCAACTTTCATTCTTTCTTTTCTGTTTCTTGTTGTTTACTTATAATCTTTTTGAAACTAATCAATTAACTAATAATGATTGTGTGTGAGTGATTGTGGATTGATTTTAATGTGGCTATTTTTCTTATTGGATACAAGACCTTTGAACACAGTGGTCAATGTCAAATTATAGTCCATTGTTGCTCTGTTTCAAGATTCCTGTACTGGTGCATGCTGTCGAAAAGGACTAATAAATGTATCTATTTTGTAGGGAGGAGTTCTACTAGGTCCCTCTGCTCTAGGCCGCAACCAGAAATACCTCCATGCGATTTTTCCACCGCAGAGCCTTACGGTTCTTGATACAGTTGCTAACCTTGGTCTCCTATTCTTTCTATTCATGGTTGGCCTTGAGCTGGATCTCAAGGCACTTCGACGGACTGGGAAAAAAGCATTATGCATGCATTGCTCTAGCAGGCATTACTCTTCCATTTGTGTTGGGAGTCGGGACTTCATTTGTGCTGAGGCAGAGTATCTGTAAAGGTGTAAGTGAAGGCCCGTTTCTCGTATTCATGGGAGTGGCGCTCTCTATCACTGCATTTCCCGTCTTGGCCCGTATTTTGGCAGAGCTTAAGCTCTTAACTACCGGATGTTGGTCAAATTGCCATGTCGGCTGCTGCAGTAAATGATGTGGCTGCTTGGATTCTGCTTGCCCTGGCTATTGCCTTATATCAGGCACTGGACGTTCTCCCTTGACTTCACTATGGGTGTTTTTAGCTGGAGGTGGTTTCGTCACATTATGCTTTTTTGTTGTCCCACCAATCTTCAAACAGATGGCACGACAATGCCCTCAGGGTGAGCCAGTGAACGAGATATATATATGTGGTACATTGGTGGCTGTTTTGGCAGCTGGTTTTGTAACGGATCTTATTGGAATTCACGCACTTTTTGGGGCTTTTGTGATTGGAGTTCTCGTCCCAAAAGAAGGACCATTTGCTGGAGCTCTGGTTGAAAAAGTCGAGGATCTCATCTCTGGTCTGTTTCTCCCGTTGTACTTCGTGTCAAGTGGACTGAAGACCAATGTAGCTACTATTCATGGCGCTCACTCGTGGGGGCTACTCGCATTGGTTATCTTCACGGCCTGCTTTGGGAAGATTGTCGGAACTGTTGTGGTCTCCATTTTCTGCAAAGTTCCTTACAGAGAGGCGATTACCCTTGGTTTCCTTATGAACACCAAAGGTTTAGTTGAGCTTATTGTTCTTAACATTGGAAAGGACCGAGGGGTAAGTAAATCACTGAACAAATTCAGTTTACATACTACATTCATATGTTTTTATATTCATTTGGTCTAATGTGATTCTTTTGGCTTTGTAGTTTCTGAACGATCAAACATTTGCGATCATGGTTCTGATGGCTTTATTCACGACATTCATAACGACACCTATTGTTATAGCTATTTACAAGCCAGCTCGAGTTAGTAGATCAGATTACAAGCACAGAACTATTCAAAGAAAGCAATCAGACACTCAACTTCGCATGATGGCCTGTTTCCACAGTTCAAGAAACATTCCCACGTTGCTGAATCTCATGGAGGCTTCACGTGGCACGGACATCAGTGATGGCCTTCGTGTCTATGCGATGCACCTGATGGAACTTTCTGAGAGGACATCCGCGATACTAATGGTTCACAAGGCAAGAAAGAACGGGATGCCATTCTGGAACAGGGGCCAGGAGTCGGATCCAAATCAAATTGTGGTTGCTTTTGAAGCGTTCCAACATCTCAGCCAAGTGTCTCTCCGTCCCACAACCGCAATATCTGCAATGTCAAGCATGCACGAAGATATCTGTAACAGTGCTGCTAGAAAGAAGGTTGCAATGATAATCCTCCCATTCCACAAGCATCAGAGACTCGACGGACACTTGGAGACCACAAGGGCTGACCTGAGGCAAGTGAACCGAAGGGTTCTCGAAAAGGCCCCTTGTTCCGTTGGGATTTTAATCGATCGAGGACTTGGTGGAGCTTCTCACGTTTCAGCGACCAATGTTGACTATACCATCACTGCATTCTTCTTCGGGGGGCAAGATGATCGCGAAGCTCTTTCATACGCTGCACGCATGGCCCAGCACCCTGGGATTACTTTGAATGTCATCCGTTTTGTTGTGGATCCAGAGGTTGCTGGAAACAGTATTCATGTTGACATGCCTGAAACTTCGGACCAGGAAAACCAAACGGATGAGGAATTCCTCGCGGAGTTCAGATTAAAAACGATCAAGTGTGGTTCAGTCACAATCACCGAAACCTCAGTGAGTGATGCTGCTGGAGCCAAAGACGTGATTTACACACACAGTCGTTGTAATCTGTTCATAGTTGGGAGAATGCCGGAAGGCCAACTGGTGACAGCTCTGAACAAGAAGAGCGAATGCCCTGAGCTAGGGTCGGTGGCGAATTTGTTGATCGATCCAGAGTTTTCGAGTGCAGCATCAGTGCTTGTGGTGCAGCAGTACCGTGGGAAGTTAACAGGGGATTCACTGAATTCTCTAAAGGAACAAGAGTCATCTGATGAGGAGTCTGATTCTCAGTGATTCAAAGACATGAACATGATGATGGCAGTTCATCTAGTCTAGTTTAATAATTTCTGTATTTTCGAATTCGAACTTTTTTTTATTACTTTTAAGGATATGTTTAATTCTGTAAATCTTCATTACAGTTGCAGAAGCGTGTTTATAGTAAGTTTTAATTACAATTAGCTTGTTTATGTCTGTTTATCTCTTCCAATTAATGTGATGCTGTTGAAGCGCTTGTACCGGTACCAATATACAAATTGGATTTGCGGTGACTGAGATGTTTCAACACTGCCGTTTTTAAATGTAAACAATAACATAGTAGCAAATAGGAGATTCCAGAGGACAGATCGAGGTACGACACGAGGCCATACTTCGACTAACAAGCCAACGGGCAAAAGTCCCAAACTTGGACAAAGTAAAAATGAGCTTCCTCTCTTTGCCAAGAGATTCGCCACTTTGTTCGCTTCCTAATTTGTTTCTATGGTTCCAGATGATCCAGCAAAAATTGACAAGTTTGTATAATTTTAAGCTTCTTCCTTTAGAACTGAATATAATAGTATGGGGCAAGGATATGTTTCGATTTAGCCATTTACTTGATGCCGTGGTTTTGTAGTAGACTGACTTTTGGCTATGAAGATTGTTGTTCCCTTTCGGTTTAGTTAGGTGGTTGGCTCCGACCACTTTAGTCATCTATTGTATCTTTTCGCTTTTTTTTTTTTTATTGTTGTAATTCTCATGCCTTTTTAATGAAATTTTTTAACCATTTAAAAAAAAAAAAAAAAAAAAGGGGTGAGCAATTTCTGAAATCATTTAAGATTGAACAGTGGTCATTCAAGAAAGATATGGCTTTGAGTCTCACTTGTATGTTGAATGTTCTTATCCCATGTGATGAGGAGATTATGTGATATCTACGGATCGAAATATATATGACGACTGTCGAGCGAAAAAGATTGTGAGTCTGCCATCGAAGCATGGCTCATCTTGCCCATCGAACAGAACACCTCGAAGGTGTCAGGGGTCGAAGGAGACCACAGTACATCCTAGTACTGACAGAACGTCCTTTTGTCCGGTTCTTAGCAAACACACATGACAGGCTTTGGACCCCACACTCGTATCCTATAAATACCCATGCATTTATTATCACAAAACACACTATTCCCAGATATATTCATGCATGTTGTCCGATTACTTCCAAACATATTCCACGTTAATTCGCACCCGATCTAACTGAGGTAGATCGGGTCTTACCCCCTAACACTCTACTCCTCTTGTTTTCGACAGGTCCCAAGTTCTTCATCCCTTAGATGAAACTCCTCCTATCCAAAGTTATGGGAAGAGCGATGATGTATCTGCTTGACCGTATTTTATCCGCATCATCTTGGCGCCGTCTGTGGGAACTCGGGACGAAAAGTCATAGTTGAAGAGCAACAGGAAGTTGAGTGTTTTGTTACCGCATTGCAGCCATGACGAAGAAAAAGAAAACCCCAGGAGCGCCAACTAGGGAGCACCGAACTGTAGAAAGTGTGAACCCTGTGCCCCATGGACCCAGAGCCCTCACATGTTGAGTCTGAGCGAGAAGAAGACGAAGAATCAATGGAATCCAGCCGACAAGACAATCCCCACTCGGGAGAGTCGGCGCAGCCCCTCGCCCCTCCGACGGGCCCACAAATGCTGATAACGGAAGGACAGCTCACGCAATTCGTTAGGACGGTTTGTGAAACCGTTGTCGACAGCAAACTTCCCCCAAAGAAACCTCAGTTAGCGTCGGTCGTGGTAAAGGAGAAGTCGAGGCCAAGCGTTTCTACAAGGAGTAACCAGTAGAGCCGTAGCACGCGATCAGCCAAGACGGAGGGCACTCACAGTCGAACTCAGGTCCCCTCGAAGCGAAAGACCACGGAGAGCTTAGCTGAGAGTTCGATAGTCACCCCTAGAGAGAGACATCAATCTCGTAAGGGGAAGGAACTCGAAAAGGACCGTCCACACACCCACTCGGTGTACACGATTCCGGACGATTCCGACTCTTCGGATGAGGATCACTTCGATAGAGACAGAAAGACACTCGAGAAGAAGAGGGAGAAGTATGAAGAGCTCCTCCGAGCCCATGATCGGAGAAAGAAGGAAAAGGTTAAAAGGCCTCGTTCAGATCATGATGATTTCAGGAGGAGGGACGAGAGGGAGGCAAGGAAGTACGATGAGAAAAGGGAGCGCCCCGCTAGGGAAACGGGCTTTGCACCCAATCCCTTGTCGCGAAGACTCATGAGCCATTCTATTCCTTCAAACCAGAGAGTGCCGAAGAATTTACCCAAATACTCAGGGACCACTTGTCCTCATGAACATAGGGTTAAATTCGAAAACATGATGCAAATATATGGACACACAGAGAAGGACATGGTGATCGTTTTTCCGGGAACCCTCGAAGGGGTAGCCACGGAATGGTACTATAACATGCCGGCGGGATCTATTCGATCCTATGCTGACCTGATGCATGCCTTTTTGGGTCATTTCACAGACTACAAAAAGTCGAGGCAAGCGAGTAGTTGCCTTCAAGACATCATCCAAAAGGAAGATAAACCTCTCCGTAAGTGGTGGCAGAGGTTCAACGCCGTGGCTTTGCAGGTGGATGATCATCCCATGCATTTTCGAAGACAGACCCTTTTTTCCAACACTCGAAATAGAGGGCTCGCATCGGAAGTTTCGAGAGAAAAACCGGAGACCCCCGAGGATTTGTCTAACATTGTTAACAAGTACATTGAAGAGGAGAGGATGAACAAAGAAGCCAAGTTGGCGTTCGATGTTCCAACCCGACGAGAACGATCTCCCAGGAAGGATCGTATCGAGCCCGTCAAGGAGCAACCGAGGGACAGGGGCTACTCCGACAAACGCCCCCCCAGGAAGAACCCCAGAACAATTAAATATCCACAACGACAAGTTTTCTCCATCGTTGAAGGGTTACCGGGTACGAGATGGCCCTGAAAACACAAGGAAACCAACACCACCAGAAATTCGCAAGAATATTGTAAGTTTCACAAACAGCGAGGCCACGATACAGATAGATGCATCGAACTTACAGCCGAGTTAGAACGCATAGTGACGGAGGGATATGTCGAAGAGTACAGAGATTCAAATGGGGTTTTATCTGTGCGACTACTCGAAAAACCCGAAGTTTCGCGACCACCCAGGCCCCCACTCCCACAACAATCAACCGTGTTTCGAGAGTCAAGAGAAATTCAATCCGAGGATGACTTCGAAAACTCACCGATACATGGTGAGATTAAGTACATCGGCGGAGGACCAACTGGAGGAGACTCTCGAAAGGAAAGGGATCGAACAGCTCGAAGGATGCGAAGTGCTTACACGGCCGGTAACCCTACTTTTAATGTGGGAAGCCTCGAGGCCCACCCAATCACATTGAGCTTCGACGCTTCAGACATCCCTGATCCCCAGACTACCCGAAACCAAGAGCCTAACTTTCCTCTGGTCATCTCCATGGTCGTATCGGGGTTCGGGGTAAGCAAAGTCCTGGTTGATACGGGGAGCTCGGTCAATGTGATTACAGTAACCACTTTGAGAAGAATGCAAATCGAAGGAACAGGTTTTGCGGATGTTTCGACAAACCTCTCGGGATTTGGAGGAGCTGTGGTCAAGACTTTGGGAACCATTTGGTTACTAACCTCCCTTGGGACGAAACCTAACAAAGCGACCCACCATTGCCAATACGTCGTGGTAGACAGTGAAATGGGTTATAACATCCTTTTCGGCAAACCAGGGATCAACCAATTTCAAGCCGTTGTTTCCACCTACCATCTGAAGGTAAAGTTTCCTACCAAGGTAGGGGTGGGCGAAGTTAAGGGTGACCCGAAAGAGGCTTGGGAATGCTACTGAGTATCGACCAAACCGTCCAAGTCTGTCGAAACGGTATTTCCCCCCGAGGAAGATGGGTCGACACCGGTAGGTAAGAAGCAATGTCTGATAGTCGAAGGGGATTCTCTAGACTTTCCCTCTAGTTGTTTGGAGAGCAAGGAGCGGTTGGAACCTTGTTCGGAAGTCAAGGTCCTCTCACTGTCGGAGGACTACCCCGAAAGAACCACCAGGATAGCGGCCGATCTCCCCGAAGAGCTAGAGTTGTCATTATCACTCTTCCTACAAAGGAATGCAGACGTCTTCGCATGGGGGTCAATTGATCTTCGAGGCATCGACCCTCAAATTATAGTACATCGGTTAAACGTGGATCCTAAGGCGAGACCAGTCAGCCAGAAGCAAAGGAACTTCAGTCGAGAAAAGAATCTGATAATCGATGAAGAAGTGGCCAAACTCTTAAGGGCCGGACACATTAAGCCAACACAATTTTCAGATTGGCTATGCAATATGGTGCTGGTTAGTAAGGGCAAAGGGAAGTGGAGGATGTGTAATGACTTTACGGACCTCAACAAACGTTGTCCTAGAGATCCTTATCCTCTCCCTCGAATCGATCAGTTGGTCGATTCCACTGCCGGGGCGGAAAGGTTGAGTTTCATGGATGCTTTCCAAGGGTACCATCAAGTCCCGATGGCCAAGGAGGACATGGATAAAACGGCTTTCGTCACCCACTCGGGAGTCTATTCATTTCGAGTCATGCCTTTCGGACTACGAAATGCGGGAGCCACTTACCATTGACTTGTCAACATGATGTTCGAAAAGGAAATCGGTCGAACCATGGAGGTTTACGTCGACGATATGCTCGTGAAAAGTTTGAGAGCACAGGAACATGTGGAAAACCTGGGAAGATGTTTCGACATCCTAAGGAAGTTTGGGATGAAACTCAACCCATCCAAGTGCACATTTGGTGTTAAGGGAGGGAAATTCTTAGGGTACATGGTCACCCAGAGAGGAATTGAGGCTAACCCGGACAAAATCAAGGCGATTCAAGAATTTCCCAGCCCTCGAAACGTAAATGAAGTCCAGAAATTGGTGGGTCGAATAATCGCTCTAAGCCGCTTTATCTCATGTTCGGGGGAGAAAAGCCTGCCCTTCTTCAAAGTTCTCAGAAATGCAAAATGTTTCGAGTGGGGAACCGAGAGTGAAAAGGCTTTGACCGATCTCAAGGACCACTTGTCCAGACCGCCATTATTGTCGAAGCCTAAGGCTGGAGAGGTCTTATACTTGCATGTGGCCATTTCCCGGGAAGTCGTCAGCTCTGTCCTAGTCCGGATCGAGGATAACCAACAGTATCCCATCTACTATTTAAGCAAGGTTCTCACTAAGCCCGAAGTCAACTACCTCGACATCGAAAAGTTTGCTTATAGTGTCGTGTTGGCTTCGAGACGTCTTCGGCCTTATTTCCAAGCACATGGAATAGTGGTTCTCACTTCACAACCATTAAAAAGAATCCTCCGTAAGCCGGATTTGTCGGGAAGGTTGGTGCGATGGTCGGTCGAACTCATGGAGTATTCCCTCGAATTCCAAAGCCCAAGCTCGAAAAAAGCTCAAGTCTTGGCCGATTTCTTCTTAGGGGTCAACAAGGACATTAACCTCGTACTGACCACCGAAATGGCGGAAAGGGGAGAAAATCTCGAAGCACGTTGGGAAGTTTACGTTGACGGATCTTCGACAAGGGGCCAAGGCGGAGTAGGAGTGCATATGATAGACCCGGATGGTTTGGAGTTAGACTTCGCGATTCGACTAGCTTTTCCGGCAACAAACAACGAAGCAGAGTACGAAGCAGTCCTTATCGGACTTCGACTCTCGCTCGAGGGAGGAGCAAAGCACGTACTTATACGTACGGATTCACAGCTGGTGGCCCAGCAACATGCGGGCATTTTCGAGGCGAAGGAAGAACCAATGAGACTTTACCTCGCAGAGCTTCAAGCGATGGCAGCTAAATTCCAAAGTATGGAAATCGCACAAATACCCCGGAGTCTCAACAAAGTGGCAGATGGACTAGCAAGGTTCGGGAGTTCGTCGCAGAACATAAACACCCGACAGGTATGATTTCGAGGGTTAAAACAAATTCGTGAAGAACGAATTCATCAAGTATTCACCAATACTCAAAATTATTTATATCCACAACAGGTTACCCTCATGACAGTCCAACAACCGACTATCGGAGCCAATTACCTTAAGAGGAAAAGAGAGGCTGAGGTCAACACCCTCGACACAAACCACAAATGGCTGACGGATATCAAGGTACACTTGAAAATCTTCGCCACAGAACTTTCGAATGATGACAAAAACATCCTATCGAAACACATTCCCCAAAGGGGATTATCACTTATCACGAAACATTTTTTGCAGATGTTTAAGCAAGGAGTCATCCCCACGGATCGAAACGAAGCAAGGAGAATACAACGGAGGGCCATGAATTTTTTATGGGATGGATCGAATCTTTACAAAAGATCTTTCGACGGTCCCCATTTGAAGTGCGTTGATGAAGAAGAAGCGCGAGCCATTTTGGAGGAAGTGCACGCTGGGAGTTGTGGTAATCATTCAGGAGGAAGGACTTTAGCCCAAAAGATTCGAAGACAAGGATTTTACTGACCAACAATCATTCCCGATTCGAGGAAGAAATCGAAGTCTTGTGACGAATGCCAGCATTTCGCCCGAAACAGCTCGGCCCCGGGTGAACCAATGATACCAACCCCGATCTCATGCCCTTTCGATAGGTGGGGTATAGACATTGTTGGAAAACTACCCACCTCGACTAACCAGAAGAAGTTCATGATCGTGGCAGTAGAGTATTTCTCCAAGTAGGTCGAAGCCGAGGCTGTTGGAAAAATTACCGAAGGGGTGGTTCAAAGCTTCATATGGCGAAATATCATTTGTCGTTTCGGTCTGCCAAGGATTATAGTCTCCGATAACGGAACTCAATTCACGGGGAAAAAGATTGATGATGTCGTTTTTCACCAATTAAATTTGTTTAAAAGCCTAAGAACACTTATCACTACACAAACTAGAGTGCAATGGCAAGTTGTCCCCGAGTGTCGTTCTCCCGGGACCTAACGTGACTTTGTTTGAGGTTTTTGCTAGTAATTTCAGTCAACGAGTTCAAATGTTTTTAGAATCGTTTCCTTTGAACAAAGCAACGAGAAATAAGATTGTTGTAAACAAGTTTGGAAAACGGTTGGTGGTAGAAATCAAATACACATGCATGGGTTACGAATATGCTCACAAGTTCAGTGCGTAAAACCTTCGATCAAGTCTGCTAAGCAACTCGTCTAGGCAACTTTAAGACACACATCATAAAAGATCACTATCAATACTTTAGAGGTGCTTGTCACCAACACCATTTATCTAGCATGCTGCAAATCTCTAACATACAATCCTATAGCTTTCATTGACCAAGAGTTTGTCACTATACTCAATTCGAATATATTTTATAGGCAACTATGAATCATATGAAGGAATTTGCAACAAGATTGAATCACAATCTAGCTCATGTAAGCATAAACATAACCCATAACATGCATATTCTACATTCTACCACCAACACAAAAGATTTAGCTACTCATATTCATCAACATAGACATCAATTCATATGAATAATAATCAGAATACATCATATCAAACTACAAGACAAGAGAGTGATACAAGTTACCACCAAAGCTGTCACTAATCGGTGGAAATCAAAGGAAACCTCTCCGTAGATGATTACAAAGGATGAATCCCAATCAAAACCTTGAATCCCAAGCTAAAATACAATGTAATCTGAGTTTTCTCTGAGTTTTGAGGCTTAGGAGCTCTCCAAAACGAAGTTACAGTTCAAAATATATCCAAAAAATGACTGAAGATCCGATCTAAGAAGGAAAATCCGAAAACGTAACCGCTGCCAAGCGGACCGCTTGGAGAAGCCAAGCAGAGCGCTTTGGCACTCCAAGCGCTTCGCTTGGCTTCTGTGCCAAAGCTCCTGGAAAATGAAGCGGAGCGCTTCACTATTCCAGGCGCTTAGCTTGGCTCCTGGACAGATTTTTGTCTTCAAACTCAATCTTTTTGCCCTCGCATGGCCCTCGGGTGCCTTGGACTCATCCTTCTCGATGCTTATTGATGCTCAAACACTTACGAACTAGCCACGGAGATTGGGGAACTTCAACGGGGCCATCTTTTCCATAAAAAAGGCTCGTTTTTAGCTCAAAAAACGCCGTTTCGTACCTAAGTTCCTGAAAATGCAGAAAACACAAAACGTGACACTATTCTACAAAGCTAACCAAAAAACAAGGTTAGAAGATAGCAAAAGAAGGTAAAAAAGACAAGATGAACGCGTCAAAAATACGTTCATCAAACTCCCCAAACCAAACCTTTGCTTGTCCTCAAGCAACAAACTATCCTAAATGCAACACAAAAGGAGTCTCATGCCAAGTAAAGTGAACTAATCTATTGAATCTACCAAATGCTTATGAACAAAACCAAAGGAGCATGACATGCAAATAGGTTGAAGTATGCCTCGATTGCGAATATACACATTCTCAAGTGCACTTGGTTAAACAAAGGAGTCTCACGTAACATCTTCTACCTGGACCTGGTCAGTGACGACACAATGATGCATGTTATCATACTACAATTGCCCCGTGCCTATGAAACCGAGGGCTTACTACTGTTCACCAAGCGAGACTTTTCCTCAAGAGAGGGCGAACCAATACTGGCTCTCATCAAACGAAGGAGGGTTCCCTTAGAAAGATAACACTCCCCTATTCTACCCAGACTCTCAAGAATGAGCCTCTTTCAACCACTTCTTGAATAGCAAGACGAGGGTGGTCAAGAACAGGCCTTGGACAAAGGCGACACGAAACGAAAGATAGAATTTACAACTCGATACTTCACAAGGACAAAATATTTACATGACACTTGACACTACGAGACTGCTTTTGGCTTGCGACGACCCTTCTTTTGCTTTTGGGTCTTATTCTTTATTTTCTTTCTTCTCTTTTTTTTTTATAATTTTCTCTTTTCCTTTTCTCTTTTTTTATTTCTTTTTCTTTTCTTCTTCTTTTCTTTTTCTCTTTCCTTTTTTTTTATATAGGGGCAAGCAGCAGTACTAAGTGTCAAAAACACCTCCCCAAACCTATTCGAAAGAATAGGTTTGAGCACAAAGACGAAAAAGAAAAAGGAAAGACTCTTTTACAAAGACACCTCCCCAAACCTATTCGAAAGAATAGGTTGGGACACAAAACAAAAAGAAAAAGAAAAAGAAAACTTTACAACGACTCAAAGACGAAAGACAAGATCAACAACGTAACCCCCTCCCCAAACCTATTCGATAGAATAGGTTTAATACAAGGAATCACACACCTCACACTACCTCCTTCCTAGGCATTTGGCAATCTCTAATCGAGGTGAAGAACTTGTCGCCTCTTACGTACATAATTACACGGGTTACAACCATAGACTCAAACGTACATCATTTCATAAGGCCATCGTGAACCGCAGCAGAAGAAACACCACTCAAGGTGATGTCGAGACTACTAAGCTTAACTAGTGCACATGCGAATGTGACAAACCAAGCGAGACAAGCCTCAAACTACTTGCAAAGTGATGCAACATATGATCAATGGTCATAAACACTTAGTCTACACAATAGAAAAGTTCGAAAAAACTTGGCAATAGACTCCACACAACAACGTGCAACAACTAATCTATGGATGATATGCATGCAAAAATTTGAAAAAACACGACAAAACACATGAACTTGAGTAAAATCAGGCATGTACGAACCACACAAGCATATAGTACTGAAAATCCAATACCCCCTCCCCAAACCTAAACTTTTGCTCGTCCTCGAGCAAAGAAAAGTTGAATGAAAAGGAAAAATTGGATTGAAAGTACACTTCCCTGAGATAAAGGTTCGTGTCCAATCTCCTATATATGAGTAGTACCTGAAAGGACTCAAGAAACATGTGAAAACGGGTGCACAAAGGTGAGAAGAATGGAAAAAACGAGGAAAATCTGGGTACAGGGTCCAGGCGGACCGCTTGGCTGGAGCCAAGCGGTCCGCTTGGTAAGCGGGGCGCTTGGGAGGTTCCAAGCGCTCCGCTTGAATTTCCAGAAAGTTACAAAACTTTCTGGAATTTCAAGCGGACCGCTTGGCCCTTCCAAGCGCTTCGCTTGGCTCTGTTTCCAGATTTTCAACGTTTTTTTTCCTATCTTAAATCACCTAAGGCACCAAGACAAAAACTAGACTAAACGAATCACGAAAAAAGGCTCACAGGCCACAACTACAAAAGCAAACTAAGAAAGCTAACTAAATGCAAAACACTTACCACCTCGGGTTGCCTCCCGAGAAGCGCCTTTGTTTACACGTCGTTGGCTCGACTCTTCAAGGCTCAATTGGGGTTGAATTCATATTGGGTACTAGACTTCCCCATCAATGCCCTCTTTAATTGGTGAAATCCCTGCACATTTGAACGAAGGAATAGAGGACCAAAGTATCCTATAAGTTTGTTAGTGCAAGTCTTCTCAACACATGAATTAACAATGGCTCGCAACATGTGTCGCTTGCCATCTACCTCCAAACTACATGTACGACGGTACATGTCAATCACCACGTGCACCTTATTGATGAAGGCTCTTCCCAACAGGACCACATCCTTAAGATTGGCTTCCGAAGTCGGCATAACTATGAAGCTCGTCTTCACCTCAACACCGGCAACTCTAATAACCAAGTCTTCGAGAACTCCCAAAGGTCTCCTCATAGACCCATCAGCAAGTTGAACCATAGCTTTCATAGGCTTCAAACCAGTCATCCGGGACTCTTCATACACATTCATCGGCAAGACATTGACTCCAGCTCCTGTGTCCAATGTAGCCAATATACCATCCTTCGTGCCAAGACCGATTTCCACATCGAAGCTCTCAAGTGCGGGTACTTCCACCATCTCATCCTCAGACGATGAGCTTTCTTCTTCAATATGTGAAGCTTCGTCCTCAACCATAGAGGGCTTAGGCTCCTCGTTAGCAACGCAAGGCTCAGAGATTTTCTTGCTACTTTGAACCTCTACTCGTGCTCCTTCTCTTGTGACCGTGATCTCAACTGGAATATTAGTCACCACCGTGATGGCCATAGCTCTCTCGGTATTACCCAAAAGCTTCTCTTGCTCAGGACTAGCTCCTCTATCAATGAGCTCTTGCAACTTCCTGTTAAGAGAAGAAGTACTAGCCTCCAAGTTCTCAAACCGCTTCTCGTTCATAGCCTGATTCTTGTAATAAGATTCCATAAACTTGTCGGTCTTTTCTACCAAGCTTTGCACCATGGCGACCAAAGAGGATGGAGCATATCCGGGTACCCCATAGTTTACCTCAGCATGTTGACGTTGACTGGCGAATCCCTGCTCATAGTCATCACCATGACCCACTTTCTCTTCAAAAGCCGCTATGGGTTCTTCTCTAGGTTCTTTTGAATGAATCTTGGCTCTTATATCCCGGTTCTGAGAATTCCGGTACATTATATCCAACTTAGCTTGAGCTTGACTCGGAAACAACTCTCCCATGCTTCCTCCACAAATGCTATCCACTTGTGCTTGAACACCAGGATGCAAACCATTATAGAAGAATTGGATGAGCTGACCTCCATCGAAGCCGTGATGTGGGCACCGATATTGCAACCCCTTAAACCGATCATAAGCCTCATGGAAAGCTTCATCATACTTCTGCTCAAAAGTGCTGATTTGTCTCTTCATAACCATAGTCTTGGAAGCTGGATAATACCGATCCATAAATTTTTCAAACACTTGAGCCCATGTGGTCAAAGATCCAGCTTCTAAGGATCTCAACCAAGCCTTCGCTCTATCCCCAACTCCCATAGCGAAAACCTTCATCCGCAAATCATCATCAGTAATTCCTTCCGGTCTAGGCAAGTAGAGCACGAAATTCTCTAAGTCATTCACATACCCAATGACGTCCTCATTGTCCACGCCATAGAACTTGGGTAATTGCTGGAACACGTGTCCCTTAAGCTCCAGATTCCTCGTTGCATCATTGAGAACAATAGCTGGACCACTAGGCCCAACCGTAACTTTTGAGAGTAACTTCAGTGGTTGCTCAACCATCTCGCCTGAAATCTAGTGCAATCAACACAACACTCAGACAAGGATTAGTTCCCGTTAGTGAAACAAAAACCAGAACACATAGAATTAAGCACAAAGAAATAGGGGGAAAGAAATGGAGTGAGAAAGTGATGTTGGCTGAAAAACCAAAACAAAAACACCAACCAAAGGAGTTAAGTCCCCGGCAACGGCGCCAAATTGATGATGTCGTTTTTCACCAATTAAATTTGTTTAAAAGCCTAAGAACACTTATCACTACACAAACTAGAGTGCAATGGCAAGTTGTCCCCGAGTGTCGTTCTCTCGGGACCTAACGTGGCTTTGTTTGAGGTTTTTGCTAGTAATTTCAGTCAACGAGTTCAAATGTTTTTAGAATCGTTTCCTTTGAACAAAGCAACGAGAAATCAGATTGTTGTAAACAAGTTTGGAAAACGGTTGGTGGTAGAAATCAAATACACATGTATGGGTTACGAATATGCTCACAAGTTCAGTGCGTAAAACCTTCGATCAAGTCTGCTAAGCAACTCGTCTAGGCAACTTTAAGACACACATCATAAAAGATCACTATCAATACTTTAGAGGTGCTTGTCACCAACACCATTTATCTAGCATGCTGCAAATCTCTAACATACAATCGTATAGCTTTCATTGACCAAGAGTTTGTCACTATACTCAATTCGAATATATTTTATAGGCAACTAAGAATCATATGAAGGAATTTGCAGCAAGATTGAATCACAATCTCATGTAAGCATAAACATAACCCATAGCATGCATATTCTACATTCTACCACCAACACAAAAGATTTAGCTACTCATATTCGTCAACATAGACATCAATTCATATGAATAATAATCAGAATACATCATATCAAACTACAAGACAAGAGAGTGATACAAGTTACCACCAAAGCTGTCACTAATCGGTGGAAATCAAAGGAAACCTCTCCGTAGATGATTACAAAGGATGAATCACAATCAAAACCTTGAATCCCAAGCTAAAATACAATGTAATCTGAGTTTTCTCTGAGTTTTGGGGCTTAGGAGCTCTCCAAAACGAAGTTACAGTTCAAAAGATATCCAAAAAATGACTGAAGATCCGATCTAAGAAGGAAAATCCGAAAACGTAACCGCTGCCAAGCGGACCGCTTGGAGAAGCCAAGCGGAGCGCTTGGCAAGCGAAGTGCTTTGGCACAAGCGCTTCGCTTGGCTTCTGTGCCAAAACTCCTGGAAAATGAAGCGGAGCGCTTCACTATTCCAGGCGCTTAGCTTGGCTCCTGGGCAGATTTTTGTCTTCAAACTCAATCTTTTTGCCCTCACATGGCCCTCGGGTGCCTTGGACTCATCCTTCTCAATGCTTATTGATGCTCAAACACTTACGAACAAGCCACGGAGATCGGGGAACTTCAACGAGGCCATCTTTTCCATCAAAAAGGCTCGTTTTTAGCTCCAAAAACGCCGTTTCGTACGTAAGTGCCTGAAAATGCAGAAAACACAAAACGTGACACTATTTTACAAAACTAACCAAAAAACAAGGCTAGAAGATAGCAAAAGAAGGTAAAAAAGACAAGATGAACGCGTCAAAAATACGTTCATCAAAGATCAAAGCGTGGTGTTTGGAATTAGGTATCAAACAAAATTTCACCTCCGTTGGCCATCCACAAGCTAACGGACAAACTGAAGTCACCAACCGCACCATCATCGAAAATTTGGAAAAACGCTTGGGACCATCGAAAGCAGACTGGGCGGACGAGCTACATGGAGTCTTGTGGGCTTATCGAACCACTCAAAGAACAGCAACTCAAGAAACGCCTTTCTGCATGGTGTACGGCTCCGAGGCGGTGGTGCCTTGCGAAGTTGCGGTAGAAACCCTCCGAGTGCAAGACTACGAACCCGAGAAGAATGATGAACTCCGAGCTTTCGAGTTAGACATGATCGACGCCAGAAGGGAAAAGGCGAGAGGTCGAATTCTAAGATATCAAGCTTTGATGACAATGGCCTATAACAAGAACCTCAGGGGAAGAGATCTCATTGTAGGAGACTTAGTACTGCGAAAGGCTAGCATCCTCGAGAATGTCGGTAAGTTCGAAGAGCCATGGAAGGGTCCTTACAAAGTGACTGCCGTCCTAGCGAACGGGAGTTATCGACTCTCTGATCTCGAGGGAGTAGCAGTACAAAGGCCTTGGAACATCAAGAACCTCAGGAAGTATTACTCGTGATCGGGTATCGAGAAGAAAAGCTTTTGAGATAACAACCAAAAAACCCCCCTAGCAAACCACCCTTCGAGGGTCGTCACTGATAGGGGATGCGGATGAATGAATGAATTTCTTGGTAAAACATGATTCAAACTCAGTAAAATTCGAATGATCTAATCTCGATTTATAAGTTGATTGCCGACGGGAAAATCCCCTATAAATACGACCATTAATCATCTAAAAGTCCACATGACTTCGAAATATGTTGAAGGATATTATTTCGACGGAAATAACAACCCCCCCGGCAATATTTCGTCTCGAACCACAGTTTCGAGCTAAAGATAACATTCGACAGGGACAACCGACGGGTTTTGTACTTATGTCTAATGATTATCCTAGGATCCGTCGATCTTCAAAATAAAGATCAACACCCGGGGCCTTTCTGTATCTTGTTATTTCGACGGATATAACGAAGAACAAACATAAATAAAACAAGCTTACATTCGAAATAGAAACAACACTTGTATTTTGGCAAAACCCCAAGGGGGAAGATTACATTAAAGGAGGATTCGACCAGGCCAGCCGACCCCATTATAGGAGGCCTTAGATCGAATCCCTCTCGAAATCATCCTTCAAAATATACACTTCTAGTAAGCATCGAATAAATACTAACAGTTAGGATTTTACAGACTGATCAAATTGTTCAAAAGAGAGTTAAAAGCAGTTACAAAAGCTACTCGGCATACCGAGCCTTCAAAAGTAGTCCGCAGAGGCCTTCACAACAATCACTTCCCCTGTTCGCCACTATGAGCAGTGTCTGCGAGATGTTCCTTCTCTCGGTTGGCGAAGAAGAGGCCGGCGGAACGGACTACCTCAGACAGGTTTCGGTGGGAATAGCTACCCACGTCAGTTCCAGCTGTCTGAAGAAGGTCGTTCCCAACCTCACACATCGAGCCTACGAAAGAAGGCATAGGTGGGGAAGCAGGGATATCAACCTCCTCGGGATGGGCAAGCCCGAAGAACTCTTCGATGGCCAGAGCGGTGAAGTATTCTTCGGCAGTAACACCCGCCTCGGCTTCGACACCGGCACTCGGAGGGTCCTTGAAGTTCTCATCCTTCGTCAAGTCAATATCGACATTTTCGTCGAAGTCGGCCGGCAACTTGTTTCTTTTTCTCAACTCTCCGACGATTTTGTCCCTCGTCTCGACCACTTTACCAGCATCCTTCTTCGACAATAAGTATTCGAAGGACTGAGACTTGAGGAAGTCTCGAACCGCGTCAAAACGGGCAAACTTGCCACTCTTCACCACCTCCTCCCGAGTCTTGCGGAGCGCAGCCTCGAACCCGTCACGCTCCTTGTTCCACTGCGCAGCCTTCGCCTCAAGAGCCAAGCTTTTCTCTTCGGCCAAGGATAAGCTCAGAGTCACCTTGGCATTCTGATCTTGCAAGACCCCTACCTGCTTCGAAAGCTGAGCCACCTCCTCATTCTTCCTTTTTAAAGCATTTTCGAGCCTCTGCCTTGCCCGCTTTTCGTCGTCAATCCTTTGTTGAAAGGAGTTGGCCAAGGAACCCTTCCGCTCGAGGCGGCTTGAGAGGTTTTTCGACACCGTAATCAGCTACACAAAAGTGATCGGGTTTAAAAAAAAAAAAAAAAAAAAAAAAGAAACACACAGAAAAAGAAAGTATTTAAAATTTTACCTGCATTTGAAGTAAGGCCTCTTTGGCCCTAACTTCGGCATCAGAGAGGCGGTCCAGCTCCGCTTGGTCAACTCTCGAGGCCATCATTTCGGTCCACCCGAGAGCTGTATGACCTTCCCCTCGAAGGAAGGAAACTTCCGCCCTGTGACCACCTCGGGCTTGCGCCAGTTCATCAGCAGACGGCACGCGCATCTTCCGCGAGCCAGTAGGAGACTCGAGAATTTCAATTACCGACGGGACACCCTTGGCTCGCTTGCTTCGGTTGTCGGAGGACGACGGTTGGGCACCATCCATCTTTCTTTTCGAGCCTTCCGGCTCGGTCACCACGTGACTTGGCCCAGGACCTCCGGACTCTTCAACACGTTCAGGCTCGGGCCCCGGGTTCGAAGGAGTAGCAGCAGCGGGCGGAGTAGCAGGTACCTCTCCGGCAGGGGTCGGGACTATATCCCTCGCAAAATCCTGAGGGATGATAGTCGCGACATTGTGAGGCCGCGTCTCGGAGTATTTGCTCACTTGAGACTTCTTGAGCTGGAGTTCGAGGGCACGACGTGCAAGGAATCTGTTCGACATCTTGATCCTATAAGCTACGAACATAAGAAACAAGCAGTTAGAATCCAAAAGATCGAAAACATGCATCGGAATGACGAAAACACTTGGAAGAAAAATAACAAAGCAAAATACTTACTCAAGTCTCGGATGCCCCGCATCTCTAGTACGGAGCCCGACGAGATCCCTGCAAGATAGAGGATCGGCTCAACCAAGAGACTATAGGGGTTCATCCGATTCTCGAGAGGGCCATTCTGGTAGCGATTGGGCCATCGTGCCCTATCCTTTTCTTTAATCTCGGGCACGTTAGGCCCACGATGCCATAGTCGAGGGGTCAGAACGATCCCAGGCGTCCCGTCCGAATTCGAAGGAAGTCGGACATAGATGTACCGACGCTTATATCTGGCACCATGGAAAGACTGGAACTTCCCGAACAGTTCGAACCCCTTGATAGGGGAGAAATAATAAAACCCACCGCCGTTGGGGCTCTCCAGAATCTTGAAGAAGTGAAGGAAGTTGGAGGCCGTCAGCCTACGACCCACAGATTGACACCAAACACAAAAAGTTATTAAGCTACCCATGGCGTTAGGCAGCAGTTGAGTCGGGCACATCCCGATGCCAGCAAGTATCCGGGCCACTCCAGAGGAGATGGGGAAGCGAAAACCATACTCAAGGTGTAGAATGTTCAAGCACAGGCAGTCTTCGGGGGGATTGTACATGCGGTCCTCGAAGCCGGGAATAAGAATTTCGTAGGAGTCGGGAATGTCAAATTTTTCGTATAAAACTTCCGCCTCTCGGATCATTACAATGCTGATCTCTTCTGAGAGCCTCCCATCGGCGTTTTTTTCGGTGGGTATAGGGTCAGGAATAGGACCCTCGTTATCGCCCATCGGTTGAGGTTGGTTCGAAGGCCCCGCCAATTCGTGGGTCGGAGCTGGTTCGGTGGCAGAAACTGTGGAGTCACTTGGGGTCCTAATTCGCGCACGAGCCATGTGAAGAAGAAAGCTTGAGGCTTGTATAACCGATCTACCGGGAAGAACCTGATTCGAAGTTAAAAACTCCCACGAATCAGAGGTGGTTTGAGGATCGGGGTTTATATGAAGGGAAGGTCTATCTACACTAAAAGAGTTGGCTTCCCTCGAAGGTCCGATGGCACCGGGTTGGTCATCGATTTGTTTCGACATCTCCAAATTTCTACACGGAGGAAACAATCAGAAGAAACCCCAACCCGGAACCTACTAAGCAATTAGAAATTTTCCCAAGAAGTTCGAAAGGATATTACAAGGGTCGAAAAGAAGTCGAAACGACTCGACAAAAAGAAAAAGAAAAAGAAAAGAAACATGCAAAACGGAAGTAAAAGTGCGCACGCAATTTCAACTACGTTATGGCAACTAAGAGAAGGAAAAGGAGTAATTCACGGCAAAAAGGAAAAGATTAAACAAACGTACCTGAAGTGTAAGCGGCGGAGAAGTTTCCGGGAGAATGGCCGGCGGTGATTGTACTTGCAGCGGTTTTAGAGAGAAGATTTTTAAGGTAGTAAAAGGGAAAAGAGTAGGAAGTAATGAGAGAGGAAAAACTAATTTTGCTCTTTTTACTTCTCACTTCCTTTTCTCCCGTCATAACTGCGCACGAAAACCAAGATGAGGGAGCCCCACGCGCCACCCCGAGTAGACCACGTGTCTAGCTTTATGATTCGTCATCACTTGAAATGACTATGCTACCCTTGGGACGATTCAAATTCGGCAACGATTCTTTTCCCGCCAGATCGATCGCTCGAAACGGTCTAGCAAATTTCGACAGACATCTACACTTTGTCTCTCGAAATCTGGGGAACTTATGATGAGGAGATTATGTGATATCTACGGATCGAAATATATATGACGACTGTCGAGCGAAAAAGATTGTGAGTCTGCCATCGAAGCATGGCTCATCTTGCCCATCGAACAGAACACCTCGAAGGTGTCAAGGGTCGAAGGAGACCATAGTACATCCTAGTACTGACAGAGCAGAACGTCCTTTTGTCCGGTTCTTAGCAAACACCCATGACAGGCTTTATGATTCGTCATCACTTGAAATGACTATGCTACCCTTGGGACGATTCAAATTCGGCAACGATTCTTTTCCCGCCAGATCGATCGCTCGAAACGGTCTAGCAAATTTCGACAGACATCTACACTTTGTCTCTCGAAATCTGGGGAACTTATGATGAGGAGATTATGTGATATCTACGGATCGAAATATATATGACGACTGTCGAGCGAAAAAGATTGTGAGTCTGCCATCGAAGCATGGCTCATCTTGCCCATCGAACAGAACACCTCGAAGGTGTCAAGGGTCGAAGGAGACCATAGTACATCCTAGTACTGACAGAGCAGAACGTCCTTTTGTCCGGTTCTTAGCAAACACCCATGACAGGCTTTGGACCCCACACTCGTATCCTATAAATACCCATGCATTTATTATCACAAAACACACTATTCCCATATATATTCATGCATGCTGTCCGATTACTTCCAAACATATTCCACGTTAATTCGCACCCGATCTAACTGAGGTAGATCGGATCTTACCCCCTAACACTCTACTCCTCTTGTTTTCGACAGGTCCCAAGTTCTTCATCCCTTAGATGAAACTCCTCCTATCCAAAGTTATGGGAAGAGAGATGATGTATTCTGCTTGACCGTATTTTATCCGCATCATCTTGACGCCGTCTGTGGGAACTCGGGACGAAAAGCCATAGTTGAAGAGCAACAGGAAGTTGAGTGTTTTGTTACCGCATTGCAGCCATGACGAAGAAAAAGAAAACCCCAGCATTAATAATTCAAAGAGGAATCTAGCTAAAATAACAGCAGTATACATGTAATTATGTAAATTCTAATACCATTCGACCGTCTCTCGTATGCAAGTTCCGAAACTGAAGTCACCTATCTCAATAGAATTTACAATAATAATATGGCTTAATAATATTACTGACATCTTCACGGAGTAGTATAATATACTCGTTATACGGTACAGGAGTAGTATATACATTATAGTATACTATACCATGGCTATCTTATCTTCGACTGAACTGAACTGAACTGAATATAACTGAATTGAATAGATCTGAATTGAACTTATTTGTAGTACAAAATACTATTAGGTAAATTTAAACTGAACTTAATACATCTGAACTGAACTGAACATTAAATAATTAATTTTCAAAGAGGTATGCTATTTGCAGGGATAAACTTGGCTAAACGCAGTGACAAAACTAGCAATTTGACTATAATACCCCTTTACCCTTATATTTTGTAAAAAAAATAGTTTTAATGTAAAAAAAAAACATTCGGGCTGCCACCGGTGGCTCATTTGGAAAATGTGCCACTGGTGGCTCATTTTGAAAATGTGCCACCGATGGCTCATCTGAATTTTTTTAAATTTGAATAAATAAGTAAAAATTAATTAATTTAACTTAAAAATATTAACGTTAATATTGAAAAATTAATTAATTATAATTTTAAATTGTACTTGACATGTTAGTGATATATCAAATTATATTACTTGAAATATAATTAATTCATAAAGTGAAAATACGACTTATATTAAAAAAAAAAACCAAGTTACAAATACAACTAAGCTATGTCATCACAAAGAATACATATGATCTTGTCAACTGCATTCGCAACACCAACATGGTATTGTTCTTGTGTGAGACACTCCCTTCGTTCTTCGGTGAACGGTGAAACTAAAGATGCAATTTGAAGCACCTTACTTCGAGAACTACTTTCATCTTTGTTAGAGCGAGACTCTATTTTTGGACACAAACACTTATAAGTTCTCTCATGATACCACGACAAGTAGTTTGCATGTTCTTTGTGCGGTGGACATGCACGAGTTGTGAAGTGAGCAGGATTAAACAACTTCTTTTGATATGCCTTAAATCCGCCTAGAGTTGTAGCTTGTTGGGCAAGATTGATTTTCGCCAATGGTTCTGAAGGTATGAGCTGTTCATATCCAAACTGGCGCAAAACTCTATCTGGCATGTATGGTTGGCTAATATCACGACAATGAATCATGCCACGATAAAGTGAAATCGGAACTGTAGTGCCTGGAGTAGGATCAAATGGCATCCATATCACCTATTACATAAAAAAACTAGAAATTCAGTACACTAGAAAAATAAATAAATAAAATAATTTGGATTGGAAATGTAAGCATTAATCAACACTTACTTCTCTTTTGTCCAATGCATCTAATTCCTTTCGGTGCATCCAGAGTAGTTGCTTATTTTTGTTATTGACTTTTGTTGGTTTCCACTTCATACACCGAGGAAATCCATCATTTCAATTCGGATTTGTTTTCAGAGCAAATCGGGGAAAGTACTCATAAATCCATGCCTACAAAATTTGTGGAATAATATCAATATGTATTATAGTAAAATTTTCATTTTTATTTAAAAGTTATCCTAATTACCTGTAGAAGTGGAAGACACATGGAAATCGATTTGGTTGTGTGGAGTGATGCCATTCCCAATTCTTTGTACAATGAGGCCAATGTCGCCGCGCCCCATGCATAATCCTTTACCTTTTTGCATTTCTTCAAGTAAGGTATGTAGAAAGGAGATATACGGCTCTTGGACTTGTCCACAAACAATGATCCTCCAAGCACATGAAGTAAGTACATAATTGCAAAGGCCTTTGGTTGACTTATGTTATTCAGAAATTCTTCAAGGAAAACTGCATTCAAACCGCCTTTTGCCCATTGATCGGACACTTCGCATGATTTTTGATTTGTAAGCATGTCATCATCTGGATCGGCACTCATAACTTTTTCTATGACTTCACATAACGAATCTTTTCTCTTTTCGGCTCCAGAAAGGGGTTTGCCGCTGATGGGAATGCCCAATATGTAGTGAACGTCATGGAGAGTGATCGTCATCTCTCCAAATGGCATGTGGAAACTGTTGGTGAACTCCGGGTGCCATCTCTCCACGAATGCACATATAAGAGGAATATCAAGATGCTCGTATGACAACCCCGGTAAATGGCTTAACTCGGTCCTTGAGATGTAATTGTTGGCTTCTTGCGGCACACTCACTTTTAGTCTAAGTAACATGTTGAAGCCGTTAAATGATTCAAGCATGTCACGTTCCTATAATAAAAATGAAGGTTTTGTTAGTAACTATTAAGAAAAGAAAGGAAATTATGTATGGAATAACATTGACTATATGAAAAAAGAGGTGGAAAACTGTACTAAGACATGGCCGAGCAATATATAAGGCGCAAAATGGGATTTCCAACCCGTAAGAAGTAAACCGATTGGTGGTTTAGGCATGATTTCTTCTCCAACTTGAGGCATTTCTGCATCAACCTGGCTTCTGCTGCACTCAGCTTGATTGAGTTCAGAGTCACGGGGGTTAGTAGATATCATGCTCCAACTATCATAGTTAGGATGAGTATTCCAACTAGGACCGGTCCATTTTTGTTGTATTTGATCTTGTCGAAAAAGCTGCATTTCGGGATTGCTAAGCGGATCATATGGACTAACATAATAAATAAAAGATTAAATTGGCCATACTTTGGAATTTCTATAATTGACCACGGTGATTGGCCATACTTTGGAATTTCTGAATGATAGCTTCGTTTTCTACACCATTGAATATATCTTTTTCAAGATAAACCACTAAAGTATCATTCATCCATTCATCGCCCATTCGGTTGCGCAACCGATTCCTTATAATGTTCATAGCAGAGAAAGCTCTTTCCACGGTAGCAGTCGCAACCGGCAAAACTAACGCTAACTTTATAAGCCGATAAACCAATGGGTAAGCCCTATCTCTTCTTGTCTCGACCATTATTTGTGAAATATCACAAATCCCTTTCATAGAAGATGCGTCAAAATGTTCAGTCATACCCACTTTGAAATTCTCAAGCTGGTCCGACAATGCTAGAAGCTCAATATCAATAAAGTCTTTTGGATAAAATTCAGCTAACCGAACTAACTTATTTTTGTCAAAAGCTCTAAAAGAGTCATGTGGGTCGAAACAAGCAACACAAAGCAACAATTCAGTGTTTACCTCATTGAATCGGTTATTCAACTCAGCTAACTGCAAATCCAAAACAGTGTTATATACCTCTACACGATACCGGTGCGAGTTTGTCATCTCTTCAGCTCCCTGTTTCGGTCTTTTAACACCTACATAAGCTTCATCCATATCAGGAACCTCAATTTTGTGTTTTACACAAAAAGCAGACACATCTTGTACCAATTCAACCCATCCATTCTCTGTCATATCTTGAAGACGTCTCTTAGAAACATCTACAAGATTCATGGCATTTACAATATCTTGATCTTTTCGTTGTAAAGCTATGCATAATTCATTTGTTATTCTCAATATCGATTTCATTAAGTGCAAATCAAAGGCAAAGTCAAAACTTTTCATATCTCTAAGCAAACGTGATGCTTCGCCTCTTTGACTATATAGTACTCCATCGTCAACAATCACATCCAGAACTTCAATTGTAGAAGTAAACAAATGAATCAAACTTAAAATCGTGCCATAGTGAGAGCTCCACCGGGTATCAGAAGGACGAACGACAGTGCGTTCTTGATTCAATCCACGTCCACTAGCAATCTCATCATTTTCTAAGGCCTCAACAATCTGTGCAACTTGTTTTTCTCGTAGAATATCCTTTCGCTTACATGAGCCCCCAACCACAGTAACCACATTCGTAGTCAACACAAACAATTCACAAATGCGCACATGCTTCTTTGCCACAGCTACAAGCGCAAGCTGAAGCTGATGTGCGAAACAATGCACATAGTATGCAGATTCATTTTCATGCAAAATAAGTGCTTTCAATCCATTAAACTCACCTCGCATATTACTTGCCCCGTCATAACCTTGTCCACGCAACATAGATATGCTTAAACCATGAGAAGTAAGTAGTTCTTGGAGTGCAACTTTGAGTGTTTTAGAACTTGTAAACTCAACATGCTTAAACCCTAAAGTCCTCTCAAGCACACGACCTTTTTTGTCTACAAATCTCAATATGACAGCCATTTGCTCCTTTGTTGATACATCACGAGAATCATCAAGAAGCACACAAAAAAAATCACCACCCAACTCTTCAATAATAGCTTTACTTGTTTCAAAAGCACAAGCTCTAACAATATCTTTCTGGATGCGAGAAGATGTTAGTTGGAGATTTCCTGGAGCATTCTTAAAGACGATATTTCTTACACCTTCATTATGGTCTGCAAGGAATTTCAGGAGTTCCAAAAAATTCCCTTGATTTGTTGACCCTTCAGATTCATCATGACCACGGAAAGCAAGCCCTTGCCTTAGAAGCCACTTAATACAATCAATGATAGTAGTAAGTTGAGCCCTGTAATTCTTTTTTGCTTCATCTGTCATTTTAACAATAACAATCTCTATGTGTTGCTTTTGATTAAGTAAATCCTTGCACATGTTGAAACATTGGTCATGAATACTACCAGGATCTCCCTCATGCTTACGAAGTTTGACTTTCTTACTCCAATCAGTAAAACCTTCTCTAAAAAATATTTTCCCACCTCCTTGTTGCCCCACATCATTTTTGAATAAATAACAATAAAGACAATATGCAGAATCCTCTTCTATACTATATTCTAACCAGCCAAAATCATTAAACCATTCATGATTAAACCTTCGCATTTTTCCATATATATTTCTTTGAGGGAAATCATTTAGTTTAGGTTGACAAGGCCCTTCAGAATAATATTTTCTACGCAGCTGTTCACGAATGTCCGGATGATAAGAAGTAATTGGAGGTCGTTTTCCAGGATCGGATGGAAGTATGGGGAAGCCAGAATCGTCATAGATTATCTTTGGCTCCGGCAAAGCAGGGTCACTATGGTGGGTCTTGTGCAAATCAGCTTTTGCACTCACTTGAGGACTCACATTTGCAGCTTCTGCATTCACCTGAGGACTCACATTCACATTTGCAGCTTCTGCATTCACTTGAGGAATCATTGGTAAATGTGGATTTTTATCAACCTTTTGAAAGTATTTCTTCATATCTATCTATATAAAATAGAGAAACATTGCATTAGAATAATTGTACATGAATATAATAATGATAACAGTAATAATACCCTTCACAAAAATAATACTAGTACTATAAAATTATTGCTTCATAAAGTGACAAAATCAAAATAAATACTCCATGTCTCCACTCTCCATCCAGCAACACCACGTGACTCTCCTCATCCAATTCATTCATTCCCCTAAATCTAGCATCAAGTCAAACTATCAAAGATATCATCATCATTCTGCATTCATCACAGAGCCATCATTCATCTCTCCACCAGCAAAGAGCCAGTTCTTCATCGGTCCCAACAACGACGAGCTTGAACGCGCTCAAGCACGCGCACGCCGTGCTACCGGCGCAGGCAATTTCCGTGACCCTGCGTAAACGTTACCACCGTGCTTGGAGAAGAGTTAGAATTCACAGTTCACAGCTTGAAGACTTGAAGCCACGGGTGGAATTTGAGGTAAAAGAGGTTTAATGTATCAAAATCTAGCATATTTCTATTGTTGGGTTTCAATTATAAAGAAATTTAATGATTTAATCTAGGGTTTATACTTTTCGCAGAAATCAAATTTAGGAATTAGGCATTTCTTACCAATTGATGCTTCTTGCTATTGAACTTCACAAACTTTCGCCCAAAATCTAAGAACAACGTCAAACGCCGAGAAGTTTGTGATTGAGAATTGCGAGCGAGATTCTGTCTGGATATCTTTCTCTCTTCTCTGTACGATTGAAGGTGAAAATATAATTTTTTATTAATAAATTAAATACCAGGGGTATAATAGTAATTTCGCCAGAAAAGTCCCGTTGCTGCCCCTTGCGCCTCTGTGCGCTCGCCCCTGTTTGTACTCAGTGGTATATCTCCAGGGGTATTGGTTACGGACAGGGACTTGGCACTTACTAATGCCATTGCTGATGTATTTCTAGATGCGACACATATCCTTTGTCGGAGGCATATTGCACAAGATGTGCAGAAGAAATTATGTAGTTCTTTTTTTTAATTTAGGGTTTCGAATATGTACACTTATGTCATGTAGGTTATGAATCATAAAAGACTAAAATAGTAACGATTTATTTATGTATATTATCAACATTTTAAAACACCCAAAAATATATAAATAAGAAACATACATTTATACGATGCAAGTATATGTTAAGAAACTTTTAATCATATTTTATGTTTCAAATAAACAAAACATTATTCTATCACATTATGAAGTTATGAATGTTTCACTAGTTGGTATAGCAAAAACAATTAACAACAAAATAATAAATCATTTTCATGTACTAATATCACAACTAAATGCTTTAACATAATTATATTAATTATATAACACAATTAACATGCAAAGTACAAAACTATAAATTATTCTAACAAATTGCAAAATATAAATGAGTAATGCATAATATAAGTACTTCACATATGCTATAAGAGTACGAATTGAACCAATAGTAACTTACCTCTGAAGACAAATCCGCATCGACATTAGATTGGGTGTCTGAAGCTGAGTCAGATGGTTCATATTGAAGAAGAAAAAAAAAAGAAGAAGAAAAGAACTATAAATATCCTTACGAATATACTAACTACAAGAAAAAGCAATCATAAGTAAACAACATACCGCAGAAGATGACTCTGATTCAAAATTCACCGAATTGTCCATTGTTGTTGTGGAGAAGTATTCAAGATGTTTACTATGATGAAATATAACTGAAGAAATCAAATGAAAACTGACACTTTAAAATCTAAACTACCATCGACTTATATAGATTTTTTTTAACAGTAAAATTGAGCCACCGGTGGCTCATTTCAAAATGAGCCACTGGTGGCTCGTTTTGTATGGCAATCATGAAATGAGCCACCGGTGGCTCATTTCATGATGGCCATTCAAAACAAGCCACTAGTGGCTCATTTCGAAATGAGCCACCAGTAGCTCGTTTTGAAAGGCCATCATGAAATGAACCACCAGTGGCTCATTTTCGAAATGAGCCACCGGTGGCTCTAAATACGGCAGCCCGGCAGCCCTATTAAAGCCCGAAATTTAGTTTTCTATTTTATATTTTTTATATTTTATATTTTCATATTTTTTAGGGAATATTACATCTACCTCCCTCACTGGAAGCTCTAATCACAAATGTTCCCTCGCTAGTTCAACAATTACATCCAACCCCTTTTTCATCCTTAACCGTTGACCAGCTCATTCCTTTCTTTCCAAATTTGACAAAACAAACAAGTCCTTAATTTTACAAATTATTTTTCCCTTTTTCATTTTTTTTTTTTACAATTTTTTTACCTTCTTCTTCATCTACTTCCGGTGACCGGAACACGGTTGCAGCCCGACCGGAGCTGCAAGCAACTCCGATTTGGAGCTGCAACAGCTACCGGTCGGAACAAACAGCTCCGACCGGGAGCTGCAAACAGCTCCCGAACGGAGCTGTTTGCAGCTCCGATTCGGAGCTGCAACAGCTCCCGATCGGAGCTGTTTGCAGCTCCGGTCTGGAGCTGCATACAGCTCCCGACCGGAGCTGTTGCAGCTACGGTCTGGAGCTGCAAACAGCTCCAGATCGGAGCTGTCTGGAGCTGCAAACAGCTCCAGATCGGAGCTGTTGCAGCTCCGATCGGGCTGTTACCGGAATCCGGTGGTAGCTAGAAGAAGAAAAAAAATTGTAAAAAAAAAATGTTGAGAAAAGGAAACTTGTTTGGATGTTGATAAAATTAGATTTCAGAAGGAGCCTTAATTCGGAGAAAGTCAAGAGCGTGGGGCTCAATGTAATTGATTTGATCTAAGGAGGGAACATATGTAATTGTTAATCTAACGAGTGAAGATATGTAATAAGCTAATCTAACGAGGGAGGTGGATGTAATTCGCCCTATTTTTTATTTATAAAAAATCATAAATTATTCTATGTCCTATCTTTGACATATATAATTTCTTTCATATTTTTTTAGATATTTAAACAATTTATTACAAAATATAATAAATAAGAGCATTATAGTCAAATTGCTATTTGTTGTCACTGCATTTAGCATAAATTTTCCCTACAGATAGTATTAATGTTTACCGATTCATTATTTCAAGGGTGTGTACTGGAATGGTAGCATTCACGGGATGGATGCTAATCATGAAGAATGTTTGTACTTTGACATTGAAGATCAGATGCTCAAGCAAATGCCTAGGCTGCCAATTAAACCAAGTGATTCCAAAAGTCATTAGATTATTATTATTATTATTATTATTATTATTATTATTATTATTATTATTATGTGGGTGAGTCTTGTGATCATTTCCATTATGTTCCTATCCTCAGCCTGCAATTCAATGTGTATGAACTGAAAACAGATTATTCCAGGTGGTTTACCAAGTACAGTGTTGATTTATCAACAATTCCACGCGATATGGATACTGCATGGGACTTTAAAAATTTCGATGTGGGTGCTTTAATTCGTTCTGAAGATGACATGGATTCGTTCTTGATTTTGGAAACTCCGGGAGGTGCCATACGTTACAATCTTCTATCCAAGACATTTGAAACACTGTGGCCAGTCGAAATGCTACGCGATGCTGTATATTTGATGAATGTGTATTTTACACTTTCATTTGAGTCTTTTTCACCTATTTTAGCTATCCTCTATGTTAATTTAGCTATATTTTAGTTCATTTTATTAGAATAGTGCACGTTTCCCTTTAGTTTTTATTTTACAGGTTTTGGTTGAAAAACGAGGTTTTCCGGGCAATTATATTGAAGTTGACAAGGAATTGGTGTTCCAGAAGCCTAATTGGAGTATCTGAAGGTTTCCGGATAGGATTTGAAGTCTAGGGGTCGAATCTGGAGGTTAGAAGGCCACTAGAAGTCAGAAACCGGGTCCGAAAAGGGGAAGAAATCCAAAAACGCGTCGAAAACGCGTAAATTCCCGAAAATTACTCCCGGGCGAATCGCCCGGGATGTGGGGCGAATCGCCCCACACCAGGAGACTCGCCCGGTGTGTGGGGCCCTTCGCCCCACACTATTTCGAGGCCTATAGATAGTTGCTCAGATTTTCTCCGATTTCCATACTTTTCCAGACGTATTCTCTCACCTTTCTCTGTAGTTTTAGGTAGGAACTTCCCAGAGCCTGTTCTAGGGGTTCATAGCTTAGGAGATACTTTTTCATAGCAGTTTGGAGCTTGTAAGATCGCGATTCTTCGGAGAGTGACAACCTTCGGTAACATTGTATCTTACAGTTTTTCTACTTATATTTATATATCTTTCAACATGTTTTCTTCTATGATTTCTGTTGATTGCATGACAACTATGAGTAGCTAAACTTCTCGTTGGTGATAGTATGTGAATTCTTAGCGAAGGGTTGATAATTATGCTAATGGCTATATCGCGCATTATACTCCGTGTTATTGCTTTATTTCTTTGATCTATCCAAATCTCTATCTTCGTATTGTTGATTAATTATTGCACACAATTGGAAAATTTGTTGGTCTTTGACCTATCTATCTCTGTATCTTCGTAGTGTTTGATAATTACAACAGGACAATTTATTGATCAAAGATCTCCATGCAAAACCGAGGAATTTACGCATGATTATTAACCCGTTATGCTTTGAAGGACCATACTATCACCAATCTCCATTATCTGTTAAAAGCCTTTGCTAAACCGTTTGCTGATTTATATTCTAAATTAGATTAGATAAAGCTAGTTATAGTCCTTAGAGATCGACAATCGAGGTTATTCTACTGCTACACTACAGTTTTCGTTGTAGTTGTGAATTGCCTTTGGCTAAATAACAAATTTATTTGATACGTTGGACCCGACATCCACGCGTTCATCAAATTGGCGCCGTTGCCGGGGACTATACTCCTTTTTTCTGTTTAATTTGTTTATAGGGTAAATTACATCCACCCCCCTTCTTGGAGACCCTAATTACGGATCCTCCCTCTCTAGTTTAACAATTACATGTAGCCCCAGAGACCGGAAAAAAGTTGACTTCGCCGTTATTCACTTTTAGGTTTTCTCCGGCCAAACAAGGCCTTAGGTATTTAAAAGTTAATTTTCCTTTTCTTCTTTTTTAAATCTTTTCTATTTTCTTATTTTTTTATCTTTTCTTTTTTATTCCACCATCTTCTTCTTCTTCCCTACTCCTCGTGGCTGACCCTTTTCCAGCCGGTACGGATCAGCTCCGGTCGGAGATGGATACAGCTTCGATTGGAGCTTTTTAACAGCTCCACTCCGGAGCTGTTACAACTTCGATTGGAGCTGTAAAACAGCTCCGATCGGAGCTGTGATCGGAGCAGTTTAAACTGCTCCGACGGGAGCTGCAAAACAGCTCCTGTCCGGAGCTGTTACAGCTCCGATCGGAGCTTTTTAACAGCTCCGACAGGAGCTGCAAACAGCTCCGACGGGAGCTGCAAAACAGCTCCTGTCCGGAGCTGTGACAGCTCCGGCGGGAGCTGCAAAATAGCTCCTGTCCGGAGCTGTCACAGCTCCGGCGGGAGCTGGATCCAGCTCCGACGGGAGCTACAAAACAGCTCCTGTTCGGAGCTGTTACAACTCCGATTGGAGCTGTAAAACAACTCCGATCGGAGCTTTTTAACAGCTCCGGCGGGAGCTGGATACAACTCCGATGATGAGAGCTTCTTTTTTTTATGTTTTTTTTTTTTAAATATGTTCTGGGTTGCTTTAAAAGAAAACCTTAATTTGGGGTTATTTTATAATTATTATTTGTTCATTTTAAAGTTTATATAATTTTTGTGGTTAATTTGAAATAAATTTAAGTTAATTTTGTAAAATAAAATAGTTTAGAGGTAAATGTGTAAATAATGAAAATTTAAGGTGTTTGTCTCAGGCCAAAATCTGAAATTCCGGCAGGGTTAAATTTGTAACTTCCAGCTCTTAATTCGAAAAAAGTCAAGTTCCTGGGTTTATCTGTAATTGTTTTTGTCTAACATTGGGCTACATGTAATTGTTCAACTAAGAGGGCAAGATCTGTTATTAACCAAACTAACAAGGGGGGTAGATGCAAATTGCCCTTGTTTATATTTTCAGCATTCAATTCCTAGTTCTAGTAGTTTTAGTTTTCCTTTTTAATCTCTCTCTGATACTGCTTTCCTAGTCTGTTACAGATAGTGTATGCCACATATACGATCTAGAGGAACACCGCTTGCTGATTCAATTGCTGAGATCGATATAGTCTACCACCAAAGAAGGCGACTACTTCAAAGGCGTGAACTAGAGGAAATAGAGGATACCGATTTCTCTGAATCTCTACACAGTCTTTTCAAGGAAATCGACGGAATGGCAGAAGCTAGACCACTGAAAGCATGGGTTCAACCCTCCAAGGATCGTATGAGGGGACCGGCGATTGTTCTTTCGTCTGCAACTCGAGATCTGGAAATCAAGAACCACGCATTCCAACAACTTCTGAGGTTCTATGGCTTATCAAGGGAAGATGTGATGGGGTACTTGCACGATATCGATGATTTCGTCAACCAACTCCCACGACCCGGAGCTGAAATAACAACGGATGAGTTAAGGATGAAGGTTTTTGCTATGGGGCCTGGCGGCAGAGCCAAGTCATGGTTGAGTTCTCTACCAGCAGGCTCGCTGGACACAAATCACTGGATTCAAGCAGGACTATGATGAGATCATCTACACCGCGTTTGAGAGATTCCAAGATCTCACGAACAAGTGCCCTCACCATGGTTTTGAGCTTTCTCACCTAGTCCAACACTTCTACAATGGACTAACCTTCGAGAACCAACAAGTGGTGGATTTCCATTGCCGAGGCAATATTTGGGAGGAAACCGCAGAAGCCGTCTGGTCAGTTTTCGAAAGGCTTGCTAAGAGTTCGCAGTTCAAGGACCCAAGGGAAATGGTTAGGAGACGTGGACCTGAAGCTCCACCGACTCAAGAAGCCCCTATGTATAGGGGGAATGGGGATCAATTCGAGTGCTTTACCAACGAATTGAAGCAAGTCCTCAAGAGCGCCGCTGGAACAACTGTTTCGAACGAAGTTTGCCGAATATGCAAGAACTATGGGCATGGGGCTCATATGTGTAGATCGGAGCTTGCGTATGATGATGGCAACTGGGCTCAAGGAGGCGAAGAGGAAGCCTTTGCTACGGAGTTTGGTACTCAAGAAGCTAGCTATGGACAAGATGGTAGGAATCCTCGAGGTGGATTTTGGAGAAGAGGATTCCGAAACAATCAAGGATATGCACCGGCTAGAAAAACTTATGGCCCTAACCAAGACCGTAGTAGGCTTAACTATGGTAATGACCACTGCGAAAACCCCGCTCCGAAAGAGCAACCGAAGTCGAAGTTGGCTCAACTGATGGAGAACTTGCAAAAGATGGTTGATCACACCCAAAGTTTTCTCAAACGTTATGAAGAAGATTTTGAGAAGACTAGAGCGAGACTTGATAGGTTGGAAGAGAGCACTAGGCTTGCCCAACAAAAGATGCAAGAGTTGATCGACCGAGGAGCAAGTAGGGAACAAGGCAAGCTGCCTAGCAACACTGAGAAGTCGATGTCCATTACCTTGCCTGGTGATCTACCTGTTGAAATCACCATCAAGAAGGTTGCTAAGTGCGAGTGTTGCAAGGGGGAAGTGCCCTCACAGGCTAAGGAAGAAGAGAAGGACCTTGGTTCTGTCTAGAGCGAAGAGGAGCAAGAGGATCCCGAGCCACTCCCTCAAAGTTTCGATATTAAGGTCGGGATTGGTGAGCTTGAAGATGTCCGTGCCACACTAGACACGGGATCCTACTCTAATGTGCCCCCTTTGAATGTGTTTGAGAAGAGTAGCCTTGGAAAACTATCTGAGCATAAGGCTATTGTGCAACTAGCGGATGGATCCTTTGTGAGACCCGAAGGCGTTGTGAAGAATGTATTGGTCAAGATTGGTGAAGCTTCTGTATACACCAATTTTGTAGTTATGCCGGCATCTACACCTGGGACAGGGGATGTCATTCTCTTGGGGCGAACGTTCTTGACTAAGCTACGCTCCGTGATGGACATCTACCGAAGGACTTGCACTATTGAAGTGGATGGCAAGCGACATGTGTTGCGAGCCATATCTGATCCACCTGATCCACCTGATACTTCTCACACTACTCACTACTGTGGTCTTGCTGCCTATGTTCATTCTTATTCACAGGTTCGTGGCATGAGGAGGAGATCCATGAAGGGGAAGTCTAGTACCCTCAAGAAGAAGAGCTAGGCGCAGACAGGAGTCGAGTCAAAGACTTTAAAAAATGGCGCTATCCGGGAGGCAACCCGGAATTTTTATCGCTTTCTCGCATTGCATGCATATCATTGTGTTTTATTTTATATTTTAGTATGTTTTTGGTTTCTCACGAGTTTCTTTGAGTACTATAGGTTACAGGTACAAGTTTAGCTCTCACCTTAAATTCACTTTCGACGTTCGGGACGAGCGACGACGTTCAGGTTTGGGGAGGATGTTATCGCTGGTTATCTCTATACTTGTCTTGCTTATGATAAACTCGTGAAATTTTTTGCATTTGCACGTTTAGCGCTTTCTTAGTTTTTTAGGTTGCATTCACTTCATTCATCCTAGGATAGTCTTGCATGTTTCATATGGAGTTTATTGTGCCTAATTTTTTGAGCTTTTTTATTGGGTAGACCAACTAACTATGCCATTAATTGTATGCTTCATCTCTATGAATTTGTTTGAGGTTTTTCTCACTTGGCTTGTCACATTTATGTATTGCTCTTAGTTAAGCTTGGTAGTCTCGACATCACTTAGTGGTGTTTTCTCTACTGCGGTTCACGAAGGCCTTTATAATAGGATGATGCATGTTAGGGTCTTATGGTTGTTTTCCCGAGTAATTATGTACCTAAGAGGCAACAAGTCTTCACCATGCTTTGAGATTGCTAAATGCCTAGGAAGGAGGTAGTGTGAGGTTGTGTGATCCTTTGTTTATAACCTATTCTTCCGAATAGGTTTGGGGAGGGGGTTACGCCATCATTAGACTTGTTTTTCGTTTTTCGTTTTTCATTTTTGTATTGTGAGTTTATTTTTCCTTTATCGTAAATTTTGCACTCCAACCTATTCTTTCGAATAGGTTTGGGGAAGTCATTGTGAGTCATTTTATTTCTCCTTTCGTTATGCTACTGCTTGCTAAAAAAATCGAAAAAAAAGAGAAAAATTTCCAGGAAAAGAGAAAAAAAGAGAAAAAAAAAAGAAGAAACTGGGAAGAAAAAAAGGAAAAAAAAGAAAAAGACCCCATAAAAGCAAAGAAGAGTCCAAAAGAAGAAAGCCAAATAGCAGTTTAGCAAAGTGTTGTGTCTCATTTTCCAATTCTTGTAATGTTCGTAATCGTGTTGTAATTTTCTATTTTTTTCTTTTGTTTTTGAGTGTCATATGTTCTAGACCACCCTCGTCCTGCCATTCAGGAAGTGGTGAATATCTTAAGGCTTTGCTTGAGAAATGGGTAGAATAGGGGAGTGTTATCTTTTATAGGGAACCCTCCTTCGTTTGATGAGAGCCAGTACTGGTTCGACCTCTTTGAGGAAATGTCTTAACTTGGTGAACAGCAGTAAGTCCTCAGTTTCATAGGCACGGGACAACCATTCATATCTTAGCATGCTTCATTACGTCGTCACTGACTAGGTCCAGGTAGAGAATGTTACGAGAGACTATCTTGTCTTGACATAAGTGCTTATGTGGATGTGTATGAGTCAATCGAGGCATTCTTCAACCTATATTCATGTTTTGATTTGTATGGTTTTTGTTCATATGTTTTTTGATAAATTCGGTAGATTAGTTCATTTTATTTGGCATGAGACTCCATTTATGTGTTGCATTGTTTTTGCATTAGAGTCTAGCTTAGTTGCTTGAGGACAAGCAAAGGTTCGGTTTGGGGAGTTTGATGAATGTGTATTTTACACTTTCATTTGAGTCTTTTTCACCTATTTTAGCTATCCTCTATGTTAATTTAGCTATATTTTAGTTCATTTTATTAGAATAGTGTGACGTTTCCCTTTAGTTTTTATTTTACAGGTTTTGGTTGAAAAATGAGGTTTTCCGGGCAATTATATTGAAGTTGACAAGGAATTGGTGTTCCAGAAGCCTAATTGGAGTATCTGAAGGTTTCCGGATAGAATTTGAAGTCTAGGGGTCGAATCTGGAGGTTAGATGGCCACTAGAAGTCAGAAACCGAGTCCGAAAAGGGGAAGAAATCCAAAAACGCGTAAATTCCCGAAAATTACTCCCGGGCGAATCGCCCGGGATGTGGGGTGAATCGCCCCCCACACCAGGCGACTCGCCCAGTGTGTGGGGCCCTTCGCCCCACACTATTTCGAGGCATATATATAGTTGCTCAGATTTTCTCAAATTTTCATAGTTTTTCAGACCTATTCTCTCACCTTTCTCTGTAGTTTTAGGTAGGAACTTCCCAGAGCCTGTTCTGGGGGTTCATAGCTTAGGAGATACTTTTTCATAGCAGTTTGGAGCTTGTAAGATCGCGATTCTTCGGAGACTCACAACCTTCGGTAACATTGTATCTTACAATTTTTCTACTTATTTTTATATATCTTTCAACATGTTTTCTTCTATGATTTCTGTTGATTGCATGACAACTATGAGTAGCTAAATTTCTCGTTGGTGATAGTATGTGAATTCTTAGCGAAGGGTTGATAATTATGCTAATGGCTATATCACGCATTATACTCCGTGTTATTGCTTTATTTCTTTGATCTATCAAAATCTCTATCTTCGTATTGTTGATTAATTATTGCACACAATTGGACAATTTGTTGGTCTTTGACCTATCTATCTATGTATCTTCGTAGTGTTTGATAATTACAACAGGACAATTTATTGATCAAAGATCTTCATGCAAAACCGAGGAATTTACGCATGATTATTAACCCGTTATGCTTTGAAGGACCATACTATCACCAATCTCCATTATCTGTTAAGAAAAGTCTTTGCTAAACCGTTTGCTGATTTATATTCTAAATTAGATTAGATAAAGCTAGTTATAGTCCTTAGAGATCGACTCGAGGTTATTCTACTGCTACACTACGGTTTTCATTGTAGTTGTGAATTGCCTTTGGCTAAATAACAAATTTATTTGATACGTTGGACCCGACATCCACGCGTTCATCAATATTCTTATCTGGGCCCGAAGAAAGCACATATATGAGATCGGTATATCAATATATCGAGTCTCTTGCCTCTGTTTAACTCTTACTTTCATTTTTAGTATTGAAATAAACCAATATTGTAACTATCAAGTTGTTAAGCTTGTTACAAGTGTTTTCTTGCAACCTATCAAGTTACTACTACAAAGTATGTCATGCAACTTGCCAATTTACTATTCGTAAAATCTTTAGATCATCTTTGGCCTTTTGATAGGACTGCAAGCTTGATGATTCCTTCAATATCTATTCTGTAAAATCAAGAGATGTCCCTCGAGAGGATTGAATGTATTGTACCGAAAGATGAAGTATAAATAATGGACGAATAGAGAAATGTGGGAAAATAAAGAAAATGCGATAAGAAGAATAAAAATAATGTACCACCTTATAACTCCTGTTGCATTAACTGTTGGCTCATGTAGTCCTTACGAAATTCAATGTCCTGATGCTGATAAAAGTTGGTATTTCCTCTGTCAATTGGTTTTTGGTTTTTGAGCAAGAAGTTTGTCCTTCTGAAACTGGCCATTTTTTCTTAATTTGGATTTTTTCCATTTGATTTATTATAAATATGATGTCATACTGATATCGTTAAGTGATAATGTTGACTGACACATTAGCAGTCAAATCCAAAAAATATAAAAATTGACCAAATTTATCAAACATATCAAATTTCCAGTACTAAAATTGAAACTGCATTTGTCATACATCTCAAATTTTAGGACTACAAATGTCATTTTTTTCTAAGAAAACAACATGCATGTTGCTTTCATTTGTTAAATGTGGATTGGAAAAATTAAGAGCATAAAGAGTTGAATTGTTAATTTAAATTGTTGCACCTAGGGCCGGGCATAATAACCGAAAACCGATCCGAAAAACCGAACCGAACCAATCCGATCCAATATCTTCGGTTCGGTTCGCGGTTCATTACTTTGACAGATTTCGGTTTTCGGTTCGGTTAAAAAACCGCGGTTTATCGGATTAAACCGATCCGATCAATATTATTATTATTTTTTTTTTTACAAATTATATATACGACACTCCAGTCTTCTCCTCATTTTTCAACCCTAATCGACTAAACACCGCCCCCTTTCCCTCTTTACGCAAACGGCAAAACCTATTTGTGGCAAAAAACTGTTTGATTTGGATATTTGTTGCCTGCCTATTTGATGGAAAATTAAAAAAAAAAAAAAGAAAGTTCGGATTATTCGGATTAATCCGAAACCGAACCGATAATTTTCGGATCAAACCGAAACCGATCCGAAATTTCGATTCGGTTTTCGGATTGGACAAAATTTTACTGTTCGGTTCGGTTTTGAACCGAACCGCCCCATGCCCAGCCCTAGTTGCACCAATATTGTAACCTCGTGGTCATGTTAATTGTAGTTATAAGTTTAAGTTGTAACACCAAGTTCACACTTACATCTAAACCTTCAAAACGGACTATAGTATAACACAATTCTATGTGTATTGTACCGATTGAGTCAAGTACCAGTAGAGTAGAAGAAGAAACTTTTAGTACTGCAGTGTGTTTTATTCGATAAATTGTATACCAGTATACTACGTTTATCAATTTTGATATTGGATATCACATGTTTTTATATATTTCCTCAACATTATTAAATGTCTACTAGCTTTTTTCATTTGGTGGGTCTTACGACTTGAACCAATCACCAAAATATGTTTTAAATCCACTTAATTAAAGACTGATTTGAAATTGAAACTCAATCGAATATGAGATTCTCAAGATATACTGTACTATATTATATCAAATCATGTGTTTCATGTTGTGGGGCTTAATTATTTTGTACCAATAATTATTTCCTTGGGCACGTAGTAGTAGCACATTAACTTCATTATTCGTACGTGCACGATGAGAAAAGAACCACATTGTACGAAAATGTACTATTTGTGAATACGCGCCTAATATATATATTACATTGTTTGGTCGTTGGTTCACCACTTAATTCACGGTATTAGTATTTTTTTAACGGCCAAAATTTATTAAATACAAGAGTCTTACGAAGAAAAGAATATGAGAAATACTCTTAAAAATACAAAAATGAGAAGAAACCACAACTTACAACCACCATACTTCAACCACAAAGATCGATGTTCAGAACTGTGAACATCATACAACACCGCAACAACATTCACGATATTAGCATTGTATTTGGTATATCGTATATGATATACTTCCTCCGTTTCATTAATAAGTTCCTAAGGGGACTATTCATCGCGACCTTTGACCACATATAACTCCTAAATTACATTAGAGAAAAATATAATAAAATTATATTATGAAATTAAATGGAATATATTTTCATAATCAACTTTTAATTTATATTGATACAGTTTAATATAAAAGCTATACGTGGTCAAAGGTCGCAATGAACAGTTTCCTTAGGAACTTATTAATGAAACGGAGGTAGTATATTAAGTGGCACCAGTCACAAAATCAAAACATTATATTGCAATGCACATATGATCAGAAACTAAAAACGTAAGTAGAAGCTACATGGATCGAGTCGTGTCTGATCTAACGATCATTTTAATTATAGTTGGCTGTATTTATATATGATGTAGGCATGCTATTATTATTATTTATATTATGAAATGTAAAACAAAGTCGTGTTAATTATTTACATTTGGCCGGCTTACGTAAATGTGATGAGTCCAATTAAAATCCATTTTGACGGACGGACATGTAAACATCTGTTCCAAGGGCTTCGTCAAATAATGACACACGCTTAATTAAGGTATATAATAGTGTACTAATGTCATCTAGTTCATACAGTTAAATCATTACTTTGGTAAACAAACACTTAAATTGTCATCGAAATATATACTTTGTAATACTATAATTTAATATTATTGAAGTCTTGAAGCGTGTGTTTGAAATTTAATTAAGCATACTTTCTTATTTGAAAGTCCGCATTGGGTATATAATATAGTCAATGACAAAATTCCATACATAACTTTGAATTATAACTGGATCGAATTAAAATTTTTATAATCTTCATTCTTACCTACTTTGAGCATATAGTTTTAACTGAGATTGATTTACGTACACCAAAAGTTGATTATCTACAAAAGATCTAGCAATATTAATCGGTTTTGACATTGAGCACATAGTTAAGAGATAGTAGTAACGATCATGACATATATATAATGTGTACTTACTTGTTTGTTATTCTTAATTATTAAAAATTGAGATGAAAGAACTCTTTACCCGATTAATAAAATATGAGAAATGGTAGAGAGAGATTTTTAATTTAATCCCCACAAGTCAATCTTAACCTAGTTAATTTTGAACCTCAACAACTTTTGACGTGTTAACGTCCTAAACAATCTTTTACACAAAAGAAATTTGAACCCCAAAAGTTCGAGTTTTCAAGTATGAAACTGAAAAGCATGCTAGCTACACGCAATGGATGAATTCCATAACTTTGAAGTATAACGGCAAACTATGTAAATCGCACAACACAGAACCGCATTTGCCATTGATTTCGATGTACGTAGATTTCAGTCCTTTTTTCACTTCATTTTGTTTTTTTTTTTTTTTTTTTGTTTTTTTTTTTTTTCTTTGAGCGGCCTTGGTGGAGTTTCGCACATCGGTGGCAATCCAAACTCCACTGATCTAGCTAGTGAGCCTAGATGTGAAAATTCAATAATTAAAAAAAAGTGCTTATACGATATCCATCCACTTATATACAAGTGAAATATGCAAGTAGCTAGCTGCTAGTTGTATGGTGTTGGATTATTGGAAAATGGAAATGGACACTCAGCTACAAGAGCATGAGCATGTAAATGGGTAGTTGAGCTTGAGTTTGCCTACATTATTATAGTTGAATATAATATTAGTTTTTTTAAACGGCCAAAAGACTTTTATTATTACGAAATTATAAGGAATGTTCCAAGAAACATTTACAACAGAAATGTACGAAACATAAATTTTGAAGATGCTATTGTATATAATATTGTTCCTCACCACGAAGTGAAATTAGATCTGTTCGATTTTAGGGAGGTCCAACAAAACACTCTCTTTCTCTATCTCTATTTACTGGGACTCACAGCTACAAAGTAAGCGAGGGTAAAAAATACCGATAGATTCAGTGCCTCATGGTCGACATTGTACTATAAGACCTGGCAACAATGATAATATCCACTAGCCCAAATTAATCGAATCGAATAAGGTTATCTTGAACACACTAAAGGCTAAAGCCACCACCTTAACTAACATTAGTACTAATCACAAATCAAGAAATTCTATAATCAGTCGCTTCATAATGGCCACTCATTAATAATTCAGTAGACCTAATACTATGTGCTAGCTAGATTCATAATACACCAACTAATTAATCATTAATGTAGTGATCAACAACAATGTATTAGTGGAGATAAAGCGCAGACACATGCACCAAATGTTAGTTGCAAAAGGGAAGGAGATTAAGCTTTAATTGAAACAGGCTTTGAGGTTGTACTTGTACTATATACCAAACAAACACATGCATAAAGTATCAGATTGTTAGGTAATGAGTTATATAATTAAGATTTTTCTTTCTTGGTCGTCATAATTCGACGTTTGCATTTAGTTTGGCTACGTCTTGCCACTCTTTTTCCCTATTTGTCTTGATTAACAATCATATTGATTGAGTATTAAAATAAAGGGCCACACAAACCACAGTAATAATCTATAAAAATCTATATGCTCACCTACCCTGCCACCCGCATAAACTTAATTTCAAGATTCTCTCTATAGTAAATATAACGAAAATATAATTGATAAGTTGGTACAAAATTGAATCCGAAGATAGTAAGAATTGAATATCTAAGACAATAAATATTCATCAATAATACATATCATATGTAACACATTTGTGTCTTAACAATGATACAAGTGCTTTAAAACTAGTGAAATTCATTACTTAGTAGATTGTAATAGATACTACAATATGTTACCATAGAGTAATATTTGAATTTCACAGTATACAATCAGTGTTCCCATTTATTTAAATAGTTTTCTTTTACGAGCACACTAGCTAGTTACAAGTTCATGACTCATGCATCTATACACTTTCATAGTCGTGACCAAATATTAAATCAACAGACTATTAAAAACATAATATATATAGGCAGAGTTTTAAAAATAAAGATATGAAATTAACAACATATTTTTACTACGTGGTGAGAAGAGCATTGGCATGTTCCTGAACAACCTTCCAGGCGTACACAACATGCTTGTTCTCCGTCAAGCTCGCTCCTACCGCGAATCGCATAACATAAACGCCTCCAATCACCGCGTGAGTCATGTATATCTTCCCCGATTCGTTAATCGTCTCCAAGAGCTTCGCGTTGAAGTTATTCGTCACCTCAATTTGATCATTTCCCCTAATTTCCATAGGCGAAATACGAAAGCAGACAGTCGAAAAGTTCCTGGGAACAACCACTTCAAATCTTTTGTCCATTCCAATCATGCCTTCGAAATTCTTGGCCATGCTCACGTGACTACGTAGGAACTTTCTTAAGTTGGCCACTCCATAGCTACGTAAGACTAGCCAGAGTTTCAAGGAACGGAACCGACGACTGAGAGTAATCTGCCAGTCTTTGTAGTCAACGACCTGTTTCGTCTCGGATGCCTTGTTGCGCAAGTATTCAGGGTAAGTCGATAGCGCCTCGACTAATGCGTTCGGGTTCTTAACCCACAGGCAACAACAGTCCAATGTGGTTAAGAACCACTTGTGTGCATTGAAGCTTATGGAATGCGCGTTCTCGACTCCATCGAGGAAATGGCGGAATTCAGGGCAAATGCACACGCTGCCAGCGTAAGCCGCATCCACATGGACCCACACACCATATTCCTCTGCCACCGCGCAAAGCGGTTTTAGAGGGTCCACCGCGGTGGAGGATGTAGTACCAATTGTTGCACAAAGGAAAAGTGGGACCAATCCTGCTTCAATATCAGCCTCGATTGCCACGCGGAGTGCTTCGCCGGTTAGACCGAAGTCCTCGGCCTTCGTGGTAGGAACCGCACGGAAATTTTTCGGTGAGATTCCAGCGATCTGTGCGGCTTTCTGCAATGCAGAGTGGGTTTGATCCGACCCGTAGACTACAAGCTTGTTGATGTTTTCGCGCCCGATTTTCTTCAACATTTGATCCCTTGCTGCAACAACCGTGCACAATATGGCTTCACAAGTCGTTCCTTGCAAGACGCCGCCCCCGCCTCCAGAGAAGAGGAACTCCTCGGGGAGGTTCATCATTTTGCCGAGCCAGTCCATGACGATGGACTCGAGCTCTGTCGCAGCTGGTGACGACATCCAGTTGAACCCAACTATGTTGAACCCGGTGCTCAACATCTCGCCTAAGAACCCGGCAATGCTTCCGCTAGACGGGAAGTAAGCGTAGTAATTCGGACTTTGCCAGTGAGTGATTCCAGGGACTATATCCTTCTGGACGTCACGGAGGATATCCTCGATCGGTTCAGCTTCGTACGGGGCCGAGTCGGGAATACGCTTCTTTAAGTAGCCCGGTTCGACCTGTGAACGAACCGGGTACTTTTCAACGGTTTTGTAGTAGTCCGCGAGGAAGTCTATGACCATGTGGCCTTGCCTACGGAATTCCTCCGGGTCAAGGGGTTTGATGGTCGAACCGGATGAGCCGAGGAAGTCGGGCATTTGGTTCGGGAGGCTGCCCATCTTTTTCGTTGTCTTGTTGTGTTCGGGTTTAGAGCTTACTGGTGAAAAGGAGTGAGGATTCTTTTCACTCAGTAGCTTCTTAGCAAGGGAGAAAATGTTTAGGAAGCTGTTTTGGTTTGTGAATGTTTGAGGAAATGAGGATTGGTTAGGTTGGTGTATATATAGGAAAATAATTTTGGGGTAGATGGGCAAATTGCTGGTTGGTGAGCTTTTAGTCGCGTTATTTCCTTTGTTTTTTTCTTTGTTATTGAAAATTATAGCCATCTAAGTTTGACATGTTTTTTAATTGGATATTTGTTTGACCATAAATGGGTATGCTTACATATATGGGGTTGTGGCTAATATTTGAACAACGGGCGTCAAGTGATCAAATGTGACCAAAATCTAGGCGAAATTATATATATCGAAATATTTTAAAAGTTAAGAGAGGATGTTTAAATTTTTGGTAAATCGAAAATATGACATATAAACAGTTCTTTCTTCTTCTTCCTTCTTTCTTTTTTTTTTTTTTTTTTTTTTTTTTAGGGTGGGAGACGAACCTACTCATTTTTTTTCTATCAGGAGTTTTGAAAGCGAAAATGATAATTCCTTCGTTTCATTAATAACTTCCTAAGGGAATTATTCATCGATTTGACCACATATAACTTTTAAATTAAACTGTATCAATATAAATTAAAAGTTTATTATGAAAATATATTCCATTTAATTAATTTCATAATATATTTTTATTATATTTTTCTCTAATGTGATTTAGGAGTTATATGTGGTCAAAGGTCGAGATGAATAATTCTCTTAGAAAGTTTTTAATGAAACGAAAGAACTATGTTATTAACACACGGGTCCCCTAAAAAACTGATTCACGTGGAAGGATGATTCACGGAAAAAAAAATTCAGATGGTTGTTTATTAGAAAAATAATTATTAAAAGCTTGTTTATACTTTCTTTAGAAGGAAATAATAAAAAAATAATAAAGACAAACTCAAATTATTGCAATTTAAAAAAGAATGTTAACAGTACATTAGGATGAGTCGTGCCTTCAATGCATTGGATATTGCAATGTCCATTTTCATTCATCTGTTTTTTAGATGGTTTATGTTTATTTTTTAAGATACCGATCAACAATCATAACGAGAATATGCATAGTAAAGGTGTACGATCGAACATGACCAGGCGGGTCGGATAGGATTATGTAACATATCCGTGGAGAAGCCTAAATAACTGTAATACACAATTAAGGAAGCAATACTCCTATTGTTTTGGCATTTTAGGCAGAGTTGATGACAAAACAATGTCACTCACTGGATCATCTAACTTTCTTTTGCGTCCGTTTGTTTATACCATTAGTACTATCACTATACCAAACAACACACCGTAATACCAACCTCCTAAAAATCTCATCTAAAGATAAAAATAAAATAAAAAAAATAAACGGAGGATGAGTATGGTGAATAAAGAAAATTAATGATTCAGAAGATGAAATTAAGCACAAACAACAAATTGAATACATGTAGGAGCTTAATCATCATATGAATGAATCAAAGTAACAGCATACGTTAATCAAATCTAATAGAAAAAAGTCATTGATGAGCTTCAATAACAAACCGACCTTGCTCAATTCGTTGATACCGAATAATCTTAGTAAGCTTATTATGTTTTTATTTCTTATCACGGTTTAGACTTGAGCTCGTTCAAGTCAAATAAGTCAAACTTGACAGAAAATAAATACGACTCGAGCTCAAACAAAATTTTTACTCGTATTTAAAAAGAGCCAAACTCGGCTGAACCTCAACAATACTTGGTTCAAATGGAATAACAACACTGTGTGTGCATTTGTCCAAACTCTATGGTTTTCCAATTTTCATGCCAATCAAATAGAACACGAATCAAACAACTCTAATACTAATACTGTGTGTCAATTTGTCATTTTTTGGAATTTATGAAACTCCAATGCAAAGTTAATACTTGTTTTGTATCTTGGATGAACTACTTCAGGGGCCAAAGGATTTCAAGGGCAATCCCAGGTTTAACAACTGCATACAATCTCTGAGCCGCCTCCTTTGCTATTAACATGCTCTCTAATTCAAAATCATCCACCTTAATCGTGATTTTCTCTACCGAAACAAAAGTCCTGATTAGATGCATAGCGAATCCCAACTCTGCCTCGGAACCAGTAAATCCTCTTATTTCCAGAATCTTCAACTTGCCATGGGGAAAAACTTCAGCTTCTCTTGTCTCTTCAGTCATCTTCATGTTACCAACTATACACATCAGCTGCATTCGAAAATAAAGAATGTCAAAACCCAACAGATCAACCACGACCAAATATTGACATGTACACTTGGCATCTAGCAGTATAGGATTTTAAATAGGACTTCAGTTTACTACTTGTTTTACAACTTAATGCAATAGTTTCTAACTAAAAAAAAGACCGAATCATCACAGTCTCGTGTACATACTGCTGGTGATATGTTCATAACGACACCGAATATGATATTCCTGACCGAGTCTAATGAAAAACAAACACAAATTACTCAATGTTACCATTTCCGTGTCTAACTTCCTTGGTAATGTAGAGTTTTGATGAATAAGAATTTATCTCAAATATATACTAGCATATGGCAATTAATGAGAAAATCTCACCTCTGAGTTCAAATTTGTGCAACAAAGGAAAAGACTTTATCAGGTAATTAAGGAAAAATAGTTCTTCTGCAGTTCTTGGGTGAAATCCGATATGCAGCATCTTCAGTCTTGAGGCTACTGGAAACACTTTCGGAAAATCCTGAAAAGGAACACAACAATATGTAAATGTCACAGCGTTATTCTCAGTTGAATAAGTAAAAATGAAGTATGCAAAGAGAAGGTCTCCAACAGTTACCTGAGTGATCTCAAATTCACCTGTACCGGTCAGAGTAAACAGTTCAAGTTGAGGCATACAACTAGAAAGAACTGAATAGTCAAAAAACAAATTCATGCCATGGTCACTGCCGAGGAAAAGTTCAGTCACATTGGGTGCATCTTTCAAAGACCAATTAATTGCCTGCCCATAGTAATAGCAGGATATAAGATTTGGTGCAGAAATCTCCAAATGGTCTACTCTGTCACAGTGCGCCAGTTTTAAAGATTTTAACTTAAGCGAACGAACTTTCAGGTCTTCAAGTGAGTGTGAGAGTGAGACAGATAAAAGTTCAAGGTTCGGACAATCAGCTAAGAATTTTTGGAGAACTTCCCCTGTCACATTTACATGGGCCAACTCAAGAGAGGTTAGTGGGCTCCAAGGTGATAAGCTAGGAAGATTATAGGATAAGAGATCGCGACCCACCCACGAAGCTAAGATGTTGAACTCAAGCCTCTTCACTCTCTTCTCCATCGCGAATCCGAGCCAACGATCAAAGTGTCTATAACGCTTGGTTCGGAAGTTAAACCGTACCCTGAATTCATCAATAGTACGAGACTTGTATGAATTCACAACTTGGTCTACCCAACAGGAATACTTGGATTCTTCTACAAAAAGTTTTTCCTTCCTTGATTCAATGCCTTCTGTTCGCAATTCATCTAATAACTCAGCAGAAGCATCAAAGTTGAGATTAGGAACATAGGCCCAAAGATGTCTCCATCTCTTTGATAGGACGCTAGTACTTCCAGCCTGTTTCAGTGTTAATGATGATATTATACGGACAAGAATGTCATCAGGTAAATCACTAATCTGATCTTCTTTTCCAGTGCCCACCTAACATACAAAAAGAGACTGGTGTAGTTAGTTCTATGAGCAAACAATCAGTTGGAAAAATCAGAAAAGAGTTCAGTTAGAAATCACATATCAGTATATAACCCACCTTCGAAATCTTAGCTTGACTGTCGTCATGAAGAAGAGAAATCGACATGATGATTTTGGTGATGGCTAATTACTACTAGTACCAATCTGAATAGCATGAAAAAAAGCATCATTAATGAACTGATAAAGGAGTCGTAAAGTAATAGAAGACGAAGAACAAACAGAGTACATATCAAATCAAATTAAATGAATACCATACAATACATCTCTAATCATCACATGCTACTATTAGATATCACCGCCTTTGAAATCTCAGCTTGACTATCATTTACAGAATGTATACTACTACTATACTTATCCACATGATAATATGATAATATGGCTACTTACCAATGTGAATAGTATAATATCAACATAATTCAATGAATTGGTAAAGGAATCGAAACGTATATAAGACGAAGAAGAATAAGAAACACAGTACATATGAAATCAAATCCAATCAAATCGAATCAAATGAGCATATAATACAAACAGAGTACATATCTAATCAAATGAAATGAGCAGCATACAGTACAGATCTAATCACATACTATTAGATATCACCGCCTTTGAAATCTCAGCTTCACTATCATGAACAGAAAGTATACTACTACTATACTTATCTACATGATAATTTGTTTATTTTGCTGGTGCCTATAATTACCAATCTGAAGAGCATAATATTAACATCATTCAATGAACTGATAAAGGAATCGGAAAGTATATAGAAGATGAAGAAGAAGAAGAAACACAGTACTTATCAAATCAAATCAAATGAGAAGCTCAAATCAAATCAAATGAGCATATAATACAACTCTAATCATATTACTTTAAAATAAACAGACCTCTGTAATATAAATGACTACAAACAAATCAAACGACTAAAAATGAGTTGAAGAAAATTCGAAGATCAACCTGTCAGACGAAATCGATACGGAATCTGTGAAGAGGAGCTTGTTGTTCGTCGAGTAGATCTCTGTAATATCCTCTTCTTTTCAGCTTGATTTCAGTTCAAATCAATTTTTTACCAAATTCTCATAAGAAAAATTGATAGCAGTAAGTGGACTGTGATGAATGATGATGAATCGATTGTTACAGTTAAGAAGTCGCTATTTTGCTTTGTTCAAATAAGAAACGTGGTTTGGGAGTCATTCTAAATAGCATTTCTATTAGAATGAGGAACGTTCCAAATAAAGTTGTGACGTTTACATGTTGTTTCCTTTCCAGGGAATTCCGAAAGTGTACCCAATAGCCCCGAGGCTGAAGATGCTGTACATTGCATTGCATGTGAACAGTGCCGAAGAACTATTTGACCTTATTTACGTGATAAAGTCTTGTCCTGTCTGGTACAAACTTGAACTCAAGGTGATTTTCTCATTACCATCTGCTAGTAGTAAGTATTTGGGCTAAAATTCTTATTTATGAGAAATCTACATTACCAAAGAAGTTGAAAGTACATAGATTGAAAAGGTAAAACACGAGCTAAACACAAAATCACGTCTACTTCATTCAATCCAAGTGGTTGCATATTTGGAGTGAGATGCTAATTTGTTTTATCAATGGCATTGTAGGCTGAAGGCTGATGTAAACACCTTCTCTCTTTTTTATTTATTATTTATTTATACTCAATTTTTGTGGCCTAATTTAGCATCTTACATATCTTAGACAAGGAAATGGTGACATTGAGTGATGTGTGTGTTTCGCATTCGAGTTGAGTGATGTGTGATGTCAGTTCTTGAATGCATACCTTCTCTTTGATATTTGTTATAGTACAGTGTACATGTCGAGATTTGGTTGTGATTTCATATGTTGCATCGTCTTGACATTTTTTTCTTGTTGATTGCAGCTGTATATAAATGGAGATGTGAAGATGACTGAAAAGACGAGAGAAGCTGAAGTTTTTCCCCATAAAAAGTTGAAGATTCTGGAAATTAGTGGATTTACTGGTTGTGAGGCAGCCGGGGGATTTTCTATGTATCTAATCAAGACTTTTGCTTTGGTAGAAAAAATCACAATCAAGGTAGAAGATCTGACTCCAGATTTGCCGGGCATTTTGAGAGCAAAGGAAGAGGCTGGGAGACTCTTTGCACTTGTTAGTCCTGGAACGGAACTGGAAATAGTATTTCCCTGAGACTGAGCCAGAGTAGTCGTCGTCCTGCAACTTTGTTGTAAATTTAAACTCAGCTTCATATGAATTTCTCTGCCTGAATACTTTAATTTGATTGTTGTTGTAAAATTAAACTCAGCTTCGTATGTATATGTCTAGATAAACATGCATTCTAAAATCAAGTACTACTACTATTTAACTTGGCATAGTATCACGAAAATCAAATATAAAAGACAAAGACAAGCAGATAAAAGACATAAGTATCTAGTTGATAATAGCTCATACAATTGAACTTTGCATATCTCTCCAAGTAAAATCTCAAATGAAATATAAAAGACATAAAGACAGGCAGATAAAAGGCATAAGTATCTAGTCGATAATAGCTATTACAATTTAACTTTGCATAGTTTCAAGTATACTATCAGAATCTCTCCAAGTAAAATCTCAAATCACACGCTCAGAATCTCTGTCAAGGTCAAAATCTCAAATCACACACGCAGAATCTCTCTCAGAATATCTCAATGTACGTCAATCGGGATCTGGAAGTATCTCCCTAATCATTTCTTCAGCCTTCATCACGCTAGTTTACCTATTTAGTAACTTATTTATTGAGTGTGGTTTGCCCCTTTATTCTTATTTAGTTCTCTGGATTGTGTTTTTGTTTACGTCCACCAACACTGAGGCACAATTTACTGCAGTTCCAATCCATATTGTCACCAAGGCATCTCAACTTCCTGTAGAATTCTTGCAACCTTCAAAGTACAATCAACTGGTTATAGGCTTCGGCTGTGAGGGTGTTGAACTTGGCCATAAAGGAGTTCTCTGTGTGATGCAGGTCTGTTACCATTTACTTTCTACACTGATATAGATCTAAAAGTTCTATGAGTAAAGTTCTATGAGTAAGGCAGAAGCCCTAGGAATATTAAATTGAATAAGGCAATAAAGAAATTAATGACCATGAAACTCATTAATCACTGGGCTTAATTTTAAGTTCTAATATGTGCTTCTATTATGCAGTTTCGTAGTTGGTGCATCTTCTTTTGTCTGCTTGGACCAATCCTTGCGCCTTTGTTTTTTACCATTTTTTGTTTCAGTTGTATAATTGGGGAATTTTTTGTCTGATTTTAATTTATTTGATTTTCTAGCTGTCCTTTCCAGATGCTATATATCTGGTTGATGCTATTGAGGGTGGAGAAACCCTTGTACAAGCATGCAAGCCTGCACTTGAGTCTCGATACATCACTAAAGTCAACCATGACTGCAAATTAGACCGTGAGGTATATTGTTAAATTCCCATTCTCTTTTATATTTGCACATTCCAAGCTATTTACTAAGTGCTTTTATCGTTTGTTTGTTTTGTTCAGGCTTTGTACTTCCAATTTGGAATTCGATTACATAATGTTGTGGATACTCAGGTATTAGCATACAGTATGTATTGAATGATTGACTAACTGATAGAAAAGGCAAATATAAATACTGTATAGTTTTACACATTTTTTCTTATTTATAGATACTTAATTTTACATGTGATTTGTAGTGCTGCATTGGCTTCTCTATTCTAATAACAATTGAATTATTGTTGTGCAAGCAGATTGCTTATTCTTTGATTAAAGAAAAAGATGGACAAAAGAGAGGTTCGGGTGACTACATATCATTTGTTGGACTGCTTGCTGACCCGAGATTTTGCGGTAACTAGTTCTGTCTTTTTTTCCTCTTCTGTTTAATATGCAAATACAATTGTGATATGGATGTAAACAGTCAAATGTATTGGGGCTTAATGACAAGGATACCTGATGTTGCTTATGCTGAGAAGTGAGAAGTGAGGAGTGAGAAGTGAGAACAAAGAGCAGTGATACTTTTATACATTTCTTATGATAGCATGTAACATTATTCCGTCCGTGACAAGATATATAATCTTGCTAGGTTTTTTGTTAAGTTTTTTGTTAAGGACTCAATGTTGGAAAATATGAGAGCAAACATGAACGTATCGAAATGTATAAACTGGAAATTGAATGAATCAACAAATCTGCAGAGTCGAGGGTAGTCCTCTCTCCTTAAAACTTTATTCGTCCTGCCCTCGGTGCTAATAGTATTCAGACGAACAGTCTCCCAAGATACAACTGCAGTGAGTTTTTGTATACAAGCACTTGAAATACAAAACTCGGGTGGACTACTACAATATGGAAATGTAAGAAAATATGGTCAGAGTTACCCCTAGGGTACGCAGCAGAATTTCAAAATTTTTTTTAACATACAGGTTAATTGATTATGCATATGTCGTATATATATAAACACGTCAATTAGAAGACTAACCTTACTTCCAAAGCAGTTTCCAAGTCTTCGTAATAATCCGGTGTATCTTCTTCTTCGCCGAAGTCGAAGATATCTGCAATACTTTGATTATCTCCAAGACAATAAGAGTTAGTTTCCAACTCCTAGAACCTCAACCTTGGTATCCACGGATGAACAGCCTATCGGAAGAATGCTAGGATATTCTTTGTGTGACCAAGAAGACGGGGCGGCGATTCCTCCGGTGAGGTGGCGCGCACGTGTGGCTTTAGAGAGGAGGGGAGAGCTTTTATTTTCTCTAAGAAAACTGGGTAGAATAACTGTGTGTAAAACTGTATCCAAAGCTGTCTAATAGTCTGCTATATATAGTAGTCAATAGAAGCCTAAAGCATAAGCAATTAGACTTCGTAAAGGAATAAGAATCTAATTCTTATTGCACAAGGAAACCAATATCAAGTCTAGATTCATTCCCAATCAAATTAAAACTCAATCAGGAAAATTTAACTTATCCCTTGGACTTCTAATAGGGGAAGGAGTCGAACTCCTTCCTCCATCTTATCTATATGCGCGCGCACGCCCAGTCCTACGGGAGGTGGGTCCCAATTTTGGGACCCACTTATAGTTCTAAGGCAATTCAAACTCCAAGTAGATTTTGCCCAAGTGCATATGTTAATTCTAAATTAACATATCCTTTCAAATCAAACCTCTATTATATTTCCAAAATATAATCTTTAATTGTATTTACATAAAATACAATTAATTAGCCAATTCAATTAATAATTCCAAATCATTAATTGAGCCATCAAATATTATAATTAATTCCAAATCAATTATAATCCATCAATCACAATTAATTCCAAATTAATTGCGATTCCATCTTCAAGGATATCTGATAGGCTGAATCACCACATAGTGTGACCCATAGGGCCTCATCGTATTAAGCAAGTCCTAGACTAGGCAACATGGAATTCCTAGGCGGTTTCATTTGCAATATTAATACGTGAGGACGTTTGAGAGGTTTCTCAAAGCTAACCCTTTTGTTGCGAAGCCTGTTGCGCTCAACGCGGCGATGGTAACGTCCATTCATCTGACTTGCTCGAATGTATCTAGGATCGATGAAGTGTCTATCCCAATAATAAATTCACGGGCGTCTCAGGGAGTTGCTTGGTTAAGATATACTTATGACCATCACAATATATCATTTGCACTGGCCAGTGACTTTACCAGCACAACTATGCAGACTATGAGTAGTACTCTCTTGTGCTACACTTGAGAGATGAATCCTTCACAGAATCACTTATCATCCCCATTTGTATGTAGCCATAATCCTGGATCGTGTCTTAGGTCAGCTGCTTATTCAGAGCTGACATCGACGGGTCCATCAAGGATATGGGGCAACAAATGTGATGATAAAGTCCTGTAAGTACAAAGGACGACTGGCATCACTTCGACAACTTACCGGTTCCCATAGACACTTTCGGTGTAGAGTATACATCGATGGGAGTGTCCGGTGGGTACTTCCATTGTTCGATAATCCTTCTTCGAACAACTATGCGCAGTTATGGGAACGTTTATCGATTGTCCAACAATCCGTTCCGTGGCCGTGGGATCGGCTCACACTTGCTCCAACAAGTATAACCTCCACGCATACTAGTCTCGTCTGGTTCATTCAGATCCCTACATCCGAGATGAACCTCGACTAGGGAGAGTTTGGGACTAGATTGAATAATCGAAAATTCTATTGACCAAGTAGCAATTTTCAAAAACCCGAAGGACTTAATTGCAATTTTTAAAACCTTGGAGGTGTTAAATCTAAAATTCAAAAGAAGAAGGACTAATTTGCAATAAACAATAAATTGATAAATTACAAATAAGCCCTTTAACTTTATAGTAATTAAATTTAACCCCTCTAGTTAAAAACAATTACAATTAAATCATATTTATATTCCAAATATAAAATTCAATCCTCAAAACTTTCAAAATTCGATTTTTGGTCCAACCCGAAAAAATTATATATATATATATATATATATATATATATATATATATATATATATATATATATATATATATATATATATATATATATATATATATTTTTAAACATGGGACGGGACCCGTCCCCACGGTACCCGCGGCCCCGGGCGCCCGGCGCCCGCGGCACACGGGTACCGCCGCCGCGGGTGCAGGCGCCTGCGTCCGCAGGCCCCGGGTACCTGCGTCCCGCAGGTACCCGGGTGCCCGCAGCACACGGGCGCCTAGCGTCCGTGCCGCGGGCACGGCGCCTGCGGTGCCGCAGTCGCTCGGCCGCCGCCTGCGTCACGCAGGCGGTCCTGTCATAAAAAATATATATTTAATTTTTTTTTTTAAAAAAATATAAATTCTAAATTTATATAAAAACAAAACTTTTAAAATCGAATTAATCATAGAATCAATTGCATCCACATATCTACAAAATCATACAATATATATACGTATATACGTAATCAATTAACCTCGCTCTGATACCACTGTAAGAAAATATGGTCAGAGTTACCCCTAGGGTACGCAGCGGAATTTTAAAAATTTTCTTAACATACAGGTTAATTGATTATGCATATGTCGTATATATATAAACACGTCAATTAGAAGACTAACCTTACTTCCAAAGCAGCTTCCAAGTCTTCGTAATAATCCGGTGTATCTTCTCCTTCGCCGAATTCGAAGATATCTGCAATACTCTGATTATCTGCAAGACAATAAGAGTTAGTTTCCAGCTCCTAGAACCTCAACCTTGGTATCCACGGATGAACAGCCTATCAGAAGAATGCTAGGATATTCTTTGTGTCACCAAGAAGACGGGGCGACGATTCCTCCGGTGAGGTGGCGCGCGCGTGTGGCTTTAGAGAGGAGGGGAGAGCTTTTATTTTCTCTAAGAAAACTGGGTAGAATAACTGTGTGTAAAACTGTATCCGAAGCTCTCTAATAGTCAACTATATATAGTAGTCAATAGAAGCCTAAAGCATAAGCAATTAGACTTCGTAAAGGAATAAGAATCTAATTCTTATTGCACAAGGAAACCAATATCAAGTCTAGATTCATTCCCAATCAAACTAAAACTCAATCAGGAAAATCTAACTTATCCCTTGGACTTCTAATAGGGGAAGGAGTCGAACTCCTTCCTCCATCTTATCTATGCGCGCGAGCACGCCCAGTCCTACGGGAGTTGGGTCCCAATTTTGGGACCCACTTATAGTTCTAAGGCAATTCAAACTCCAAGTAGATTTTGCCCAAGTGCATATGTTAATTCTAAATTAACATATCCTTTCAAATCAAACCTCTATTATATTTTCAAAATATAATCTTTAATTGTATTTACATAAAGTACAATTAATTAGCCAATTCAATTAATAATTCCAAATTATTAATTGAGCCACCAAATATTATAATTAATTCCAAATCAATTATAATCCATCAATCACAATTAATTCCAAATTAATTGCGATTCCATCTTCAAGGATATTCCGATAGGCTGAATCACCACATAGTGTGACCCATAGGGCCTCATCGTATTAAGCAAGTCCTAGACTAGGCAACATGGAATTCCTAGGCGGTTCCATTTGCAATATTAATACGTGGGGACGTTTGAGAGATTTCTCAAAGCTAACCCTTTCGTTGCGAAGCCTGTTGCGCTCAACGCGGCGATGGTAACGTACCTTCATCTGACTTGCTCGAATGTATCTAGGATCGATGAAGTGTCTATCCCAATAATAAATCCACGGGCGTCTCAGGGAGTTGCTTGGTTAAGATATACTTATGACCATCATAATATATCATTTGCACTGGCCAGTGACTTTACCAACACAACTATGCAGACTATGAGCACTACTCTCTTGTGCTACACTTGAGAGATGAATCCTTCACAGAATCACTTATCATCCCCATTTGTATGTAGCCATAATCCTGGACCGTGTCTTAGGTCAGCTGCTTATTCAGAGCTGACATCGACGGGTCCACCAAGGATATGGGGCAACAAATGTGATGATAAAGTCCTGTAAGTACAAAGGACGACTGGCATCACTTCGACAACTTACCGGTTCCCATAGACACTTCGGTGTAGAGTATACATCGATGGGAGTGTCCGGTGGGTACTTCCATTGTTCGATAATCCTTCTTCGAACAACTATGTGCAGTTATGGGAACGTTTCTCGATTGTCCAACAATCCGTTCCGTGGCCGTGGGATCGGCTCACACTTGCTCCAACAAGTATAACCTCCACGCATACTAGTCTCGTCTGGTTCATTCAGACCTCTACATCCGAGATGAACCTCGACTAGGGAGAGTTTGGGATAGATGATATCTCACATAGCTCCCACTATCTGTGTGATCGGTCATCTATCCGAGGGGACATGTTTAATATCAATACAGACAGTAATAGAGATATGACATGTTGCATGCCTGGTGTAATATAAATATGAAAGCGATACTCAATAGTAAAAGCAACAAACATATATTATATTACGTTGACCTGTGTAATAGTACATATATGCCCTCTATAAGGGCACTATGCCCTTAGTAAGGACTGTCTCTAGGACATATACACTATGAGGAAAGACAAACTCTTAGAAAGTAAGAGAAGAAGAAGGAGAATTCTGGATTTCTTGGAGTAAATCCCATTTTTTCAGTGTTTCTCTGATCCAAAACATGAGGTTTTTATTTATAATTTTTGAAAGGTTGTAAACGAAGAGATGCAACTCTTGAGAATGTAACTTCTCGCTCCAGAATCTATCTATTCTAGTTGCAACACATCCTTTCACCAAAAGATGCAATGGTACAGTGGAAAGTTATCTATCTCTCAATCGAGAGGTCACAAGTCAAGTTAGCAATGAATTAGCAAGAAAGCAGTACCAAGAAAATAGAAGGGATGAGGTTTATAAAAATGATATTTCTGTGAAACATCAAGCATGAAACGTAGTTTTGCTATGCCTGAACTACTACTGCAATATTCCCATATGATTAGATCACCTTTTCTAATCCTACTTTGGATCATTAAGCGTAGAGTTGTAGATACACAGATGAATTTCTAGTCCTATATTGTTAGCAATGTGCATGGAGATTTTTAGTCATCTTTTTAGATACACAGATGAATTAACTCTCCAGATTGTTGGATCGATAGCGCATGCTCGGCTGCAGATTTCTTTTGATAGCGCGTTAAGATTCTTATCCGGTATAGGAAGTTGAACTTCCATTTTACTATGCCAACGGTAACCAACAGCAAACGGTAAAAGGAGTTCGACAAAATACACAGGATCCTATTTCGGACGGCTTGGTTAACAAGATTTTGATCGGAAGAATGGGTAACGACGAAATACACAGAACCCGGATAAAGTCTAAGCAGCGGTTGGATGAAAAAGAAACAAAAAGAACAATGGCATCAGAACGTTGCTAGTATATACACGCAACATTACCAAAAACTAATAAGTAGTACCATTTACAGTACACAATTCTCTTTGGCATTTTCACAAACACCTTGAACTCTTCTTTCAGTTTCACAAAAACAAGTAGCAACAGCAGTAACAAGTAGCACAGTTTCACCTTGAACGTTGCTTCATGCCTTTTGGAGGCGATGGTAATGCCGCGTTCTCGCTCGAGATTGATGGATTCAAGCGCCCGTTGATGGGGAATATCAGCTCCACATTGGCGGAGGAGCCTATCAATCAGTGTGGTCTTGCCATGGTAAAAACAGAGGAGAAGGTTCTGGTGAGGGCGGAGAGGTGGCTGTGGTGGTAGTGGTGATAGGTGGAGGATTTTCTGGCGGCGGTGGACCACAGTCCACAGAGAATGGAGGACGCGATAGTTAGGACTTAGGAGTTGCCTGTGTTTTCTGATTTTAGTTAAGTACTGTAAGAAGGAAAAAAAAAAGAAAGAGAGGTAATGGGGTTTGGTTTTGGGCCTGGGTTCCAAAAAATCATTGGGCCTGAGCAGCTAAAATCTTAAATTGACACAGAACTGTAAATTTTGGCCCAAATATTGTAAATTCATAAAGGGCAAAATAGTCATTAGCTTATGTGATTTGGAGGATAAAATGGGAAGCGAGATAGTGTTGCAAAACACACTCCGGTACGATTTCGATGTGTTTTGCAAAATCACTACCCCCCTGGTTTTGAAACGCATCGTGGGGTGTGTTCGAAACACACTTCAGTGAATAGTACCGGGCTTCCGGCCGCCCGAAACGCAAATGCATCGTCGCTAAAAGTGAACCAAGCGCATGCCGGTTTTCGATCAAAGGTGGTTTGGGAGTGCAAACACGAGAACCAATCAGGCCTTGAGTCTTTTTGTTGTTGTATTAATTTTTCTAGATGCATATGTAAATTCCTCGCTTTCTAGCGAAGCAGAGCGCTACATCACCTCAAGAGAGTCTCTTCACCTAAAATGTTTCTGTCCAGGACTCTAGGGACCAGGGGGTATGATATGCCCTAATAACAAAAAACACTCCTATGTCCAACCCCTTTGATGCTACTACACCAAGAGTCTGACAGAAGTGGATTATGAATATGAGGTTCCACTGGATTACTATCATAAGCAAGCAACAACGCCTCCTCGACACCACTAGGAGAGCTTCCAGACCCTGATAAACTAATGGACGATGACTTAGATTTATCTGATGAACAACTGTAATTCACTTGTACCGAATTGTCTAAAACATCAATCTGATTCGATTTGTAATTAAGAACATGGAATATCATAGCAGAAAAATCCCCAACAACATCTAAACTCACATTTGAATAAGGACCCGCACTATATTTAATTCTAATCGCATATTATTCCACTTAGTGAATACTCTACTCGTAAAATCATCAAACTTTGAATCAACATAAAAATGTCGATTCCAAATAACGAATTAAGATTAAAAATATACTATTCAACCTGAGCGGGTGCTAAGTGAAACCGAACCGTTGACCGGGTGCTAAGCGGGTGGAGGAGTTAACGAATCTGGTTGTATTATGTAAAACAAAAACCGGGCTACTCCCCCATTTAAATCCACCGCCCATTATAACGTAAAACCGGACCGGGCTACTCCCCCATTTAAATCCACCGCCCATTATCACGTAAAACCGGACCGGGCTACTCCCCCATTTAAATCCACCGCCCATTATCACGTAAAACCGGACCAGGCTACTAATACAAAATAGTATATAATTACAAAAATACCATCGTCGTCCCCAAATTTCCCCCCAAAACCATTTCCCAAATTCTCCCCCACTCCCCAAAACCTAAACCATGGCAAACCCTAATTCAGCGATCGAGAGCGACATGGAGAGGAAAATTGATCTTCCTGATCAATTGAAGGTCTATAATGATAACAAGATTGAATTGAGTAACATTCAAAGGAAGATTAACTTGAACGCTCAAGGCCGTGCTGCCGCTGCCGATGGAAAGAACTCCAACCTGTTGAAGGCGAAAGAGGATCTGGATTCCATCCGCAAATCCATCGAGCAGAGCGTGAGTCTGCACGTTTCTATGGTTTGTTGCCCTGATGAACTCTATTTCCTTGATGAAATCCAGGAGAAAAGAAGGTGCAACACAAAGTGTAGGGTGCACATCGCTGGAAATGAGCTTCATCGGTTCAGATTAGCCAGAATTCTGAAAGGCGTGATAGTGACAAATCCTCCTGCAGACAATGGAATCGGTATGATTTTTTTCATTATTTTGTTTAATCTCCGATTGATTTTATGCGATTGATTTGATTAAAAGTTTATTCGTTTCCTTTTTTTTTTTCTTTTTTTGCGTGTTAAACAGACCGATATGTTCATTAAACTTGGAATTCTTGAAGAGGTATAATCGGTGAGTTTATTTATTTTTTTTTATTTTTTTTATTTTTTAATCGGTTTGCCATTAATTGCGAGGAAAATATAGCTGTTGCACTTGCACTGCAGAAGGCACTGTTATTTGCATTATTTTCTGTTACAGTTACAAGCTATTCGCATATGCCTGTTGCCGTGAACCTGTATTGCGTAGATATTGACGAATTGCACCTGTGATCCATTAGTTTGAGTTATCTGGCAATTGTTGATCTAATAACAATTGAATTATTGTTGTGCAAGCAGATTGCTTATTCTTTGATTAAAGAAAAAGATGGACAAAAGAGAGGTTCGGGTGACTACATATCATTTGTTGGACTGCTTGCTGACCCGAGATTTTGCGGTAACTAGTTCTGTCCCTTTTCCCTCTTCTGTTTAATTTGCAGACTTCTAGGTTTATAATGGCATCATCAACTATAGGCCTAGTGTTGACTTCTTAAGTTCAGTTGAGGGTATGCTTGCTCTAGGAACAAATGCAGTGTGGATTAATGATATACCAATGTAATATCTTTAAAATTTTGTGATTAGGTATATGTACACACAAGACTATTGGTGATCATATTGATCATGTTGATTAGATAGTTGTTTTCTAAAATATGTAAGTTTTTTACTACTTTATAGTGTTTTGTAAATCATGTAAAGCTCTATAATCTCTATAGAAGTATCAAATATGAGACTTGGCCAAACGTAGCTACATCTGGGCTGGTTTTCTAGACTCGATCGCTCGCATTCCTTTGCATCGCATATTATCATGCATGAGTGTAGTTCGATTCAAGGTGGAGATTCCTCCCCTCATGAAATTGACGTGTCCCCAAGGCCATGTGTTAAGAATGAATTATAAACCAATTGTTAATTCGTGTTGTCGTGTTGGCTTTCTTCTTGACATTTTCCTTTCTCGTTGAAATGAAAGACATACTTGACCCCTTGAAACATAAGCGCTTCAAGTTGAGGGATAAAACTTAAAAAATGTGAAAAGTCCCCAACTAATCAATACCCTCGTAACCACCGATACTAATTTATACTTGTTTGTAAAATTTTACAAAAATGTAAAAATTTAGATATTTAAATTACACTGGTTAATATAAACTTGTAGGAGCATTATTGGGTTGAATTGATGTCAGATAAGAGCTATGTTTTCAAACTCGATGGGTCAACTCGGAGGCCTTTCCGAGTTTTTATACAAAATCTCGAAAAAATATCGAAACTCGGGATTTTGCCAGTTAGAGGCCAAACATACAAAATTAGTAATAATTTTTTTTATTTGGAATTTTTTTTAGTTTTTTTCACTTATTATTTTATATAATATAAGTAACACTACAAGAAATACAGGTTTTAGCAACCACTTTTAGCGACGGATCGATCGGTTGCTAAAATTAGCGACCGATCGGTCTTTTAACGACGGATAAAAGGTCATTAGCGACGGATAAGAAAAATCGTGTAAGAGCGCGACCGTAAACCCTTAGAGCGCACGGGGATTAGCGACGGATTAGCCATCGGTCGCTATTTAGCGACGGATGGGTCCGTCCGTCGCTACATTTGCGACCGATGATCGCATTCGTCGCGGCCTTTTAATTTCTTTTTCTTTTATTGTTTTGCTGGTCAACATTCTTAGCGACCGATGGTTCCATCGGTTGCTATGCTATATTAAAAAATAAATAAATAAATAAGTTGCGACGGATGTGCTAATCGGTCGCTAATCGCTATTTAGCGACGGATTAGCCATCCGTCGCTAACTGTTAATATCATCATCTTCTTCACCGGCAGACGGACAGAACACACACACGCACATCATCGTCTTCTCTCGCGGCTCCATTTTCTCCTCCCCTATTTCCATTTCTTCACCATTTCAATCAATCTTATAGTCATTTCGAAGCTCTTCCATCAAGGAACAAGTGTAGCTATTCAATTGCGTGATTATTTTCTCATTTCTTCCGCAATCAAAGGTATATATTTCGAACCCTAACTTGTCTAAATTTTAGTATTCTTCATTTTTTTCAATTCATTGAATTGTATGCATTCTACTAGTATCTATTATGTTGTGTAGCTCAAATTAGGGGGGATGCACAAGTTTTAGTTGGTGAATTGATAGATTTGGGAAGAATTGGGTATTTTATAGTTGAGTTCGATTATGTTTGGTATTTGAATTGAGTTAGATTACGTAGTTAGTTTTGTTCAATTAGTGTAGTTTTGTTTCGGATATACTAATTACTAATTAGATTCGGAAATTGTATAAGTATAATGGAAATATGAGTAAATTATTGTGTATTGTAAGTAGTTATAATAATGGGAATTGTATAATTATAATTGAAGTATAGATAAATATATGTAATTATAGTATATTGTAAGTAGTTATTATAATGAAAATTGTATAAAATATAGATAAATATAAGTAATTATTGTTTTAAAAAAACGTAAGTATGAAGGAAATAACTCGATCATAGGTAAATTTAAATTAGAAAATATTGGGAGTATCTTGGCAAGTCAAGCACTTCAAGCTGTATTTCTTCAGTTTCCTACCTTGAAAAAGGATAAGGGCGATTGGTTAGCTGCTGTACCTATAAATGCTCGATCCAAAGTTGAGTATGTGGAGAAGGACGAGTCAATTAACAACTCGTACCAAGAAGAAGATGTCGATGGTCAGGCTAGAAAACCTGTACAGGCTACAGTAGAAGTTATTCAGCTGCATGATGATGTTTTCATTGACTTACAACCAGAGTAGATTATAGAGGGTACGTGAATTAGTACTAGGTAGTTAGATTAGACTTAGCTTAGACTTATCTATTAGGCATATAATAAAAAAATGTTCTTTACTATATCTCTGATTTTACATCTTATATAATAGGTTGATTATTATTAGATGTCAGTTCCTACGTTGGGGGATATCCTACTTGAGGCTTGGAAAGCCAACTGGCTGTTGGGAGTTCCGCCTTCGAAATGGATGCCAGCTCCCCTTCATGAGTATTGGCAGGCCTACTGGCGTGACCACCCAAATGTCCAGCGTCGTTCCTTACTTTATCTCTTAATGACTTTATATGTTTTATATTCAATTGTGTATGTACTAACACGGATCTTTTTATTGCAGATGCCACGACCCAGGAGGCCACGATACATGACCCCGCAGTCCCAGAGGTCAGATACCGACGGAGAGGACACCGGGCAGGGCTCACAGAAGGGCTCCCCTACTGTTTTTGGGACTCCACCTGGGTTGAGTAGGGGATCGACTCCTCATTCCTCCCTCCATGACCCGTGGGCCCACGTTCCAGACGACGGTTGTCCCTTTCAAAGGCCGGAAGATGGTCTGATGTGGAATGGTCGCCCTATCCTTTACCCCAATGGAGAGAAGTAAGTATTAGGCATTAACTGATTTACGAACTTTTAATATATATATACCGAACTAACCTTCTCACTATTGACTTACCTGTTCTTCACAGGTTGTATGGGGAGCGCGCTGCTAAAGTACTCAGTGGGATAATACGGAATAGGATGATCCCACCGCAAGAGGGTGGCAGCCAGTGGCATTGCATCCCGCACCAAATTAAGGGAGAGCTGTTCGAGGAGCTGAGGGTGAGTTAATAATCGTACATTAGTTACCTAATTGTTTGTGTTGTGAGTGGTATGTTAGCCACTGTACTTGGGTGATATGTTAGTCACCATTGTTTTAGTGAAATATAAGACAATGTGAGTGGTATGGTAGCCACTATATTTGAGTGGTATGTTAGCCACTGAACTTGGGTGATATGTTAGTCACCGATATACTTGAATAGATGTTGTTTCCCCTTGTTATATATTTGATACATGTTGTTTCCCCTTGTTATACTTGAATGTTTTTAAGTATTCACCAACGTATGTGTTTCGATGTTTATTTGTAATTGTGTAGAAAGATTTCTTCCTTCCGAAAGCATTGCTGATGGATCTCTGGTGGAGCTTCAACTCTCACGGTAGTGCCCTTTACAAGTGCATGGTTCATAATATGAAGAAACTGTATACACATAACCGTCCACGTACCGGTGATTGGCCCGGAGATGAAATTTGGGAGGCGTGGAAGGTGTATTGGGCTAACGAGAGAGTCCAGGCGCAGGCTGACCAGAACACTTATAATAGGAAGAAGCAGCCGAATGATGGGAGCCGTACCCTGGTGACACACCGTTTTGGCTATGAGTCGATCGCTACAGCACATGTGAGGCAGAAGGTAAGTGTATTAACTTTGTGAATTCATCATTCTTATACTTGTTATTTACTTGCATTTCGAACTTTCAAACTAAGTATATGATGCTTTCATGTGTCATTCAGTTGAAGGATAAGGAGAGTCTCCTATTCACCTTGTTCTCGAGATCTCAGAAGGCCAAGGACGGACAGTGGTTGTGTGACGAGGCCACAACAATTGGGGTAAGTTTAACAATACATGTGTTTATTAAATACTGATGATTTCATAACTAATTAACAACATAACTAACACCTTATACTCTTGATTTATAATTTCAGACGACCTACGAGGCCAGGATTCGTGATCAGGATCTCACTGTTGAGGAAATGAATGCCATTTTCCTCGAGGTGAATCCTCCAGACGAGAAGGGCCGTCGCTTGGGACTGGGGAGTGCAGCAGCCGTCCCTGAATTGGACTCGAGGCCGACTCGTCGTTCCCGTGCCAGTACATCTTCATCATCTTCAGCAACAGCTTCCGCACGAGAGCAGGCCCTCTTACTTCAGTTGCAGGAGAAGGATGAGGAGGTGAAGAGGCTAGCTGCGGAGCATGCTGCGCAGAAGGCTAAATATGGTACTATGTTTGCTGAGCTGTATGCGAAGCTGGGGATGGACCCACCTACCTCTCCATGATCCCCTATCCTTTTCGACTCTATTTACTATTTTCTACATGAATACTGTGTACACTATGATATTATTTTGGATTAGTATTGTGTACGTGTGATTATTATTATATGTATGGAGGGTTTTGGTACATTTATTATGATTTGTTTGGATTATTTTTTGATTTATTTGGTCTATAAGAATTTCTATAACATGTTGCTTAATTGAACATGTTGCATTTGATTTTGGTTCTCATTATTATATCTAAAAAATTAAAAAATAAAATAAAATATAGCAACCGATGACTTTATCCGTCGCTAGGAGCTCCAGAGCTCCAGCGACGGATAACTTATCCGTCGCAAAGATCTCCGGAGATCCAGCGACGGATGAGTAATCCGTCGCTGGATCTCCGGGGCCTTTTGCGACGGATAAGTCATCGGTTGCTAAAAGTCAACCTCCTTATCCGTCGCTAATTAGTGACGGATAACTCATTGGTCGATAATTCGCTAGCGACGATGATTTTATCCGTCGCTAAAAACACCGATCGGTCGCTAATTGTTATTAGCGACCGATCGGCATTATTTAGCGATGGATGGATCCGTCGCTAAATGGCCACCTCCTTGTAGTGTAATGAAATTTACTTTATTTGGTACTAGAATTGGTGCGTTGCACTGCGCTAAGCGTGGTTGCCGTTATTGTTAACGATAGGATCTACTATTTAAATACCGGTTTAGTGCAATCAACCATATTGTAATGTTAGCGAAATCATAAACATATATTTAACCCGTTGTCTAAACAGTCCAAAAATCTTATATCTCCATGATTATGATTATGAATCTCCACACACTTAGAACTAATACTTCACCAACTCAAGCCACAACATGTTCATAATTCACTAAAGATCACTAATGTGAAACTTATACATTAGACCCACTTCAATCTGAATCCTCAAAACTATTGAGGCTAAGTGGTGACCTGAGCTGCCCGTAATCAATAATACGATGTTACAATAATAACTCCGATCACTTCAACACAGCCACATAAGCAGTGGCGAACGCAGGAAATGAAGTCAGGGGGAGCACAATTTATATAGACTAACGTAATAAATAAAAGATTAGATTGGCCATACTTTGGAATTTCTATAATTGACCGCGGCGATTGGCCATACTTTGGAATTTCTGAATGATAGCTTCGTTTTCTACACCATTGAATATATCTTTTTCAAGATAAACCACTAAATTATCATTCATCCATTCATCGCCCATTCGGTTGCGTAACCGTTTCTTTATAATGCTCATAGCAGAGAAAGCTCTTTCCACGGTAGCAGTCGCAACCGGCAAAATTAACGCTAACTTTATAAGCCGGTAAACCAATGGGTAAGCCCTATCTCTTCTTGTCTCGAACATTATTTGTGAAATATCACCAATCCCTTTCATAGAAGATGCGTCAAAATGTTCAGTCATATCCACTTTGAAATTCTCAAGCTGGTCCGACAATGCTAGAAGCTCAATCTCAATAAAGTCTTTTGGATAAAATTCAGCTAACCGAACTAACTTATTTTTGTCAAAATCTCTAAAAGAGTCATGTGGGTCCAAACAAGTAACACAAAGCAACAATTCAGTGTTTACCTCATTGAATCGGTTATTCAACTCAGCTAACTGCAAATCCAAAACAGTGTTATATACCTCTCCACGATACCGGTGCGAGTTTGTCATCTCTTCAGCTCCCCGTTTCGGTCTTTTAACACCTACATAAGCTTCATCCATATCAAGAACCTCAATTTTGTGTTTTACACAAAAAGCAGACACATCTTGTACCAATTCAACCCATCCATTCTCTCTCATATCTTGAAGACGTCTCTTAGAAACATCTACAAGATTCATGGCATTTACAATATCTTGATCTTTTCGTTGTAAAGCTATTGATAATTCATTTGTTATTCCCAATATCGATTTCATTCAGTGCAAATCAAAGGCAAAGTCAAAACTTTTCATATCTCTAAGCAAACGTGATGCTTCGCCTCTTTGACTATATAGTACTCCATCGTCAACAATTACATCCAGAACTTCAATTGTAGAAGTAAACAAATGAATCAAACTTAAAATCGTGCCATAGTGAGAGCTCCACCGGGTACCAGAAGGACGAACGACAGTGTGTTCTTGATTCAATCCACGTCCACTAGCAATCTCATCATTTTCTAAGGCCTCAACAATCTGTGCAGCTTGTTTTTCCCGTAGAATATCCTTTCGCTTACATGAGCCCGCAACCACAGTAACCACATTCGTAGTCAACACAAACAATTCACAAATGCGCACATGCTTCTTTGCCACAGCTACAAGCGCAAGCTGAAGCTAATGTGCGAAAGAATGCACATAGTATGCAGATTCATTTTCTTGCAAAATAAGTACTTTCAATCCATTAAACTCACCTCGCATATTACTTGCCCCGTCATAACCTTGTCCACGCAACATAGATATGCTTAAACCATGAGAAGTAAGTAGTTCTTGGAGTGCAACTTTGAGTGTTTTAGAACTTGTAGACTCAACATGCTTAAACCCTAAAGTCCTCTCAAGCACACGACCTTTTTTGTCTACAAATCTCAATATGACAGCCATTTGCTCCTTTGTTGATACATCACGAGAATCATCAAGAAGCACACAAAAAAAATCACCACCCAACTCTTCAATAATAGCTTTACTTGTTTCAAAAGCACAAGCTCTAACAATATCTTTCTGGATGCGAGAAGATGTTAGTTGGAGATTTCCTGGAGCGTTCTTAAAGACGACATTTCTTACACCTTCATTATGGTCTGCAAGGAATTTCAGGAGTTCCAAAAAGTTCCCTTGATTTGTTGACCCTTCAGATTCATCATGACCACGGAAAGCAAGCCCTTGCCTTAGAAGCCACTTAATACAATCAATGACAGCAGTAAGGTGAGCCCTATAATTCTTTTTTGCTTCATCTGTCATTTTAACAATAACAGTCTCTATGTGTTGCTTTTGATTAAGTAAATCCTTGCACATGTTGAAACATTGGTCATGAATACTACCAAGATCTCCCTCATGCTTACGAAGTTTGACTTTCTTACTCCAATCAGTAAAACCTTCTGTAACAAATATTTTCCCACCTCCTTGTTGCCCCACATCATTTTTGAATAAATAACAATAAAGACAATATGCAGAATCCTCCTCTATACTATATTCTAACCAGCCAAAATCATTAAACCATTCATGATTAAATCTTCGCATTTTTCCATATATATTTCTTTGAGGGAAATCATTTAGTTTAGGTTGACAAGGCCCTTCAGAATAATATTTTCTACGCACCTGTTCACGAATGTCCGGATGATAAGAAGTAATTGGAGGTCGTTTTCCAGGATCGGATGGAAGTATGGGGAAGCCAGAATCGTCATAGATTATCTCTGGCTCCGGCAAAGCAGGGTCACTATGGTGGGTCTTGTGCCAATCAACTTCTGCACTCACTTGAGGACTCACATTTGCAGCTTCTGCATTCACCTGAGGACTCACATTCACATTTGCAGCTTCTGCATTCACTTGAGGAATCATTGTTAAATGTGGTTTTTTATCAACCTTTTGAAAGTACTTCTTCATATCTATCTACATAAAATAGAGAAACATTGCATTAGAATAACTGTACATGAATATAATAATGATAACAGTAATAATACCCTTCACAAAAACTAATACTAGTACTATAAAATTATTGCTTCATAAAGTGACAAAATCAAAATAAATACTCCATGTCTCCACTCTCCATCCAGCAACACCACGTGACTCTCCTCATCCAATTCATTCATTCCCCTAAATCTAGCATCAAGTCAAATATCAAAGATATCATCATCATTCTGCATTCATCACAGAGCCATCATTCATCTCTCCACCAGCAAAGAGCCAGTTCTTCATCGGTCCCAACAACGACGAGCTTGAACGCGCTCAAGCACGCGCGCGCCGTGCTACCGGCGCAGGCAATTTCCGTGACCCTGCGTCAACGTCACCACCGTGCTTGGAGAAGAGTTAGAATTCACAGTTCACAGCTTGAAGACTTGAAGCCACGGGTGGAATTTGAGGTAAAAGAGGTTTAATGTATCAAAATCTAGCATATTTCTATTGTTGGGTTTCAATTATAAAGAAATTTAATGATTTAATCTAGGGTTTATACTTTTCGCAGAAATCAAATTTAGGAATTAGGCATTTCTTACCAATTGATGCTTCTTGCTGTTGATCTTCACAAACTTTCGCCCAAAATCTAAGAACAACGTCAAACGCCGAGAAGTTTGTGATTGAGAATTGCGAGCGGCGGCCGGCGAGCGAGATTCTGTCTGGATATCTTTCTCTCTTCTCTGTACGATTGAAGGTGAAAATATAATTTTTATTAATAAATTAATTACCAGGGGTATAATAGTAATTTCGCCAGAAAAATCCCGTTGCTGCCCCTTGCGCCTCTGTGCGCTCGCCCCTGTTTGTACTCAGTGGTATATCTCCAGGGGTATTGGTTACGGACAGGGACTTGGCACTTACTAATGCCATTGCTGATGTATTTCCAGATGCGGCACATATCCTTTGTCGGAGGCATATTGCACAAGATGTGCAGAAGAAATTATGTAGTTCTTTTTTTTTTAATTTAGGATTTCGGATATGTACACTTATGTCATGTAGGTTATGAATCATAAAAGACGAAAATAGTAACGATTTATTTATGTATATTATCAACATTTTAAAACACCCAAAAATATATAAATAAGAAACATACATTTATACGATGCAAGTATATGTTAAGAAACTTTTAATCATATTTTATGTTTGAAATAAACAAAACATTATTCTATCACATTATGAAGTTATGAATGTTTCACTAGTTGGTATAGCAAAAACAATTAACAACAAAATAATAAATCATTTTCATGTACTAATATCACAACTAAATGCTTTAACATAATTATATTAATTATATAACACAATTAACATGCAAAGTACAAAACTATAAATTATTCTAACACATTGCAAAATATAAATGAGTAATGCATAATATAAGTACTTCACATATGCTATAAGAGTACGAATTGAACCAATAGTAACTTACCTCTGAAGACAAATCCGCATCGACATTAGATCGGGTGTCTGAAGCTGAGTCAGATGGTTCATATTGAAGAAGAAAAAAAAAGAAAAAAAAGAAAATAACTATAAATATCCTTACGAATATACTAACTACAAAAAAAAGCAATCATAAGTAAACAACATACCGCAGAAGATGACTCTGATTCAAAATTCACCGAATTGTCCATTGTTGTTGTGGAGAAGTATTCAAGATGTTTACTATGATGAAATATAACTGAAGAAATCAAATGAAAACTGACACTTTAAAATCTAAACTACCATCGACTTATATAGATTTTTTTTAACAGTAAAATTGAGCCACCGGTGGCTCATTTCAAAATGAGCCACTGGTGGCTCGTTTTGTATGGCAATCATGAAATGAGCCACTGGTGGCTCATTTCATGATGGCCTTTCAAAACGAGCCACTGGTGGCTCATTTAGAAATGAGCCACCAGTGGCTCGTTTTGAAAGGCCATCATGAAATGAGCCACCAGTGGCTCATTTTCAAAATGAGCCACCGGTGGCTCTAAATAGGGCAGCCCGGAAGCCCTATTAAAGCCCGAAATTTAATTTTCTATTTTTTATTTTTTATTTTTTATACTATCATATTTTTTATTTATAAAAAATCATAAATTATTCTATGTCCTATCTTTGACATATATAATTTTTTTCATATTTTTTAGATGTTTAAACAATTTTTTACAAAATATAATAAATAAGAGCATTATAGTCAAATTGCTATTTGTTGTCACTGCTTTTAGCATAAATTTTCCCTGCAGATAGTATTAATGTTTACCGATTCATTATTTCAAGGGTGTGTACTGGAATGGTAGCATTCACTGGACGGATGCTAATCATGAAGAATGTTTGTACTTTGACATTGAAGATCAGATGCTCAAGCAAATGCCTAGGCTGCCAATTAAACCAAGTGATTCCGAAAGTCATTATTATTATTATTATTATTATTATTATTATTATTATTATTATTATTATTATTATTATTATTATTATTATGTGGGTGAGTCTTGTGATCATTTCCATTATGTTCCTATCCTCACCCTGCAATTCAATGTGTATGAACTGAAAAGAGATTATTCCAGGTGGTTTACCAAGTACAGTGTTGATTTATCAACAATTCCACGCGATATGGATACTGCATGGGACTTTAAAAATTTCGATGTGGGTGCTTTAATTCGTTCTGAAGATGACATGGATTCGTTCTAGATTTTGGAAACTCCGGGAGGTGCCACACGTTACAATCTTGTATCCAAGACATTTGAAACACTGTGGCCAGTCGAAATGCGACGCGATGCTGTATATTCTTATCTGGGTCCGGAAGAAAGCACTTATATGAGCTCGGTATATCAATATATCGAGTCTCTTGCCTCTGTTTAACTCTTACTTTCATTTTTAGTATTGAAAGAAACCAATATTGTAAATATCAAGTTGTTAAGCTTGTTACAAGTGTTTTCTTGCAACCTATCAAGTTACTACTACAAAGTATGTCATGCAACTTGCCAATTTACTATTCGTAAAATCTTCAGATGATCTTTAGCCTTTTGATAGGACTGCAAGCTTGATGATTCCTTCAATATCTATTCTGTGAAATCAAGAGATGTCCCTCGAGAGGATTGAATGTATTGTACCGAAAGATGAAGTATAAATAATGGACGAAAAGAGAAATGTGGGAAAATAAAGAAAATGCGATAAGAAGAATAAAAATAATGTACCACCTTATTACTCCTGTTGCATTAACTGTTGGCTCATGTAGTCCTTACGAAATTCAATGTCTTGATGCTGATAAAAGTTGGTATTTCCTCTGTCAATTGGTTTTTGGTTTTTGAGCAAGAAGTTTGTCCTTCTAAAACTGGCCATTTTTTCTTAATTTGGATTTTTTCCATTTGATTTATTATAAATATGATGTCATACTGATATCGTTAAGTGATAATGTTGACTGACACATTAGCAGTCAAATCCAAAAAAAATATAAAAATTGACCAAATTTATCAAACATATCAAATTTCCAGTACTAAAATTGAAACTGCATTTGTCATACATCTCAAACTTTAGGACTACAAATGTCATTTTTTTCTAAGAAAACAACATGCATGTTGCTTTCATTTGTTAAATGTGGATTGGAAAAATTAAGAGCATAAAGAGTTGAATTGTCAATTTAAATTGTTGCATCAATATTGTAACCTCATGGTCATGTTAATTGTAGTTATAAGTTTAGGTTGTAACACCAAGTTCACACTTACATCTAAACCTTCAAACGGACTATAGTATAACACAATTCTATGTGTATTGTACCTATTGAGTCAAGTAACAATAGAGTAGAAGAAGAAACTTTTAGTACTACACTGTGTTTTATTCGATAAATTGTATACCAGTATACTACGTTTATCAATTTTGATATTGGATATCACATGTTTTTATATATTTCCTCAACATTATTATATGTCTACTAGCTTTTTTCATTTGGTGGGTCTTACGACTTGAACCAATCACCAAATATGTTTTAAATCCACTTAATTAAAGACTGATTTGAAATCGAAACTCAATCGAATATGAGATTCTCAAGATATACTGTACTATATTATATCAAATCATGTGTTTCATGTTGTGGGGCTTAATTATTTTGTACCAATAATTATTTCCTTGGGCACGTAGTAGTAGCACATTAACTTCATTATTCGTACGTGCACGATGAGAAAAGGACCACGTTGTACGAAAATGGACTATTTGTGAATACGCGCCTAATATATATTTTACATTTTTTGGTCGTTGGTTCACCACTTAATTCACGGTATTAGCATTTTTTTAACGGCCAAAATTTATTAAATACAAGAGTCTTACGAAGAAAAAAATATGAGAAATACTCTTAAAATTACAAAAATGAGAAGAAACCACAACTTACAACCACCATACTTCAACCACAAAGATCGATGTTCAGAACTGTGAACATCATACAACACCGCAACAACATTCACGATATTAGCATTGTATTTGGTATATCGTATATGATATACTTCCTCCGTTTCATTAATAAGTTCCTAAGGGGACTATTCATCGCGACCTTTGACCACATATAACTCCTAAATTACATTAGAGAAAAATATAATAAAATTATATTATGAAATTAAATGTAATATATTTTCATAATCAACTTTTAATTTATATTGATACAGTTTAATTTAAAAGCTATACGTGGTCAGAGGTCGCAATGAACAGTTTCCTTAGGAACTTATTAATGAAACGGAGGTAGTATATTAAGTGGCACCAGTCACAAAATCAAAACATTATATTGCAATGCACATATGATCAGAAACTAAAAGCGTAAGTAGAAGCTACATGGATTGAGTCGTGTCTGATCTAACGATCATTTTAGTTATAGTTGGCTGTATTTATATATGATGTAGGCATGCTATTATTATTATTATCATTTATATTATGAAATGTAAAACAAAGTCGTGTTAATTATTTACATTTGGCCGGCTTACGTAAATGTGATGAGTCCAATTAAAATCCATTTTGACGGACGGACGTGTAAACATTTGTTCCAAGGGCTTCGTCAAATAATGGCACACAATTAATTAAGGTATATAATAGTGTACTAATGTCATCTAGTTCATACAGTTAAATCATTACTTTGGTAAACAAACACTTAAATTGTCATCGAAATATATACTTTGTAATACTATAATTTAATATTATTGAAGTCTTCAAGCGTGTGTTTGAAATTTAATTAAGCATACTTTCTTATCTGAAAGTCCGCATTGGGTATATAATATAGTCAATGACAAAATTCCATATATAACTTTGAATTATAACTGGATCGAATTAAAATTTTTATAATCTTCATTCTTACCTACTTTGAGCATATAGTTTTAACTGAGATTGATTTACGTACACCAAAAGTTGATTATCTACAAAAGATCTAGCAATATTAATCGGTTTTGACATTGAGCACATAGTTAAGAGATAGTAGTAACGATCATGACATATATATAATGTGTACTTACTTGTTTGTTATTCTTAATTATTAAAAATTGAGATGAAAGAACTCTTTACCCGATTAATAAAATATGAAATGGTAGAGAGAGATTTTTAATTTAATCCCCACAAGTCAATCTTAACCTAGTTAATTTTGAACCATAACAACTATTGACGTGTTAACGTCCTAAACAATTTTTTACACAAAAGAAATTTGAACCCCAAAAGTTCGAGCGTAAGGCAACTTTTTAAAGCTCTCTAATCAGCTAGTCGTAGCTTTTACCCCTATACTAGTGGATGACATTGTCGGAGTGTATCACACGTACCTTTTTATCTTTGTGGTATGGTTTTGGGAACTATGTTTAATCCTTCGTATATTTTATTACCATAATAGACGGATCTCATTGTCACAGGTGAAGCCTGTGATGGAGATCAAATACTTTGTTTTGTGGACTTAGCTTGTACGAGAGTCGGTTTGACCTCAAATTAATCCAAAATCATATAATAAAAATAATTAAAAATATTATATTATGAAACTAGAATGTTTTTATATTCATAATATAATTTTTTTTTTAATTATATTTCAGGTATCATTTGGAATTAATTTGAGATCAAACCGACCTTCGAAAAAATCAACAAAATAAATTATTTCACTTATTATTTGATGGAGGAATTAATAAAATTTAACTGATAATACAAATTTATAGTACTAAAATTTAAATAAAAAAATAATAATAACAATAATAATAATAATAATAATAATAATAATAATAATAATAATAATAATAATAATAATAATAATAATAATAATAATGTACAACCAAATTAGTTTAGTAAACAAATCACAAGGACCCATTATTTGGAGATAAGATCGTGAATATATATATTGAATAATAATAATAAAATAGTCACCTAGTCCAACTAATCATCTTCACACGGCTTCACTTCACTTTCAGCAATCTCCCTTCTTCCCCAAAACACTTCACACAAATTCATCAGCCGCAGACCTCCGGTTCCCGCTAAATGCCTCCAAATTTATCTCATCCCGCCAAATCAAATCTCAAACCTAGTTATCCCTCCAAATTCTAGACTCCGTATGCCAATGCAATCCATCTATTACGGTAAACGGATGGAAGCCCTAATTTTTGCTATTTATACCCCCATTCGTTATCAACTCTGTGCAATCATTGACCTTCACAAACACGTTCGTTGATTTACATATGTCACAGATTTAGGTTTTTCATTTATATATTTGAATGGCTTTATTCAATTTTGTTTCATAGATGTGTTGTTTCATCTTCTGGAGTAGTCTGGTTCTTATTGTGGTTTAATTATGTGTGTTTGTGTACTTTTAGATTTGTAATCTATATTGTATATGTACTTTTAATTGAAATGGGATTTGTAATCTGTATTTATGTATCTTGAATTATTTGTCTTGATTTGGAATATTTTTCTATCAAAGAGTTGGCAGCGTCTTAGATGAGTCTGTAAATATTCCTAGTCAAGTCATGATATTTCGGTGCATAATCGTTCCTGGCTAAGGTTATTTGTATCTTGTCTGATAAGTTTTTCCCTGTATTTGAGATTGGGTCTGCTACTTGGTTTAATAAGGATCATTCTGCTTTCAAAATCTTTTTATATGCTGGAGTAAGTCAACATATGAATAATTAAAGTGTTCTCCTTTTGGATTGTTCGTATATGCCTCTTCTGTTTCATCCACTTGTGCAGGATGGCAAAGAGAGGAAAGAAGACACGAATGGCTAGCAGGCGGACCCCAAGTGTGCAGAATTCCCCTCAACGTGACGAAGAAACAGATCCTCGAAATGAAGAACTTGATGAGAACCATAATGAAGGGTCGAGTGACGACCGTAGTGATACTTCTCGTCCCACCCGTGCTGCTTCATCTCCAGTACGTAATGAGACCTTGGATGTGGGATCTGAAGATGATGAGGAATCTAATGAACCACGCAGGACAAGGGGACCAAATCGTGAATGGACGTTCCTGAAAACTTAGAGGATCGCCCTACAATTTTTACCATTGGTGGCAGGTTATCTTCTTTTGTGGCTTTTACTTTTTTTTTTTTTTTAATATTTTCTTAAATGATTTCTTTTAACATGTTAATTTGACATTATTTATGTAGAATTCATTATTTGCTAATAACATGGAGTAATACTTGTATTCATTATTTGTCAAAACAGGTTTCCTGATCCAAGTGTGAGTTCTGATATCACAGCCACCATAACAGGCAACTTTGAGGGTCCATGGCCGACGTGGAGGTCAGTCCCCAAAAGTATAAGGAACCTATACTGGGACAAGTTTAAGGTACATAAATCTGCATTTCTTTTTTCAGATTCATATCACTTATAACATTAGGGTCATACTGCAAACTGTTCAACTCATTGATAGTTCGTAATAATTTTTTAATCTAAAACAATATTGATTGCATTCTGATGTTCTATTTCAACTCCTGACCATTGTTATCACATATTATAAGAATATGAATATTTATCAGTATATTATAGTTTTACAGCATACTGTTGTTTGATATTGAAAGAACCAGCTATGATTGATTAATTAGTGCATTCTTTGTATACTACTTTCCTGATGTATGACTTGTAGTTTATTTGAGAAAATGCCTCTTTTATTTATTAGCTTCATGTCTGTTTTTTATTTGTAGAAACATTTTAAGTGGATTGCATTCAGAGAAAGCCAGATATATAAGGCATGGAATCAGAAAAATTCTGATAATTTTAGAGATGTTCTTTGTCGGGCAAGAAAGCGTGCAAAAAAAATATCACGTTCAGCACGAGTCAGGAATTGGGTAGACCTAAATCCTGAATGGATGAATAGAGAAATATGGAACCAGTTGATTAGGGAAGTATGGTCGAAGGATAAATGACAGAAACAGTCTGAGGCTGGAACGAAGAACCGTTTGAATGGAAACGAGAAGGCTTCACCAACATACACTGGTGGTTCTATTTCAATTATGGCACATAAGTATAGAATGGTATATTCTTTTTACATTTAATTGACTTATTTTCATGTTAGTTCATTGACTGACATTACTACATACTTGTAGAAGAAAGAGCTTGAACGTTTTCCGACTGAACTTGAGTTATTTGATTGAACTCACAAGACTGATGGAGAATATGTATCCGCAAAAGCTATAAGAGTGCGGGTAAATGATGCTAATCTTCTCTAAAGTTCTATCTTTCTCAAGTGTATGCATGAAGTAGATTTTTAAAATTTGTTTGTTGTAACTTTATCACCATTATGCAAGAGAGATATGACACTCTTATAAAAGAAAAATATTCTGACATAGACTCATACCCGGAGTTTGACCCCACAGCATGGATCGAGGCATCAGAAGGGTTATCAAAGAAAAAAGTTTACGGATTTGGACCTGCTCAGCGTGGGATTGGAGTGAATGGTGATGGATGTGAACAGTGGACATACGGGGAAGGGAGTTCAGACCAAGGAGCTTTTGATACTTCTGATTGCAAAAAGGAGGTGGTTGAGCATGTGAAGGATGTTTTGCCAGATTTGGTGTGTGATCTCTTGGAGAAGTTGAGACGTAAAGGATCTAGGATTGTCTACGACGATGATTACGAAGATGATGAAAGTAGTGACTCAGAGGCCTCCTATGATAGTTATGACGATGATTATGATGAGATAGATATGGAGAAATCAAGAAGGCATCGTGTTTATGCAAATTCAAATAGAAAAAACCGTGCATCTGGCAAAAGAAATAAGGATGATGATCATCCTACCTCTGCGAAGAATAAGAAGTCTCAAAAGCGCAAGTAGTTGGATTCGTTGACGGCAAATAAGCATAGTAATTTCTTTCTTTAATTTCTTAGGTATTTTATTATTTCAATAAATGGTTATTCTCGTAGATTTAGTTTGTTTTGAGGGAAGAACAAGTTTCATTGTCATGTTAGCAATGCGGTTTTTCATTGGATTTCATATTTTGTTTATTTGAATTTTGAGATTTGTAATAAATTTTGCGGATGCTTTTAGTTATGGATGAGTGAATTTTTTTTATATCCATTTTTACTACAATTTTTGTAGCCAGGTAATCTGATGCTAAAATAGCGACAACATCACTGTTCCTAAAATAGTTCGAATCTATAACCGATTTGTCGTTATTTTTGTTGCTAATTTTGTTTATAGCTAACAAATCTGTAACGACGCCTTTCGTAGCTTGTTGTCCAACAATTACTTTTGTTAGTGAGTTTTTTGCTATGTGCTCATAGTTTTCTAACAAAGTACCAACAAAATTTTTGTAGTAATTTTCCAACAAAAAAGTGGATGCAATATTCGTAGTAGTTTTCCAACAAGAAAAGTGGATGCAATTTTCGTAGTAATTTTCCAACAAAAAAGTAGATATAATTTTCGTAGTAATTTTCCAACAAAAAAGTAGACGCAATTTTCGTAGTAATTTCCCAACAAAAAAGGTAGACGCAATTTTTGTAGTTCGTAATAATACTGTGACGGATTTTGCAACGTAATATTTTGTAGTTGAAACATGTGGTGCTTTGTTGATGCCTTCATTATCACCAACGAAATACGGACAATTTAACAACAAAAAATTTTGTCGCAATATGTTACCAACAAAATTTATTTTTGTCGCGGTTGTTTCACCCACGCCACTTTCACAAACAATTTTGCGACGACGACATTTGTCGCAGATAGTCTTCTGCAACAAAATAGCCACGAGAATCACTGTAACAGATACTCTGTTTTCTTGTAGTGCATTGAGCTTTGAGCATGAGTAAACAGAGTCAAGTAAACAGAGTCAAGAAGAATCTAATTACCAATTCAAGGAGATAGACAGAAAGATCGATGATGAATTGATGATGATGCCTCAAGATCAAGAAGAAGCTAGGTAACTGTCGCTTGAGCTTTTTTGGTCTCCCTCTCTTTTCTTTCTTCTCTCTATATATTGATATTGATGATATAATACAATAATTAAGCGGCGTTAGCTATAGCCTAGCCTATTTATACTACCATTAATAGAAAAAGTAATTTAGGAAATACGTGTCATAGTCAGACTCAGAAACCACACATTTATTACTACTGGTAAAGCAATTAGATTCGGAATCGGATCCAAACACAAGTTATTTTAGTACTTACAAGCTATTACTCGTATTACTGTACTAATTTCACCATCCTTGTCCACATTTAATAATTGGTGTAATTCAAAAAAAAAAAAAAAAAAAAAAAGAGTTTAAAATATTTGTTAATACGCTCGTAGCATAAGTTATGCTCAAGAAAATTACAACAAAGAAAGAGCACAACCTCAACCTAATTACAATGCTTACAACCTTTAAACTACACTAGAAGCAAACACCAAGGGCAACAAACACCAAGGTAAATGGGGCGGATCGTCTACCCCATAAGATAACCCACAATATACCCCACTCACCTTATTGGTCAAGATGTCATCAAGTAACTAGATACTAAGTAAACTATGGTTAAATAATTAACGGAGGAATCCGTTTATCTCCACCATCTCTTTACTAAAAATAGTTTTGTATCAACTTTCTTATGATTATTTTGGCCGGAGAAATCTTTTATCAGATTTATATTCATCCTTCTCAAATTCATTTCAAAGACATTAATCATCATTTATCAAATTTAATACTATATTAGAATTTCGAAAGAGTTTCTAATTGTTGCAATTGCAATAAGAAATATTTACATATTTTTTAAAAAGTTTTGGTCTATATAAATAAATTTGTACATGCCCTTCTTCTTCTTTGTATAAAAAAATATCAATTGTGTGGCGCAAACATATAGATGTTTGATTGATAAAAGCTTTGAGATATGATATATATGATGTTAATTAGTGTTACGGTTGGCTAAATATGTTTGTTATTTACTTGTAAAAAATATCCATTACAATACTATACTAATTAAGCATCAGACTTCACGGTAATATCATATTTTTAGTAAATAAAAGGTCTCATTAGATATAACCTCATGTTAGATTCATCAATTACATATAAAGGACAACTTTATCTTTAATTACATATAGGTCCATGAATTTGACTTTTCGTGCACTAAAATTTGGAAAATACATATTCACCCCTGGTCTAAAATCAGATTTTCATCTCATCCAAACAACTTCAATTTCTATTTATTCCACATTGCACCCTAATAGTTTTTATTTTACAAAATTAAAACAAAATAATTTAAAATCAACCCACATAACTTAGCTAAATTTCAAAATGGGCTAAAAAATATTGTACAACCAACCCGACAAATTTTCAATTTAAAAACAATCACAAATATTAAAAAAAAACAATAATAAAACAAAATAATGAAAAAAACACTTATATTTTAATTTTCTTTTTTCTTTTGAGTGAGTCTCCTAGTAGACGGTCTCTAGTATAGACCAATTTATATATATTACAAAACAACCTCAAACAAGAAGTTACACAAACACCACAAAACTACCACAAAAAATCGGTGGTCACTACGTAATATACTATAAATATAAGGACCTTTTAACAAATTATCATTATTCTCCCTTCTAACCTAGTTCACCGACAAACATAAACAAATATCGATCTGTTCTTCTTCACAGGTTGATCTTCTCCCTTATTTTCTCTCTCTTCTTCTTCTTCATCATCATAGATCATCTAGCTGCTCATCTTCATCGTTGATCATCAAGCTACTCATCATCATCACCATCTCATCGGCATCATCATCATCATCATCATCATCATAATCAAACCTTGTTGCTTTCGTTGATGAAAAGTATCTAGGTAATTATTCTATATACTTACAGTCATGTTTTTCATCAATTTACATCTAGATTTAAGTTTCTTCTAGTTGTTTACATCTAGATTTATTGGTGATAGATACTTATTGGTAATAAATTTATGTTGAAACGATGTTGTTGTAGCTATTTTCATCTAGATTTATGTAGTTATGTTGTTGGGTCAAAGTTTATTGGTGATAGATATTGGATTTGGCATCTAAAAGTAGATTTATGTAGATTTCATGATAAATTTACGTTCAACGATATTGCCCATGATCTCAGCCATATGTCCCATGTTATCAACAATATATCCCATGATCTCACAATTTACGGTACTGTTTTCTTTAGTTTCGCATTAAACATGAAATAATTGGCATACAATAATTTCTATGTTAGATTTATGTTAAATCAACATTGTTGTAGTTGTTTGCATCTAGATTTATGTAGATATGTGTCTGGGTTGAAGTTTGTGGGTGATAGATGTTAGATTTGGCATCTAAAAGTAGATTTATGTAGATTTCATGATAACTTTACGTTCATAAATATTTCCCATGATCACAACCATCTTTCCCATGTTATCAACAATACATCCCATGATCTCCATGTTCGCGGTGCTCTATTTTTTTTTATAGTCGTTTGCATCTAGGTTTTATATAGATTTGTGTTTGAATCGACGTTGTTAAAGTTGTTTGCATCTAGATTTATGTAGATCAGTGTTGTCAAGTTTGGTCTGTTTGGTTGAGTCAAGTTGTCAGGCTGTACAGATGATTGTTGATTTGTGAAGATTAATTACTTGGTTGACAATGGTGTGGGTCAATGCAGTATGGTGTACATATATGTTGTTGCTTTGTTTTATTTCCTCACTGGCTAATGCCTAATTGGTCTTCGTTAGATGTAGGATATGTGGTTATGGAAGGTAAATATTATGGGTAACCTGATGTGAGTATTATTCAGGAGTTGTTGGCTTCTGATTCATCCCAGTGTGATGTATCCCATGATTTCACTTTAACATGCCATGATTTGACTTTAACATCCCATGATCTCAAAAACGGAAAGAAAAAAAGTATTCAATTTTTTCCATCATATCAACTATATATCCCATGATTTCACTTTAACATCCCATGATCTCAAAAACAAGAAGAAAAAAAGTATTCAATTTTTTCCATCATATCAGCTATATATCACATGATTTCACTTTAACATGCCATGATTTGACTTTAACATCCCATTATTTCACTTTAACATCCCATGATCTCAAAAACGGAAAGAAAAAAAGTATTCAATTTTTTCCATCATATCAACTATATATCCCATGATTTCACTTTAACATGCCATGATTTGACTTTAATATCCCATTATTTCACTTTAACATCCCATGATCTCAAAAACGGGAAGAAAAAAAGTATTCAATTTTTTCCATCATATCAACTATATATCCCATGATTTCACTTTAACATGCCATGATTTGACTTTAACATCCCATGATCTCAAAACAGGAATGCATCGCATGGAGACGGTCGATGAACAGGAACTTCAATGAACTCATTATCAAATCAGATGGAAAAAATGAAGCCAGGAAGATACTAGAAGATGCATACAATCAAGCCTTGATGGGAATAAACAATCTTATAGATGCAACACAATTCAAGGACATGCCACAAGAAGAAGAGTCCGACATCCCCACACAAACTGCTGCCCCGAACACTAGTGGCCCAACAACTGTTCTAAACCCTGCACAATGTCATACAAAAGGGAGGAAAAAACAGAGGCCAAAGACCTTTCTAGAAAGACAACAAAACAAGAAAAGAGCCATGGAAGAAAAAACACAGTTTGAAGTATTGCCGGATAAACACTTGATATGATTTACAGCTAGAACTTTGTAATTTTTTCCATGATCTTAGAAATTATATACATTCGTACTATGTTATGTTTGTCAGACATATATCTTATATATATTAACATTGTTATGTTATGTTGTCAGTCATACTCATATATGCCATGTTCTCAGTCATATATCCCATGAAGTTAATCAAATATCCCATGATCTCAACAAAAAAAAAAAAAAACCATGATCTCAAAAAATAGATAGAACTAAAAAAAAAAGTTAAAAATTACTCCTACTACTCCTACTACTAGTTCTTGGCTTTCTAGATTCCCAATAATATTACCCATGATCTCTGCACACATGTCCCATGATTTCAATAATATTACCCATCATCTCTGCACACATGTCCATGATCTCAATAATATTACCCATGATCTCAAAAAAGAGACAGAACTACAAAAAAAAAAAAAAAACAAAAACAAAAAACAGTTACGTACAATGAGAAAACAACATATGATCTAAAAAACACAGTACCTATAATTTCAAACTAAAACATCCCATGATCTACACCAAATATCCCATGATCTCAATCAAAAAACCCATGATCTCAATAATAACATATCGACAATCTTAGAGTTCTTACAAATTACAAAACTAATGATAATGGGTATTAATAATTCCTACTACTAACTAGTACTACTACTACTACTAATTACTACTAACTAGTCCCTGGAGCCTTAGCCAAAGAACACAATAAACTTGAATCAGAGACTAGTATTCATCTCCACACCTGTCAATCTATATGTTACAGTAGTAGTACTAAACTACTAATTACATCCACAAATTAATACACAACCCAAATTGACAAAAAGTACTCGTACTTAACTACTAATCATAATATAAATTGACATGGACCAAAAAGTTGAATGTATTACTACATGAACTTCTTCCCCCCTGCATTTATACTGCGTTAAAATTCTGAAACAATGAACGATGATTATCATTTGTTTACACATAAGACATTGTGTTCTCTCAACTGTACCTACTACTAAGACCCAAGCACACATGCAAAGGTCATCTTCTTCTTATTTTATTTCTCTCTCTTATATTCTCGTCAATGGACAGATTCTTCTTTCATCTTCTTTCTTTCTCTCTCTTTATTTCCCCTCTCTCTTTCTCTCTCGAGCAATTATTGATCTCTAGATAAGTTATACATTAACATCTTTCAATTTTATGTTTTCTTTTTCTTTTTTCTGTTCAGGCATTCGCATATTGGTTCTGTTTTTTTGCAATGAATTCAAGTATTGTTAAATAGTTGTTGTTGTGTTGTTCTTTCGTGAAGCAAATTACACTGATCAATTCCTAGATATACTTAAAGTTTACATGTAATTGAATAATTAGAATTAGTTTGCAAATTGAATTAGTTAATTTCCGAACCGTGTTTGCAAACTGGAAACCATAAATCAAATTGGTCTGAGACAACAATATATTACAAATTATGCCCCTCTTGTTTTTTTTTTTCTCCCTCCCTCCTGGTTTGCTTTACTCTTTAGTAGTGATGGAGTCAAGGGACATGACCTTTGCATGTGTGCTTGGGCCTCAGTAGTAGGTACAATTGAGAAACACAATGTCTCAGTAGTAGGTACAGTCGAGTGCATGATTATTTATAGTTTATTACTTTCTCTATCTTTTAATAAGTGTCGTTTTGAATTTTTTACTATTTGAAAAATAAATGTCGTTTTACATTTTTCAATAAAGAATTTTATCATAATCAATGCAATTGTTGAATTTTAAGTAGTTTGAAGAGATTTCATTGGTTAAATTATCATTATTGTTTATAATTAGGACAAACTTTTACATAGAATTGTGGAGTAATGATTTCTTCTTAATATGTGTGTTTTTTCTAAAACGACACTTATTAAAACATGGGGGGAGTACTAGTTTTGTAATGCTACTTGTGAAATTGTAATGTTTCGATTATTAAAAAAAATTTAGTTTAATTAATGAAAACAAGTGGACCAATAAGGTGAGTGCAGTATATTGTGGAGTATTTTATGGGGTAGACGATCCACCCCGGGTCTCTACACACCAAAAACCAAACTCTATAGTCCAAATGCTTCCAAGGTCACCCGGTTTAGGAGAGCCATAGCTAAAACACAAGCCATGGGTCAAGAAGAATCACCAAGTGAACCGGAATTCTATGAAAAGTAGATAAACCAAGAGGATAAAAACTTCCACTAGCTTCGATCGGATCTCACAAAGCCAAAGAGAAACTCCCAAAAGAAAGTATAACACACACAACACACCCCAGGGAAGTTACACCACACACACACCCGTCCAAAAATCTGATGTGATCACACTGCTACAACCTATGCCCATGAATGAATTTAAAAGAAGCAACTTTCAGATATGAACATTCGAAGCTCTAAGATGTCTATGACTTATGTTAACCACATTCCTTCCCTTGAGTTCACACAAGCAATAAGTGACATGTAATTTGACGCATGACCAACATGAGAAAATCGATCAAAACACCAAAAAGTACATACAAGGGAACACTCCGAACTTTTTAATCTTTACTTTAAAAGTTGAAGTCCTCGAATTAAAATCCGGAAGGAAGATTATGACCCAAAAGGATTAAGTCTCCTAGATATCCGAATCTACTCACCTAGGGAAGCAATACCTACATTAATGTCCAACAATTTCCTTAATTCGTTTTTTGATGAAGTAGTACTTTTATTTATCTAAAATATGTACAAGACTTGGTTGGGAGCCTGACCCACAGGTCGGGAGGTCTCTCCATAAAGATCAAACATTACAAAACGACCAAGCCATTCCGGCAAAAAGTCCCACGTACACTGTTCGACTGCCTGTGCTCCTGCACTAGTAAGGTGACTTACTACTTCATCCCGAAATCTGCCACTTCCTATCTTCGACAAGTAATCCGCTGCAGTATTTACTTCCCGATAGATGTTGTGGAGGCAGATGATCCCAAAATTTGGTTTGAATTCCCAGATATCACGCACCAAGTTCCATGTTGGTTGAGGAGAAACCAGCTTCCTGCACAAAATTTGAAAAGCAAATTGGGAATCAGTCCTGATAACCACATGAGTGATGTTCATATTTTTCGCTAACAACAGGCTAGATCTAATGGTCCAGAGTTCTGCTGTGTGATTATCACACCGGTCAATATAAGAAGAATAAGCTTTCTTGAATTGACCTGTGCCATTGACTATTACACAGCCAATCCCTGCATCTCCAATATCACTTCTACATGAACCATCAGTGAATATGCAGTAGAAACCTGGAGGTGGTAATGTTCCAAGACATTTCCAATTTAGTTTAATGGAGACTGTATTTGCAGGAATATCCTGTAGCATTTTCCTAGCTCTAAGTAGCATTGCATTCTGATTCAACTGCTCATTTCTAAAAATGATATTATTCTTACACTGCCAGATATACCAACATCCTATTGCTATGGACAACTGATGAGATGAATTTAAAGGAAAAGCAAACAAAATTTGTCCCAAGCTGCAAATCTGTTGATTATTGGCATGAGGCATAAAACAAGCTCTAAAATGACTGAAAGCTGGACAGTAGAAGAAGAGATGTACTGCAGTTTCCAAAGTTTCATCACAAAACAAACAATTTTCTTCCTGCAGTACATTAATTTTACAAAGGAAAACTCTAGTAGGTAGTTTATCATGTACTGCTAACCAGAGAAAGAACTTTTGCCTAGGTAAAATGCTCATTTGCCATATTCTTCTCCAGGGTCAGGTTGGATAAGTTAAAGACTCATGAGCTAGTACATTATAAGCTGATTTAACTGAGAATTCTCCTGTTTTAGTTCCCCCCCCCCAAATCAAACTATCATTCTGGAGAGACATTGGTAGGGGAAGACCTTTTTATCAAATTTCCTTAATTCGTTGTTTGGCTTTCTTTATTTTATTTATTTTTATTTTTTTTGTTAGTTGAGCATGTTTAAGCTTTCTGGTTGTCAAATCAATGAGATGAACCAAATGTTATTCCAGCCAACTGGTCATGGCTTAAATCATATCAGACATAGCAAGCAGTTGATTTTGGTGTGCACTCCACTCCATAGGTCAACTTTTATCCTACATTAATTTAATATGTGTAGATTCAAATTGTAATTGTGAGGTGTTATCTCATGCATATTACGGTTATATTAATTGATTCTAAAAGGTGGAACTTTTATTGTTAATGTTGGAGCAATCAAATGTCCCACCTCACTAGAAAGGGGAAAGGCATATGGGTATACAATAACACACACTATCCTACATGGTATGAGGCCTTTTGGGAATCATGGGAATCATACCAAGAACAAAACCCCTTGGGCCTTGAGTGGACAATATCATACCAATGTGTGGATAGTGTGGCGGCCCAATCCTTGAAACACGCGATATAACTTGTGATGTGCATTACGGATAGTGTGCCTTGAGTGGACAATATCATACCTATGTGTGGATATTGTGGTGGCCCAATCCTTTAAAACCCAATAGTTAAGAAGTGCAACGCGTACTGCTTTAAAAGTAATTCGAGTTAACAAACACCAAAAGACAGATTTGTAGATTTGTAGACGTGTATTTTGAAAGCTTTCTATCTGTACTAATACTGGCTAAGGTTGTCAGGTTTAGTTCAAGCAGTACTTGATAATTATAATTATTGAATCGATGATCTTGAATTGTCCTAGTGTTTCTAACACTTTCATACGAAGATATTTGGCATAGTCGGATCAAAGAATCGAATTAAAACAATTAAACAAGTAAAAGACTCAGAAACTCAATCATGCACAATATGTTCCCTAGCTACGAATTTACATACTATCACCAACTAGAAACTTAGCTACTCATATCAAAGTCTAAATCAACACAAGCAATGATATATGAAAACATCATTGAATTGAAAGGTAGAGTATTGAAAAAGGTGAGATACAAAGTTACCACCGAGGGTTGTCAATCTCCGGTGAATTTCTAAACTCACAAATTTCTAGCAAGGTGAGATCAAAAAATGTCCGAATCTCTACCTTGGTGCTCCAAATTGCTAAGATAAAGTAGTTCTAAGAGAAAAAATACCCAGAACAAGCTCTAGGGTTTATGTCTGCAAAATTATGATCTAAGATATGAAAATTCGCAACTTTACATATATAGTTGACTGTCGGAACCTCCTAGGCGGACCGCCTGGCACCAGGCGGACCGCCTGGGGTGCCAGGCGGTGCGCCTGGCATGGGCAGAGAATTGCCCGTGCTTTTTCTTCCTCCGGGTCTTCGATTTTGGCCTTGGGCACGGTTTTGAGCTCTGAAACTTTGTCTTTTGTCCCGGAAACATGTCCTGGTACTCCTTGACACACCACGGGTGATCTCGTTGCACCAAAACTTCAATGTTTCGCCTTGATTCATATCCAAAAGTGCGATTTTCACCTAAATCCTGAAAATAACAACGAAAATGGAAACGTGACACTATTCTAACAAAATGCACTAAAATGCATGCAAGAGGATAGCTAAATTGGTGAAAAAGACCCGAATGATAGTGTAAAAAACACTGTCATCAAACTCCCCAAACCGAACATTTGCTTGTCCTCAGGCAACTAGCTAGACTCTATGCAAACTACATGTAACACAAAGAGGAGTCTCATGCCAAACAAGAAGAACTAATCTATTGTATCTACCAAATGCTTATGAACAAAGACCATACAAATCATAACATGGAAGTAGGTTGAGGAATGCCTCAATTGAACCTATACACATTCACACATATGCACTTTGTTAAACAAGGGAGTCTCTCGTAACATTCTTTACCTGGACCTAGTCAATGACGACATAATTATTCATGTTAAAATACAAATGGTTTCCCCGTGCCTATGAAACTGAGGGCTTACTACTGTTCACCAAGTGAGACTTTCCCTCAAGAGAGGTCGAACCAATACTGGCTCTCATCAAACAAAGGAGGGTTCCCTAAAAGACAACACTCCCCTATACTACCCGACTCTTAAGGCAAAAACTCGTCACCACTTCCTGAATGACAGGACGAGAGTGGTTTAGAACAAGCCTTGGACTAGGCGACACGAGAACAAAAGGAAGAATTTACAACTCGATTACGAACTACTACAAAAGCTGAAAAAATAATGCAATACTTTGCTAAAACTGCTTTTTGGCTTGCTTGGACCCTTCTTTTGTTTTTTTGGGTCTTATTCTTTTTTTCCTTTTTCCAGATTTTTGGAATTTTCGATTTTTTTTCTTTTTTTTTTTCGTTTCTCTATCTTTTTTTTTCTTTGTTGTTGTATATAGCCAGCAGTAGCACAATGAAAGGAAATAACAATGGCACTACAACGACCTCCCCAAACCTATTCGAAAGAATAGGTTGGAGCAAAAACTCAACACGACTCAACTATACGAAAAACAAGTCCTATAAATGGTAACCCCCTCCCCAAACCTATTCGTTAGAATAAATTTCAAACAAAGGATCACACACCTCACTCTTCCTCCTTGCTAGGCATTTACTAATCTCAAAAAGCAAGGTGAAGACTTGTTGCCTCTTAGGTACATAATTACACGAGAATACAACCAAAGACTATAACAAGCAACATTTTATAAGGCCTTCACGAACCGCAGTAGAGAAAACACCACATAGTGATGTCGAGACTACCGAGTTTAACTAGTGCACATACGAATATGACAAGCCAAGCGAGATAAACCTCAAACTATTCCACAGAGATGCAATGTATGGTCAATGGTAAAAAACACTAGTCTATACAATGAAAAAGTTCAAAAAATTTGTCAATAAACTCCACACAACATCATGCAAAATTAGACTAAGGATGAATGCATACGATCAAACTAAATCCTAAGAAAAACGAGTTGAAATGAGAAATATAAGTCATTCGAATACCCAGAGATAACCCCCTCCCCCCCAAACCTGAACTTCGTCGTACGTCCCGAACGCCGAAAGTGGATATTGGGTGAGAGCTGGAAGAGTACCTGTAACTTGTATTACTCAATGAAACTCGTGAGAAACCAAAACGGATGATAAAAAGGGTAAAAAGGTCAATGTGGTTGCATACGGGGGTTATTCGTGGTGTCCGGGATCAAATCTGGACACCCGAAACACTGGCGCCCTCAGGCGCACCGCCCAATGTGAGGGGCGGTCCGCCTGGGTTGCCCAGGGGCACCCAGGCCTCTGCCTCTCCCGGGCAAACCGCCCCGTGTGAGGGGCTGTCCGCCTGGGAGCGGCAGAGGCGCTCGGGCGTTCTGCCTTTCCCGGGCGCACCGCCCCGTGTGGGAGGCGGTCCGCCTGGGAGCGGCAGAGGCGCCCAGACGTTCTGCCTCTCCCGGGCACACCGCCCCGTGTGAGGGGCGGTCCGTCTGGGAGCGGCAGAGCCTTGGCTCCGAGTTAATTATCCCCGAACTCAAAAAATATCAACTTTTTTACCTATTTTATCATAAAAAACACACTCTAACACAAAGGGGAAAAACAACTAAAGACTCAAACAAGGAAAAACTACAAGCTACATACTCTCTGTGATGGTGGGAGTGGTGAGGTCGAGATGATCAACCTCCACTTGATCACTGGGAAGCTAAAAGTATGGTTTCACACGTTGCCCATTCACCGTGAAGGTGTCGCCAGTCTTCGAGTCCAAAAGTTCCACAGCTCCATGGGGAGCAACTTGGACAATCTTGTATGGTCCATCCCATTGAGTATGGAGCTTCCCTAGAAATAAGCGAAGTCTGGAGTTGAACACTAAGGCTTTCTGACCAGGGATCAGCTCTTTCCGCACAATGCCACGGTCGTGATACTTTTTGGTGCGCTCCTTGTAAAGCTTGGAGTTCTCATAGGCACCGAGGCGTAGTTCATCAAGCTCATCGAGTTGCATCAACCTTTCTTCCCCAGCTTTTCCCATATCAAGGTTTAGCTCCTTTATGGCCCAATAAGCTCTGTGTTCCAGCTCAACCGGAAGGTGGCATACTTTCCCAAACACTAGTCTGTATGAGTGGTGCCGGTTACTGTTTTGTAGCTGGTTCTATACGCCCAAAGCGATCATTCAGTTTTCCAGCCCAATCTTTCCTGCTAGGCTTCACCACACGCTCAAGGATCTTTTTAATTTGACGGTTGCTAACCTCTACTTGCCCAGAAGTCTGTGGATGAAATGGTGTAGCAACAATATGGGTAACGCTGTATTTCTTCATAAGTGAGGCAAAGGAACGGTTGACGAAGTGTGAATCTCCATCACTGATAATTGTTCTAGGAACTCCAAACCCGGTGAAAATCGATCACATCCTTCAAGAATTTCAAGACTACCGAAGCATCATTCTTCCTAGTGGGGATTGCCTCCACCCACTTAGTTACGTAGTCCACCGCGACTAGAATGTACTCATATCCCGAGCTTGATGGGAATGGTCCCATGAAATCAATTCCCCATACATCAAAAGGTTCTACCACTAGATTCCCCTGCTGGAGCATTTCTTCCTTCTTGCCAATATTGCCCCCTCACTGACATGGGTCACAATTCTTCACAAATTCCCTCGCATCTCGGTGCAAGGATGGCGAGAAAAATCCTGCTTGTAACACCTTACGGGCTGTTTTAGCCCCACTGTAGTGTCCGCCGCACTGAAGCTCATGGCAATGACTCATTACACTTCGTTGTTCTCCTTGTGGAACACATCTCCTCAAGATTCCATCAGCCCCTTCTCTAAGAAGGTTCGGATCATCCCATATGTAAAACCTGCACTGTTTTGAAAGTGCTCTCCTATCGGAGGCTGAGAAATTAGATGGGCAAATATCCGTAACCAAATAATTCACAATATCATCATACCATGGCTCTTCATCTACTCTCATCAAGTGTTCATCGGGAAGGTCCTCATTAACAGGAATTGCATCTACGGGGATATTTGGAATTCTAGACAAGTGATCAGCTAGGCAATTTTCCTTACCAGCCCTATCCACTATGGTCAAATCAAAGTCTTGTAACAATATGACCCAACGGATTAATCTTGGCTTAGAATCTTGTTTAGCTATTAAATGTCTTAAAGCAGCATGATCAGTATGGACATTCACAGGGTGTCCTAACAAATAAGACCTAAACTTCTGTAAAGCAAAAACAACAACTAAAAATTCTTTTTCAGTAGTTGTATAGTTGACTTGAGCTGAGTCTAGGGTCTTAACATAGTAAATCACACGATACTGCTTATCCACCTTTTGGCATAAAACAGCCCCCATAGCAAAATTTGAGGCATCACACATTATCTCGAAAGGATGTTTCCAATTAGGTGGCACAACTATAGGAGCAGTAATTAATCTTGCTTCAAGTGTGTTAAAGGCTTCTAAGCAATCTTTAGAAAAATCGAAACTCACATCTTTTGCAAGAAGTTGCTTAAGGGTTTTGCAATTTTCGAAAAATCTTTGATAAACCTACTATGAAATCCTACATGACCAAGAAATGACTAAAGTTCTTTGACACAAGTGGATGGGGGAAGCTTCTCAATTATTTCTATCTTTGCCTTATCAACTTCAATCCCCCTATTGGAGACCACATGTCCTAGAACAATGCCTTCCCTAACCATGTAATGACTTTTCTCCCAACTTAGAGTTAAATTGCATTCGATACACCTTTTCAGAACAAGATCTAATCTATGGAAGCATTCATCAAACGAATCACCAAAAAGGGAAAAATCATCCATGAAAACCTCAACAAACTTAGTCACCATATCAGAAAAAACAGAAAGCATGCACCTTTGAAAAGTGGCGGGGGCATTACATAGCCCAAATGGCATTCTCCTGTAAGCAAACGTTCTGAAAGGGCAAATGAATGTCGTCTTCTCCTGGTCCTCTAGCGCAATCGAAATTTGATAGAAACCTGACAAACCATCAAGGAAACAATAAAATTTCCGCCCTGCGAGGCGGTTCAACATGTCATCGATAAATGAGAGAGGAAAATGGTCTTTCTTTGCGGCGGCATTTAATCTCCTATAGTCAATGCACATCCGCCAACCTGTGGTTTTCCTAACTGGCACTAGCTCTCCCTTCTCATTCTCATCTACTGTAATCCCAGATTTCTTAGGTACAACATGTCCGGGGCTTACCCACCTACTATCAGGAAAGAGGTAGATCATATCGGCATCTAGCAACTTAATCACCTCCTTCTCCACTACTTCTTGCATGGCTGGGTTTATCCTACGTTGAGGTTGCCTAACGGGTTTGACATCTTGTTCTAGAGTGATATTGTGCACACACCGTGTAGGGCTTATCCTCTTTATATCTCTAATTCCCCATCCTATGGCTGCAGAATTTTCTTTCAGGACTTGGAGTAGCCTACCTTCTTCTATGCTAGATAGGTGTGAAGAGATTATTACAGGCTTTTTCTCAGTTTCTCCTAAGTACACATACTTAAGGTGCCCATGAAGGGTTTTAGTTCTAATCTAGGCTCTTCTGGAAGTCGGTTATCTCCCTCTTCTTCCTCTATGGGTTCAAGCACCTCTTCTCCGAATGGGATTTCGGGTGTGCTATCCATTCTCTCAACTAGTTCCCTTGCTTCCTCAGACATGTAACACGTCTCTACCTGCATGGTTAGTGCCTCTTCAAGAGGTTCAATATTATCATGGCAATGGTAAAATTCAGAAATCACAGAATCATAGCAATCAATAAACTTCAATTCTTCTATAACTTCTTTATCGACTATACTACATCCTACCAATTGAATCTTCTCACCCATTACCTCCATGGTGAGTTTCTTGCCTTGTAGTTCAAGGCATGTATTGGTAGTGGCCATGAATGGTCTTCCAAGCAGCACCACGTGTTCGCGAACATGGCTCTTTCCTTCCTCGGCTGACTTCATCGCTACAACATCTGCAGGAATTATCAATTTGTCTACCTTCACGAGGATATCCTCAATTATTCCCACAGGGTGTTTCACGCTTTGGTCTGCCATTTGTACAACCATCTCGGTTGGCTGCATTTCCTCAAGGTCTAGGGCTTTGTATACTGAGTAGGGCATCAGGTTGATGTTGGGTCCTAAGTCGAGCATAGCCTTGGTGGACCATCCATTCCTCATGGAAATATCTATGATGAAGCTCCCTGGGTCTCTTTGCTTCGCAGGAAGCCCCGCTATAGAATTCACTGTCTCCATCCCGTTAACATCCCCCCCTAGTGCAATGCTTTTGTTGCTCTTGACCTCCCGAAAGAACTTCGTATAGGCGGGAACATTCTGGATTAGTTCCAATAGAGGAACATTAACTTCGAATTTAGAGAGGCGCTTGAATAGCGGTGACTCCTGTATATCCTTCTTGGCTGGCTTGATCCTACCAGGGAATGGCATGTGAGGTTTAGGGGGCACATAAGGGTTGGAGGACTTCTGAAATCCCTCCTCAATGTTTGTTGTGTCCCCCTTCTCCCCATTGCCATCGCCGCCTTCAGATGTGCGGGGTGCATCGTCCTGCACTTGAGAGTCTGTTGAGCCCTGACCAACTTCATTCTCCTTGCTTATCCCTGCATTGTTAGTCACAGTAGATTTAACATGTTTAGGACGTACAAAATTAGGGATTTTAGTTACCTTTCCACTACGGAGGAGTACGTTTACTTCCTCGAACTCAGGGATCTCGGTGGTAACCGTTGGGGTGTGCTCCGCATCATGATGGTAGTTGACGGCGGGTGAAATCGGGGAGATGGGGTCGTCCAGCTCCCTGGATCTGTGGGGCGGACCACCCCCCACCTCAGGTGGTGCGCCTGGGAGTGGCAGGGGTGTCCCCAGCTCTCTGGTGCTGTGGGACGCACCGCACTCCATCTCAGGCGGTGCACCTAGGAGTTGTAGGGGGGTTGGTTCCGTTCTGCTGGTTTGGGGCGCACCGCCCCCCACACCAGGCGGTGCGCCTGGGGTGGCCAGAGGGCACACTTCCTTTCTGCTCATGAGGGGCGCACCGCCCCCACACCAGGCGGACCGCCCCTCACCTCCAGTGGGGCGTCCCCTGTGTTTTGGCCTCCGAACTCATGTGCATGAATTTCTTCTACCTTTTCACAGTTTAACAAACTGACTTCCTCCATTAGTCGCTCAGTTACTGCTACACCCTCAAAAACCTGTGCTATACGAAGGTTCTGTTCAACTTGTCTTGCATGTGCGATTTCAAATACACTCTCAGTGGCTTAATTCCTGCATAAATTGCAAGTTCATCCTCCTCACTAATATATTCTTCTCCATACTCCTCAGATAAGCTTTCAGCTCTATCTCGGTCTAGTCTCTCACTGGTGATATGACTTGGTGTTAGTCTCTCAGACTGCGCGGATCCACTGGCTTACTTACGGAAGACCTTTTCTGCCTCTTCAACCGTACATTCTTCCAAGCCTCCGCACAACCCATCCACTCTAAGCTAACCACATCACGTAACCCACCAACAAAATTCCAAATCAACTTCCCATCGTCGAAACGGTGATGGGGGCACTCTCGTTTATACTTCTCAAAACGATCATAGGTGTCACAAAACCTCTCATCTTCTCCTTGCTTGAAGTGTTCAATCCTTCCTCGTAAGGCCATTGTCTCTTGGTAAGGCATAAATCGCGCCATGAACTCCTCTACTACTTGGTCCCAAGTCTTCAGTGATCCTGGTGCTAACCTTGCCATCCAAAGCCTTGGCTCATACCCCAAGGCGAAAGAAAATAACTTCCTGCATACTTGGTCCTCTGTAAACCCCTTCGCCGGAATTCGGGCTATTTCCTCCTCGTAGGATCGAATGAAACTCAATGGATTCATCCCTACTCCTTCCTCAAACCTTGGTATGTTCCTTACCACAGAACTTGTCACCTCATGCCCAGCTAACTCATTCTCTAGGTATATAGCTGATCCTCTATTAACCTGCGAAAATTGGGGCGTCATGCGAGCCCTCATGGACGTCATACCTGGATATCTGTGACAGGAGTAACTCACAACCAAAAATCAGTCCTGTTAGTTTTGACCAAAAATTGGAATTCAACTTCTAAACTAGACAACTAAGATCACTTATCCTGGAAATTGAATGCTGAAAATATAAATAAGCTAAAGAGTAAAAAGGAGTTAAAGTCCCCGGCAGCGGCGCCAATTTGATGAACGAGATTGTTAGACTTGAACGATCAAATAAATTTGTTTTAGCCAAAGGGCAACTCACAACTACACAAAACACGTAGTGCAGAGGTAAGATGACCTCGAGTGTCGATCTCTAGGGACTTAACTAGCTTTAACTAAATAGCTACCATATAAGTTCAGAAAACAAATTTAACAATGCTTGACTTAACAATATATGATGAGAGCTGGTGATAGTATGCTCATTCTAAGCATCGGGTTTTAATTATGCATGAAAGTGCAACGCGTACTGCTTTAAAAGTAATTCGAGTTAACAAACACCAAAAGATAGATTCGTAGACGTGTATTTTGAAAGCTTCCTATCTATACTAATACTTGGATAAGGTTGTCAGGCTTAGTTCAAGCAGTACTTGATAATTATAATTATTGAATCGATGATCTTGAATTGTCCTAGTGTTTCTAACACTTTCATACGAAGATATTTGGCTTAGTCGGATCAAAGAATCGAATTAAAACAATTAAACAAGTAAAAGACTCAGAAACTCAATCATGCACAATATGAACCCTAGCTACGAATTTACAACTATCACCAACTAGAAACTTAGCTATTCATATCAAAATCTAAATCAACACAAGCAATCATATATGAAAACATCATTGAATTGAAAGATAGAGTATTGAAAAAGGTGAGATACAAAGTTACCACCGAGGGTTGTCAATCTCCGGTGAATTGCTAAACTCTCAAGTTTCTAGCAAGGTGAGATCAAAAGACGTCCGAATCTCTACCTTGGTGATCCAAATTGCTAAGATGAAGTAGTTCTACGAGAAAAAATACCCAGAACAAGCTCTAGGGTTTATGTCTGCAAAATTATGATCTAAGATATGAAAATTCGCAACTTTACAAATATATATAGTTGACTGTCGGAACCTCCCAGGCGGACCGCCGGACACCAGGCGGACCGCCTGGGGTGCCAGGCGGTGCGCCTGGCACAGGCAGAGAATTGCCCGTGCTTTTTCTTCCTCCGAGTCTTCGATTTTGGCCTTGGGCACGGTTTTGAGCTCCGAAACTTGGTCTTTTGGCCTGGAAACATGTCCTGGTACTCCTTGACACACCACAAGTGATCTCGTTGCACCAAAACTTCAATGTTTCGCCTTCATTCATATCCAAAGTGCGATTTTCACCTAAATCCTGATAATAACAAAGAAAATGGAAACGTGACACTATTCTAACAAAGTGCACTAAAATGCATGCAAGAGGATAGCTAAATTGGTGAAAAAGACCCGAATGATTGTGTAAAAAACACTGTCATCATATATCCTTTTTAATTCCAACCTCTATTATATTTCCAAAATATAATCTTTAATTGTATTTTCATAAATACAATTAATTCAATTAATATTTCCAAGATATTAATTGAGCCACATATAATTATAATTAATATCGATTAATTATAATTCCATCTCCATGGTCATACGGATAAGCTGAATCACCACATAGTGTGATCCATAGGGCCTCATTGTATTGAGCTAGTGACATCACTAGGCATCATGGGATTCCCTAGACGGTCCCATTTGCAACATTAATACATGATGACGTTTGAGAGGTTTCTCAAAGCTACCCTTTCGTTGTAGAAGCCTGTTGCACTCAATGCGGCGATGGTAAGGTCCTTTCATTTGACTGACTCGAATGCATCTAGGATCGATGATGTGTCTGTCCCAATAATACACTCATTGGCGCCTTCATTGAGCTGCTTGGTTAATGCGATATATCTTATGACCATTCATAAATATATCCATACGCTGGCCAGCGGTTTTACTAACACAACTATGAACGCCTTGAGCAGTTCTCTCCAATGCTACACATGAGAGATGAATCCTCACAAGAACACTTATCATCCACATTTGTAATATGGCCATGATCCCAGAAAGGGCCGTATCACGCTGCTCATTCAGAGCGTGCATTGGATCCCCAACCAAAGACATGGGGCAACAAATATGATGATAAAGTCCCGGTGAGTCAAAGGACGAATGGCATCACTTCGAAGACTTCATTTCTCATAGACACTTCAGTGTAGAATACACATCGATGGGAGTATCCGGTGGGTTCTTCCATTTTTCGGAATCCTCTTCGAACAACTATGCGTAGTTATGGGAACATCATGGATTCGTCTAATGATCCGTTCCGTGGTCGTGGGATCGACACACACTTGCTCTAAAAAGTATAACCTCCACGCATACTAGTTTCGATTACCTCGTTCAGACCCCTACATCTGAGATGAGCTTCGACTAGGGAGAGTTTGGGATAGATGATAATTCACATAGTTCCCACTAGTTATGTGTTCAGTCATCTATCCACAGGGGACATGTTTGATATCTATACAGACCAACCAGATAAAGATATGACATGTTGTATGCCTGATGTAATATATAAATACGTTATGTAAACATAAACATGGATAAACAAACATATAATATATTACGTTGACTGTGTAATAGTACATTTGCCCTTAATAAAGGTTGTCTCTAGGACATACATACTATCAATCTCCCACTTGGACTAGAGCCATCCACCTTTATGCTTAATCCCTAAATTAGCATAGTGTCTTAAATGAACCTCCACGGGTAAGACTTTGGTGAAAGTATCTGCCACGTTGTCCGTGGTAGAGACACGTTCCATACTAACTTCTCCTCTATAAATAATTTCACGAATAACGTGATATTTTCTAAGTACATGTTTGTTCTTGTTTGTAGATCTAGGCTCCTTAGCTTGCGCGACGGCACCCGTATTGTCACAATAAATGGTTATTGGACTAGGGGCAGGAACAACCCTCAATTCCTTCAAGAACTCTGAAATCCAGACAGCTTGTTTCGATTCTTCTGACGCACCAATGTACTCGGCTTCTGTGGCTGAGTCAACAATTGTGGCTTGCTTTGAACTCTTCCAGCAGACAGCTCCTCCGTTGATTGTAAATACATATCCTGTTTGTGACTTGAAGTCATCAGGATCTGATTCGAAGCCGGCATCGACATAACCAGTCATTCTCAATTCTGGTTTTCCAACAAACACCAAGAACATATCTTTTGTCCTTCGTACTTGAGTATGTTCTTTACAGCTGTCCAGTGAGGCATACCTGGATTCTGTTGGTGTCGACAAGTGACACTAAGTGCATACACCACATCTGGCCTTGTGCAATTCATTGCATACATGATGGATCCTACCGCGGAGGCATAGGGTATTCGGCTCATGGTCTTTCTCTTTTCCCTGACAGCGACACACCGTGTCTAGCTGGGAGAAAACTGATGATGTCGTTTTTCACCAATTAAATTTGTTTAAAAAGCCAAAGAACACCTTTCACTACACAAACAGAGTGCAATGGCAAGTTGTCCCCGAGTGTCGTTCTCTCGGGACCTAACGTGGCTTTGATCAAGGTTTTTGCTAGCTAATTTCAGTCAACTAGATGATGATTTTTGAGAAAGATGTTTGAACAAAGGAAGTGAGAAATCAAGAGTTTTTGTAAACAAGTTTGGAAAACGGTCGGTGGTAGATATCGAATACACATGCATGGATTACGAATATGCTCACAAGTTCAGTGCGTAAAACCTTCAACTAAGTCTGCTAAGCAACTTGTCTAGGTAACTTTCAAGACACACATCATGAAAGGCCACTATCAATAACTTAGAGGTGTTTGTCACCAACACCATTTATCTAGCATGCTGCAAATCACTAATATACAATCCTATAGCTTTCATTGACCAACGAGTTTGTCACATACTCTATACGAATATATTTTATAGGCAACAACGAATCATATAAATAATTTGCAGCAAGATTGACTCACAACCTCATGTAAGCATAAGCATAATCCATAACATGCATAATTCTACATTCTACCACCAACACAAAGGATTTAGCTACTCATATTCATCAACTTAGACATCAATTCATATGAATAATAATCAGAATACATCATATCAAACTACAAGACAAGAGAGTGATACAAGTTACCACCAAAGCTGTCACTAATCGGTGGAAATCAAAGAAAACCTCTCCGTAGATGATTACAAAGGATGAATTCCAATCAAAATCTTGAATCCCAAGCTAAATTACAATGAATCTATGAGTTTCTCTGAGTTTTTGGGGCTTAGGAGCTCTGCCAAAACGAAGCCAATGTTCCAAAGTATTGAAAAAGTAACTGAAAATCAGATTTAAGAAAGAAAATTCGAAAACGTAACCGCTGTCAAGCGGACCGCTTGGAGAGGCCAAGCGGAGCGCTTGGGCCCTCCAAGCGCTTTGCTTGGCTGCTGTGCCAAAACTACTGGAAAATGAAGCGGAGCGCTTCACTATTCCAGGCGCTTAGCTTGGCTCCTGGGCAGATTTTTGTCTTCCAACTCAATCTTTTTGCCCTCGTACGGCCCTCGGGTGCCTTGGACTCATCCTTCTCAATGCTTATTGATGCTCAAACACTCACGAACAAGCCGTGGAGATCAAGGAACTTCAACGGGGCCATTTTCTATCAAAAAAGCTCGTTTTTAGCTCCAAAAACGCCATTTCGTTCCTAAGTGCCTGGAAATGCAGAAAACAATAAACGTGACACTATTCTACAAAACTAACCAAAAAACAAGGCTAAAAGATAGCAAAAGAAGGTAAAAAAGACAAGATGAACGCGTCAAAAATACGTTCATCAAACTCCCCAAACCAAACCTTTGCTTGTCCTCAAGCAACAAACTATCCTAAATGCAACACAAAAGGAGTCTCATGCCAAGTAAAGTGAACTAATCTATTGAATCTACAAAATGCTTATGAACAAAACCAAATGAGCATGACATGCAAGTAGGTTGAAGAATGCCTCGATTGCGAATATACACATTCTCATGTGCACTTGGTTAAGCAAAGGAGTCTCTCGTAACATCTTCTACCTGGACCTGGTCAGTGACGACACAATGATTCACACTATCATACTACAATTGGCCCGTGCCTATGAAACCGAGGGCTTACTACTGTTCACCAAGCAAGACTTTTGCTCAAAAGAGGGCGAACCAATACTGGCTCTCATCAAACGAAGGAGGGCTCCCAAGAAAAAGAAGACACTCCCCTATTCTACCCAGACTCTCAAAGAACGAACCTCTTTCAACCACTTCTTGAATAGCAAGACGAAGGTGGTCAAGAACAGGCCTTGGACAAAGGCGACACGAAACGAAATATAGAATTTACAACTCGATAACTTCACAGTAACAAATATTTACATGACACTTGACATTTTACTAGACTGCTTTTGGCTTGCGGCGACCCTTCTTTTGCTTTTGGGTCTTATTCTTTATTTTCTTTCTTTTTTTTTTATTTTCTCTTTTTCTTTTCTCTTTTTTTTTCTTTTTTTCTTTTTTATTTTCTTTTTCTCTTTTTTTTTTTATTTTATATATAGCTAGGCAAGCAGCAGTACTACGTGTCAAAAACCTCCCCAAACCTATTCGAGAGCATAGGTTTGAGCACAAAGACGAAAAAGAAAAAGGGAAAAACTTTTTACAAAGACACCTCCCCAAACCTATTCGAGAGAATAGGTTGGGACACAAAACAAAAGAAAATAAAGCTAAGAAAAATCTACAACGACTCAAGACGAGAATAGGTTGGGACACAAAACAAAAGAAAAATAAAGCTAAGAAAAATCTACAACGACTCAAGACGAAAGACAAGTATAACAACGTAACCCCCTCCCCAAACCTATTCGATAGAATAGGTTTAATATAAGGAACCACACACCTCACACTACCTCCTTCCTAGGCATTTGGCAATCTCTAATCGAGGTGAAAAACTTGTCGCCTCTTACGTACATAATTACACGGGTTACAACCATAGATTCTAACATGCATCATTTTATATGATCATCGTGAACCACAGTAGAAGAAACACCACTCGAGGTGATGTCGAGACTACTAAGCTTAACTAGTGCACATGCGAATGTGACAAACCAAGCCAGACAAGCCTCAAACTACTTGCAAAGTGATGCAACATATGATCAATGGTCATAAACACTTAGTCTACTCAATAAAAAAAGTTCGAAAAAAACTTGGCCATAGACTCCACACACAACGTGCAACAACTAACCTAAGGATGATATGCATGCTAAAATTAAAAATAAACAACAAATCACGAGAATTGAGCTAACAACAAGTACACACGAACTAAAAGAGCACATAGTACTGAAAATCCAATAACCCCTCCCCAAACCTAAACTTTTGCTCGTCCTCGAGCAAAGAAAAGTTGATTTAGAAAGAAAAAATTGGATTGAGAGTACAATTCCCTGAATAAGGTTCGTGTCCAACTCCTATAGAAGAGTAGTACCTAAAAAGACTCAAGAAACAAGTGAAAACGGGTGCGCAGAGGTGAGAAGAATGGAAAAAACGAGGAAAATCTGGGTACAGGGTCCAGGCGGGAGCCAAGCGGTCCGCTTGTCAAGCGGAGCGCTTGGGAGGCTCCAGGCGCTCCGCTTGAAATTCCAGTAAACTTTTTGATTTACTGAAGATTCAAGCGGACCGCTTGGCCCTTCCAAGCGCTTCGCTTGGCTCTGTTTCCAGATTTTTGATGTTTTTTCCTATCTTAATCACCTAAGGCACCAAGACAAACACTAGACTAAACGAATCACGACAAAAGGCACACATGCCACAACTACAAAAACAAACTAAGAGTACAAGAGTCATAAGTCATAGCGCAACAAGTCGACTCCTAGACTCCAATACTCACTCAAGTAATCTCATGGTGAGTTTGAGGGCTTGCTAAAGTTCATATGAACAAATCGAGAAGCTTTAACACTTCGTTACGATAAATCCATACGAATCTAAACCAAGCAAACAAACTCTCCAATTGAATTACCCAACCAATCCAACACATTCTCATGCAATCACAACATCACCATAATCATAACATAACTCAAATTCAAAGCTAACAATCATCAAACAATTATATAGCAAAAATTCGAGCAATAGAATTCATCATAAATCAAGAGGAGCAAAATTCGAATTTAGACATCACATCTAGTAAGAAACATGCTCAACAATCATCATCAAACTCTAATTCGCCAATTCATAACACAATTGAAGCTAATTAAGATAAAATCCCAAATTCAAGAAAGTTAGGGTTCATGAGAGGTACCTTTGATTCCTTGTTATGGATGCTTCAAACGTGAAATTTGATCGGTTTAGATGATAGAGGGGGTGATGGGCTTTGTAAAGTGCACAAGATTGCAAGAATTGGTGGAGAATTGAGAGAGATTGAGATTTTTGGGGTGTTAAATCGGTAATGGAGGAAAAAAAAAACGAAGTAGGGAGCTTTGATGCACAAGTGCTCCGCTTGGCTTTCTTAAGAAAAGCCAAGCGAAGCGCTTGGGCCGTCCCAAGCAAAGCGCTTGACAAGCGGTCCGCTTGGGACCTGCCAAGCGCTCCGCTTGGGCTTGCCAAGCGGTTCGCTTGGGACCTGGAGCTCTCAAATCCATTTTTTTTCGACTTTTGCTAAATTTTCACCCCAAAAACCTTGTCTAATCAACGAAACAAAATTTAAACGTGTTCCTAATCTATATGCAAGTACCTACAACCTCGGGTTGCCTCCCGAGAAGCGCCTTCGTTTAAAAGTCGTTGGCTCGACTCTTCACAACTCATGCGGGATTGATTTCGCCTCGGGTACTAGACTTCCCCCTCCGATTGCTTCTCAAAGCATCAATTCCCTGCACATCTTGACGATCATAAAGTGGACCAAAAAATCCTACAAGTTCGTTAGTATCAACATAAGCACATGAATTAACAATGGCTCGCAACGTGTGTTGCTTGCCATTTACCTCAAAGTGACATGTTCGGCGATACATGTCTATGACCATATGCACTTTGTTGATGAAGGCTCTACCCAAGAGAACCACATCTTTGAGCTTAGCAGAAGATGTAGGCATAACGATGAAATTAGTCTTCACCTCTACACTGGCAACCCTCACCGTCAAGTTCTCAATCACACCCAACGGCTTTTTCATGGACCCATCCGCTAATTGCACCATGCATTTCATAGGTCTCAAGCCAGACAAACCCGACTCTTCATACACGTTCAAGGGTATAACATTCACACCTGCTCCCGTGTCTAGAGTTGCCACTATTCCGTCCTTCTTCCCCAAGCCGATTTCAACATCGAAGCTCACTTGGATGGGCACTTCCACCATATCCACCATCTCATCCTCTTCCATAACCACCTTAGGAGTCTCGACCTCCTCACTCACCTTGCAAGTTTCAGTTATCTTGCAACTTGGCACCTCAACTCGTGCATTATCTCTCACAACCGTGATCTCCATGGGCAAATCAGTCACCACGGTTATGTCCATAGCCTTCTCCGTGTTCCCGGGAAACTTCCCTTGCTCTCTACTAGCCCCCCGATCTATCAACTCTTGCAACTTCTTATGGAGGTTGCTACTACTAGCCTCAAACTTCTCAAACCGCTGATTGTTAGTAGCTTCATTACGATAGTAATGCTCCATAAACTTATTCGTCTTCAACACAAGATCGTTGAGAGAAGAGACAAGAGGTGAAGGAAGCACCCCTCCACCTTGTGGTCCCGAACTAGCAACCTGAGGTGGAGGTGTAGGATTAGAAGGCGGTGCTCCTTCACACCAATTGTTCCCATAGCTGAGACGACTTCTATCTTGATTAGGCCCATAGGCATATTGATCCGGGTTATGAAGATAACCACGGTTGCCTTGATTCTGGTACCCACCTCGGGGCCCACGGTTTTGTGGCCTCATATTGCCATATCCTTGCCCGTAGTTCACATCTCCAACTACTTGCTCTCCCTCAGCAACATACACTTCTTGACGGACATCGTTCGTGATATATTGCTCTCTTGCAAATTCAGAACGGCATAAATAGGCCGGGTGCCCATAGTTCTTGCACACACCACAAACTTCCGTAGAAGGAGAAGGAACGCTTTGCCTCAAAGCTTGCTTCACTTCATGGGCGAACCCATCGAAGGCATCTTGTTCTACCACTACCTTGACCTCACCTCTTTGCTCCTTTTGGAGCACACGAGCCCTCACATTCCGGTTTTGGGAATTCCGGTACATCATGTCCAGCTTCACTTGAGCTTGAGAAGGAAGCAACTCCCCCATACTACCTCCACAAATACTATCCACTTGAGATTGAATCTCGGGATGTAAACCATTGTAAAAGAATTGGAGAAGCTGACCTTTATCATACCTGTGATGTGGGCATCGATGATGCAACCCCATGAATCAATCATAGGCCTCGTGGAAAGCCTCATCATACCTCTGCTCGAAGGAGCTAGCTAATTTGGCTCTTCATAGCCATCGTCTTGGAAGCGGGGTAGTACCGATCCATGAACTTGTCGAAACAGAGCGCCCATGTAGTCAAGGACCCGACCTCCAAAGTATTAAGCCAAGCCTTTGCACGACCACCTAGCCCCATAGAAAAGACCTTCATACGAAGATCATCATCCGTAACACCAGCTCCTGGTCGCCCAAGATGGAGAAAAAATTCTCGAGCTCATTCAAGAACCCAATCACGTCCTCATTAGCCATCCCATAGAACTTGGGAAGTTGTTGGAACATGTGGTTCTTTATCTCCAGGTTCCTAGTGGCATCATTGAGGACAATTGCTGGTCCTCTAGCCCCAACCGTTGGCTTGGTGAGTGAATGAATAGGTTGCTCCGCCATTTCACCTTCCACGAAAACCGACTCAAGAATTGGTTCAGAGAGATGTGAGAAAGATTCTTCTCTACTTCCAGATGTGGAAGCTCTAGATGCTACCCTTTCAAACTGAGAATTGAGATTCCTTCTTCTCCTCCGATACAAGCGATCGATTTCGTCTATGTAAGGTTCAACGTTAGGCCCACCCGTTCGGGTTCTAGGCATACACACACCTGAAATACAAGATAGTGAGTATCTCAAGCAAAAAGAAACAAAAACAGAAATGAGACAAAGAAGAGATGTTGGATGAAAAAACCAAAACAAAAACACCAACCAAAGGAGTTAAGTCCCCGGCAACGGCGCCAAATTGATGATGTCGTTTTTCACCAATTAAATTTGTTTAAAAAGCCAAAGAACACCTTTCACTACACAAACAGAGTGCAATGGCAAGTTGTCCCCGAGTGTCGTTCTCTCGGGACCTAACGTGGCTTTGATCAAGGTTTTGCTAGCTAATTTCAGTCAACTAGATGATGATTTTTGAGAAAGATGTTTGAACAAAGGAAGTGAGAAATCAAGAGTTTTTGTAAACAAGTTTGGAAAATGGTCGGTGGTAGAAATCGAATACACATGCATGGATTACGAATATGCTCACAAGTTCAGTGCGTAAAACCTTCAACTAAGTCTGCTAAGCAACTTGTCTAGGTAACTTTCAAGACACACATCATGAAAGGCCACTATCAATAACTTAGAGGTGTTTGTCACCAACACCATTTATCTAGCATGCTGCAAATCACTAACATACAAACCTATAGCTTTCATTGACCAACGAGTTTGTTACATACTCTATTCGAATATATTTTATAGGCAACTACGAATCATATGAAGTAATTTGCGGCAAGATTGACTCACAACCTCATGTAAGCATAAGCATAATCCATAACATGCATAATTCTACATTCTACCACCAACACAAAGGATTTAGCTACTCATATTCATCAACATAGACATCAATTCATATGAATAATAATCAGAATACATCATATCAAACTACAAGACAAGAGAGTGATACAAGTTACCACCAAAGCTGTCACTAATCGGTGGAAATCAAAGAAAACCTCTCCGTAGATGATTACAAAGGATGAATTGCAATCAAAATCTTGAATCCCAAGCTAAATTACAATGAATCTATGAGTTTCTATGAGTTTTTGGGGCTTAGGAGCTCTGCCAAAACGAAGCCAATGTTCCAAAGTATTGAAAAAGTAACTGAAAATCAGATTTAAGAAGGAAAATCCGAAAACGTAACCGCTGCCAAGCGGACCGCTTGGAGAGGCCAAGCGGAGCGCTTGGCAAGCGAAGCGCTTGGGCCCTCCAAGCGCTTCGCTTGGCTGCTGTGCCAAAACTACTGGAAAATGAAGCGGAGCGCTTCACTATTCCAGGCGCTTAGCTTGGCTCCTGGGCAGATTTTTGTCTTCCAACTCAATCTTTTTGCCCTCGTACGGCCCTCGGGTGCCTTGGACTCATCCTTCTCAATGCTTATTGATGCTCAAACACTCACGAACAAGCCGTGGAGATCAAGGAACTTCAACGGGGCCATTTTCTTTCAAAAAAGCTCGTTTTTAGCTCCAAAAACGCCATTTCGTTCCTAAGTGCCTGGAAATGCAGAAAACAATAAACGTGACACTATTCTACAAAACTAACCAAAAAACAAGGCTAAAAGATAGCAAAAGAAGGTAAAAAAGACAAGATGAACGCGTCAAAAATACGTTCATCAAAAACCTCTCTTAGAACCATCCATCGCAAATCGCTTAAGCACTTTGTTGATATAGGTGGATTGTGTCAATCCTAACATCCTTTGCGATCTATCTCTATAGATCTTAATACCAATGATGTAATTAGCTTCACCCAAGTCCTTCATGGAAAAAGTCCTCGATAACCAAACTTTTGTCTCTTCTAACATAGAGACATTGTTTCCCATGATCAAAATGTCATCAACATAGACAATCATGAAAAATACCCCAGTGTCGCTGTGTCTACTATAGACAACGGGATCTTCCGCACTTCTGATGAAGTCAAACGATTTTACGGCTTCATCAAAACGGATATTCCAGCTCCTTGAGGCTTGCTTCAATCCATACATGGATCTCTGTAGCTTGCAAACAACAGATGGTTTGGTTTTACTCTTAAAACCTTCTGGTTGTGTCATATGGACTTCTTCCTCAAGCTTTCCATTGAGGAAACAAGTCTTGACATCCATCTGCCAGATTTCATAATCATAATATGCAACTATTGCAAGCAGAATTCGAATAGACTTCAGTTTTGCCACTGGCGAAAAGTTTTCATCGTAATCGATGTCATACCTTTGGGTATAACCCTTAGCCACAAGTCTTGCCTTATGTGTTTGTACCTTGCCTTCAGCATCGGTCTCTCTCTTAAAGACCCATTTGCATCCAATTGGCTTAACGCCTTGGGGCAAATCAACCAAGTTCCAAACTTGATTCTGGTACATGGAGTCTATTTCCAATTCCATGGCTTCTTGCCATCTCTCTGAGTCAATGTCACTCATTGCCTCAGAGTAAGTCATAGGGTCTTCCCTTTCTGACAAGCCAACATCAAGTTCACTGATGTCTTCCATCATAAGGCTTGTCACTGGAGGAAGCTTCAGATTCCTCTTTGACCTACGGAGCTCGACCTCAGTCTCAGTTGGGGTCTCCGATGCTTTTCTTTTCTGACTTCGTGTAACACAAACATTATTAGTGGGTATAGGCACAGCTGGAGGCGCTCGGCGCCTTTGCTCCCTTGTGGGAGGTTGTGCTTGTGCTTCTTGTTGCACAGGTTGATCGACAGTTGGTTCCGTCGGAGTGGTCTGAACTGTGGTTCGGATCACAGGACTCCCACTGGCTATGACATGCCTAGCAAGTGTCATTTCATTGCCATCATTAGCTTCAAAAGCTCCCACTGAACTTGAGTCCATAACAATAGGCTCATTAGTGTTCATTAGTGTCATCATCTTGAATTTCTTCAAGTTCTATCGTGTCATCAAGTCTTTCCTCTTGAAGGTATTCTTCTTCTAGAAACTTAACGTTTCTAGATACGATCACTCTATGATCTTCAGTATGATAGAATTCATAACCTCTCTGTTGGTCCCCTTAAACAACAAGAAAAGACTAGAGGGGGGGGGGTGAATAGTCTTTTCAAAATTTCGTCGTTTAAAAACTTTCTCAGCAAGGGCTTATTACTTTTCAGTAATGAGTTTGCTGATACTTAACTTTCTCAGCAAGTACTAGTTACTTTTCAGTAACGAGTTTTACTGATACTTAAAAACAGGGTGCGGAAGTCTTTATACAATAAGTGCTTTTCAGTAAGTGCTAGTTTCAGCAAGTAAGCAGAGTGACAGTATACAGATAGATAAGCTTGCTGAAAACTAAATGCAGTAAAGTAAATCACACAAACACTTTTTATAGTGGTATCTGAGAGTGGCGTAATCTCTCAACTAATCCACTTTGTCCTTTCTAGGACTGAATCCACTAAGATAAGTTTGAGGTTCCTTACAACACCTATCTAGAGCGATTCTTCAGAAACCAAAGCACACTTGCTTCGTTTCCAACCTAACTAGAGAACGAAGCCTTGTTCTCCACCAAACTTGGGACTTATAATCAGCAACACTATGCTTGATTAATTTCCCCCTGAATTTCACGCCTGAAAAAGGGTGTTTATCAGTTAGAGAGGTTTGGGATGAGATGACTTTGAGTATAACTTATTCAGCTATAACAAGTAATCTAAGAAACAAAACTTTGAATACTTTGAAGTAAACAAGTTAAGTTGTTTCTGGTGTCAAGACTTGTTCTTGTTCGAAAGAAAGAACACTTAACTAATTTCTTAGCCGTGAATGTTCTACTTCTTCACAAGTAGCTTTTGTTTCAAGCTCTATGTCTTGGAACGGATCAATAGGCAGTAAAGAGTAAGAAAGATGAGTGTTTAAGCACAAGTGAGAGTTTGATCACGTTGTTGACACACTTCTACTCTTTGCCGGATGACCTCTATTTATAGTGAATCAAGGGAGCCGTTTGAATTTCAAATTCTAAGGCTTTGTTCCTTAAGATGTCAGTATCTTGCTTTTGTACTTTCAGCAGCGTCCTTCATTTGTCTTCTAGTCTTCATGTTCTTCGCATGCTTACTTTTGCATTTAATGTTCATTTGAATGAAATTCAAATATGAACGTTGGAGCGCAAATGCAAGTACTTTCAGCAAGAAGGTCACATATGTATTTCAGCAAGCGGTCAGTCTCAGTTTCAGCAAGCACAACCTACTCTGTCATATAGATTTTCACTTATGCAAGCTGAAGCTGAAGTTTCCACTTTCTGAGCAACATGTGCCTTTGTAGATACCATCTTCAGAAATCTTCTTTAGTCTTCAGTCTTCGAATTCTCCAAGTTTCTGAACGGTTCTAGTGCTTCAATAGTTCGTTTGTATAAACAAAGTACATCATCAGCAAAACTAAAGCACCTAACTAGTACCTACACTAAGTCTTCAGCAAACGTTCCTCTTTTACAATGTCCTTAAAATTCTAAATTCCTATGGACCTTAATTGTACTAGTTACTGGACTATCTTAATTTAGCATGGTTAATTCCTCATCAAATTTACAAGTTTCCTAACAAATTTCCCCCTTTTTGATGTTAGCAATCCATGGCTAAATTAATTGTTACCCTTTTAGAGGTTTCTGATGTTGAATAAATCAGTTGAATAATGCAAACATACTTGAATAATAAAACAGTAAGCAGAAGTAGATTGCATAATCAAAAATCAATAAGAGTCAAAAGCTTATTCCTGATAGTTATCTTTCAGTAAGTTTATAAGAAATTTCAGAGATAACTACAAAAATCAGCAAACAAAAACAAACAAAGCTTTTACAAGGGACTTAAGCTATTCAATCAGAAGATTTTCCCAGAATCTCCCTTACACTCTTCTCAGCAAGCGCAGAAAATTCAACACAATCCTTCTCGTAATCTTCAAGTAGCTTACGGACTTCAAGTTGAATGATCCTTGCATTCTTGCAGGCAGTATAATGATGGTTTTCACCATTCATTTCTTTGTAGTGAAGTACCCACAAGTGCATGCCCCAATTGCTGGCATGGAGAAGTTGTGTATCTGAAATTCCCTTGTTAGCATGAAGCTTTCTGGCGTACTCTTCTTCAGTTTCAGCAACTTGTTCAGTTGCTTGAGTACTTGTCTCAGCAGGAGCAGGAGTGGATTCTGGATGCTTACTGGGAGTTTGGTCAGCTTACTGACTTTCAGTAACTTCATGTTCAATCTTAGCAACTGTCAGCTTAACTCCACCAGCATCAGGACTAGGACCTTGATTATCATCATCATCATCCTTTTTGTCCTTGGAATCTTTTCCTTCATCATCACTTGGATCGTTTGGGATATTTTCATCCTCTTCTTCTTCATCATCGTCCGTTAGTATAACTAACTCAAGATGTTTGTACATAGCTGCGCTAGTTACTTCCTCTTCCTCATTGATTTTGTGGGGATCAGCCACCACGGGTACAAAAGAATCCTTGAGCATCACAGCTTGTTTAGTTGGAGAGGCACTCTTGAATTTAGCTTTCATATTCTCTCTGATTAGAGCAATCAGACTGGAGCTCATTAGCTGAGAATATGTCAGCTCTTATGGAAGTATAGAATGTACAAAGGTCTCGAGTCTCATTAAAGAGAGTCTCTTTTTCTCGTTGGACAGATGAAGGTGAAGATCAGAGAAATCCATCCTTCTGTACCTTTGCCAGTTGCTGACATATTAAGCAACTCTGGTCAAGGTGATGAATGTTTATTTTACACTTTCATTTGAGTCTTTTCACCTATTTTAGCTATCCTCTAAGTTAATTTAGCTATACTTTAGTGCATTTTATTAGAATAGTGTCACGTTTCCCTTTAACTTTTATTTTACAGGTTTTGGTTGAAAAACGAGGTTTTCCGGGCAATTATATTGAAGTTGACAAGGAATTGGTGTTCCAGAAGCCTATTTGTAGTATCTGAAGGTTTACGGATAGGATTTGGAGTCTAGGGGTCGAATCTGGAGGTTAGAAGGCCACTAGAAGTCAGAAACCGAATCCGAAAAGGGGAAGAAATCCAAAGACGCATCGAAAACGCGGAATATTCCGAAAAATGCTCCCGGGCGAATCGCCCGGGCCGTGGGGCGAATCTCCCCACACCAGGCGAATCGCCCGGTGTGTGGGGCGAATCGCCCCACAAGAATTCGAAGCCTATATATAGTTGCTCAGTTTTCTCCGTTTTTCATACTTTTCCAGACCTTCTCTCTCACCTTTCTCTGTAGTTTTAGGTAGGAACTTCCCAGAGCATGTTCTGGGGGTTCGTAGCTTAGGAGATACTTTTTCATAGCAGTTTGGAGCTTGTAAGATCGCGATTCTTCGGAGACTGACAACCTTCGGTAACATTGTATCTTACAGTTTTTCTACTTATTTTTATATATCTTTCAACATGTTTTCTTCTATGATTTCTGTTGATTGCATGACAACTATGAGCAGCTAAACTTATCGTTGGTGGTAGTATGTGAATTCTTAGCGAAGGGTTGATAATCATGGTAATGGCTATATCGCGCATTATACTCCGTGTTATTGCTTTATTTCGTTGATCAGGCACAACCTATATTTTCGTATGTTGATTAATTATTGCACACAATTGGACCCTTGTCGATCTATGCATATCTATATCTTCGTAGTGTTGAATAATTATGGAACACAATTGGACAGTAGCGCTTGACTTGTCAGTATCTATATCTTCGTAGTGTGTGATAATTGCAACATGACAATTGATTGATCAAAGATCTCCATGCAAAACCGAGGAATTTACGCATGATTATTAACCCGTTATGCTTTGAAGGACCATACTATCACCAATCTCCATTATCTGTTAGAAAAACCTTTCCTTTGCTATATCGTCTGCTGTTTTATATTCTTCAATTAAATTAGATAAAGCTAGTTGTAGTCCTTAGAGAACGACACTCGAGGTCATTCTACTGCTACACTACGGTTTTCGTTGTAGTTGTGAATCGCCTTTGGCTAAATAACAAATTTATTTGATTTGCTCGGAGCACGACATCCGCGTGTTCATCACAAGGTAGTTCTTTTGAAGTTCGAGTAAAGATCTTCTGAACTTACTTCCAAACCTTCAGTGATGTGAACCACTTCAGTGGTCTCCTTTTCAGCCTGAAAAAGAATAAAATTAAATTCAGGAAGATTTTGGAAAATAGTTTTAGAGTCTAAAACTGGAACATGATTTACCTGCTGAAGTTCAGCAAGCTCATGTTGCACACTTTGTTGTGCTGGCACTATTTCCATTGCTTCAGGAGCTTGAGCAGCATCCTGGAATTATTTATCCTGAAATAATTTTAAGTTAGATACAAGTACTAAGTTGGCAAACTTAGTAGATTTACCAAAAACTTCATCTACATGTTGAACATGAGTTGTGGATTCTGGTGCAGAAATTTCAGCAATCTTCTGACTTGTATCTTGAGAAGTCTGTAGGGAAACAATAATATCAGCAAAAGATATAGTTTGAGATATTGAAGTTTTGCTTATGTCTGAGTTAACTACATGTTGAAGAAGGGAAGGTGGTGACTCAGTCCTTTCAACAATGACAGCATCTTCATTATCTGAGACTTGTTCTTCAACAGACTTCTTTTCTTGCTCTATTTGAGAAGGCTGTGCAGATTCAACAATCTCCCTTGACTAGTTGAGCAGAGACATCTTGACCTTTAAGTTCACTGCTAGTCATGAACACATCTACTGACTTGTTGGAGGTGTCATCAATCTCCAAATCCATTTGCTGGATTAATTCTGTCAGCACTAGCTGAACTTTGTCAATGGATGTTTTTGGTGAACTAGGTCCAATATTCTCAACATCACGAGATGCGTCGTCGAATAGTGTCTCTTGTGGTGTATCAGCAACCTCTGGGACTTGAACCATTGCAGTCTCAGCAACTGGTTCTTCAGCAATTGCAGCTTCAGCAACTTGATGAGTTTCTTGTTCAGCAACCATCTTTTCAGCAGCATTATCAGCAAGTGCCGCGTTTCTCAGATCAGCAACAATATCACTTGTTGGTTCCAGAGTACAGTCATCGGGATTATCTACAATGTAGATATCGGGGACTGGGGCAGGAATTTCATTTCCACTGCCTTGTGGTCTTATTTTAGTAGATGTATCAACGTTGAGTTGATTGTTGAAGGCTTCTGCAAACACTTCAACATTGCTGAAGGCTTCTGCAAACACTTCAACTACATCTACTGGAGGGGCTTGTGTTTCAGCATATCCTGGAGCATCATCCGAAAGATCATGGACAATTGGAATGGTCTTACGAGCCATTGTTTTCTTTCTTGGGTAAGTCTTTGTGCGTTTCTTCTTAGGAATGGGGTCAACTGATGACGCTGCAGTTTGAGTGTCATCATCAGCTTTCCACTTTTTCTTCTTAGACTTTTCCCTGGGTGCATTAGTTTCAGCAACCGCAGTGGCTCCAGCAGCAACATCTGCAGCTGTTGCATTTTCAGCAAAGGCTGTTGTACACTTACCTTGTTGATCACCATCTGCAGCAGTTGCATTCATGGACTAACTTTCAGTCTCAGCAACATTTGCAGCTGTTGGATACCTATCTTGCTGACCAACACTGACAACATTTGCAGTTGTTGTCTTCTTTGACTTCTTGTCAGCAAGCTTAGGTCCATTCTGCCTGTAGAAGGCTCTTCCCACATTGCATACTGATTTTTTAATCGGCAATGGGTTTCTCAGCTGAATCCTGAAGTGTTCAAGGATATAGCATATTTTCAGTCCATACATTACTGGGAAGGTAGGTGAGACTGTGTTGTCTTCAACCTTTACCTTGAATTTTGTAACACAATCAACAAGTCTGTTGAAAATGTACTTAGCCCAGTTGAGCTCTATTCTGTTCTCATGGATATGCATCAGCAATGGCCACCTTCTCAAGCCAACTTGGTCTATTCCTCCAACTTGGGAGTCTAAGACTTTGATTAGTAGTAGAGCTACTAGACCAAGCGAATGGCAGAGATGCTTTCTTTTTACGTGCTTTGATGTCCAAGTCACGGAAGCAATCTCCCCTTTCGTCATCTTTTCATTTCTGACATCACTGTAGAAGGCTTCTATTTCTTCATCAGTGGCAGTGATGTCATCTTCAGTTCCAGTAGTTGGAATCTGAAAGATGTTGGCTAAATCGATCCATTTCAGGATGATTTGCACACCTTGAACTGTGGTAGAAATAACTTTTTCAGTGACTCCTTGTCCATCAGTGAGAGTTTGGATTTCTGCATTATTGTAGAATTCCATAGCATCTAACATACTCACTTTTCTCAGGACGAGCAGTTATGAAGAAAAGAAGGCCTTGTTGATTTAACAAATTTAGCGCCTCTTCATTTTCTTCATCTAATTCTTGTTCATAGAAGTGTCTTATATACTTCTCCTTGGCAAATCCGCCCCATTGCATCATCTGATCACACTTTGCAGTGTCAAGATATGTAGGCGGCATGGGTCTCTCTGTTATTCGGTCGTTTTTCAACACAATTTTCACTTTGTTGGTTGCCGGAGTTTCAACCGGTGTAGTGCTTTTCCCAACACTATCAGCCTTTGATGATTTTGAGGTATTGGAGGACTGTCTCTTTGGAGCCATTTCTTATATAGCAGGAAAAATGTACGAAAAAGATAAACTTGCTTTTTGACCGGAGGTACAGTGAATTCATGGCACAGGCTATAAAATTTGCAGAGAAAGGAAATGTGAGTTAAAGAATTTTGTCTTTCTCTAACTCTTTGTTTATATAGTATCTCTATTGTGCAAGAAGCTCAACGGTTTTGAGTTCTCAGCAAGGGTAAAACAGAGATTCAACTGCGTTAGTGGAGCCTTTGAATTAAATGCGTAGTGGTCCACTAACAAAAACCGTCAGAGCACACTTTCTCTTTGTGATATTAACCGTTAGATAAAAAACTACTTTAAATCAATGGCCACGATTGTATTTCATGTCATAATTAACAACGAGTTTATATGTGCCACGATTAACGTCACAAATTGATTTTACCTTGATTCAAGGGATTTGATCCTTTTTACCACATCGCTAATTGCTTGCTGAAGTAAATGAGAATCTTTTCAGCGATTTTGGACAAATTGACTTTGGCACTTTACCTTTTTAGGTAACAAGCCTTGTATTTGTTGAAAATTCCCCCTTAATCAAATATCTCATACTTCTTTAAGTTAAAAGAGATTTCTGAGTTCCCGTCTCAGCAAATTCTTTTTATATTGAGATATCCTTTGGTAAAATCCGAGAAGTGTTCTTGCTCTTTGATGAGTTCTCGTCTCAGGTTTTTCCTTTAATACTTGAATACATGTTTCAGTATCTTTGATTGTCTGAATGCCCGTTTCAGCAATCCTTACAGTTTTTCTCTTACTGAGTGCCCGTCTCAGTAAGTGATCAAGTTTCCTGACAAATACACGTTTTGAAGGAATTACTTGCTGAATGCCTGTTTCAGCAATCGTGTAGTGAACTATCATTTCTTTTAGAGGAAATCAGTGGAAGGAGCTTTATACATGTAAGCATACTTTGGCTTGCTGAATGCCTGTTTCAGCAATCTGCCAATTGTATCCCTTACTATTGCAGTAGTTCAATCAATCCAAGGTTATACCTTAGCATTGCGAATCTATTATCTGGTAGGGGCTTGGTAAAGATGTCAGCAAGTTGATCATCGGTACCTACTTTCACAACCTTAATGTCTCCTTTTTCCACATGATCTCTAATGAAATGATGTCTAATATCAATGTGCTTTGTCCTTGAGTGAAACTTAGGATTTTGCGTGATAGCAATAGCACTTGTATTATCACAAAGGATTGGTGTTTTCTTTGCAGAAATACCATAATCCCTTAATTGTTGTTGAATCCATAGGATTTGAGCTGTGCAACATCTAGCCGCAATGTACTCAGATTCAGTAGATGAATTGGCAACACATGTTTGCTTCTTGCTGAACCATGATATTAATCTAGTACCTAGAAACTGACATGTTCCAGAAGTACTTTTTCTATCAAGAGTTGATCCTCAATGATCAGCATCAAAATAACCAACCAATTCTAGTCCAGAATCTTTAGGATACCATAATCCAACATTGACTGTACCTTTGACATATTTCAGTATCTTAAGTGCCTCTTTGTAGTGTGATTCTCTTGGATCAGATTGGAATCTTGCACACACACAAACAGCATACTGAATGTCAGGTCTACTAGCTGTTAAATACAACAAGGAACCAATGAGCTTCCTATACTTGTGTTCTTCAGCACACTTATCTTCTTTAGTATAGCCCAATTTGGTACCAACACTCATAGGGATCCTTTCAGGTTATTCTTCCTCTTTGCTTGATTTATGAATATTCCATCCTTGAGCTGCTTGACTTGCAATCCTAGGAAATAATTCAATTTACCGATCATACTCATTTCACACTTGTTTGTGATGAGTTTGGCAAAATCATCACAAAGTTGCTTGTCCTTAGATCCAAATATTATGTCATCCACATAAATCTGAACTAAGAGTATTTTACCATCATGGTTCTTGGTAAAAAAAGTTTTGTCAACTTCACCTTTCTTGAAATCATTATCCAGCAATAATTTAGCTAAGGTATCATACCAAGCTCTTGGTGCTTGCTTTAGACCATATACAACTTTCTGAAGCTTGTATACCATCTTGGTTTCTGAGGGAAGTTCAAAGCCAGGGGGTTGTTCCAAATAGACTTCTTCAGCAAGTTCACCATTTAAGAATGCACTTTTAACATCCATTTGATAAACAATGAAGTCATTGCGAGCAGCAAAGGCCAAGAAAAGTCTAATTGCATCCAATCTTGCAACTGGTGCATAAGACTCATCATAGTCCAATCCTTCAGTCTGACAGTAACCTTGAGCAACTAAACGTGCTTTGTTCCTTATTACTTCACCAGACTCACCCAACTTGTTTCTGAACACCCACTTTGTACCAATTTCTTTCTTGTCTTCAGCAAGGGGTACAAGTTTCCAGACTTTGTGCCTTTCAAATTGATCCAGTTCTTCTTGCGTTGCCTTGTTCCATTCAGAATGCTTTAAAGCTTCTTCTACGGTCTTGGGTTCAATTTCTGTAACAAAGCAAGAGAACAAAGCTTCTACTTCTACGACATTTGCTTCTTCAGCAAGTTCATGAGTAGCAGATACTTTGGATCTAGTCACTTGGCGTTTATCAATATCACCAATCATATCCATAGAGGGATGATCTCTAATCCATTTATTAACAGGTTTTCTGCTCTTTGGATCTGGATAAGTTTGCTCATCAGCATGTGACTCTTCAGTATGTACTTGCTCAGTACTACTGGTATTTTGTTCTGTCTCTGCTGAGATTGGTTTATCAGCAACTGCTTGTTCAACATTGCTAGATTGTTGTAACTCGTCAGCAGGCACATGAAGTTACATTGTTTCAGCAACATCTGGAGCAACTTCGTCTTTTGCTGGAAATTCTTTGTCATGAACTATATTTATCTTGTCATGACTCAGGGGAGGAGAGTCATTGTCAGAATCATCATTTAGTTCAATTGACTTGACTTGCCTAGCATCAGATTCAGTTCTTTGCTCGTGTATGAGTAGCTTCTTCATACAATCTGATATTTCTTTTTCAGCAGGCACTCCTTGTGACTTTTCATAGAATACAACATGCACTGATTCTTCGATCTTTTGTGCCATTTTGTTATAACCTCTATAAGCTTTACTATGCAAGGAGTAACCAAGAAATATCGCTTCGTCTGCCTTTGGTTGAAATGTTCTTAGGTATTCTCTACCATTGTTAAGAACAAAACACTTACAACCAAATACTCTTAGATGGGTGATGTTAGGAGGTCTTCCAACAAATAACTCATAGGGAGTTTTGTTGTATTCCTTAGTAATCAGACATCTGTTTTGAGTATAGCAGGCGGTATTAATCACTTCAACCCAGTAAGCTTCACCTATTTCAGTGTCCGCAAGCATTGTTCTTGCAGCTTCTTTTAGGGTGCGATTCTTCCTTTCAGCAACACCATTTTGTTGTGGTGTCCTTACTGAGGATAACTGATGTTGTATGCCTTTTGAAGTGCAATACTCATTTATGTACTGGTTCACAAACTCAGTACCATGGTCTGTTCTTATGACTTTTACCTTGTCATTTTTCATGACTTCAAGCTTATTCAGCAAGTTATGTATTTCAGTCCTTGTTTCAGACTTGTGCTTGATAAATACTACCCAAGTGAATCTTGAATAGTCATCTACCACCACCAGACCATACTTCTTACCAGCATAGCTTGTTGAAGAAGATTCAAACAAGTCCATGTGTAAGAGTTGTAAAGGTTTTGTAGTTGACGGTACTGCCTTGTTCTTAAAAGAATATTTGGTTTGCTTTCCTTGCTGACATGCATTGCAAACACCATCCTTCTTGAAAGTGACCTTAGGTAATCCAACTACAAGTGCCTTTTTAGACAGCTTATTCAGCGTCTTGAAGTTTAGGTGACTTGTTCGTTTATGCCATAACCATGCTTTTTCAGCAAGGCAATCATGATCTGAGACAAGGCATTTTTCAACGATTGCTGAAGACCAATCTACAGTGTACAAACCTCCTGATCTTCTAGCAACCATAATAACCTTCTTTGTCTCAAAGTCTATAAGTTTACACTCATCACTTTTGATCTGGATGAAATATCCTTTATCAGCGAATTGGCTCATGCTGAAAAGACTAAACTTAAGATTTTTGACATAAAGAACTGCCGGAATGATAATGCATCCTAACTTCACGTCACCATAACCTTTTGTTGAACCAAAGCCTCCACCAGCAAACCTTATTGTTGGAGCTTTAGACCATCGTCTATATTTATAAGGTTATTCTTGTTGCCCGTCATGTGCTTTCGACAACCACTGTCAAAGTGCCAGATTGCATTGTTTGTCTCCGTGGCTGAAGTCTGCACAATCAAGAGCAAACAAGTTAATTATCCAATATTGGATGTCCATTAACATGTTCAAGAATGCGTCGTCTTAAGTTTTTCAACTTTGACTTGTTTTCTACTTGTTGAGGATCTAGGAGGTTTTGAGCCGAAAGACTTTTGATTCGTGCTGATCAAATCCACTTTCTGATGTGGTGTCTTGCTCGGTTGACCTTTTTGTTGAACATACTTTTTAGTAAGTTCTTTTCTGGCAAGGTTCCTTATAGCCCTAGCGTTTTGAGTTTTGTCAGAACTCTTAGGCTTGGTTTTATTCATTTGTTTGAAGTATCTTTGCTGACTTTGCTTATACTCATGAAAAAGTTGACTTTGCTTGGTTTTGAAACCGAGTCCACTTTTCGGAGAATGCTGAGCTTTTGTCTCAGCAACCTTACTTGATTCAGGTTTGTCTGCAAAGGTCTTCTGATTACTTTTAGTAATCTTGCCTTTTGACTTAACAAATTGCTTTTCAGCAACTTGTTTGGCGGAATGCTTTACAATATCCTTTTTCTTAAAATTTTTCTTTTCAGCAACCTGTTTTCCTTTTAAAGTCTTGTTACTTTGAGTAGCAACAACGGGCTTTATGGTCGTAGGTACTTGATTGCATTTTTTAGCAACCTTAGATTGACCAATCTGATAGAGTTCTGGTTGACCACTATCAGTTGCGCGTACGAAGGTAATTGGTGATTTGTCTTTACTCAAGATTATTACATCATCACCTTCATACGTTGCACCTAAACCTTCTTTCTGAGATGGATCTCTCATATAAGAGTTTAGTTCAGTCAGCGTATTACTTGCATCAGCATAATATTTGGAATTGATTTTCATCTTTTTCATTTCTGTATTTCAGCAAGTAACTTTAGAATTGAGGACTGATGCTCTTCCAATTCTATTGCCATTTGAGAATTCTTCTTCGTAGCTTCAGCAATCAACTTCTTGAGATGCAATATTTCAGCATCTTTCTTTTCTGACTCTTCTTTCAACAATACGTACTTTTTTGTAGTTTGCTTGGTCAGAGTTTCAGCATTCTGTAGTTTCTCTCGCTGTTTGCTTAGAGTTTTCTCAAATCTTTCGATTTCTCCTTGAATTCTATCAAGGTCAATATCATCTTCACTTTCTGAGTCAGAGTCAGAAGTAGGACTGTTTACCTAACCGGCCATGAGGCAGAATTCATAGTTTGACACATCTGGATAAGCTTCCATAGTTATTCCACAAACTTCCTTGCCGATCTCTACGTCAAGAGTGGCTTCTTCTTCTCTAGTGTCTGAGCTTTCTACCTCACTGTCTTCGGAGCTAGAATCAATGCATAACGCATCAATTTTTGCTTGAAGCTTCTTCTTTTCTTCAACAATAAAAGCCCTTTTGAACTTCTTCTTTTTTTTCAGCAGATTTACCTTTTAGCAAAAGGACAATTTTCTTTGAAGTGTCCAGGCTTTTTGCAGTAAAAGCAGAGATCATTTCCAACTGCTGGTTCTTCAGAGGAATTTGCTTGCTGAGCCTGCTTGTTCAGCGAGCTAGCCTCATTCTTGTATTTATGGTAGTTGTTACCAAGATGCTTTTTCAGCTTCTCTTTTGCTTTTCGCCTTTCAAGTTCCTTACTGATGAATTTCTTCATGTTTTTAACAACTAAAGCATTTTCATCAGCAGACTCTTTATCATTCTTCTTTTCAGAAGATGACAGCTTAAGAGCAATGTGTTGCGATTTTTCAGCAAACACATTTTCTCTTTGCTTTGTCTTGTAGTTGACAGTAGCAAGATGAGAGAACAACTCTATAGGTGTGATGTTTGGCATTCCTTGATTATAGTAGAAATTCTGAGTATGGATCCATTCTTGGTTCAGACTTCTGATAATGGTTTTCACCTTCTCAGAATCTGAGTAAAGATTTCCAACTCCTAAGGCAGCCATCTCACTTATTAGAGTTGTGAATCTGAAGTCCAAGTATTCCAGTGACTCATTTGTACCTTGTTTAAAGTTCTGGAACTTTAACTTCAACACTTCGAGTTTTTTTCCTTGGTTTTATCAGATCCAGCGCAAAGATCTTGAACCATTTTCCAAGCTTCCTTAGCAGTTTTGGCACCCCACAGTTTGCACTGTATAGTATCCAGAGTTGATCGAATGTTGATGTTTCTTGATTAGCCATCAAGACGGAATCTCTTAGCTCCGTCGGAAGTCCATTCCTCTCTTGGTTTTGGAACGGCGGTGTCAACCGGTTCTCCTAAGATAGTTTCCTTACCAGTGGGATCCGTGGTTTTGTGAGGAAAGCTTCTCTCAAGTTTAGTGATCTTGATAGGTCCATCATTTATGACAGTGACCATTTCATAACTAATGGCCTCAAGATGTAACATCATGTTGTTTCGCCATTTTTCATAGTTTTCCAGCTTCAGCAAGGGAGCTTCTCCTAAAGACATCCTGTCAGCAAAAGACTACCAAACTGATCAAGTGAGAATGATTTACGGAAAGCACCTATGGGGATCTAGGTTCAGTGCTGAAGGTTAAAGAACCTCCAACTCTGATACCACTTATTGGTCCCTTTAAACAACAGGAATAGACTAGAGGGGGGGGGGGGGTGAATAGCCTTTTCAAAATTTCGTCGTTTAAAAACTTTCTCAACAAGGGCTTATTACTTTTCAGTAATGAGTTTGCTGATACTTAACTTTCTCAGCAAGTACTAGTTACTTTTCAGTAACGAGTTTTACTGATACTTAAAAACAGAGTGCGGAAGTCTTTATACAATAAGTGCTTTTCAGTAAGTGCTAGTTTCAGCAAGTGAGCAGAGTGATAGTATACAGATAGATAACCTTGCTGAAAACTAAATGCAGTAAAGTAAATCACACAAACACTTTTTATAGTGGTATCTGAGAGTGGCGTAATCTCTCAACTAATCCACTTTGTCCTTTCTACGAATGAATCCACTAAGATAAGTGTGAGGTTCCTTACAACACCTATCTAGAGCGATTCTTCAGAAACCAAAGCACACTTGCTTCGTTTCCAACCTAACTAGAGAACGAAATCTTGTTCTCCACCAAACTTGGGACTTATAATCAGCAACACTATGCTTGATTAATTCCCCCCTGAATTTCACGCCTGAAAAGGGTGTTTATCAGTTAGAGAGGTTTGGGATGAGATGACTTTGAGTATAACTTATTCAGCTATAACAAGTAATCTAAGAAACAAAACTTTGAATACTTTGCAGTAAACAAGTTAAGTTGTTTTTGGTGTCAAGACTTGTTCTTGTTCGAAAGAAAGAACACTTAACTAATTTCTTAGCCGTGAATGTTCTACTTCTTCACAAGTAGCTTTTGTTTCTAGCTTTAAGTCTTGGAACGGATCAATAGGCAGTAAAGAGTAAGAAAGATGAGTGTTTAAGCACAAGTGAGAGTTTGATCACGTTGTTGACAGACTTCTACTCTTTGCCGGATGACCTCTATTTATAGTGAATCAAGGGAGCCGTTTGAATTTCAAATTCTAAGTCTTTGTTCCTTAAGATGTCACTATCTTGCATTTGTACTTTCAGCACCGTCCTTCATTTGTCTTCTAGTCTTCATGTTCTTCGCATGCTTACTTTTGCATTTAATGTTCGTTTGAATGAAATTCAAATATGAACGTTGGAGCGCAAATGCAAGTACTTTCAGCAAGAAGGTCACATATGTATTTCAGCAAGCCATCAGTCTCAGTTTTAGCAAGCACAACCTACTCTGTCATATAGATTTTCACTTATGCAAGTTGTTGCTGAAGTTTCCACTTTCTGAGCAACATGTGCCTTTGTAGATACCATCTTCAGAAATCTTCTTTAGTCTTCAGTCTTCGAATTCTTCAAGTTTCTGAACGGTTCTAGTGCTTCAATAGTTCGTTTGTATAAACAAAGTACATCATCAGCAAAACTAAAGCACCTAACTAGTACCTGCAAAGTCTTCAGCAAACGTTCCTCTTTTACAATGTCCTTAAAATTCTAAATTCCTATGGACCTTAAGAGTACTAGTTACTGGACTTTCCTTAATTTAGCATGGTTAATTGCTCATCAAAATTACAAGTTTCCTAACACTCTCGTCTCACGAGGGTAACCTATGAAATAGACCTTGACACCTTTCTCATCTAACTTACCAGTGAGCATTCTTTTGACTATTGCGGGACAACCGCACACACGAAGATAGTCAAAATTAGGCTTCCTGCCTTTCCATAATTCATATGGAGTTTTCTCAACTGACTTAGATGGTACACGATTCAGAATATGCATTGCAGTTTGTAGCGCATATCCCCATAGATATTTTGGAAGAATTGTCTTTTCAAAGAAGGTTCGATTTCTCCTCTCAGATACGCCATTGAGCTGGGGCATTCCAGGAGGAGTCCACTGCGATTGAATTCCGTTTTCCTTCAAGTAGTCGATGAATTCTTGACTTAAGTATTCTCCTCCTCGATCGGAGCGAAGTGTTGGTCCCTTTAAACAACAAGAAAAGACTAGAGGGGAGGGGGTGAATAGTCTTTTCAAACTTTCGTCGTTTAAAAATTTTCTCAGCAAGGACTTATTACTTTTCTGTAATGAGTTTGCTGATACTTAACTTTCTCAGCAAGCGCAAGTTACTTTTCAGTAACGAGTTTTGTTGATACTTAAAATCAGAGAGTGGAAGTCTTTGATACAATAAGTGCTTTGTCAGTAAGTAATAGTTTCAGCAAGTGAACAGAGTGACTGTGTGCAAATAGATATGCTTTGCTGAAAAATAAATGCAGTAAGTAAATCACACAAACACTTTTATAGTGGTATCTGAGAGTGGCGTAATCTCTCAACTAATCCACTTTGTCCTTTCTAGGACTGAATCCACTAAGATAAGTTTGAGGTTCCTTACAACACCTATCTAGAGCGATTCTTCAGAAACCAAAGCACACTTGCTTCGTTTCCAACCTAACTAGAGAACGAAACCCTGTTCTCCACCAAACTTGGGACTTATAATCAGCAACACTATGCTTGATTAATTTCCCCCTGAATTTCACGCCTGAAAAAGGGTGTTTATCAGTTAGAGAGGTTTGGGATGAATTTCAAATTCTAAGGCTTTTGTTCCTTAAGATGTCACTATCTTGCTTTTGTACTTTCAGCAGCGTCCTTTATTTGTCTTCTAGTCTTCATTTCCTTCGCGTGCATGCTTTGCATTTAATGTTCATTTGAATGAGATTCAAACATGAATGTTTGGAGCACAAATTCAAGTACTATCAGCAAGGAGGTCACATATGTTCATCAGCAAGTGGTCAATCTCAGTTTCAGCAAGCACAACCTACTATGTCGTTTAGATTTTCACTTATGCAAGTTGTTGCTGAAGTTTCCACTTTCTGAGCAACATGTGCCTTTGTAGATACCAGTCTTTAGAAATCTCCTAGTCTCCAGTCTTCGAATTCTTCAAGTTTCTGAAAGGTTCTAAATGCTTCAATAGTTTGTTTTTGTAAACAAAGTACATCATCAGCAAATGCTTCAATAAGTTGTTTTCTTTTCAGAAAACAAGATACATCATAAGCAGTAATACTAACCTATCTAGCACCTACTCTAAGTCTTCAGCAAAGGTTCCTCTTTTACAATGTCCTTAAAATTCTAAATTCCTATGCACCTTAAGAGTACTAGTTACTGGACTTTCCTTAATTTAGCATGGTTAATTGCTCATCAAAATTACAAGATTCCTAACAAATTTTCCCCTTTTTGATGTTAGCAATCCATGGCTAAATTAATTGTTACCCTTTTAGAGGTTTCTGATGTTGAATAAATCAGTTGATTAATGCAAGCATATTTGAATAATGAAACAGTAAGCATAAGTAGATTGCATAATCAAAAACCAATAAGAGTCAAAAGCTTTATTGATGATAGTTATCTTTCAGTAAGTTTACAAGAAAGTTCAGAGATAACTACACAAAATCAGCAAATAAAACTAAACAAAGCTAATGAAGATTTTCTCACAATCTCCCTTGCACTCTTCTCAGCAAGTGCAGAAAATTCAACACTGTCCATTGCGTAATCTTCAAGTAGCTTACGGACTTGGAGCTGAATGATCCTTGTGTTCTTACATGCGGTATAATGATGTTTTTCAACATTCATTTCTTTGTAGTGCAACACCCACAAGTGCATGCCCCAATTGCTGGCATGGAGAAGTTGTGTATCTGAAATGCCTTTAGCATGAATCTTCCTTAGCCAGAGAAGATCTTCTTCTTGATCCTTAGCAGTGAGATAGAAATACTCATAAGGAATCAATCCAAGTTTCTTCTTTGACTTCTTGGTTATAGGGTCATAGTAATAGGTGATGAATGTGTATTTTACACTTTCATTCGAGTCTTTTTCACCTATTTTAGCTATCCTCTATGTTAATTTAGCTATATTTTAATGCATTTTATTAGAATAGTGTCACGTTTCCCTTTAGATTTTATTTTACAAGTTTTGGTTGAAATTCGAAGATTTCCGGGCAATTATATTGAAGTTGATAGATAAGGAATTGGTGTTCCAGAAGCCTATTTGGAGTATCTGAAGGTTTCCGGATGGGATTTGGAGTCTAGGGACCGAATCTGGAGGTTAGAAGGCTACTAGAAGTCAGAAACCGAGTCTGAAAAGGGGAAGAAATCCAAAACCGCGTCGAAAACGCGGATTTCCACAAGAAATTGTCTGGGGCGAACCGCCGCGCGTGTGGGGCGAACCGCCCCCCAATATTTCGAAGCCTATATATAGTTGCTCAGTTTTCTCCGAAAATCATATCTTTCCAGACCTAATTTCTCACCTCTCTCTATAGTTTTAGGTAGGGACTTCCCAGAGCCTGTTCTGGGGGTCCGTAGCTTAGGGGATACTTTTTCATAGAAGTTTGGAGCTCGTAGGATCGCAATCATCCGAAGATTGATAACCTTCGGTAACTTTGTATCTTACGGTTTTATTCTACTTATTTTAATATATTCTTTCAACATGTTTTCTTCTATGATTTCTGTTGATTGCATGCCTATTATGAGTAGCTAAACTTATCGTTGGTGGTAGTATGTGAATTCTTAGCGAAGGGAAGATAATCATGCTAATGGCTATATCGCGCATTATACTCCGTGTCATTGCTTTATTTCGTTGATCAGGCACAGCCTAAATTCTGGTATGTTGTATTAATTATTATGCACAATTGGACACTTGTCGACCATCAGACCAATTATCTTCGTAGTGTTGAATAATTACGGAACACATTAGGACAATAGTGATTGACTTCTTAGACCAATTATCTTCGTAGTGCTTAATATTTGCAACAGGACACTAGATTGATTCAAAGATCTCTATACAAGACCGATGAATTTATGCAAGATTATCGACCCGTTATGTTAAGAAGGATCATACTATCACCAATCTCCATTATCTGCTAGAAACCCCTTTGCTATCTGTTTTCTGTTTTATATTCTAAATTAGATTTGATAAACCTAGTTATAGTCCTGAGAGAACGACACTCGAGTCATTCTACTGCTACACTATGGTTTTCGTTGTAGTTGTGGATTGCCTTTGGCTAATTACAAATTTATTTGACTGAATCCGGAGCACGACATCCGCGTTCATCAAATTGGCGCCGCTGCTGGGGACTATACTCCTTTTTTCTGTTTAATTTGTTTATATTTTCAGCTTTAGATTCCTAATTCTATTAGTTTTAGTTTTCCTTTTTAATCTCTCTCTGATACTGCTTTCCTAGCCTTAGTAGTATTCGATATCTAGAATTATTCTCGATTTTCAAAATTTCTAACAAGGCTAATTTTTAGTTTTGAGTTACTCCTGATACAAATTTCCAGGTATGACGACCTTAAAAGCCCGCTTGACACCGACGTTCTCGCAAGTCAGGAGGGGGTCAGCTATATACTTGGAAGAAGAGTTATCGGGGTACGAGGTAACAAGAACCATAGTGAGAAAGGATACCAAAGTTCGAAGAAGGAGAGGATATGAATCCAATAAGCTTCATCAGGTCCTATGAAGAGGAAGTAGCAAAAGTTCCAGCAAAGGGGTTCACCGAGGATCAATTATGCAGGAAATTATTTCCTTTTGCTTTGGGATATGAACCGAGGATATGGATAGCAAGGTTAGCACCAGGATCACTGAAGACCTGGAGCCAAGTAGTAGAGGAGTTCTTGGCACGTTTCATGCCTTACCATGAGACGATTGCACTACGGAATCGGATCGAATACTACAAGCAAGGAGAATACGAGCGATTCTGTGACACCTATGAACGATTTGAGCTGTATAAACGTGAGTGCCCCCACCACCGTTTCGACGATGGGGAGCTGATTTGGTTTTTTGTTGGAGGACTACGAGATGAAGTCAGACTTCAAATAGATGGGATATGTGGAGGTTTAGAAGAATGTACAGTTGAAGAGGCAGTGAAGGTCTTTCAAACGTACGCCAATGGATCCGCACAATCCGAGAAAATAATGCCGAATGAAGTCGCCAACATATACTCAAATCAAGACGAAACTGACGGATCATACGAAGGCTATTCTGAGGACGAAGACATCAGTGAGGAGGAGGAACTTGCGTTTTACGCAGGGATTAAAGCCATTGAGAGTGTCTTCGAGGTAGCACACGCAGGGCAAGCTGAGAACAATCTTCGCATCGAGAAGGATTTTGAAGCAATCGAAGTAACTGAGCAACTTATCAAAGAACTTAGCCTACTGACGTGTGGAAGGTGCGGTAAAGAAGTCAAGGATACCCCACAGGAAGTAGTGAGCAAACCACCTGAGGTGAGGAGCGAATCACCCCCCAACTCCAGGGAACCAGTCGATCCTAGTCCTGCCGATGAGACATCTGAAGCTGATTCCGAGGAACCTCCAGCTGTTGCTACTGAGGAGAATGAGTGCGAAGAGGTGAATCTACTGCTCCGAGGAGGCAAGATGACCAAAATTCCTAACTTTGTACGTCCTAAGCGGGTGGAATCTACTGAGATCGATAATAGAGGGCCAAGTACAGAACAAGAAGGCAGCGGAAGTTCCAAAGAACCTCACGAAGTTCCGGACAGGAATGATGAACCAAGACCATCTGTGATAGACATAGATGATGAAGAAGTCGAGGAAGGAACTAGTGTACCAGGAGGACTTCACAAATCTTCCAATCCATATGTGCCTCCAAAGCCGCATGTGCCATACCCAAGTCGGTTCAAACCAGCCAAGAAGGATATTCAAGATTCACCCCTATTCCAAAGACTGTCCAAGGTGGAGGTCAATGTGCCACTCTTAGAGTTAATCCAGAATATTCCAGCTTATACGAAATTCTTTCGTGAGATCAAGAACAAAAGGATTACTTCAGGAAAGAAAGTGAATGGGGTTGAAACGGTCAACTCGATTGCCGGATTGCCCATGAAGAAAAAGGATCCTCGAAGCTTCATCATCGACATCGCCTTAGGGAATGGACGAACTACGCAGGCAATGTTTGACTTAGGATCTAGCATTAACTTAATGCCATATTCAGTATACAAGGCCCTGGAACTCGGAGAATTGACACCAACTGATATGGTCGTCCAAATGGCAGACCAAAGTGTGAAGAGGCCAGTCGGGATAATAGAAGACATCCTTGTGAAAGTGGACAAATATATAATCCCAGCTGATTTTGTAGTAATGAAGTCCGCAGCCGAGGGAAAGAGCCATATCCGTGAGCACGTAGTACTACTTGGGAGACCGTTCATGGCAACTACCAACACATGCCTTGAACTTAAAGGCAAGAAAATAACCATGGAAGTTATGGGTGAAAAGATTGAGTTGGTAGGATGTAGCATCAGAGATAAGGAAGTTGTGGAGGAGTTAAAATTTGTCGATTGGTACGAATCCGCAATTCCCGAATTTCATCATTGCCATGGTAGTCGTGAACCACTTGAGGAGGCACTAACAATGCAAGCTGAGACGTGCTACATGACCAAGGAAGCAAGGGAACTAGTCGAAATAATGGATAGCACCCCAGAAATTCCCGCAGGAGAAGAGGTACTAGAACCTTTGGATGAAGAAGAAGAAGAAAGTGGGTTTCCTGAAGAACCTAGCTTAGAATTGAAACGGCTTCCTGCGCACCTCAAATATGTGTACTTGAGGGAAAATCAGAAAAAGACTGTGATTGTCTCCTCACATCTCTCCGACAATGAAGAAAGTAAGCTGATTGAAGTATTGAAGGAAAATTCCGCAGCTATAGGATGGGGGATCAACGATATCAAAGGAATTAGCCCTACAAGATGCATGCACAACATCACTCTAGAACAAGATGCCAAACCCGTTAGGCAACCTCAGCGAAGGATAAATCCAGCAATGCAAGAGGTGGTAAAAAAGGAAGTGATCAAGTTGCTAGATGCTGATATGATTTACCCCATTCCAAATAGTCGATGGGTGAGCCCAGTACATGTAGTTCCTAAGAAATCAGGAGTCACGGTGGAAGAGAATGAGAAGGGAGAATTGGTACCGGTTAGGAAGACCACTGGATGGCGGATGTGCATTGACTACAGAAGATTAAATGCCGCCATTAAAAAAGACCACTTCCCTTTACCATTTATAGATGACATGCTAAACCGCCTTGCGGGGCGGAAGTTCTATTGTTTTCTTGATGGTTTATCAGGTTTCTACCAGATTCCGATTGCACCAGAGGATCAGGAGAAGACGACATTCACTTGCCCATTCGGAACATTTGCCTATAGGAGGATGCCATTTGGACTATGCAATGCTCCCGCCACTTTCCAAAGGTGCATGCTTTCTGTTTCTCTGACATGGTAACTAAATTTGTTGAAGTTTTCATGGATGACTTTTCCCTTTTTGGTGATTCATTTGATGAATGCTTGCAAAGACTAGATCTAGTTTTGAAAAGGTGCATTGAATGCAACTTGACCTTAAACTGGGAGAAGAGTCATTATATGGTTAGAAAAGGCATTGCTCTAGGACATGTAGTTTCTGAAAGAGGTATTGAGGTAGACAAGGCTAAGATAGAAATCATTGAAAAACTTCCCCCACCTACTTGCGTGAAAGAATTGCAATCTTTTCTTGGCCATGTAGGGTTTCATAGGAGGTTTATTAAAGATTTTTTGAAAATTGCTAAACCTCTAAGTAGCTTGCTTGCTAAAGATGTGGTTTTCCATTTCTCTAATGAATGCCTAGTTGCTTTTAATACCCTTAAGGAAAAGCTTGTTTCTGCCCCCATTGTTGTGCCGCCTGACTGGAATCTTCCTTTCGAAATTATGTGTGATGCTTCGAATTTTGCTATGGGTGCTGTTTTATGCCAAAAAGTTGATAAGCAGTATCGTGTGATTTATTATGTTAGTAAGACTTTGGACTCCGCGCAGGTTAATTATACAACAACTGAAAAGGAATATTTAGCTGTTGTCTTTGCTTTACAAAAGTTTAGGTCTTATTTAATTGGGCATCCTGTGAATGTCCATACTGATCATGCGACATTTGATAGCTAAGCAAGATTCTAAGCCTAGATTAATCCATTGTGTCCTTTTGTTGCAAGACTTTGATTTGACCATAGTGGATAGAGCTGGTAGGGAGAATTTAGTAGCAGGCCATTTATCTAGGATACCTAATATTCCTATTGATCCGATACCCATCAATGAAGACCTCCCCGATGAGAACCTAATGAAGGCTAATGAAGAGCCATGGTATGCGGATATTGTAAACTATTTGGGTATGAATATTTGCCCCACTAACTTTTCAGCCTCGGACAAGAGAGCTCTTGCCATGCAATGCAGGACTTACATATGGGATGATCTGCATCTATTCAAGGAAGGAGCTGATGGGATTCTAAGGAGATGCGTGCCACAAGAAGAGCAGCAAAGTGTACTAAGCCATTGCCATGAGCTTAACTGTGGGGGGCACTACAGTGGATTAAAGACAGCACGCAAGGTACTGCAGGCAGGATTTTTCTGGCCAACAATATACAAAGATGCCCCTTCAAGGGAATCTAGTGGTAGAACCTTTCGATGTATGGGGCATTGATTTTATGGGACCATTTCCAAACATTGGAGGCTATGAATACATGCTTGTTGCAGTGGACTACGTGACTAAATGGGTAGAGGCAATTCCTACAAAAACAAATGATGGCGCAGTGGTTATGAAGTTCTTGAAGGAAGTCATATTCTCGAGATTTGGGTGCCCTAGGACTATCATCAGCGATGGAGGGTCACATTTCGTCAATAGAACGTTTGCCTCCCTTCTTAAGAGATACAGTGTCCACCATAGTGTCGCTACACCTTATCACCCACAGACATCGGGGCAAGTCGAAGTCAGCAACCGTCAAATCAAGAAGATCCTAGAGCGAGTAGTGAAGCCTAGTAGGAAGGATTGGGCAGGAAAATTGAATGATGCACTTTGGGCATACAGGACTAGCTACAAGACGGTGATCGGGACCACTCCGTACAGACTTGTGTATGGGAAAGCATGTCATCTTCCCGTGGAACTAGAACACAAGGCATATTGGGCCAATAAAGCACTCAACCTTGATATGGGAAAAGCTGGCGAAGAACGATTGTTGCAACTAGATGAGCTTGATGAATTACGACTAGGTGCTTATGAAAATGCCAAGATTTACAAGGAACGTACTAAGAAGTATCATGATCGTGGTATAGTACGTAAGGAATTGATTCCTAGACAAAAAGCTTTGGTATTTAATTCGTGCCTTCGACTATTTCCTGGAAAGCTCCGTACTCGTTGGGATGGACCGTACGAAATTATCGAAGTTGCTCCCCATGGAGCTGTTAAACTCTTCGATCCAAAGACGGGCAATACCTTTAAGGTGAATGGCCAGCGAGTGAAGCCGTACTTCGAGATATCTAGTGATGAAAGGGAGGTTGATCACCTTGAGCTTACCCATACCGCCTCCACTGAAGGTTAGTGTGTTTTGTTTTGTTTTCTCACGAGTTTGATTGAGTATTATAGGTAACTTATACAAGCATTAGCTCTCACCTTGGATCCACTTTCGGCGTTCGGGACGAGCGAAGGCGTTCAGGTTTGGGGAGGAGGTTATCGCTGGTTATCTCTATACTTATCTTGCTTATGAAAAACTCGTGAAATTTTTGCATTTGCACGTTTACCGCTTTCTTAGATTTTTTAGGTTGCATATCACTACATTCATCCTAGGATAGTCTTGCATGTTTTATATGGAGTTTATTGCCGAATTTTTTGAACCTTTTTATTGGGTAGATCAACCAACTATGCCATTAATTGTATGCTTCATCTCTATGAATTTGTTTGAGGTTTTTCTCGCTTGGCTTGTCACATTTATGTATTGCATTTAGTTAAGCTTGGTAGTCTCGACATCACTTAGTGGTGTTTTCTCTACTGCGGTTCACGAAGGCCTTTATAATAGGATGATGCATGTTAGGGTCTTATGGTTGTTTGTTTTCCCGAGTAATTATGTACCTAAGAGGCAACAAGTCTTCACCATGCTTTGAGATTGCTAAATGCCTAGGAAGGAGGTAGTGTGAGGTTGTGTGATCCTTTGTTTATAACCTATTCTTCCGAATAGGTTTGGGGAGGGGGTTACACCGTCATAGACTTGTTTCTGTTTTTCATTTTCGTATCGTGAGTTTGTTTTTCTTTTCCGTAAATTTTGTACTCCAACCTATTCTTTCGAATAGGTTTGGGGAAGTCGTGTGAGTCATTTTATTTCCCTCTTTGTTATGCTACTGCTGGCTAAAAAAAAGAGAAAAAAAGATTCCAGAAAAAAGAAAAAATCTGGAAAGAAAAAAGAAAAAAAAAAAGAAATAAAGAAAAGACCCCAAAAAAGCAAAGAAGGGTCCAAAAAGGAAAGCCAAATAGCAGTTTAGCAAAGTGTTGAGTCTTTTTCAAATTTTGTTATGTTCGTGTTGTAATTTTCTATTTCTTATCTTTTTTGTCTTGAGTGTCATCTGTTCTAGACCACCCTCGTCCTGCCATTCAGGAAGTGGTGAATAGCTTAAGACTTTGCTTAAGAGATGGGTAGAATAGGGGAGTGTTATCTTTTATAGGGAACCCTCCTTCGTTTGATGAGAGCCAGTACTGGTTCGACCTCTTTTGAGGGAAAGTCTTAACATGGTGGAACAGCAGTAAGTCCTCAGTTTCATAGGCACGGGGCAACCATTCGTATCTTAGCATGCTTCATTACGTCGTCACTGACTAGGTCCAGGTAGAGAATGTTACGAGAGACTATCTTGTCTTGACATAAGTGCTTATGTGGATGTGTATAAGTCAATCGAGGTATTCTTCAACCTATATTCATGCTTTGATTCATATGGTTTTTGTTCATATGTTTTTTGGTAGATTCAGTAGATTAGTTCATTTTATTTGGCATGAAACTCCATTTTGTGTCTTGCATGTTTTTTGTATTAGAGTCTAGCTTAGTTGCTTGAGGACAAGCAAAGGTTCGGTTTGGGGAGTTTGATGAATGTGTATTTTACACTTTCATTTGAGTCTTTTTCACCTATTTTAGCTATCCTCTATGTTAATTTAGCTATATTTTAATGCATTTTATTAGAATAGTGTCACGTTTCCCTTTAGATTTTATTTTACAGGTTTTGGTTGAAATTCGAAGATTTCCGGGCAATTATATTGAAGTTGACAAGGAATTGGTGTTCCAGAAGCCTATTTGGAGTATCTGAAGGTTTCCGGATGGGATTTGGAGTCTAGGGGCCGAATCTGGAGGTTAGAAGGCTACTAGAAGTCAGAAACCGAGTCCGAAAAGGGGAAGAAATCCAAAACCGCGTCGAAAATGCGGATTTCCGCGAGAAATTGTCTGGGGCGAACCGCCCCAGACGTGGGGCGAACCGCCGCGCGTGTGGGGCGAACCGCCCCACAGTATTTCGAAGCCTATATATTTAGTGCTCAGTTTTCTCCGAAAATCATATCTTTCCAGACCTACTTTCTCACCTCTCTCTATAGTTTTAGGTAGGGACTTCCCAGAGCCGTTTCTGGGGGTCCGTAGCTTAGGGGATACTTTTTCATAGCAGTTTGGAGCTCGTAGGATCGCAATCATCCGGAGATTGACAACCTTCGGTAACTTTGTATCTTACAGTTTTATTCTACTTATTTTAATATATTCTTTCAACATGTTTTCTTCTATGATTTCTGTTGATTGCATGCCTATTATGATTAGATAAACTTATCGTTGGTGGTAGTATGTGAATTCTTAGCGAAGGGAAGATAATCATGCTAATGGCTATATCGCGCATTATACTCCGTGTCATTGCTTTATTTCGTTGATCAGGCACAGCCTAAATTCTCGTATGTTGTATTAATTATTATGCACAATTGGACACTTGTCGACCATCAGACCAATTATCTTCGTAGTGTTGAATAATTACGGAACATATTAGGACAATAGTGATTGACTTGTCAGACCAATTATCTTCGTAGTGCTTAATATTTGCAACAGGACACTAGATTGATTCAAAGATCTCTTTGCAAGACCGAGGAATTTATGCATGATTATCGACCCGTTATGTTAAAAAGGATCATACTATCACCAATCTCCATTATCTGCTAGAAACCCCTTTGCTATCTGTTTGCTGTTTTTATATTCTAAATTAGATTTGATAAAGCTAGTTATAGTCCTGAGAGAACGACACTCGAGTCATTCTACTGCTACGCTACGGTTTTCGTTGTAGTTGTGGATTGCCTTTGGCTAATTACAAATTTATTTGATTGAATCCGGAGCACGACATCCGCGTTCATCAATAGGCAACATCAATTGGTTTAATCAATTCAGGTTCTTGTTTTACAGTCTTGCCAATTGAAGTTCTTCTTACCAAGACTTCCAGATTCAGCCATCTCCCAGCTATGTTTCTTGGTAGGGAAGGAGGATCCCTTTATTTTCTTTTCACCTTTAAATCAATCCAAGTGTACATTTGATTCAGTACAGCAGTTGGAAAGAAATCATTTACCAGCAAGTCTTCCAGCTTAAAGATCCAGTAACCATGAACATTTCTGATCACATTCTGAGTGGTTTCCTCGTTGCTGGTCTTTGTGTATTCAATGCCGGAGCCAATGGCAATGCTGGCAAGCCTCTTTTCTTCCTGTCTTTGCCTTCTTCTTCTTGACTTTGCATTTTCTTGATCTCTTGCTGAAGATCTTGAGTCAGAAGATAAATGCTTTGAATGGCCAGACGGAGTTAAGGCTGTTATTGGTCTAGCTCTTATAGCTTGAGCTATAGTCTGATTGTCATCATCATCATCATCTTCATTCAGATCTTGATGACTTTCAGTGTGACAGTATTCATGAGTTTCAGCAGAAGTTTTTCTCTTTTTCGGATTTGCTGAATTCAACTCAGAATCTGCTTCATCTTGTCTTTTAGAACTTTGCTCTCTTTCAGCAAGAGGTTCTATTCTCAGTGGCGCTTCAGTAGGGGTTTTCTTTCTTGAAGATTTCTTTTGCTTATCTTCCCCCTTAGACATGGATTGCATCATTGGAGTAATGTGCCGAGAAAAGAACTCATTGCAATTTTCAGCAAGAGTACTTAGGCTATTGTACTTCATGATAATTGCCTGCTGATCAGAGGTCAGCTTTGACAATTCTTGATTGATACTCACCAGATTCTCCTCATGTCTGCGCTCTGTTGCGACTTTGTCTTCAATGAAATTCTGAGCCTTTGTTAATGCAGATTTTGCTAGTCTGAGTGCTTGACTGACATCTTCTTCATAGCTTTTGTGGTAAAGACTTATGTCTTTCTGAGCTTTGGTAAGAGTAGTAGTGCGTTTCAGCACAGTAGCCAGTATTTTTCCGATGTCAAGCGGACTCTCAGCAAGCAGTGCATCATCTTCTGCTTTGCAGGCTTTGTGGACTTCCATTAGTGCCAAAATTCTTGGAGTAAAATCCTCCACAAGTGGAAACGGCACTAGATTCGGGGTCAAAGAGTGAACTTTAAGCTCAGAAGCGAATTGATCTTCTCTTGTCATCAAATGGCTTCTCAAGTCATCTCCTACATCATTTTCATAATCGGCAGGAGGAATTTGGACCACGGTGGGTTCACCTTTCTTTGAGTGATCATCCTCATTTGCTGAAAGATCGTCTTCGTCATCAGATTTATCCAGGCCAGCAACCTTGGTTCCTAAATCTGCAGCTTCATTTCTTTTTGGTTGAGTGGCTGCTGATGGCAACGCTTCAGACTCAACGACTGGAGTTTCACCAGTAGTGACTTTTAATTGAGTAGTTGATGAGGGCAACGTTTGAGACTCAATGACTGGGGTTTCACCAGTAGTAGGTGGAAGGGAGGGGACTTCCTTATGCTTCACTCCGGAAGATTGAGCAATGTCTAGATTCTGCGTATGCCTTGCATGAATCTGTAGACTATTTTGAAGTGCTCTTTGATAATCTTCATCCATTTCTTCATCATCATCAAGGTTTTGATCAGTGACCTTGGCATCGAGTAAAGATAACTCGGCATCAGAAAGCTTGCTTTGGCCTAGTTCCAAAGCAGCGCGCTTTCTGGCGTACTCTTCTTCAGTATCAGCGCCTTGTACAGGTGCTGGAGTACTTGTTTCAGCAGGAGCAGGATTGGATTCTTTTTGCTGACTTGGTGTTTGATCAGGTTGCTGATTTTCATTATGTTCAGTCTCAGCAACTGTCAGTTTAAGTCCACCAACATCAGGACTAGGACCTTGATTATCAACATAGTCGTCCTTTTTATCCTTAGAATCTTTTCCTTCATCATCACTGGGATCTGTAGGAATGTTCTCATCTTCTTCTTCTTCATCATCATCCGCCGGTATAACCAACTCAAGATGTTTGTAAAGTGCAACACTCGTAACTTCCTCTTCTTCATTGATTTTGTGGGAATCAGCCACCACGGGTACAAAGGAACCCTTGAGCATCACAGCTTGTTCAGCTGGAGAGGCACACTTAAATTTGGCTTTCATATTCTCTCTGATTAAGGCAATCAGATTTGAGCTCATAATCTGAGAATATGTCAACTCTTCTGGAAGTATTGAGTGGACAAAGGTCTCGAGTTTTAACAGAGAAATCCTCTTTTTCTCGTTGGATAGATGAAGATGAAGGTCAGAAAAGTCCATCCTTCTATACCTTTGCCAGTTGCGGACAGACTTAGCAACTCTTGACAAGGTAGTTCTCTTGAAGTCTGAGTAAAGTTCTTCAGAACTCACTTTCGGATCTTCAGTGATGTGAACCACTTCAGTGGTCTCCTTTTGAGCCTGAAAAAGAATAAAATTAAGTTCAGGAAAGGTTTGGATAATAGTTTTAGAGTCCAAAGCTGGAACATGATTTACCTGCTGAGATTCAGCAAGCTCATGTTGCGCACTTGTTTGTGCTGGTACTATTTCCATTCTTTTAGGAGCTTGAGAAGCATCCTTGACTTGTTCATCCTGAAATAATTTTAAGTTAGATACAAGCACTAAGTTTTCAAACTTAGTTGAATTACCAAAAACTTTAACTACCTGCTGAGCAGGAGGTGTGGATTCTGGTGCAGAGGCTTCAACAACCTTCTGACTTGTATCTTGAGAAGTCTGTAAAGAAATCATTATATTAGCAAAAGTATGAGTTTCAGATAGTGAAGTTTTGCTTATGGTTGAGTTAACTACCTGCTGAAGAAGGACAGGTGGTGACTTCCTTTCAGCAATGACAGCATCTTCAGTATCTGGGACTTTTTCTTAAGCAGGCCTCTTTTCTTGCTCTGTTTAGCAATCTCCCTTGTCTCTGAAATGACAAGTTGAGCAGAGACATCTTGACCCTTGAGTTCACTGCTTGTCATGAAAACATCTATTGATTTGTTGGAAGTCTCTTCAATCTCCAACTCCATTTGTTGACTCAGTTCTTTCAGCACCAGCTGAACTTTGTCAATGGATGTTTTCGGTGAACCAGGTCCAGTATTCTCAGCGTCATGGGATGCATCGTCGAATAGTGTCTCTTGTGGTGTTTCACCAATCTCTGGGACTTGAACCATTGCAGTCTCAGCAACTGGTTCTTCAGCAACTTGATGAGTTGCTTGTTCAGCAACCATCTTTTCAGCATTGGCAGCATCAGCAAGTGCCGCAGTTCTTATATCAGCAGCAATATCAATTACTGGTTCCAGAGTCTGATCATCAAGATTATCTACAATGTAGATATCTAGGATTGAGGCAGGAATTTCATTTCCACTGCCTTGTGGTCTCTTCTCAGTAGATGTATCAACATTGAGTTGATTGTTGAAGGCTTCCGCAAACACTTCAACATTGCTGACGTAGGTTTCAGTAACCACTGCATCAACATCTACTGGAACTTGTGTTTCAGCAACTGCGTGAGAATCATCCGAAAGATCATGGACAACTGGTACTGAGTTGCGAGCCAGTGTTTTCTTTCTTGGATTAGTTGTCCTTTTTCTCTTGGGGACGGGGTTAGCTGATGACGCTGCAGTCTGAGTGTCATCATCAGCTTTCCTCTTTTTCTTCTTGGAATTCTCAAGTTGCTCTCCGTCGGTAGTTGCATTTTCAGCAACGGCTGTGGTACACTTATAATGATCACCATCTACAACAGTTTCATCAACAACTTTTTCAGCTGTTGGAACATTTTCTTGCTGAGTAGTGGCGACAACATCTGCAGCTGTTGTATACCTTTCTTGCTGACTTGTGCTGACAACATTTGCAGCTGTTGTCTTCTTTGATGTTTCCAGTTTCTTGTCAGCAAGCTTAGGTGCATTTTGCTTGTAGAAGGCTCTTCCCACATTGCATACTGATTTCTTAATCGGCAATGGGTTTCTCAGCTGAATCCTGAAGTGTTCAATGATATAGCATATTTTTAGTCCATACATGACTGGGAAGGCAGGTGAGACCTTGTTGTCTTCAACCTTAACCTTGAATTTAGTAACACAATCAACAAGTCTGTTGAAAATGTACTTTGCCTAGTTGAGCTCAGTTTTGTTCTCATAGATATGCATCAGCAGCGGCCACCTTCTCAAGCCTACTTGGTCTATTCCTCCGACTTGGGAGTCTAAGACTTTGATTAGTAGCAGAGCTACTAGACCAAGTGAATGGCAGAGATGCTTCCTCTTAACGTGCTTTGTCCAAGTCACGGGAGAAATCTCTCCTTTCTTCATTTTCTCATTTCTGACATCACTGTAGAAGGCTTCAATTTCTTCATCAGTGGCAGTGATGTCATCTTCAGTTCCAGTGGTCGGAATCTGAAAGATTTCTGCTAAATTAGTCCATTTCAGGACGATTTGCACATTTTGAACTGTGGTGAAGATCACTTTATTAGTGACTCCTTGACCATCAGTTAGGGACTGGATTTCTACATTGTTGTAGAACTCCATATTATCTAACATACTCACTTTCTTAGGGCGAGCTGTTATAAAGTGAGTGAGGCCTTGCTGTTTAATCAAGTCAAGTGCCTCCTCATTGTCACCGTCTAGTTCTTGTTCATAGAAGTATCGGATATACTTCTCTTTGGCAAATCCACCCCATTGCATCATCATCTCACACTTTGCAGTGTCTAGATATGCAGACGACATGGGTTTCCCAGTTATTCTATCGTTTTTCCACCGGAGCAGTGCTTTTTCCAGCACTGTCAACCTTAGATGACTATGAAGTCTTAGAGGACTGTCTCTTTGGTGCCATTTCTTTTATAGGGTGAGAAATGTGTACGAAAAAGATTACTTTGCTTTTTGACCGGAGGTACAGTAGATTCAGGCTAAAATTTTCAGAGAAAGGAAATGTGAGTTAAAGAATTTCGTCTTTCTCTAACTCCTTGTTTATATAGTGTCTCTGATGTGCAAGAAGCTCAATCGATTGTGAGTTCTCAGCAAGGGTAAATCAGAGATTCAACAACGTTAGTGGAGCCTTTGCATTAAATGCGTAGTGGCCCACTAACAAAAACCGTCAGAGCACTATTTCTCTTTGCAATGTTAACCGTTAGATCAATAACGCCTTTTAATCAATGGCCACGATTGTAATTCATGTCATGATTATTAGCTGTTTATATGTGCCCGATTAACATCACAAATTGATTTTACCTAGATTTATGGGATTTGATTGCTTGTTGAAGTAAACAAGAATCTTTTCAGCGAGTTTGTGTAACCATCCTTGTTATTTGCTGAAAGTTCCCCCTTAATCAAATATCTCTAATTTCTTTAAGTGTGTGTTTGGTAACTCAGGAGGGATTTGATACTTTTTGGGGAGGGATTTTACCCCAAACATTAGAATGGGCTTTTGGAGGGTTTTGGGAGTATCAATAGTTGTTTGGTAAGAAGGATTTGAATTTTGGATTTTGAGGGATTTCAAACAAATCCCTCGTTTGGTAGTAGAGGGATTTGAAACGGTTTTCGAACTCCGTATTAGGCATTTCGGAAATAGTGCTAGGTAGTTATAACTACCAAATGGAAATTACAATGTTACCCTTGCTAATTTATCCGAGAGCAACTTGTTAACTGCATTAGCATGACTTTTCACATGTGGTGATGAGGAGCGCTAATCAGACTCTTGATGATTTCTTGTGTCTCAATTGCCCCCACCCCTTGAAAGTTGACCCAGCCTTTCCGATCATTTCCAACTTTTTTTTTCAGGAATTGTTTGGTTTACAGGAGAAGCTTAACTGATTAGTTGAAATGGTACTTCTTTAATTTTCTCTTATTTTCTTGATATATTCTCCGTATGGTTGAATCATGAATGAACTTGAGACCAAGAGGAGTTGTTTACTGAAAAACAGAACAATTACACCAAAGTTGCTTAATCTAAGTCTAACACGTGACGAAAGATTGATCACGGAATCGGGATTGACCCCTTTAGGTTTAAACTACTTGCCACACATAATTCAACTCAACTAATCAACTACAACATCACTCAGACATAAAAGACTAAAACAACACACATTGATTAAACTAGGAATTTAAAGACCAATGAGATCCTGTAGTGCTAAAGAATCTCAAAAGCATCCTGTGAATCACCATCATATTTCACCCACTCTTCTTGGATTTTTTGCTTCCACTTTTGTCGAACATTGTACTCAGATTCTGGATCAAGCCGTCTCTTCGATTGTTGCTTGATGCACTAGCAGCACTTGAATTTGGTGAATCCGGTTCCAAGATCAACTTTTTCTTTGTCTTTGACTTGTTAGCACTTGCTGAGGACTCATACTCTTCCCGACTGATGAACTGGAATCCGGGTGACTCAAATGGCGAAAACGTTCCAGACATTTTCCTCGGCCACGGGCTGCCCTTATTCGGAGTGTCTCCCAAGTTGATGAAGGCTGGGCCAGGAAGTGGGGATCTTTCAGCCAGCTTGATTGGACTTATTTTGTTAAGCTCAAAGGTTGACTTAACCTCCTCGCCCGGTTCAACATCATTCCCCCCGAGATCCTCAGTTGAGTTAGGCACATCTTCGAAGTCCATCCCTTCAAAGATCATCCCGAGATCGGCATAATATGGTTCCCCACCAACTAAGTACCACTTGGCTCTATCATCCACCTGGAATGAATATAAAATGTGTTTATTACGAAAGACTGAAACTTAGTAACATTGTAAAAATACGAACAAAGTTTTAAGCCTTAAATACCTTATGAGCCTCCTGCCAACACTTTTCTCTAGCGGTGATGTTGTTGCTAGAACTGTCCCAAGTGAAACCATCCCTGTGCTTCAACCAATTGAAAACACAGTGGCGTTGAAACAACATGTTGATCCCATTTGCGAGATCGGCGTCACTGAACTCTTTCCCAAGCTCCTCTCGCAAGTGTTGTTTGATCATTTCCGTGGCATTCAATGTCTGACCAGGCCACTTCCAAATTCCACCGACTGCCAGCTTAGATGTGAAAAGTACCAGTGTTTCGACACTTTCCCTAGTCCAAGTATCATTGAACCAGTAAAGCGCTTGACTCCAATGACTTGTCATGATAACAAGATTTTTAGAAGAAATGTGTTTGTTGTTAAAGTGTTTGTGGGATTTGCTGTAAAAATTTAAAGGGTAGAGTAGTTCATAATATAGATGAGCAGATGGTGCGTTGGCATTTGTGAAATAATTCCCAGGATATCTAACCTATGAGTATCATAAAAGTTAAAAGCATAAGATTTCAAATGGTGCAATGAATGCTTTGCCTTTTTCATGAACCTGCTTCTAACTTGGATGAAGTTACTATTACAAAGGATCCTTTAAACAATTAATGTCAACATTGATTTTGCTAACTTATCCCAAAAAAATGAAAGTAGCTAACTCTGCTTTTGGTCATTTACTCTTCTCGCAAAGCATATCTCACCTTAGTTGGTGAAAGCTAGTAAAAGGTGAAAAGATACAGCTATCCAATCTCCAGAAAGAATGAATGAAACTCTATCCATAGAATGACCCCATATGAAACTAGATGACCTTGTGCTTTCTTCCATTTAATATGCCAGCTGCACAGAAAGTAACCTAAGTAGTGAAAGGGCTTGAACTCTGCAAAATCACATAATATGCAAGCATTCTTAACGTGCATAGAAATCCTCAATGAATCAGGCACCTTAAATGAAGCCTGCTGCATGGGATTTGCTTGGTGATTTTCTTGCATATTATAATTCATTACATTGTTTAGATTAGGAAACAAACAGCACCCTACTTTTATTCTATTGACCACCTATTTTATACAAAACCAGCTTGATATTTCATTAATGACTATACTTTCCCTTGTATCTGTAAACCAGGTAGTTGACATGAATGAAGCAACCCAACAACAATGAAATTATGTTAGTTAGCATCTCTGTTTAACATATTTGGATTTGTTAAACATTAGTGGAAATAGTCTTAAGAAATTTTGAATCATTGAAACCACAGTCGTATTACTTAAGCTATGTAAAAATTAACAGCTAATTGTAAAGAATGGAAAGATAGATAAATGGACTCTTCTTCATGCTTGTTATATTGATTTAGCCCATCTCTACAAGTTCTTTAGTGCTTGTAATAAAGTACTGATTTACTTTCACCTCTGTACAACATTGTTCAAGGATTATACATCATCATCCATAAGAGTTGTTAATACAAGTTTTGGGGTGACCAATTAACCACATGAATGTATTATGTTGCCTCTTTTACTTATTAATAATATGCAACTTTTTTTTGCCACAAGTGCATTGTATATTTATAAGTTTTAAGTAATTAGAATAAGTTGAATAACATAATAACTTTGGAAATTCAAGTTCATAAGCTCATTGTTCAATAATAAGTCCATCCCTTTCATTAAAAACACACTTGAGATGGATACATGAAACATTTCAGATACTCTTAACTAAAATGAGAAGTAAATAACTAATCAACTTGTAAGATTACTGTCTTCTTCATTCTTAAAACACACTAAACATAAAGGAAAACTACAATTACTTAGAACGAAAATAAGCTACGCTACGGGGCCGGAATAATTCGAAGGGCGACATGACATCATTTCTTCTCAAACTTGGCAAGCAGCTCTGCAAATGTCTTGAATTTTTTTCCAATTGATGTTCCAACCTCCGAGATTTTCACCTTTTTCTGAGGAGGGCTAGGCTGCTGAGCTGCGAGTATCTTCTTGGCAGCTGCAGTGAACTCAGGTGTGCTAACAACACCCTGAAGCACCAATTCATCCTCCGGAACCTTGTTTAGATCAAATCCATGGACTGGAATTTCATGGTGGTTTGGTCCATCTTCGGTAGACGATATCTGAACCAGATCTTTCGTTTCGGCCAGGTTAGGATACCATTCCGCCCAACCATCAAAAATGCTGCAGAGTGGCTCCCAAAGAGGCTCTCCCACAACCATATACCATAAAGCGCGTGGTTCAATCTGGAATAAAAAGCAAAAGGAAAGAATCAATTAGTTTATGGCTGGAACCAAATATAAAAAATCCAAGAATTTAGTTCTTCCTCTACCTGCAGTGCTTGGATCCAGGCCTCACGTGTAGCATCGTACTTGTTCGTAATCGGAATCCATTTGACGCCTATCCGGTTCTTCAGCCAAGTTGACACATAATGCCTACGGTTTAGCCACTCAAGACAATCCACAATACTCTTGTAAAAGTAGTAGCAGTTTGTGTGGATCTTCATGTGCTCCTGCACTAGGTAGTAAGCCATTCCACAGTGGTCTGGCCACTTCCATTGGCCAGATAGCTCCTCAAGTTTCTTAATGATGAGCAACACATGATTTTTTGGAATTGAATTTCCATAAAACACCTCATCCTGCACCTGAATTGCTTGCTGATCTGTGAGTGAGAGGCTCATTATTTGAGTTAAATGTTTTGGAGTGAAAAATTAGATGTAAATTTTAGTGTAAAAAATGGAGCATATATATAGGAGGTAACTTCAACAAATTACAGTCAAAGCTATGGAAAAAGAATAATGACTACCTGCCTTTTTTACTCACCAAAATATACGCGTATTAATACGGTCAACAAATACATAGTTGTTGCTTGAATATTTCTGATACCAATATGTAATACATGTTAGTATTTGGTATGTATCAGTACTAATTCACATACGTTTTAGTATTTGTATGCACAAGTACTAATACGTATACATATTATTACTTGTTGTACATTTCAATGAATTATTTTTCAACTACTACATTTACTGAACTTGAAGAAAACAACTACCTGCTCTCTTTCTCGTTCACAACTCCTTCACAAATCTTCTAAAAATGTTTTCAAAATCAGTCAGTTCTCCTTGCTGGTGTGGTGGTGAAATCACCGAGCTAACGTGCCGGAATGATGTTCATTGGGGCCTTAGAGATGTTTGACATATTGCACATAAATTAAATGAGTTGCTTTAGAGATGCCACAACACATAGTCTCAATAAAGCTATTTGCGATAATTATCAATCCCTTGACATAAGTAAGATCATAGCCAAAGTAGTGAACAATTAAGATTACATGCCAGGGCACATTTACCATTCAGCCAAAATAATAAAGCTAATATCTCAAGGTTAGAATTCAAACCATATTCTAAGCCAAAGAAGTGAGATAATCAAAAAGGTGAACGAAGTTCATTATCTCTCAATCAGAAGGTGAATTTAAGTCGAAATTAGAAATTGGCCACACACCTAAATTTGATGATCCTAATCATTGTTCATAGATGGATGATCGATTGGCGAATCTGTGTTTGTCCACTCCACTACTGGAATCCCTTTTAGCTCGTTTGATATGAAGTCAAACTTAGCCTCCTTCGGTAGAGTGAAGAAATACTGAAGCTTACTGTCATCACTGCAAATACGAGTTCCAAGCAACACTAGCGTCTTTGTTGTAAGGCCAGGGAAAGTCTGTATCTCTTCCCAAAGGTGAAGCCGACAGTACTCTACACTGAGAGTGATAGTTTGAGGCTGCATGGTGTTGATGGTTTGCTTAGTCAGATCAAAAAATCCCTTGAAAGCTTCCACGAAGGCAGCATCATCACCAACCAAGTCCTTGCCCCGCCTATATCGCTTCGAACCTTTTTGGACAGATCCACTTGGAGATTGATGATCAGATCCATTATGGATAGTCTCAGACTCGGTACCATTATTCTCCCTATCACCCCTATCACCAGCCATGACATTGTTGATTGCATCGTCAAAAGCCCTAGCGCCTTTTCCCCTAGCTCTGTCCTTCCCATAGATCTCACACCAGTTTTCATAAAATGGCCAAGGGGTATTCCACTTGCCTACCATCCCCTCTTGCGACTAATCAACCAATTAGACATATTATTAGACACTATATATCGGACAAGTACATCAACAAGCTTACCAATTCTTTTGTCTATAAGTAAATATGTTTGGTTAATTTCCACAAGTCACATTTTAAATACAGAATTAGCATATTGTTACCTGAGCATGATGCTCCCATGTTTCTTCTTCACACAAGAACTTCTTGTCGATAGTACACCAGCCTATGCCACTTTGCTCATGCATGAACAATAAGGACTTATGGAGTCCACTCCAGGACTTCAACTTGGTCTTGATGTGGGGTTGAACAACAATGTCGGTTCCAGGGAAAACCTCTTTCATGTAGGCAAGCATGATTATCATAGCACCGGCTTTGAATCCTTGAGGGGACTTATACCCCGAAGCCTTAGCCGTTTTCATGGCATTGACAAACTCAGCTTCCTCTTGAAAAGACCATATACGGTACCTACTGGGGTTGCCATTTGTGGGTTGTTGTGAGGCTGCTGCAGAAGCTTGATGTGATGGTTGTTGTACCTGAGATGGCTTACTCCTCGGCTCGCGAGCACCAGGTGCCTTGTACCTACGGTCGCCTGGCTTCACCTTGGGCATGCCTGGTCCAGACTGAGCAGCTTGGCCAGATGGTCCCCCATTAGCAGTAGTCGTTCCGTGAGCTACAGGCACTCCATGAGATGCATTTGCTCCTTGAGGAGAAGGAGCTCCTTCTCTTGCTCCACCAAATAGTTGATCATGCATCAAGCTGCCCTGACTTTCCATCTACACACGAACACACATATACGTTGTTAACCGATCAAAAGATATGACAGAAAAAGTTCGCAACAAATAATGATAGTTGAATGTGGAATTTCCAATGCATAGCAGAACAACATGTTCAGAACAGCCATATCAAAAGGGCATTAATTCATTTCTCAAACGTAGTGAACAAATAATATCAAGTCATAACAGACTACCACGATACAACAACAAAACACATCGAAATAAATATGATTAAGCTAATTCCTCAGGGCAGCGATCTTAGTCCACCTCCATCTACTAAACATTTTGCAAGCCAAATCATCCCTCTCTGCATTCCATCCAGATTCTGGATGTACATCGGAAATAACCTCCCGTGGGCCAACATACTCTTCTTCCTCAGGGTCTACATCTTCGTCGTCGCTAACAACAATATCATCATCAAGTAGCTCTTCATCATCTCTGTTATCATACCATTCCATCAAGTCTTCCTTAGAGTGGGTTCTTAGAAAATTGTGAATCAACGTACAAGCTAGTATTATATCATTTTGTGTGTCAATGTTGTAAAATGAAGGTGAACGTAGAATCCCAAATCTCTTTTTCCAAGACCAATGTACGCTCGATAACATTCCTAGCAGATGAATGTTTCATGTTAAAATACTCTTCCGGACCCGTAGGTGCTTTCCTACCCTCCTCCCACTCCTTTAGGTGATATTTTGATCCTCTGTATTGTGTGAGAAATCCAGGAGCAAGCGCATATCCGGAATCAGCAAGGTAGTACTGACCTATAAATAAGTGCAAAAGTGTTGGTAAATTGATCAACCAATTTCATTTGGAACTTCAAATTAATTAGAACAATAGGTAATCACCTCGGGGAATGGCTAATCCATTTGGCCTTGTGACAGCATCTCTAAGAACTCTACCATCATTGGCAGAGCCCTCCCAACCGGTAAGCATATAGATAAAACGCATGTCCCTATCACAAACCCCTAGCACATTAGTTGTGACAACTCCCTTCCTGTTCCGATACATGATTTGCTGGTGTTCACGTAACTGAAGCCGCACATGAGTCCCATCCAAAGCACCAATACACCCCTACATCAATTTCAGCTTCAATTTGTAAATATATAAAAGAACAAACATAACAACCATGCAAACTGAACACTAGTATTATACAGTTTTTAAAAAAATTCATCAGTTCCTTACCACAAAGTGTTTCCAAGGCTCTTCTGTTTCATCCTCTTGCACAGGAGCTGGTTTCACTAAGAGCTTGTCGTGCATACTAAGGACAGCCTTAAGGACTTCATGAAAGTAGATACTAACGGTGTAACCAGATCTACGAAAAGCAAACTGGACTACACGGTTCTTAACGTGGTGACCAAGGATTTCCATAAATATGGCAGCTTTCTCCTCAACCCTCACATATTTACCATCTACCAACCACCCCTGTTTCTTAGAAGCCAACAAAACTGCCTAAAGGCGTACATATTCATTCGTAAAACATTCTTACAGTAGGTGTCATTTGTCAAAGTTAACCTGTCCATGTATTCAACTTGTGCTGGGATTTTCTCATTCAACTTATAACTACGGGGACGCTTACGGCCATGCTTACGAGGGCGAATGTATTTGGTGTAATACCGAAGCAGCAATAAACCCATTCCAATCGACATAAGCACAAATCTCCGAAGGGCTAACTGCCTCTCATCCATCTCCACACAAACTAACAATTTCACATGGATTATCAGTTCAACCATTTTTGAATAACAAATCCCTCCCAAACAACTTTACCATAAAATAAAGATTTGGGATACATTTTCAAATATACACAGCAATGCAATGGTTCTAACAGATAACAAAAAATGTAATTCAAGCAACAAAATATGTAATCCAGGCAACAAAAATACACAACCCAAACTTATATCATGCTCTGTCTAACATAAATCTACCATGAAAGTTACAATTGTACAATACATGTATTCTCTTAAATCAATTAACGGAATGTCAGAGGGCAAAAACATGACTAAACCTTGGGTTATACCTGAAACTCAGGAATGTAGCTGCAAATATGCACGGCGAAAAGGATTCCCTCTTGCACCTGTTTAATCAATACAGAGCACAGAGAAGAGTGCCACCATTAGATTCAAGTTGTGTAATGTAGTTAATTAGTAGGAGTAGTCAATATGTTACTGTTATGCTCCATGAGCATGCAGTAATACTCTTATAAATGAATTTCAGCAATTAGTTTCCACAATCCTAGTAGTATACATTACATGTTAACATCATACATGCACTTACATATATTGGGGTGTCCAGAACATGGAATTAGCTTAATGCAAACATTCAAAAAGGGATAATGAAATCATGATAGCAATAAACAAGCCGCCAAAGCTAGGATTGAAGTGTTCCATCATCCAAAGGAGATATAAAACCACAAGATTCAATTTTTACAGTGGCAGTAATAAATAATACTCATCAGTCCCGATCATTTCTTTACGTTTCATTTTGTTGACTTTTTTGTGCTCTGCTTGATCTCCTTTTACTCCTAAACAATAACGAAAAATTAATTTGTGAAAGCATATTATGAAAATATAGTTTCTCTACTTTCATTATATAATTTTATTAATTATTTTTTCGTTAAGATTTATGATTTATTAGAGGTCAAACGAGATGACGAAAAAATCAACAAAACAAACGTAAAGAAATGACTGGGACGGAGGGAGTAATAATAACAATCAGTTTTTATCCATTATAAGATTGCATAAGATGAGAACCATGTTAGATCATTAACTCCAAAAGGCCTTATTCTTCAACAAGAAATAAATTAACTCAGAAGCTAGTATCACAATGGGGCTCGAAAACCATCCATCACATGAACTAGACAGTCGAAAGTAGGCGGAATGTGTGTATCAACTCAATCAAGGTATTAATCAGTCAAAGGAGATGCTTTAACAAAAACAACAACAACAATAATAATAATAATAATAATAATAATAATAATAATAATAATAATAATAATAATAATAATAATAATAATAATAATAATAATGATGATGATGATGACTGCATAAGATGTGAAACATGTCGTCAGATAATTAACTCCAAAAGGCATTATTCTACAACAAAAAATTAAGGACGCAACAAAATATATGGTCCTTCAATTTCTTGGTTACCTACTTTTGCTATATAGAACTGCATGATGAGTCCAAAAAATATTTCACTGTGCAATTCATTTGTTTTCTGTTTCCTCTCACTTTCCACTAGACATTTCAACAATACAAAATCTTTCAATCAAAATTAAAAAAAAAAAAAATAGGTTCAAACCTCAAAATTAAACTAAACACTCTTTAATTAGCAATATTGTTGTTGTACCTTGACATGGGACTCCACAGCTACAGTACAACCAATGTAACAGTGGTTCACAGCAATGTAATGGTTCTAACAGATAACAAAAAATTTAATTCAAGCAACAAAATATGTAATCCAGGCAACAAAATACACAACCCAAACTTATACAATTGTACAATACATGTATTCTAATAAATCAATTAACGGAATGTCAGAGGGCAAAAACATGACTAAGCCTTGGGTTATACCTGAAACTCAAGAATGTAGCTGCAAATATGCACCAGCGAAAAGGATTCCCTCTTGCACCTGTTTAATCAATACAGAGCACAGAGAAGAGTGCCACCATTAGATTCAAGAATGTAAGTGATAAAACGTTGAAGTTGATTGGAAAAATTTAACTCAGCAATACCTGGGCGGCTGAAAATTGGAATGGAGGAAGAGGTTCACAGAATTAAGTTGCTAGCAAATAGATTAGGGCAAGCAAGAAGAAGTGTGTAATTTGGGGGGAAAATAGAGCTTTCGCTGGAAATAATGGAGGGACTAGTCTCTATCGCCGTCGCTTTCCGGGAGCCACTAGTCGATTGTCTTCTACTGGTTTTACTGTAAATATGGTGAAGTGCTAGGGGCAGGACAGTAATTTCAGTTGAGGCTGAAATCCCTCAAATACAAATCCCCCCAAATACATAGTCCCCCCATGGTTTTTCAATTGGACTAGTGTCCAAAGGCCCGACACAAGAGGGATTTCAACAATCCGTGGCCCCCCGGGCCACAACTTTGCTACCAAACATGGTTTTTGGTGGGTTTTGTTACAAATTTGGTCCAAATCCCTCCCAATTCCCTCAAACCAAACACACACTAAGTTAAAAGATATTTCTGAGTTCCCGTATCAGCAAATTGTTTTTATCTTGAGATATAGTTTGGTAAAATCTGAGAAGTGGGTTTGCTCTTTTCTGAGTTCCCGTCTCAGAATTTTCCCTTGATACTTGAATACCTGTTTCAGTATCTTTGATTGTCTGAATGCCCGTTTCAGCAATCTTTGAGGTTTTTCTCTTACTGAGTGCCCGTCTCAGCAAGTGATCAAGTTTCCTAACAAATACCCATTTTGAAGGAATTGCTTGTTGAATGACTGTTTCAACAATCATGTAGTGACTTATCATTTCTTTTTTTAGAAGAAATCAGTGGAAGGAGCTTTTATTCAAGTAAGAATACTTTGGCTTGCTGAATGCCTGTTTCAGCAATCTGCCAATTGTATCCCTTATTGAGGTACTTCAATCAATCCAAGGTTATACCTTAGCATTGCGAATCTATTATCTGGTAGGGGCTTGGTAATGATGTCAGCAAGTTGATCATCAGTACCCACTTTTACAACCTCAATATCTCCCTTTTCCACATGATCTCTAATGAAATGATGTCTAATATCAATGTGCTTAGTCCTTGATTGGAACTTAGGATTTTGCGTGATAGCAATAACACTTGTATTATCACAAAAGATTGGTGTTTTCTTTGCAGAAATACCATAATCTCTTAATTGTTGCTGAATCCATATGATTTGAGTTGTGCAACAACCAGCCGCAATGTACTCAGATTCAGTTGATGAATTGGCAACACAGGTTTGCTTCTTGCTGAACCATGATATTAATCTAGTACTCAAAAACTGACAAGTTCCAGAGGTACTTTTTCTATCAAGAGTTGATCCTCCATGATCAGCATCAGAATAACCAACCAATTCAAGTCCAGAATCTTTAGGATACCATAATCCAACATTGAATGTACCTTTGACATATTTCAGTATCTTAAGTGCCTTTTTGTAGTGTGATTCTCTTGGATCAGATTGGAATCTCGCACACACACAAACAGCATACTGAATGTCAGGTCTACTAGCTGTTAAATACAACAAGGAACCAATGAGCTTCCTATACTTGTGTTCTTCAACACTTTTATCTTCTTTAGTATAGCCAATTTGGTACCAACACTCATAGGGATCTTTTCAGGTTTTTCTTCCTCTTTGATCCTAAACTTTATGAGCATTTCTTTCGCATACTTTGCTTGATTTATGAATATTCCATCTTTGAGTTGCTTGACTTGCAATCCTAGGAAATAATTCAATTTTCCCATCATACTCATTTCAAATTTATTTGTCATGAGCTTGGCAAAATCATCACAAAGTTGCTTGTCCTTAGATCCAAATATTATGTCATCCACATAAATCTGAACTAAGAGTAATTTACCATCATGGTTCATGGTAAACAGGGTTTTGTCAACTTCACCTTTCTTGAAACCATTATCCAGCAAGAACTTAGCCAAGGTATAATACCAAGCTCTTGGTGCTTGCTTTAGACCATATACAGCTTTCTGAAGCTTGTATACCATCTTGGTTTCTAAGGGAAGTTCAAAGCCAGGGGGTTGTTCTAAGTAGACTTCTTCAGCAAGTTCACCATTCAAGAATGCACTTTTAACATCCATTTGATAAACAATGAAGTCATTATGAGCATCAAAGGCCAAGAAAAGTCTAATTGCATCCAATCTTGCAACTGGTGCATAAGACTCATCATAGTCCAATCCTTCAGTCTGACAGTAACCTTGAGCAACTAAACGTTCTTTGTTTCTTATTACTTGACCAGACTCACTCAGCTTGTTTCTGAATACCCACTTTGTACCAATAGCTTTCTTGCCTTCAGCAAGCGGTACAAGTTTCCGGACTTTGTTTTTTTCAAATTGATCCAGTTCTTCTTGCATTGCCTTGATCCATTCAGAATGCTTTAGAGCTTCTTCTATGGTCTTAGGTTCAAAATCTGAAACAAAGCAAGAGAACAAAGATTCTACTTCTACGACATTTGCTTCCTCAGCAAGTCCATGAGTAGCAGAAACTTTGGATCTAGTCACTTGGCGTTTGTCAATATCACCAATCATATCCATAGAGGGATGATCTCTAATCCATTTGTTAATAGGCTTTTTGCTCTTTGGATCTGGATACGTTTGCTCATCAGCATGTGACTCTTCAGCATGTACTTGTTCAGTACTACTGGTATTTTGTGTCTCTGCTGAGATTGGTTCATCAGCAACTGCTTGTTCAGCATTGCTAGATTTTGGTAACTCTTCAGCAGGCACGGGAGGTTGCGTAGTTTCAGCAACATCCGGAGCAACTGCGTCTTTTGCTGGAAATTCTTTGTCATGAACTATATTTATCTTGTCATGACTTGGGGGAGGAGAGTCATTGTCAGAATCATCATTTAGTTCAATTGACTTGATTTGTGATGCAGCATGCGTGGACAGGCAGGGAAGAACGATAATCAAAACTTCATTGATTCCACATAATACTAAAGAATTGATGAATTTTATCAAAGTTCGTTGATTCTACCTAAGAATACCGAAAATTGACAGATTTGTGAGAAAAACTCAACTTTTTATTCAATAATCAAAACATAACTGAATGAAAATAACAATGGACATGTATTTAAATACTAGAACCTAACTTGTTGGAAAAGAAAAAGAAACCAAATACGAAACTAAGTCTAATATTAAAACCTAACTTGCTAGAAAAGAAAAAGAAACCTAAAATAATAAAACTGGTCCGTCTTAGAACTTTATTGATTTGACTTCTAATCATACCGCATCATTCTCTCCCACTTAAAAAAAACTCGTCCTCGAGTTTTATAGGCAAGGAAGATCAAAATCCGACAAAACACATTCGTATGAACCAACTAAAAGCAACTACTCCAGGCCTCCTGGATCAAACACAAACCGTACAGAGATTGGTGGTGCACGAAGTGAAGTAGACGTCATGGGAATAGCTCCAAAATCGGGTAAATTGTAGTTGTGGCCACCGGGATCAAACACTAACCTATGACCAAATTCACTTGAAGTCGAACGCAACAAAGATAAAGCAACATAAGCGTCCGCAAGATTAATACCAAGAGGCATAAAATCAAAAAATTGAGCATCAAAGAAAAAGCCCGCTGCTTTCGGAGATTTGTCCGGATGTTGCTGCTTCATTAATCCAACATATTTGCAAGTAAACATATGCACAGGCCACAATCTAATGTTAATATCATCATGCTTAATCCATAATTTAATTAAAGCCAGGGACCCATCTTGCTCAAATATACCATGACTAGCTTCAAATAATATATCCCCCTGGGCAAACTCCAAGCGGTTCACCTCATTCACTAATCCATCAACCGAAACCTTAGCATGTACCTCATTAAATGTCACGCCTACGATAAAGTGTACAAGTAGGTCCATTCGATAATTTTTTTGACACTCCAAACTCTGGAAATTAAAACTTTCTTCTCCATCGACACGATATGCATCCCATATAATAGTGGTGCTGAATGGCTCTGCATTGTGTACTGGTGCATCATCCCAAACTACATAATCTTCTTCATCCCAAACAGGTTCATCATTCCAATATACAGATTTATTTTCGTCCTCATCATTCTCTTGACCTAACGTAAATAAATCTTTCAAATCATATGAAAAATTGGAAATTGTTACCTTTAAGAACGATTCTGAAAAGTCATCCAAGAATTGCTTCTGGGATAAATTTCTACGAGGCTGCCTATCGACGAACTCATCCAATGGTCCCGTCAATTGTTCAACCTCCCTCCACAAACCGATATCATCGATTTGGGCACAGGTGTCGTCTCTCCTCTGTCTCTCGGACGTCATAACTCAGGATCACCCGAAAGCTGATACCACTCTGATGCAGCGTGCGTGGACAGGCAGGGAAGAACGATAATCAAAACTTCACTGATTCCACAGAATACTAAATAATTGACGAATTTTATCAAAGTTCGTTGATTCTACCTAAGAATACCGAAAATTGACAGATTTGTGAGAAAAACTCATCTTTTTATTCAATAATCAAAACATAACGGAATGAAAATAACAATGGACATGTATTTAAATACTAGAGCCTAACTTGTTGGAAAAGAAAAAGAAAACAAACACGAAACTAAGTCTAATATTAAAACCTAACTTGCTAGAAAAGAAAAAGAAACCTAAAATAATAAAACTGGTCCGTCTTCGAACATTATTGATTTGACTTCTAATCATACCGCATCAATTTGCCTAGCATCAGATTCAGTTCTTTGCTCATGTATGATTAGCTTTTTCATACATTCTAATATTTCTTCTTCAGCAGGCACTCCTTGTGTCTTTTCGTAGAATACAACATGCACTGATTCTTCGATCTTTTGTGCCTTTTTGTTGTAAACTCTATAAGCTTTACTATGCAAGGAGTAACCAAGAAATATCGCTTCGTCTGCCTTTGGTTGAAATGTTCTTAGGTATTCTCTACCATTATTAAAAACGAAACACTTACAACCAAATACTCTTAGATGAGTGATATTAGGAGGTCTTCCAACAAACAACTCATACGGAGTTTTGTTGTATTCCTTAGTAATCAGACATCTGTTTTGAGTGTAACAGGCGGTATTAATCGCTTCAACCCAGTAAGCCTCACTTATTGTCAGCGAGCATTGTTCTTGCGGCTTCTTTTAGGGTGCGATTCTTCCTTTCAGCAACACCGTTTTGTTGTGGTGTCCTTACTGAGGATAACAAATGTTGTATGCCTTTTGAAGTGCAATACTCAGTTATGTACTGGTTTTCAAACTCAGTACCATGGTCTGTCCTTATGACTTTTACCTTGTCATTTTTCATGACTTCAAGCTTATTCAGCAAGTTAGGTATTTCAGTCCTTGTTTCAGATTTGTGTTTGATAAATACTACCCAAGTGAATCTTGAATAGTCATCTACCACCACCAGACCATACTTCTTACCAGCATAGCTTGTTGAAGAAGATTCAAACAAGTCCATGTGCAAGAGTTGTAAAGGTTTTGTAGTTGACGGTACTGCCTTGTTCTTAAAAGAAGATTTGTTTTGCTTACCTTGCTGACATGCATTGCAAACACCATCCTTCTTAAAAGTAACCTTAGGTAATCCAACTACAAGTGCCTTTTTAGACAGCTTATTCAGCGTCTTGAAGTTTAGGTGACTTGTTCGTTTATGCCATAACCATGCTTTTTCAGCAAGGCAATCGTGATCTTAGACAAGGCATCTTTCAACGATTGCTGAAGACCAATCTACGGTGTACAAGCCTCCTGATCTTCTGGCAATCATAATAACCTTCTCTGTCTCAAAGTCTATAAGTTTACATTCATCACTTTTGATTTTGATGAAGTACCCTTTGTCAGCAAATTGACTCATGCTGAAAAGGTTAAACTTAAGGTTTTTGACATAAAGAACTCCCGTAATGGTAATGCATCCTAACTTCACGTCACCATAGCCTTTTGTAGAACCAGAGCCTCCACCAGCAAACCTTATTCTTGGAACTTTAGACCACCGTCTATAGTTTATAAGGTTATTCTTGTTGCCCGTCATGTGCTTTCCACAACCACTGTCAAAGTGCCAGATTGCATCGTTTGTCTCCGTGGCTGAAGTCTGCACAATCAAGAGCAAACAAGTTAATTATCCAATATTGGATGTCCATTAACATGTTTAAGAATGCGTCCAGTGGAAACCCAAGTCTTATGTTTTTCAACTTTGACTTGTTTTCTATTTGATGAGGAACTAGGAGGTTTTGAGCCAAAAGACTTTTGATTGGTGCTGATCAAATCCACTTTTTGATGTGGTGTCTTGCTCGGTTGACCTTTTTGCTGAACATACTTTTCATTAAGTTCTTTTCTAGCAAGGTTCCTTCTAACCCTAGCATTTTGAGTCTTGTCAGAACTCTTAGGCTTGATTCTGTTCATCTCTTTGAAGTATCTTTGCTGACTTTGCTTATACTCATGAAAGAGTTGACTTTGCTTGGTTTTAAAACCGAGTCTACTTTTCGGAGAATGTTGAGTTTTTGTATCAGCAACCTTACTTGATTCAGGTTTGTCAGCAAAGGTCTTCTGATTACTTTTAGTAATCTTGCCTTTTGACTTAACAAAGTGCTTTTCAGCAACTTGTTTGGCAGAATGCTTTACATCATCCTTTTTCTTTACAGTTTGCTTTTCAGCAACCTGTTTTCCTTAAGTCTTGTTACTTTGAGTAGCAACAGAGGGCTTTACGGTCGTAGGTACTTGATTGTATTTTTCAGCAACCTTAGATTGACCAAACTGATAGAGTTCTGGTTGACCACTATCAGTAGCACGTACAAAGGAAATCGGTGATTTGTCTTTACTCACGATTATTACGTCATCACCTTCATACGTTGCACCTAAACCTTCTTTTTGAGATGGATCTGTCAAATAAGAGTTTAGTTCAGTCAGCGTATTACTTGCATCAGCATAAGATTTGAAATTGATTTTCATCTTTTTCATTTCTTGGATTTCAGCAAGTAACTTTAGAATTGAGGACTGATACTCATCCAATTCTATTGCCATCTGAGAATTCTTCTCTGTAGCTTCAGCAATCAACTTCTTGAGATGCAATATTTCAGCATCTTTCTTTTCTGTCTCTTCCTTCAGCAAGACATACTTTTCAGTAGTCTGCTTGGTCAGAGTCTCAGCATTCTATAGTTTCTCTTGCTGTTTGCTCAGAGTTTTCTCAAATCTTTCGATTTCTCCTTGAATCTTGTCAAGGTCAATCTCGTCTTCACTTTCTGAGTCAGAGTCAGAGGTAGGACTGTTTACCTGACCGACCATGAGGTAGAACTCGTAGTTTGACACATCTGGATAAGCTTCCATGGCTATTCCACAAACTTCCTTGCCAATCTCTACGTCAAGAGTGGCTTCTTCATCGTCAGTGTCTGAGCTTTCTTTCTCACTGTCTTCGGAGCTAGTATCAATGCACAATGCATCGATTTTTGCTTCAAGCTTCCTCTTTTCTTCAGCAATAAAAGCTCTTTTGAACTTCTTCTTCTTTTCAGCAGATTTTCCTTTCAGCAAAGGACAATTTGCTTTGAAGTGTCCAGGCTTTTTGCAGTAAAAACAGAGATCATTTCCAACTGCTGGTTCTTCTGATGAGTTTGCTTGCTGAGCTTGCTTATTCAGCGAGCTAGTCTCATTCTTGTACTTATGGTAGTTGTTACCAAGATGCTTTTTCAGGTTCTCTTTTGCTTTTCGCCTTTCAAGTTCCTTACTGATGAATTTCTTCATGTGTTTAACAACTAAAGCATTTTCATCAGCAGGCTCTTTATCATTCTTCTTTTCAGAAGATGACGGCTTTGCAGCAAGAGCAATGTTTTGCGATTTTTCAGCAAACACATTTTCTCTTTGCTTTGTCTCCTAGTTGACAGTAGCAAGATGAGAGAACAACTCTGTTGGTGTGATGTATGACATTCCTTGATTGTAGTAGAAGTTCTGAGTGTGGATCCATTCTTGGTTCAGACTTCTGATGATGGTTTTCACCTTCTCAGAATCTGAGTAAAAATTTCCAACACCCAAGGCTGCCATCTCACTAACTGGAGTTGTGAATCTGAAGTCCAAGTCTTCTAGTGACTCATTTGTACCTTGTTTAAAGTTCTGGAACTTTAACTTCAGCACTTCGAGTTTGTTTTCCTTGATTTTGTCAGATCCAGCACAAAGATCTTGAACCATTTTCCAAGCTTCCTTAGCAGTTTTGGCACCCCACAGTTTGCACTGTATAGTATCCGGAGTTGATCGAATGATGATGTTTCTTGCTTGGCCATCAAGAAGGAATCTCTTGGCTTCGTCGGAAGTCCATTCCTCTCTTGGTTTTGGAACGACAGTGTCAACCGGGTCTCCTAAGATAGTTTGCTTACCAGTCGAAACCGTGGTTGAGTGAGGAAAGCTTTTCTCAATCTTAGTGATTTTGATAGGTCCATCATTAATGACAGTAACCATCTCATCACTAATGGCCTCAAGATGTAGCATAATGTTGTTTCGCCATTTTTCGTAGTTTTCCAACTTCAGCAAGGGAGCGTCTCCTAAAGACATCCTGTCAGCAAAAGACTACCAAACTGATCAAGTGAGAGTGATTTACGGAAAGCACCTAAGGGGATCTAGGTTCAGTGCTGAAGGTTAAAGAACCTCCAGCTCTGATACCACTTGTTGGTCCCTTTAAACAACAAGAAAAGACTAGAGGGGGGGGGGATGAATAGTCTTTTCAAACTTTCGTCGTTTAAAAATACTTATTACTTATTGGTGCTGAAGGTGAATACTTATTACTTTTCAGTAATGAGTTTGCTGATACTTAACCTTCTAAGCAAGCGCAAGTTACTTTTCAGTAACGAGTTTTGCTGATACTTAAAATCAGAGAGCGGAAGTCTTTGATACAATAAGTGCTTTGTCGGTAAGTAATAGTTTCAGCAAGAGCGCAGAGTGACTGCGTACAGATAGATATGCTTTGCTGAAAACTAAATGCAGTAAGTAAATCACACAAACACTTTTATAGTGGTATCTGAGAGTGGCGTAATCTCTCAACTAATCCACTTTGTCCTTTCTAGGACTGAATCCACTAAGACAAGTTTGAGGTTCCTTACAACACCTATCTAGAGCGATTCAAACAGAAACCAAAGCACACTTGCTTCGTTTTCAACCTAACTAGAGAACGAAACCTTGTTCTCCACCAAACTTGAGACTTTTAATCAGCAACACTATGCTTGATTAAGTTCCCCCTGAATTTCACGCCTGAAAGGGTGTATTTTCAGTTAGAGAGGTTTGGGATGAGATAACTTGATTATAACTTATTCAGCTACAACGAGTAATCTAAGAAACAAAACTTTGAATACTTTGCAGTAAACAAGTTTGATTGTTTCTGGTGTCAAGACATGTTCTTGTTCGAAAGAAAGAACACTTAACTAATTTCTTAGCCGTGTATGTTCTACTTCTTCACAAGTAGCTTTTTCAAGCTTTAAGTCTTGGAACGGATCAATAGCAGGAAAGAGTGTTTGAAGGGTATGTGAGTTTTAAGCACAAGTGAGAGTTTGATCACGTTGTTGACACACTTCAACTCTTTGTCGGATGACCTCTATTTATAGTGAATCAAGGGAGCCGTTTGAATTTCAAATTCTAAGGCTTTTGTTCCTTAAGATGTCACTATCTTGCTTTTGTACTTTCAGCAGCGTCCTTTATTTGTCTTCTAGTCTTCATGTCCTTCGCGTGCATGCTTTGCATTTAATGTTCATTTGAATGAGATTCAAACATGAACGTTGGAGCGCAAATGCAAGTACTATCAGCAAGGAGGTCACATATGTTCATCAGCAAGTGGTCAGTCTCAGTTTCAGCAAGCACAACCTACTTTGTCGTTTAGATTTTCACTTATGCAAGCTGTTGCTGAAGTTTCCACTTTCTGAGCAACATGTGCCTTTGTAGATACCAGTCTTCAGAAATCTTCTAGTCTTCAGTCTTCGAATTCTTCAAGTTTCTGAAAGGTTCTAAACGCTTCAATAGTTTGTTTGTGTATCAAACTACATCATCAGCAAATGCTTCAATAGGTTGTTTTTCTTTTCAGAAAACAAGATACATCATAAGCGGTAAAACTAACCTATCTAGCACCTACTCTAAGTCTTCAACAAACGTTCATCTTTTACAATTTCCTTAAAATTCTAAATTCCTATGGACCTTAAGAGTACTAGTACTAGACTTTCCTTAATTTAGCATGGTTAATTGCTCATCAAAATTACAAGATTCCTAACACGAAGTTTTACAATGCTTAAGTTTAATTCCTTTTCGACTTCATTCCTAAACTCCTTGAATTTCTCGAAGGTTTCGGATTTATGCTTCATCAAATAAATATATCCGTATCTTGAGAAACCGTCTGTAAAGGTGACGAAGTAAGAATAACCGCCACGCACTTGGATTTTAAAGGGTCCACATACATCACTATGTATGAGCTCTAAGAAACAAGTGGCTCGAACACCTTTTCCTACAAAGGGTTTGTTTGTCATCTTGCCCTTAATACAGAATTCACACGTCCCATATGATTCAAAATCAAATGGTTCCAAGTACTCCAACTTCCTTAGTCTTTGAATCCTTGTTTCATTGATATAACCAAGTCTACAATGCCATAGGTAAGATGGATTATTCTTCCAACTTGAAGATGGTTGTTTGTTTTCGATTTGATTTACAGCTTGACTACTTTGAAAAATATATAAACCATTCATCAAACGCGCAAAATATATAAACCATTCATAAAACAAATCGTTGTGCGAAAAATAACAAGTATTATTAGCAAAACGAAAGGAAAAACCCAAATTGTCTAACAATGGAATGGAAATAATATTGCGGACAATAGAAGGAACATAATAAACATTATCAAGTTCTAAACATTGTCCAGAGGGCAAATCTATCTTGTATCTTCCAACACGCTTGGTGATGACAACATTGTTATTCCCAACGCGTAGATTGATTTCGCCTTGCTTGACTAGCCTGTCTTCAGTTAGCCCCTGCACATTATTACAAATGTGTGAGCCACAGGCTATATCTAATACCCAACTATTGGAGTCAAAAGTAGTCATGTTTATTTCAACAACAAACATACCTGAGCTAGATGCCGGCGGCTTCATAGCTCTCTCTGCCTTCAACTTCGGGCAGTCTTTCTTCCAATGCCCTATTTGTGTGCAATGAAGACAAGACTCCATATGGACCTTCTTCAAATGCTTCACGATTTCACGAGTATGTTTGGACTTCATAGCCCTTTTTGATCTTCTATTGACTGTAAGTGAATCGTGAACAATGGGTGAGTATACTGGCCCGACTTCGGGCTTCTGGATTGATTCCAGCAGCTTTTCTACAATCAAGATAACTGAAGCCTTAGCTTCTAGCTCCAATCCATATCCAGCAAGTTGATAGAGAAAATCAATCAACGTCTTTGCTTGTTCGGGCAGCAACTCTTCCGAATGGATCCTTTGGATTAGCATAACCTTGATTACTTCGAACCCTTCGCACATTTTAGGAGCATCCAAAAACGAAGAGAGATATTTAATAATCTCATATGGTTCTTTGTTGAGACATGGTCTAGCCAAATTCCCAGACATAGCATTCAGCAATACTTCCGTCACAAATCTAGCACTTCTCACTGCTGATTGATACAAGCACTCACAAGTTTCAGTAGTCAACTCAGTTGGTGGTGCAGGGATTCGTTCGTCTAACAAATAATCAACCTAATTGTGCCATAGCACCTTTCGAATGTCATGGATCCAATCCTTGTAGTTTGGTCCTGTCAGCTTTTGCAACTCTAAGTCTGCAGTGAGCGTGGAGGACGCTACAACCATTCTTCCTATGGAGAAATAATATAGAACGAAAATAATAAATAAACTATTGAAATAATATTTCTAAAACACATTAAACTATCTAAATAACACGGTCCTTTAGATATTTAGCTCCCACTATTTTCACATATGTATTGCCCCGAAAACAAATACATACGAGTAATAGGCAAATGATGAACATGTATTTTACACTTTCATTCGAGTCTTTTTCACCAATTTAGCTATCCTCTAGGTTAATTTAGATTATATTTTAGTGCATTTTATTAGAATAGTGTCACGTTTCCCTTTTCTTTGCATTTTTCAGGTTTTAGATGAAAACGTGTTTTTAGGGGCAATTATGTTGAAGAGAACGAAGATTCGGTGTTTTGTGGTCATCCGTGGTGTATCTAGAAGGTTCCGGATGAGATTTGAGGAATAGGGGTCGAGTTTCAAGGCTTAAAGGTCACTAGAAGGCAAAATCCTAGTCCGGAAAGGAAAAGAAGACCAAAAACGTGTCAAAAATGCGTCCACCGCCACTGGAGCTCCCGGGCGGTGCGCCCGAGATGTGGGGCGGTTCGCCCCATGCCAGGCGGTTCGCCCGGCGTCTGGGGCGGTTCGCCCCACGTCTTCCGAACTCCTATATATAGTTTCGCTCTCAACAACTGTTTCCGAATGCAATTAGGAAAAGGTAATTGTCTCCATTAGGAAATCAATTCCTATTTGAATTCAATTCCTATTCGAATTCCTTTAGGTTTAGCTGCAAATTGAAGGCTATATAAAGGGGTGATTATTGCATGCTCATAACCAGATCTGGAGACCTTTTTTCATACCTTTTCACATTAGTTTTAGATAGGAATTCTCCAGAGCCTGTTCTGGGAATTCTTAGCATAAGAGACTATTTTTCTTATCAATTTGGAGGATTAAGCATAGCAATTGGACCTCGTTGTTTATCAATTCTTGCTTGTGAGTTCACAATTCTTCGGAGATTGATAACCTTCGTCGGTAACATTGTATCTCACGATTTTTCTACTTTTATTTATATCTTTCAACATGTTTTCATTCAATCTTGCTTTGATTTCTGTTGATTGCATGTCATCTATGTGTAGCTAAATCTATCGTTGGTGATAGTATGTGATTTCTTAGCTAGGGTTCTTAATTATGCATGATGGCTGTAACGCGAATCAGACTTGAGTTATTGCTTTATTTCTTTGATCTATCTAAGCCCTCTATCTTCGTAGTGTTGAATTGAACGTAACACATTGGACAATTCATGATCTTAGATTTCTATGCAAAACGATCAAGTACTTCATGCATGATTATTAACCTGATGCTTTGAATGATCATACTATCACTAACTTCCATTATTATTGATAAGAAAATCTGTACTAAGTCGTTTGTTGAGTTTATAGTTTAAGTTAAATTAGATAAAGCTAGTTATAGTCCTTTGAGATCGACACTCGAGGTTATTTTACTGCTACACTACGGCTTTCGTTGTAGTTGTGAATTGCCTTTGGCTAAAAACAAATTTATTTGATTAATTGAGTGTGACAAACTTCGGTTCATCAAATTGGCGTCGTTGCCGGGGACTATACTCCTTTTTTCTCTTTAACTTATTTATATTTTCAGCATTCAATTTCTAGAATAAGCTCTTGGATTGTCTCTCAGAAATTTCACTTTCTTACCCTATTTCTTTCCTCCTATCTTCTTCAGTAAATTCATCTAATCTGATCTTGGTTACCTTGCGTGTTTGTGCTCTCGAAATTTTTGGTTTTATTGTGTTTGATTACGCTAATAGAACTAATTTTTAGTTTTGAGTTACTCATACTACAGAAATACAGGTATGATGTCCATGCGAGCTCGCATGACACCCCAATTCTCGCAGGTGAGGAGAGGATCATCCGTATACCTGGAAGATGAGTTAAGGAGGTATGAGGTGACGAAGTCCATGGTGAGGTACTTACGAAGGTACGAAGATGGAGTAGGGATGAACCCATGGAGTTTCATTCGATCCTATGAGGATGAAATAGAAAGAATTCCAGCAGAAGGGTTTACTAAGGACCAATTGTGCAGGAAATTATTTTCTTTTGCCCTTGGGTATGAGCCGAAACGTTGGATTGCAAGGTTACAACCAGGATCGCTGAAAACTTGGGGCCAAGTAGTAGAGGAGTTCTTGGCGCGGTTCATGCCTTATCATGAGGCAATTGCCTTATGTGATAGGATCAAATATTTCGAGCAAGGAGAGTATGAGCAGTTTTGTGACGCCTACGAACGTTTTGAGATGTATAAACGTGAGTTCCCCCATCACCGTTTCGAAGATTGGGAGTTGATTTGGTACTTCGTTGGTGGACTTCGTGAAGAGGAACGACTTAGAGTGGATAGGTTGAGCGACGGTCTGGGAGAATGTACGGTTGACGAGGCAGAAGAAGTCCTCCGTAAGTACGCCAGAGGTTTAGCACAATCTGATGAGGTCATACCAATTCACATCAACGGAAAGGAACTAGATCGAGGTGAAGCAAGAAGCTCATCCGAGGAGTATTTTGAAGTCGAAGATATCAGTGAGGAAGATGAAATTGCACAGGCCGAGCAAGTTAAAGATGACCTTCTTATAGCAAAAGTTCTTGAAGAAGTTGAAGTAACTGAGCATCTTACGAAAAAATTCAGCTTGTTAAATTGTGCGGAAGTAGAAGAGGTTTGAAAACTTGAAGAGGAGTAAAGATTGGAAGGCGACGCCCCCCTAGAGGTGGGGGGCGGTTCGCCCAGAATAGGGGGCGAACCTCCTCCCATGACCAGTGAGCTGGGGGGCGGTTCTGGGGAGCTGGACGACCCCAGCTCCCCTGTTTCTTTACTCGCAGACATTCGCATCAATCCAAAGCCACTTCCTTCCGTTACTACTGAGGTTCTTGACTACAAAGAGGTGAATCTACTCCTCCGAGGTGGAAAGCTGGACAAGCAAGATACACAGGAGTTACCACTAAACAAGCACCTCGATGAAGTAAAAGTGAATGTCCTCCTATTGATGAAGTCTTTATTGGATATACCTGCAAAGCAAACCAGTCCATTCACCATGGTGAGATTTTTGAAGCTTCCTAGGTCTCTTTGCTACATCGGACCAAGAGAATGGCGGCCACCGTGGGGAGGTACTCTTGAATCAGAAGTCCATTCTTGAATACTCAGCCGACCGAGGCCAAACCATTCGGTAACATCTAGCACTTTTTATTTCCTCATTCTCTTTTGGTATGGGCTAGCTTGAGTTTCATGAGGGGGATGGGATGTGAACCATGATGTTAAGTACTGTTTGGCTTTATGATGTTGAGTATGGTATCTTGTACTTTGTTTGCATTTGCACGTTTACCGCTTTCTTAGTATTTAGTTGCATACACTACATTCATCCTAGTATAGTTTTGCATGTTTTTGTGTGGAGTTTATTGCCAAATTTTTCGAACTTTTTATTGGATAGATTAACTAGTTATGACCTTTGACCATATGTGTCATCTCTATGAATTTGTTTGAGGTTTTTCTCGCTTGGCTTGTCACATCTATGTTTGCACTTAGTTAAGCTTGGTAGTCTCGACATCACTTAGTGGTGTTTTCTCTACTGCGGTTCACGAAGGCCTTTATATTAGGATGATGCATGTTAGAGTCTTATGATTGTTTTCCCGAGTAATTATGTACCTAAGAGGCAACAAGTCTTTACCTTGCTTTGAGATTGCTAAATGCCTAGGAAGGAGGTAGTGTGAGATTGTGTGATCCTTTGTTTGCAACTTATTCTTTCGAATAGGTTTGGGGAGGGGGTTACGCTATCATTAGACTTGTTTTTCGATTTAAGTGTGTGTTGTGAGTTTGTTTTCCTTTTTCGTAATGTTTGTGCTCCAACCTATTCTTTCGAATAGATTTGGGGAGGTCGTTTGTGTGTCATTGTAATTTCTTTTTCGTTGTGCTACTGCTGGCTATAAAAAAGAAATAGAAAAAAGAAGGAAAAATTCCAGGAAAAAAGAAAAAAATCTGGAAAAGAAAAAAAGAGAGAAAAAAGAGACCCAAAAAAAGCAAAGAAGGGTCCAAAGAAAGCCAAAAAGCAGTTTAGCAAAGTGTTTGTCTCGTTTTTTTTAATTCTTGTAATGTTCGTAATCGAGTTGTAATTTTTTGTCTTTTATTTGTTTGAGTGTCATCTGTTCTATACCACCCTCGTCCTGCCATTCAGGAAGTGGTAATTAGCTTATGACTTTGCTTGAGAGATGGGTAGAATAGGGGAGTGTGAACTTTTAGGGAACCCTCCTTCGTTTGATGAGAGCCAATATTGGTTCGACCTCTTTGAGGAAAAGTCTTAACTTGGTGAACAGCAGTAAGTCCTCAGTTTCATAGGTACGGGACAACCATTCGTATTTTAACATGTTTCATTACGTCGTCACTGACTAGGTCCAGGTAGAGAATGTTATGAGAGACCATCGTGTTTAACATAGTGCATATGTGAATGTGTATGAGTCAATCGAGGCATTCTTCAACCAATATCTATGTTATGATTTGTATGGTCTTTGTTCATAAGTTTTTGATAGACTCAATAGATTAGTTCATTTCATTTGGCATGAGACTCCATTTTGTGTGTTGCATTGGTTTTTTCCATTAGAGTCTAGCTAGTTGCTTGAGGACAAGCAAAGGTTCGGTTTGGGGAGTTTGATGAATGTGTATTTTACACTTTCATTCGAGTCTTTTTAACCAATTTAGCTATCCTCTAGGTTAATTTAGCTTATATTTTAGTGCATTTTATTAGAATAGTGTCACGTTTCCCTTTTCTATGCATTTTTCAGGTTTTAGGTGAAAAACGTGTTTTTAAGGGCAATTATGTTGAAGAGAACGAAGATTCAGTGTTTCATGTTCATCCGTGGTGTATCTAGAAGGTTCTGGACGAGATTTGAGGTCTAGGGGTCGAGTTTCAAGGCTTAAAGGTGACTAGAAGGCAAAATCCGAGTCCGAAAAGGAAAAGAAGACCAAAAATGCGTCAAAAACGCGTCCACCGCCACTGGAGCTCCCGGGCGGTTCGCCCGGGATGTGGGGCGGTTCGCCCCATGCCAGGCGGTTCGCCCGGCGTCTGGGGCGGTTCGCCCCACGCCAGGCGGTTCGCCCGGCGTCTGGGGCGATTCGCCCCACGTCTTCCGAACTCCTATATATAGTTTCGCTCTCAACAACTGTTTCCGAATGCAATCAGGAAAAGGTAATTGTCTCCATTAGGAAATCAATTCCTATTTGAATTCAATTCCTATTCGAATTCCTTTAGGTTTAGCTGCAAATTGAAGGCTATATAAAGGGGTGACTATTGCATGCTCATAACCAGATCTGGACACCTTTTTTCATATCTTTTCACATTAGTTTTAGATAGGAATTCTCCAGAGCCTGTTCTGGGAATTCTTAGCATAGAAGACTATTTTTCTAATCAATTTGGAGGATTAAGCATAGCAATTGGACCTCGTTGTTTATCAATTCTTGCTTGTGAGTTCGCAATTCTTCGGAGATTGACAACCTTCGTCGGTAACATTGTATCTCACGATTTTTCTACTTTTATTTATATCTTTCAACATGTTTTCATTCAATCTTGCTTTGATTTATGTTGATTGCATGTCATCTATGAGTAGCTAAATCTATCGTTGGTGATAGTATGTGATTTCTTAGCTAGGGTTCTTAATTATGCATGATGGTTGTAACGCGAATTAGACTTGAGTTATTGCTTTATTTCTTTAATCTATCTAAGCCCCCTATCTTCGTAGTGTTGAATTGAAAGGAACACTTTGGACAATTCATGATCTTAGATTGCTATGCAAACGATCAAGTACTTCATGCATGATTATTAACCTGATGCTTTGAATGATCATACTATCACTAACTTCCATTATTATTGATAAGAAAATCTGTGCTAAGTCGTTTGTTGAGTTTATAGTTTAAGTTAAATTAGATATAGCTAGTTATAGTACTTAGAGATCGACACTCGAGGTTATTTTACTGCTACACTATGGCTTTCGTTGTAGTTGTGAATTGCCTTTGGCTAAAAACAAATTTATTTTATTAATTGAGTCTGACAAACTTAGGTTCATCAGCAAACAATTACTTTAGTGGCCAAGATCCAAATTACTACTATGCTATGCCCCTGCGGGGGCTCGATGCATAACATAGTAAAACTCAATAGCACTATCCAATTGCACATGCAACTCTTGGTTTTGTTGAATCTAATTCAACATGATGCCCTCCGTATTGCATCATCGTGGGCGACAAATCCAATGCTAGTAAGTCATAACCATCAGCATACTCTAATACTGTCACACGTCGTCAAGAGCAAATCGTGGACGATAAATACATAATGTCAATGAATGTTCAGTATTAGTGTACCTTATGTCACTACAAGAAATCTAGTCAACAGCGACCGAATTTAGCGACGAATCGATCCGTCGCTAACTATAGCGACGGATCGGTAAAATAGCAACGGGTCGCTTGTGACTTACGACGGATCAACCCAATTCATTGTAGAGCGCATTTAGAGCGTGCCAAACCCTACGACGGATGAGTCATCCGTCGCTAAATAGAGACGGATGACACATCCGTCGCAGTTACTTACGACGGATGATGTCATCCATCGCTAAATAGAGACGGATGAGTCATCCGCCATGAGTGCCGTTGACTCCAAAAAAAAAAGAAAAAAAGTTTTAAAAAAATATAGCGACGGATGACGTCATCCGTCGCAGAGTGATATTTATCACCAGATTGGCGGGCAGAGACGCCATTACAGTTTCTGCTCCCTTCTTCTCCTCTTCTTCTCACTACTTCTCTCAAATTCCAATCTTCCGTTATACTCCATCATTTCTTCCAATATTGGTGTCAAATCGAAGCTAATTCAACAAGCAACGTGGTGGGATATTCAATTGGAAGTGGGTTTTGCTAATTATTCAGCAATCGAAGTTACTAATCTCGAAACCTAACTTTTGTAAATTTTGTATTTTTTTCAATTTTGAAGTGTTTTATGGTTTATTAGCTAGTTTTGATGTTAGTATTGTTCAATTGGGATGTTTGGGATGTAGTGGGTTCGATTATGTTTGGGATTTGAATTGGGTTCGATTATGTTTGGGATTTGAATTGGATTCGATTATGTTAGGGATTTGAATTGGGTTCGATTGTGTTTGGGATATGAATTGGGTTCGATTATGTTTGGGATTTGAACTGGGTTCGATTATGTTTGGGATTTACTAATTCGATTTGAAAATTGCATAAGTATGTAGGAAATATGAGTAATTATAGTGTATTGTAAGTAGTTAATACAATGAAATTGTATAAGTATAATGGAAATATAGATAAATATAGGTAATTATAGTGTATTGTAATTAGTTATTATAATGAAAATTGCATAAGTATAATGGAAATATAGGTAATTATAGTATATTGTAAGTAGTTATTATAATGAAAAATGTACAAGTATAATGGAAATATAGGTAATTATTGTTAAAAAAAGTGTAAGTATGAAGGAAATAACTCATTGATAAATTAAAAATTAGAAGATATTATGAGTATTTTTAGTTCTAGTTTAGAAATATTGGGAGTATAATGCAATGTAAAAAATTGATAATTAAAATGACCAAGAAGAAGATGTCGATGGTCAGGCTAGAAAACCTGTACAGACTACGGTAGAAGAAATACAGCTGCATGATGATGTTTTCATTGACTTAGAACCAGAGGAGGTCATAGAGGGTATGTGAATTAGTACTGCATAGTTCGTGGTAGTTAGATTAGACTTAGCTATTAGGTTGATAATAAATAGATGGCGTTCAGTACTATAGATCTATTTTACATGTTTTATATTCAATTGTGTATGTACTAACATGTATATTTATTTTTTTCAGATGCCACTACCCAGGCGACCATGGTACTAGGTCCCGAGGGATGATACCGACACATAGGACACCGAGCATGGTTCCCAGCAGGGCTCCCCTGCTGATTTTGGGGATCCACCTGAGTCGAGTAGAGCCTCGTCTGGTCGGTCCAAGATCCATGACCCATGGGCCCACATTCCAGACGACGATTGTCCCTTTCAGAGTCCTGAAGATGGCCTGCTGTGGATGGGTTGCACTGTCCTTTACCCAAATGGAGAGAAGTAAGTATTATGCATCAATTTTTAACATATATATAACGAAGGTTTTGCTTATTGATGTTGTCTATTATTCTTCATAGGTTTTATGGGGACCACGCTGCCAACGAACTCAACAAGATAATAAGGAACAAGATGATCCCACCGCAAGAGGGTGGTAGCAAGTGGCATTGCATCCCAGACCAGCTGAAGGGAGAGCTATTCGAGGAGCTGAGGGTGAGTTAATAATCGTAAATTAGTTACCTAATTGTTTATGTGTCGTGAGTGGTATGTTAGCCACTTTGTGTGAGTGGTATGTTAGCCACTGTACTTGGGTGATATGTTAGTCACCATTGTTATAGTGAAATATAGGACAATTTGAATGGTATGTTAGCCACTATATCTGAGTGGTATGTTAGCCACTGCACTTGGGTGATATGTTAGTCACCGATATAATTGTTGTGTTGTTCCTCCCCTTGTTATACTTGAATGTTATTAAGTATTCACACGTTGTATGTTTTTGGATGTTTATTTGTAATTGTGTAGAAAGAATTTTTCCTTCCGAAAAGTTGATGTAGGATCTCTGGTGGACTGTCAACTCTCATGGTAGTGCCATTTACAAGAACACGATTCATAATATGATGGAGAAGTGGCAGAAGAAGCAGCCAAAACCCGACTGGGTGGGAGATGGCATTTGGAGGTCGTGGACGTTATACTGGCCTGACCCGAAAGTCCAGTCGCAGGCTGATCAGAACAGTGAGAACAGGAGGGCGCAACCGACTGATGGGACTAGGACTCTGGTGACACACCGTTTTGGATCTGAGTCGATCACTACAACACATATGAGGCAGAAGGTAAGTGTATTAACTTTTTCATTTTATCATCATTCTTATACTTGTTATTTACTTCGAACTTTGAAACTATGTATATGATGTTTTCATGTGTCATTCAGTTGAAGGAGAAGGATAGTCTCCTATTCACCTTGTTCTCGAGATCTCAGAAGGGCAAGGACGGAGATTGGTTGTGTGATGAAGCCAGAACAGTTGTGGTGAGTTCAACAATACATGTGTTTATTAAATATTGACGATTTTGTAACTAATTAACAACATAACTAACACCTTGCGTGCACTCTTGATTTATCATTTCAGACGGTCTACGAGCAGAGGATTCGTGATCAGGATCTCATTGTTGAGGAAATGAATTCCATTTTCCTCGAGGTGAATCCTCCAAACGAGAAGGGTCGTCGCTTGGGACTGGGGAGTGCAGCATCCCTCCCTGATGTGGGCTCGAGGCTGGCTCGTGCCCGTGGTAGCTCTTCATGACATACCACGTCATCTTCATCAGCTGCCGCTAGAGATCATGCCTTCCAACTTCAGTTGCAGGCGAAGGATGAGGAGATAAGGAGGGTACTCGAGGTGCAGGCTCAGCACCAAGCTATGCTCACTGACTTGTATGCGAGGCTTGGGGCGGTACCGCCACAGCCACCACCACCACCCTCTCCATGATCCCATAGCCTTTTCATTAGGTCTATTACTATTTTGTGCATGAATATTGTGAACGATATGATATTACTTTGGATTAGTATTGTACTTATGATTATTATTATTATATGTATGGAGGATTTCGTTACATTTATTATGATTTTTTTAATTATTTTCGGCACCTTTGGTCTATAATAATTTGTGTAGCAGGTTGGTTAATTACACAGGTTTGAATTTGATTTTGGTATTCATTATTACAATAAATCTTTTTTTTTTAATTTAGCCCCATCCGTCGCTAAATGTCTATTAGATATAGCGACGGATGGTTGATCTGTCGCAGTGCGACGGATGACGATCCGTCGCCGTATCTCGGACCAGAATAACATGTGTCAATGGACGTAGCGACGGATGACCATCCATCGCTAAAAAGTCAACATTTCATACGTCGCTAATTCGCGACGGATGAACGATTCGTGGCTAATTCTCTAGCGACGCACGATTTGGAGACGGAACCCTCATCCGTCGCTAAATCGGCCGATCCGTCGCTAAAGTTTTATAGCGACGGATCGGCATTATCCAGCGATCTGTCGCTGGATCTGTACATCCTTGTAGTGTGGAAGGCATCGCAGAAATATATGTGTATTCTAAAGCATACATGTTCCAGGACTTATATAATTTGGGGATTCAAGCTTTGAGGGTTGTTATCTCAGTTATCTACAAATACGGACGTCGCCTACCCAATATGCATGAGCGGTCTACACATAACGGGTACCGCCTATCCATTCTAGTTCTAAGACGCGATCAAGCACATAATGGGCGCCGCCTACCCATACATACATAAATGCGGTCCGACAAATAAGAGGGCGCCGTCTACATTCACATACAATCCGGTCGAACGTAAAATAAAATACAACATCTGTGGTATTGAAACATGCATTGACATACAATAGCATATTTGAGTATATGAACAAGTAGTAGTCTATCTGGATAGCAAATGATTTCACAATTTCATCATGAAAATTATAATCCTATACTTATAATCTCTATGTAAAATTTGAAAATTTTGGACTAGGTTGAAAATTCTAAAATTCTAGTGACCAAGTAGCAATTTTTGAAAAACCCAAAGGACCTAATTGTAATTTTCAAAACTTGAAGGAGTTAAGTTTAATTTTCAAAAGTAGAAGGACCTATTTGTAATAAACAATAAATTGATAAATTACAAATAACACCTTCAACTTAATACTAATTAATTCTTTACACCTTTAGTTAATACTAATTACAATTAAGTCTAATTTATATTCAAAATATAAAATTCAATCCTCAAAATTTCCAAAAAATTCGATTTTGGGTCAAGCCCCAATTTAAAAATTTATAAAATCCCCCAAATAAAACGGGGCGGGTCTTCCCGCCCATTCCCGTGGCCTGCGACACGCAGGCCACGGCTCTCCTGCTATCGTAGGCGGCGGTGGGGTAGGATTTTATAAAAAATAATTTTTTTTTTTTGAAAAATTTAAATTCAAACTTTATATAAAACAAAACTTTTATAAAATCAAATTAACATAGAATCAATTGTATCCACTGATGAACGAGAAACGAGATTGTCAGACTCAATTAATCAAATAAATTTGTTTTTAGCCAAAGACAATTCACAACTACAACGAAAACCAAGGCACGTAGTGTAGAAGTAAAATAACCTCGACTGTCGATCTCTAAGGACTATAACTAGCTTTATCTAATTTAACTTCAACTATAAATCAGAAATCAAGCAAAGCACAGATTTTTCTTATCAATATGATGGAAGTTAGTGATAGTATGATCAATCAAAGCAACGGGTAATAATCATGCATGAAGTACTTGAAGTTTGTATAGAAATCTATGATCGTGAATTGTCCTATGTGTTCCTTTCAATTCAACACTACGAAGATAGATGGCTTAGATAGATCAAAGAAATAAAACAATAAATCAAGTCTTAAACGCGCGAAGCCACTCATGCATAATCAAGAACCCTAGCTAAGAAATCACATACTATCACCAACGATAGATTTAGCTACTCATAGATAAATTGCAATCAACAAGAATCAAAGCAAGATTGAATGAAAACATGTTGAATGAAATAAATAAAAGCAGAAAAATCGTGAGATACAAGTTACCAACGAAGGTTGTCAATCTCCGATGAATTGCTAACTCACAAGCAAGAATCGAAAATCAAAGATGTCCAATCTCTATGCTAAAGCTTCCAAATCAATAAGAAAAAGAGTCTTCTATGCTAATAATTCCCAGAATAGGCTCTGGAGAATTTGTCTCTCAAAATAAGGTATGAAAATCGTAGAAAATAGGCAAACATATATATAATTGTCGAAACCCCCCGGGCGAACCGCCCCCGGTGCCAGGTGAACCGCCTGGCACTGGGCGAACCGCCCGGGACTTCCAGTCGGTGGTTAGCGAGTTTTTGGACTTTATTTCCTTTTTGGACTCGGATTTGCCTTCTAGTGACCTTTAAGCCTCAAATCTCATCTGGAACCTTCTAGATACACCACGAATGTCCTCGAAACACCAAAACTTCGTCCTCTTCATCAATATTGCCCATAAAAATACAGTTTTTTACCTAAAACCTGAAAAATACAAACAAAAGGGAGACGTGACACTATTCTAATAAAATGCACTAAAGTATAAGCTAAATTAACCTAGATAATAGCTAAATTGGTGAAAAAGACTCGAATGAAAGTGTAAAATACACGTTCATCAAACTCCCCAAACCGAACATTTGCTTGTCCTCAAGCAACTAAGCTAGACTCTAATGCAAAAAACCAATGCAACACACAAAATGGAGGCTCATGCCAAATGAAATGAACTAATCTATTGAGTCTATTAAAAACTTATGAACAATGACCATACAAACCATAACATGGATATTGGTTGAAGACTGCCTCGATTGACTCATACACATTCACATATGCACTATGTTAAACAAGATAGCCTCTCGTAACATTCTCTACCTGGACCTAGTCAGTGACGACGTAATGAAACATGTTAAAATACGAATGGTTGTCCCGTGCCTATGAAACTGAGGACTTACTGCTGTTCACCAAGTTAAGACTTTCCCTCAAAGAGGTCGAACCAATACTGGCTCTCATCAAACGAAGGAAGACTTTCCCTAAAAGTTCACACTCCCCTATTCTACCCATCTCTCAAGTGGTGAACGAGGATTTGTCGGGTCCAGGTTCAGCAAATAAATTTGTTATTTAGCCAAAGGCAATTCACAACTACAACGAAAACCGTAGTGTAGCAGTAGAATGACCTCGAGTGTCGTTCTCTAAGGACTATAACTAGCTTTATCTAATTTAATTAGAGAATATAAAAACAGCAGACGTAAAAGCAAAGGTTTTTCTAACAGATAATGAAGATTGGTGATAGTATGATCCTTCGAAGCATAACGGGTCAATAATCATGCGTAAATTCCTCGGTCTTGCATGGAGATCTTTGATCAATCGAATGTCCTGTTGCAATTATTAAGAACTACGAAGATAAAGATACTGACAAGTCAATCACTATTGTCCTATTGTGTTCCGTAATTATTCAACACTACGAAGATATAGATGCGCATAGGTCGACGAGGGTCCAATTGTGCATAATAATTAATACAACATACGAGAATTTAGGCTGAGCCTGATCAACGAAATAAAGCAATAACACGGAGTATAATGCGCGATATAGCCATTAGCATGATTATCTTCCCTTCGCTAAGAATTCACATACTACCACCATAGATAAGATTAGCTACTCATAATAGGCATGCAATCAACAGAAATCATAGAAGAAAACATGTTGAAAGATATATAAAAATAAGTAGAATAAACTGTAAGATACAATGTTACCGAAGGTTGTCAATCTCCGAAGAATTGCGATCCTACAAGCTCCAATCTGCTATGAAAAAGTGTCTCCTAAGCTACGAACCCCCAGAACAGGCTCTGGGAAGTCCCTACCTAAAACTACAGAGAAAGGTGAGAGAATAGGTCTGGAAAAGTATGATTTTCGGAGAAAATCTGAGCAACTATATATAGGCTACGAAATAGTGTGGGGCGATTCGCCCCACACACCGGGCGAATCGCCCGGTGTGGGGCGATTTGCCCCACGTCCCGGGCGGTTTGCCTGAGAGTAATTTTCGCGGAATTCCGTGTTTTTGACGCGTTTTTGGATTTCTTCCCTTTCGGACTCGGTTTCTGACTTGTAGTGGCCTTCTAACCTCCAGATTTGACCCCTAGACTCCAAATCCTATCCGGAAACCTTCAGATACTCCAAATAGGCTTCTGGAACACAAATTCCTTGTCAACTTCAATATAATTGCCCGGAAATCCTCGTTTTTCAACGAAAATCTGTAAAATAAAATCTAAAGGGAAACGTGACACTATTCTAATAAAATGCACAAAAATATAGCTAAATTAACATAGAGGATAGCTAAAATAGGTGAAAAAGACTCAAATGAAAGTGCAAAATACACATTCATCAAACTCCCCAAACCGAACCTTTGCTTGTCCTCAAGCAACTAAGCTAGACTCTAATGCAAAAAACAATGCAAGACACAAAATGGAGTCTCATGCCAATTTTTTTTTTAATAATCGAACCATTACAATTTGACAAGTACCATTACAAAGCTAGTAATAAACTATAAATAATCCCGCACTTGGCGAGAATTGAACTTATGACCTCTAGTGTCATGACACCTCAGTCTAACCAATTGAGCTAGACCTCATTGGTGTCATGCCAAATAAAATGAACTAATCTACTGAATCTATCAAAAACATATGAACAAGAACCATATAAATCAAAGCATGAATATAGGTTGAAGAATACCTCGATTGACTTATACACATCCACATAAGCACTTATGTCAAGACAAGATAGTCTCTCGTAACATTCTCTACCTAGACCTAGTCTGTGACGATGTAATGAAGCATGCTAAGATACGAATGGTTGTCCCGTGCCTATGAAACTGAGGACTTACTGCTGTTCCACCATGTTAAGACTTTTCCTCAAAGAGGTCGAACCAGTACTGGCTCTCATCAAACGAAGGAGGGTTCCCTATAAAAGATAACACTCCCCTATTCTACCCATCTCTCAAATAAAGTCTTAAGCTATTCACCACTTCCTGAATGGCAGGACGAGGGTGGTCTAGAACAGATGACACTCAAGAACAAAAGACAAAAAATAGAAAATTACAACACGATTACGAACATTACAAGAATTGGAAAATGAGACACAACACTTTGCTAAACTGCTATTTGGCTCTTCTTTTTTTGGACCCTTCTTTGCCTTTTTGGGGTCTTTTCTTTTTTGCTTTCTTTTTTTTCTTTCAAGATTTTTCTTTTTCCTTTTTTTTTTCTTTTTTCCTGGAATTTTTCTTTCTTTCTTCTTTTTTTTTCAATTTTTTTTCTAGCCAGCAGTAGCATAACAAAAAGAGAGAAAATGACTCACACGACTTCCCCAAACCTATTCGAAAGAATAGGTTGGAGTACGAAATTTACGGAAAAGGAAAAACAAACTCACGATACGGAAATGAAAAACGAAAACAAGTCTAATGATGGTGTAACCCCCTCCCCAAACCTATTCGGAAGAATAGGTTATAAACAAAGGATCACACAACCTCACACTACCTCCTTCCTAGGCATTTAGCAATCTTAAAGCATGGTGAAGACTTGTTGCCTCTTAGGTACATAATTACCCGGGAAAACAACCATAAGACCCTAACATGCATCATCCTATTATAAAGGCCTTCGTGAACCGCAGTAGAGAAAACACCACTAAGTGATGTCGAGACTACCAAGCTTAACTAAGTGCAATACATAAACGTGACAAGCCAAGCGAGAAAAACCTCAAACAAATTCATAGAGATGAAGCATACGATTAATGGCATAGTTAGTTGATCTACCCAATAAAAAAGTTCAAAAAATTCGGCAATAAACTCCATATAAAACATGCAAGACATGCAAGACTATCCTAGGATGAATGTAGTGAATGCAACCTAAAAAATCTAAGAAAGCAGTAAACGTGCAAATGCAAATGCAAACAAAGAACAAGATACTAATCAACACAAAGCCAAACAATACTTAACATCACGGTTCACATCCCATCCCCCTTACGATTCTTAAGCTATCCCCTAGCAAAAGAGAATGAGTAATAAGAAGTGATACTAGATGTTACCGAACGGTTTGGCCTCGGTTGGCTGAGAGTGGACATGTGAAAGGACTAATCATCGGGATGATAATCCCCATAAAAGTCCCTCCACATGTCAGACATGAGCTCATGGGACTGACGTAGAGCCTCATGCTGCTGCTGGATGAGCTGTTGCTGCTCCCACCTTTGTTGCCTATCCTCTCGGCGATGCTCCTCGAATGTCTCCCAATCACGGTGGTGCTGGGCAATGTGCCTGTCGAGGTCCTGTCACATGGCCGCGTTGTTGGCATCAATTCTATCGAAACGACCATCGAGGTAGGTACGGAATTCAGAGAAGTCAAATCCTCTATACCCCTGCGGTGCTCGAGGCGGTGCATGCGGTGCTCTATGGACAAATGGGATATCTGGGATAGGTGCTTGGCCAACATCGGCCTCCATAGCATCCTCATGATCGGAATCGCTCGGCTGGAAGGGTGCTCCTACATCAGCAGCTGCAGCCGTGGGGTTCTTCAACTGATACCTGGTCAGGTGCACCTCAATGGTTGAGGGTGAAAGGGCAGCGACCTCACAATCCCCCTCCTCAATGTCATCGACCCCATGATATTTGCAGTAGGCTGTGATTAAGCTTGGGAAGATGAAGGGCTTCCTCTTCTTTTCCCAGTGGCGCTCGTACTCCTCATACATGATGTGCCCTATGTCGATCCGATGTCTGTCTATCAGGCAGTAGAGGAGCTCGGCGTAGTAGGGCTGAATCCACGAGTCATTCTTCCTAGGGATCAAGTTGAAGATGCAAAATTTCATCATCACCTTAGCTTCAATGCTAAGGTCGCTCTGACTGATCCGTGTAGGTTCTCCCCCGTTTTTTGGATATCGGTACTCCCTGTTGCAGATCACGTCTGTGATATGTCCTCCTATCCCCCTAGAGGCCCTCGAATACAGGTAGGCATGGTCGCTCCCTGTGAATTCCTGATGCCCAAAATGGATGAATGAAGAAATGTGCTCTGGTGTCCACGGTATTATCAGGCCTCGGACTAGTACCCCATTCTTCTCCTCGAGATCTGTGTATCCAGTGTAGAACTCTTGGAGGAGGCTCTCGTCGTACCCTTTTAACCTGTTGGAACTGTACCATACCCAATTCCTTCTTGACCCCAATCGTGATAGCGTCCTATACCCCGCTGTATCAACTGCTGACTCTGGAATATCAATCCTCCTGTCTGGGATGATCGATCTTCCCCCGTTGGCCAGCTCCGCTTCTAGCCTTTGACGCATCTCTACCGCAGCTACAGACAACTCGTACATATGGTGAGATGGCTGGGAGCTTGATGCTACTCCCTTCCCCTTTCTGCTCGAGCCGGCTCTCCTCGATCTCGGTGCCATGATTCCTACAAACAGCAATTAGTATCTTGTACGATGCAAAACAGACCCTTGCATATGTGAATGTACGAGCGAATCAAACGAGCAATATCTTAAAAAAAATCCAATTCCTCAAAAACCCAAAGTCTAGTCTAGCTACTTCATCACGCAACATATCAATGTAACTATTACAATAACATATCACATTATGCTCTTGCTAAACAACAAATGCCTTGAGTTACAAGGTTCAATCCATACCATAATAAGAAAAAATCTAACATAAATCCTCAACTTCATCAATCATGCATTCTACCAATACATCCATCATTATCATATCAACAAACACATGTTTAAGCATGAAGTGAAACTAAGAGATACATTTCCTAACAAGATATATCATGTAATAGCAAAAATCTCAAATCAACAAACCAAGCCTAATTGAACATGCAATTGATAATGAATAACGAATCTAATCACATAAAACATCAACCCATACATCATACAAGCTTAATTGAAGCATAAATCAAAAAAAACCCAAATTTAAAAAATTAGGGTTCATGTGATAATACCTCAAATCCGGAGTTTGAATGAACTAGGAAGAGATTTGTTCGGATGAAAAGAAAGAGCACGTAACGGGCTTCGATTGAAGCTAAAGAACACACAAATTGATGGAAGGATGAAGAAGTTATGAAGGTTTGAAGGTTTTGTGAAAATGGAGGAATTTTTTGAGTTTTAGTGAAGATGAAGAACTGAAATGAGGGAGAAAGGGAAAAATCCTCGTTTTTAGGTTCTGCAGACCGTGGGGCGATTCGCCCTAGGCCTGGGGCGAATCGCCCCGCGTGGGGCGAATCGCCCCGCACATCCGGAGCGCGCGCGCGCTCTGGGCGTGGGGCGATTCGCCCCCCACCTCCCGAGGTGGGGAGACGATCGTTTCGAAATAAAATGCGGTTTCTAGTCCCCGAAAACCATTTCCCTCAAAAAATCACTCGAAAAATCGCACTCAAACATAACATAAGCACATACGACACAGAGAAGAACAAATTCACATATGAAAAGCAAATTGTTCAAGAATGAATGCATGGAATAAAGCGGTAAAGAAAGCGATAAAAACCCCGGGTTGCCTCCCGGATAGCGCCATTGTTTAAAGTCTCTGACTCGACATCTGTCTTCGCCTAGCTTTTCTTTTGAGGGTACTAGACTTCCCCTTCACGGATCTCCTTCCCATGCCTCGAACCTGTGAATATGAATGAACATAGACATTAAGACCACTGTAGTCAATAGTGTTAGAAGTATCAGGTGGATCAGGTGGATCGGATATGGCTTGCAACACATGTTGCTTGCCATCCACTTCAATAGTGCAAGTTCTTTGGTAGATGTCCATCACAGAGTGTAGCTTAGTCAAGAACGTTCGCCCTAAGAGAATGACATCCCCTGTTCCTGGTGTAGACGCCGGCATAACTACAAAATCGGTGTATACAGAAGCTTCACAAATCTTGACCAATACATTCTTCACAACGCCTTCGGGTTTCACAAGTGATCCATCCGCCAGTTGTACAATAGCCTTATGCACAAATAGTTTTCCAAGATTACTCTAAACATTCAAAGGGAGCACATTAGAGTAGGATCCCGTGTCTAGTGTGGCACGGACATCTTCAAGTTCCCCGATCCCGATCTTAACATCGAAACTTTGAGGGAGTGACTCGGGATCCTCTTGCTCTTCTTCACTCTTGTCAGTACCAAGGTCCTTCTCTTCTTCCTCGACCTGTGGGGGCATTTCTCTCTTGCAACTCTAGCACTTAGCAACCTTCTTGATGGTGATTTCGACAGGTAGATCGCCCACCAAGGTAATGGACATCGACTTCTCAGTGTTGCTAGGTAGCTTGCCTTGCTCTCTACTTGCTCCTCGGTCGATCAACTCTTGCATCTTTTGATGGGCAAGCCTAGTGCTCTCTTCCAACCTATCAAGCCTTGCCCTAGTCTTCTCAGAATCTTCTTCATAACGTTTGAGAAAACTTTGTGTGTGATCAACCATCTTTTGCAAGTTCTCCATCAGCTGAGCCTACTTCGACTTCGGTGGCTCTTTCGGAGCGGGGTTTTCGCAGTGATCATTACCATAGTTTAGCCTACTACGGTCTTGGTTAGGGCCATAAGTTTGGTTAGCCGGTGCATATCCTTGATTGTTTCGGAATCCTCTTCTCCAAAATCCACCTCGAGGATTCCTACCGTCTTGTCCGTAGCTAACTTCTTGAGTACCAAACTCCGTAGCAAAGGCTTCCTCTTCGCTTCCTCGAGCCCAGTTTCCATCATCATACGCAAGCTCCGATCTACACATATGAGCCCCATGCCCATAGTTCTTGCATATTCGGCATACTTCGTTCGAAACAGTTGTTCCAGTGGCGCTCTTGAGGACTTGCTTCAATTCGTTGGTAAAGCACTCGAATTGATCCCCATTCCTCCTATACATAGGGGCTTCTTGAGTCGGTGGAACTTCAGGTCCACGTCTCCTAACCATTGCTCTTGGGTCCTTGAACTTCGAACCCTTAGCAAGCCTTTCGAAAACTACCCAGACGGCTTCTGCGGTTTCCTCCCAAATATTGCCTCGGCATTGGAAATCCACCACTTGTTGGTTCTCGAAGGTTAGTCCATTGTAGAAGTGTTGGACTAGGTCAGAAAGCTCAAAACCATGGTGAGGGCACTTGTTCGTGAGATCTTGGAACCTCTCAAACGCGGTGTAGATGGTCTCATCATAGTCCTGCTTGAATCCAGTGATTTGCGCCTGTAGCGTGGTAGTCAAGGTGTGAGGGAAGTATTTTTCCATGAAAGCTGAAAAAACCTTCTCCCAAGTGTCCAACGAGCCTGCTGGTAGAGAACTCAACCATGACTTGGCTCTGTCGCCAAGTCCCATAGCAAAAAGCTTCATCCTCAACTCATCCGTTGTTATTTCAGCTCCGGGTCGTGGGAGTTGGTTGACGAAATCATCGATATCGTGCAAGTACCCCATTACATCTTCCCTTGATAAGACATAGAACCTCGGAAGTTGTTGGAATGCGTGGTTCTTGATTTCCAGATCTCGAGTTGCAGACGAAAGAACAATCGCCGGTCCCCTCATACGATCCTTGGTGGGTTGAACCCATGCTTTCAGTGGTCTAGCTTCTGCCATTCCGTCGATTTCCTTGAAAAGACTGTGTAGAGATTCAGAGAAATCGGTATCCTCTATTTCCTCTAGTGCACGCCTTTGAAGTAGTCGCCTTCTTTGGTGGTAGACTCTGTCGATCTCAGCAATTGAATCAGCAAGCGGTGTTCCTTCAGATCGTGTATGCGGCATACACTATCTGTAACAGACTAGGAAAGCAGTATCAGAGAGAGATTAAAAAGGAAAACTAAAACTAATAGAATTAGGAATCGAAAGCTGAAAATATAACAAATTAAACAGAAAAAGGAGTATAGTCCCCGGCAGCGGCGCCAATTTGATGAACGAGGATTTGTCGGGTCCAGGTTCAGCAAATAAATTTGTTATTTAGCGAAAGGCAATTCACAACTACAACGAAAACCGTAGTGTAGCAGTAGAATGACCTCGAGTGTCGTTCTCTAAGGACTATAACTAGCTTTATCTAATTTAATTAGAGAATATAAAATAGCAGACGTAAAAGCAAAGGTTTTTCTAACAGATAATGGAGATTGGTGATAGTATGATCCTTCAAAGCATAACGGGTCAATAATCATGCGTAAATTCCTCGGTCTTGCATGGAGATCTTTGATCAATCGAATGTCCTGTTGCAATTATTAAGCACTACGAAGATAAAGATACTGACAAGTCAATCACTATTGTCCTATTGTGTTCCGTAATTATTCAACACTACGAAGATATAGATGCGCATAGGTCGACGAGGGTCCAATTGTGCATAATAATTAATACAACATACGAGAATTTAGGCTGAGCCTGATCAACGAAATAAAGCAATAACACGGAGTATAATGCGCGATATAGCCATTAGCATGATTATCTTCCCTTCGCTAACAATTCACATACTACCACCAATGATAAGTTTAGCTACTCATAATAGGCATGCAATCAACAGAAATCATAGAAGAAAACATGTTGAAAGATATATAAAAATAAGTAGACTAAACTGTAAGCTACAATGTTACCGAAAGTTGTCAATCTCCGAAGAATTGCGATCCTACAAGCTCCAATCTGCTATGAAAAAGTGTCTCCTAAGCTACGAACCTCAGAACAGGCTCTAGGAAGTCCCTACCTAAAACTACAGAGAAAGGTGAGAGAATAGGTCTGGAAAAGTATGATTTTCGGAGAAAAACTGAGCAACTATATATAGGCTACGAAATAGTGTGGGGCGATTCGCCCCACATCCCGGGCGGTTCGCCCGGGAGTAATTTTCGCGGAATTCCGCGTTTTCGACGCGTTTTTGGATTTATTCCCCTTTTCGGACTCGGTTTCTGACTTCTAGTGGCCTTCTAACCTCCGGATTCGACCCCTAGACTCCAAATCTTATCCGGAAACCTTCAGATACTCCAAATAGGTTTCTGGAACACCAATTCCTTGTCAACTTCAATGTAATTGCTCGAAAATCCTCGTTTTTCAACCAAAACCTATAAAATAAAATCTAAAGGGAAACGTGATACTATTCTAATAAAATGCACTAAAATATAGCTAAATTAACATAGAGGATAGCTAAAATAGGTAAAAAAGACTCAAATGAAAGTGTAAAATACACATTCATCATCAAGCAAAGACAATTACTCGCTCTCATCAAACGAAGGAGGGTTCCCTAAAAGTTCACACTCCCCTATTCTACCCATCTCTCAAGCAAAGTCATAAACTAATCACCACTTCCTGAATGGCAGGACGAGGGTGGTCTAGAACAGATGACACTCAAACAAACAAAAGACACACTTTACAACTCGATTACGAACATTACAAGAATTGAAAAAACGAGACAAACACTTTACTAAACTGTTTTTTGGCTTTCTTTGGACCCTTCTTTGTTTTTTTGGGGTCTTTTCTTTTTTTTTTCTTTTCCAGATTTTTTCTTTTTTTGGAATTTTTTTCTTTTTCTTTTTTTTCTTTCTTTTTTTCCTCTCGTTTTTTTTGTATATAGCCAGCAGTAGCACAACGAAAAAGAAATTACAATGACTCCCAAACGACCTCCCCAAATCTATTTGAAAGTATAGGTTGGAGCACAAACTTTACGAAAAAGAAAAACAAACTCACAACACTCAAAATCGAAAAACAAGTCATAATGACAGCATAACCCCCTCCCCTAACCTATTCGTTAGAATAGGTTTCAAACAAAGGATCACACAATCTCACACTACCTCATTCCTAGACATTTAGCAATCTCAAAGCAACGTGAAGACTTGTTGCCTCTTAGTTACATAATTACACCGGAAAACAACCACAAGACTCTAACATGCATCATCTTATTATAAAGGCCTTCGTGAACCGCAGTAGAGAAAACACATGTCGAGACTACCAAGCTTAACTAAGTACATATAAATGTGACAGGCGAAGGGAGAAAAACCTAAAACAAATTCATAGAGATGAAACGCATGGTAAAAGGTCATAACTAGTTAATCTACCCAATAAAAAACTTCAAAAAATTTGGCAATAAACTCCACATAAAAACATGCAAAACTATACTAGGATGAATGTAGTGTATACAACTAAGAAAGCGGTAAACGTGCATTTGCAAACAAAAGGTTTCACGAGTTTATCATAAGCAAAACAAGTATAGAGATATCCAGCGATAACCCCTCCCCCAACCTGAACGTCGTCGCTCGTCCCGAACGCCGAAAGTGGATTTAAGGTGAGAACTAACTTGTACATGTAACCTATAGGACTCAAGGAAACTCGTGAGAAACCTAAACGGACGATAAAAGAAGTAAAAAGATCAATAATTTAGCATAATAGGAGAAAATTGGATTTCCGAACGAAAATCCGCAACTCCGGGTTTCTGGACACCCGGGGCGAACCGCCCCAGGTGGGGAGCGATTTGCCTGGGGCGTCCAGAACGTCCCAGGTAGCCTGGACTTGCCTGGCGAATCGCCCCACGTGGGGGGCAGTTCGCCTGGCACCTCCAGACTCATGGAGACGACTTTTTCCTCCCAAAACGCAAAATTATCATCTTAAAACCTATTTTATCACCAAAGACATACGAAAACATAAAATAAAATATAATGATATGCTCAAAATATGCATGCAATGCAAGAAAGCGATAAAACTAAACTACATGCAACCATTACCACTAATGTTATCCATTATCAAATGGAAACGAATCTTGTGCATTCGTTCCATTACTCTTCGCATCTTGGGAACCATCCTTGACTCTTCTCCGTATATGCTCAAGCAAGTCCATGATTCCCTGAAAACTAAAATTATCAAAACAAATAAAATCTAAATCTAAAAAATAACCAAGGGAATCAGATGGAAAATAAAAAGAGAAAAGAGGATCAAAACTCCTTTGGAACTCATAGGTGGGTGCATGGACCAGAACGTAAGAGTCAAGATCAAGAGTATCTGCAGCAATTGATTCAGAGACACCAAAATCTTCAGAGATTGGCTCCTCGGCCTCAACACAACTCAAGCCATCACTTTCTGACTCAAGTGAAGCAATGGATTCAGTCATCACCTCCTCCACGACTTCCTCTTGACCAACAACCTCGACATCCGCAAGTAAGGACGTGGAATCCAAGCTAAGCACTGAAGAGACTTCATCAATAGATTCTTCTCCACATTCCTCTTCATCGGCAATGTCGATTCTGGTTGCTGACTACTGAAGCGAGACGTCCATGCCCTTGACCCGGGAGGTGAGTCCCTATCCCAATGTTCCAGAAACTTGCTGGTTAGTTCACCCCAGGTGCGCAACGATTTTTCCGGCGGGCTTCTGAGCCATCCTCGAGCGTACCCTTTCAAGGCTCCCATAAATCCTCTCATACAAAGTTGCTCATGTGATAAAATAACCCCCTCGTACGTGTCTAAGAACCCTATTGGATCATCACCCATCGAAAACGTGGAGAGAATGGAGTAGTACGAAGGATCAAAGTCATAATCCTTGCAATCTTCATCCAATGTTATGCAAGGCCCTCGAGGCATCACATACCGGGGCAAAGGAACTCGTTGACTCATCCTTTCATATGACTAGTTTCTGCACATGAGGAAACAAGAAACCAAGGAGCAGAATCCACAAAAGAAAAACAAAAACTTGCAAAGAAAAGCACAAAGAGTGCAAACAAACACAATGTAACCAAGAACTTCGAGAGCACAAGCACGCAAGGTAACCAAGATCAGATTAGATGAATTTACTGAAAAAGATAGGGGGAAAGAAATAGGGTAAGAAAGTGAAAAAAATTTGGGAGCAAACCCCAGAGCTTGTTCTTCTGTAGGAAGTTGAATGCTGAAAATATAAATAAGCTAAAGAGAAAAAAGGAGTATAGTCCCCGGCAACGACGCCAATTTGATGAACGAGATTGTCAGACTCAATTAATCAAATAAATTTGTTTTTCGCCAAAGGCAATTCACAACTACAACGAAAACCAAGGCACGTTGTGTAGAAGTAAAATAACCTCGAGTGTCGATCTCTAAGGACTATAACTAGCTTTATCTAATTTAACTTAAACTATAAATAAGAAATCAAGCAAAGCAAAGATTTTTCTTATCAATATGATGGAAGTTAGTGATAGTATGATCAATCAAAGCAACGGGTAATAATCATGCATGAAGTACTTGAAGTTTGTATAGAAATCTATGATCGTGAATTGTCCTATGTGTTTGATGAACTGGAATTTTTCAGATTCAATTAATCAAATAAATTTGTTTTTTAGCCAAAGGCAATTCACAACTACAACGAAAACCGTAGTGTAGCAGTAAAATAACCTCGAGTGTCGATCTCTAAGGACTATAACTAGCTTTATCTAATTTAACTTAAACTATAAAATTAACAAACGACTTAGCACAGATTTTTCTTATCAAGATAATGGAAGTTAGTGATAGTATGATCATTCAAAGCATAGCAGGTTAATAATCATGCATGAAGTACCCGATCGTTTTGCATAGAATCTAAGATCATGAATTGTCCAATGTGTTCCGTTCAATTCAACACTACGAAGATAGATGGCTTAAATAGATCAAAGAAATAAAGCAATAACTCAAAGTCTGATTCGCATTACCTCCCGAAAACCGTAGTGTAGCAGTAGAATGACTCGAGTGTCGTTCTCTCAGGACTATAACTAGCTTTATCTATTTAACAAGAGAATATAAAACAGCAGACAGATAGCAATAGGGGGTTTCTAGCAGATAATGGAGATTGGTGATAGTATGGTCCTTCTTAACATAACGGGTCGATAATCATGCATAAATTCCTCGGTCTTGCATAGAGATCTTTGAATCAATCTAGTGTCATGTTGCAAGTATTAAGCACTACGAAGATAATTTGGTCTGACTAGTCAATCACGATTGTCCTAATGTGTTCCGTAATTATTCAACACTACGAAGATAATTGGTCTGATGGTCGACTAGTGTCCAATTGTGCATAATAATCAATACAACATACGAGAATTTTGGTTACAACTGATCAACGAAATAAAGCAATGACACGGAGTATAATGCGCGATATAGCCATTATCATGATTATCTTCCCTTCGCTAAGAATTCACATACTACCACCAACGATAAGTTTAACTACTCATAATAGGCATGCAATCAACAGAAATCAGAGAAGAAAGCATGTTGAAAGAATATAAAATAAGTAGAATAAAAGTGTAAGATACAAAGTTACCGAAGGTTGTCAATCTCCGGATGATTGCGGTCCTACGAGCTCCAAACTGCTATGAAAAAGTGTCCCCTAAGCTACAGAACTCCCCGGACAGGCCCCGGGAAGTTCCTACCTAAAACTATAGAGAGAGGTGAGAGAGAAGGTCTGGAAAGATATGATTTTCGGAGAAAAACTGAGCACTATATATAGGCCCCGAAAAAACTCCGGGGCGGTTCGCCCCCTGGCTTTTTTGCGGAATTCCGTGTTTTTCGACGCGGTTTTGGATTTCTTCACCTTTTCGGACTCGGTTTCTGACTTCTAGTGGCCTTCTAACCTCCAGATTCGACCCTTAGACTCCAAATCCTATCCGGAAACCTTGAGATACTCCAAATAGGTTTCTGGAACACCAATACCTTGTCAACTTCAATATAATTGCCCGGAAATCCCCTAATTTCAACCAAAACCTGTAAAATAAAATCTAAAGGGAAACGTGACACTATTCTAATAAAATGTACTAAAATATAGCTAAATTAACATAGAGGATAGCTAAAATAGGTGAAAAAGACTCGAATGAAAGTGTAAAATACACATTCATCAAACTCCCCAAACCGAACCTTTGCTTGTCCTCAAGCAACTAAGCTAGACTCTAATACAAAAAACATGCAAGACACAAAATGGAGTTTCATGCCAAATAAAATGAACTATTCTACTGAATCTATCAAATAACTGATGAATGTGTATTTTACACTTTCATTCGAGTCTTTTTCACCTAATTTAGCTATATTTTAGTACATTTTATTAGAATAGTGTCACGTTTCCCTTTAGATTTTATTTTACAGGTTTGGTTGAAATTCGGAGATTTACGGGCAATTATATTGAAGTCTACAAGGAATTGGTGTTCCAGAAGCATATTTGGAGTATCTGAAGGTTTCCGGATAGGATTTGGAGTCTAGGGGCCGATTCTGGAGGTTAGAAGGCTACTAGAAGTCATAAACCGAGTTCGAAAAGGTGAAGAAATCCAAAACCGCATCGAAAACGCGAAAATCTCGCGTTTACACTGGGGGGCGAACCGCCCCAGCTCTCGGGCGAACCGCCCCAGAGGAATTCCGGGCCTATATATAGTTGCGAGTTTTCTCTCCGAAAATCATATCTTTCCAAGCCTACTTTCTCACCTCTCTCTATAGTTTTAGGTAGGAACTTCCCGGGGCCTGTCCTGGGAGTTCCATAGCTTAGGGGATACTTTTTCATAGCAGATTGGAGCGCGTAGGATCACAATCATCCGGAGATTGACAACCTTCGGTAACTTTGTATCTTACAACTTTTATCTACTTATTTTATATATTCTTTCAATATGTTTTCTTCTATGATTGCTATTGATTGCATGCACATTATGAGTAGCTAAATTTATCGTTGGTGGTAGTATGTGAATTCTTAGCGAGGGAAGATAATCATGCTAATGGCTATATCGCGCATTATACTCCGTGTCACTGCTTTATTTCGTTGATGAGTTGAACACCAAAATTCTCGTATGTTGTATTGATCATTATGCACACTAGGACACTTGTCGGCCAATCAGACTTAATTATCTTCGTAGTGTTGAATGATTACGGAACACAATAGGACGTTAGTTGTTGACAGGTCAGACCCATACTATCTTCGTAGTGCACAATACTTACAACAGGACTCAAGATTCATTCAAAGATCTCTATGCAAGACCGAGGAATTTATGCATGATTATCGACCCATTATGTTAAGAAGGACCATACTATCACCAACCTCCATTATCTGCTTGAAAACCCCCTATCGCTTTTTATCAGCTGTTTTATATTTTCTTATTAAATAGATAAAGCTAGTTATAGTCCTGAGAGAACTACACTCGAGTCATTCTGCTGCTACACTACGGTTTTCGTTGTAGTTGTGGATTGCCTTTGGCTTAATAACAAATATTATTTGCTGAATCGAGACCTGACAAATCTCCGTTCATCAAATTGGCGCCGTTGCCGGGGACTATACTCCTTTTTTCTATTTAATTTGTTTTTATTTACAGCTTTAGATTCCTATTTCTTTTAGTTTTAGTTTTCCTTTTTAATCTCTCTCTGTTTTCCTATTTGTTTCTAATCACTTTACCTAGTCTGTCACAGATTGTGTATGCCGCATACACGTTCTGCAGGAATACCGCTTGCTGATTCAATTGCTGAGATCGATAGAGTCTACCACCAAAGAAGGCGACTCCTTTTCAAGGAAATCGACGGAATGGCAGAAGCTAGACCACTGAAGGCATGGGTACAATCCACCAAGGATCGTATGAGGGGACCGGCGATTGTTCTATCGCCTGCAACCCGAGATCTGGAGATCAAGAACCACGCATTCCAATAACTTCCGAGGTTCTATGGCTTATCAAGGGAAGATGTGATGGGGTATTTGAACGATATCGATGATTTCGTCAATCAACTCCCACGACCCGGAGCTGACATAACAACGGATGAGTTAAGGATGAAGGTTTTTGCAATGGGACTTGGCGACAGAGCCAAGTCATGGCTGAGTTCTCTACCAGCCGGCTCGCTGGACACTTGGGAAAAGGTTTTTTTCAGCTTTCATGGAGAAATACTTCCCACACACTCTGACTACCGCGCTAAAGGCGCAAATCACAGGATTCAAGCAGAAATATGATGAGACCATCTACACCGCGTTCGAGAGGTTCCAAGATCTCACGAACAAATGTCCTCACCATGGTTTTGAACTCTCCGACCTAGTCCAACACTTCTACAATGGACTAACCTTCGAGAACCAACAAGTGGTGGATTTCCAATGCCGAGGCAATATTTGGGAGGAAACCGCAGAAGCCGTCTGGGCAGTTTTCGAAAGGCTTGCTAAGGGTTCGCAGTTCAAGGACCCAAGAGCAATGGTTAGGAGACGTGGACCCGAAGCTCCACCGACTCAAGAAGCCCCTATGTACAGGGGGAATGGGGATCAATTCGAGTGCTTTACCAACGAATTGAAGCAAGTCCTCAAGAGCGCCACCGGAACAACTGTTTCGAACGAAGTATGCCGAATATGCAAGAACTATGGGCATGGAGCTCATATGCGTAGATCGGAGCTGGCATACGAAGATGGTAACTGGGCTCGAGGAGGAGAAGAAGAAGCCTTTGCTACGGAGTTTGGCACTCAAGAAGTTAGCTACGGACAAGACGGTAGGAATCCTCGAGGTGGATTTTGGAGAAGAGGATACCGTAACAATCAAGGATATGCACCGGCTAACCAAACTTATGGACCTAACCAAGACCGTAGCAGGCTGAACTATGGTAATGATCACTGCGAAAACCCCGCTCCGAAAGAGCCACCGAAGTCAAAGACGGCTCTACTGATGGAGAGCTTGCAGAAGATGGTTGATCACACACAAAGTTTTCTCAAACGGTATGAGGAGGATTCCGAGAAAACTAGGGCAAGGCTCGATAGGTTGGAAGAGAGCACTAGGCTTGCCCATCAAAAGATGCAAGAGTTGATCGACCGAAGAGCAAGTAAGGAACAAGGCAACACTGAAAAGGTCGTTAGGTGCGAGTGTTGCATGAAGGAAGAACTTCTACAGGCTGAGGAAAAAGAGGAGGACCTTGGTTCTGACACAAGTGATGAGGAGCAAGAGGATCCCGAACCACTCCCTAAAAGTTTTGATGTTAAGGTAGGGATTGGTGAGCTTGAAGATGTCCGTGCCACACTAGACACGGGATCCTACTCAAACATAATTCCTTTGAATGTGTTTGAAAAGAGTAACCTTGGAAAACTATCTGAGGAAAGGGGTATTGTACGACTGGCGGATGGATCATTCATGAGACCCGAAGGCGTTGTGAAAAATGTGTTGGTCAAGATTGGTGAAGCATCAATAAACACCAATTTCGTAGTTATGCCGGCATCTGCACCTGGGACAGGGGATGTCATACTCTTAGGGCAAACATTCTTGACCAAGCTACGCTCCGTGATGGACATCTACCAAAGAACTTGCACCATCGAGGTGGATGGCAAGCAACACGTATTACAAGCCATACCTGATCCGCCGGAACCGCCTGACATTATTACTCACTACTGTGGTCTTGCAGCCTATATTCTTTCTTATTCACAGGTTCGTGGCATGGAAAGGAGATCAATGAAGGGAAAGGCTAGTACCCGCAAAAAGAAGAGATAGGCGCAGACAGGAGTCGAGTCAAAGACTTAAAACAATGACGCTATCCGGGAGGCAACCCGGAATTTTTCTGCATGCATTTCATTCTTGAACTATTTGCTTCTCATATGCGAATTTGTTCATGTGTGTGTCGTATATGCTTTTGTTTGAGTGATATTTTTCGAATGGTTTTTTGAAAAAAAAAATAGTTTCGGGATTTAAACCGCATTTTCTGACATCGGAACCCGTCTCCCCGCACTAGGGAGCACGGGGCGAACCGCCCCACAGTTCCAGATCTTAAAAAACGCGGATTTCAACCCCAAAACCATATTTTCTTCATTCTTCTTCATCCATACTCCCAAAAAACCCAAAAAGTGCGATTTTGCTTCTAAATCTTCATAACTTCTTCGTTTCTTGACCAAATTGAGTGTTCTTTAGCTTATTTCAAAGCCTATTACATGATCTATCATCTAAACCGATCAGATTTCATCCTAATTCGTTAGATTTGCAGATCTGAGGTATCATCTTTAAGAACCCTAATTTTCGAATTTAGGGGTTTTCTAATTTGAGCTTCAATTATGCTTGTTTGATGCATGGGTATGTTGTTTATGTGATTAGACATGTTATTGCATGCTCAATTTTGCTTAAATTGTTGATTTGGGTATTTTGCTATTAGATGATATATCTTGTTATGCATTATGTCTTTATCTTTGATTTATAGCACATGGATATGTTTATTGGTGTAATGTTGGTGGATTTGACGATAGAATACTTATTAGTTAAGAATGAGGATTTATGCTGTTGAATTTTTGCGCTGCTATGGTATGAATTGAAACCTTGTTTTCAAGGTTATTGGTTGTCTAGTAAGAGCATGATGTGATGTATTGCATGTAGTAGTTACGTTAATATGTTGCATGATGAAGTGGCTAGGCTAGACATTGCGGTTTGGGGAGTTCGATTGATGAATTTATCACTTGTGTTTCTCGGGTTTGGGTTAGACGGTTGCCTAACAAACATGATCGACCTTTCCTTCTTAGGAAGAGTTTGATCATATGTCTTCAGCAGATTATGGAGTTCGGGCAGTGTTACGTCCTTCGCATTCATGGTGGTTAACGATGAACTGCGAATACGAACTCGGCAATGATTGAAGGACAAAGATCACCATGATCTTATTCTCATCTTGAGAACATGTTCAAACATGTTCCCTCCTTCATTGAGCTTGCATCTGTGTATCTCTTTGATCAAATCAAATTCAACACTTCTAGCTGTCGTCTTAAAGACCGACTCAAGATGCTTCAGCATCTCATACGGCAACATGCTTTCATGTTGCCTCTGCAGGTCATTGCTCATTGTCGCCAGCATAATACACTGCACGGATCTAGCATCCTCATGATGCTTATCAGACTTCGCCTTGTTGGCTTGATTCCAAATCAACAACTTGATAGGCAGTCTGATTCTCGGGACACACGGAATTAGCCTCGTCCAAGACGTACTCAATCCTTTCGTACCTCAGCAACAAACATATATTCCTGATCCAATCTAGGAAGTTTGGTCCGGTCAAAATTTGCTTCTCTAAGACAGCACGGAGCGAGATATTCGCCATTTCGGTTTTCCAGGAGAAATAATATACGAAAATAATAAATCAACTATTGAAATATTATTTCTAAATACACAGTCAACATAACTAAACAACAAGGTCCTTTAGCTGTTTAGCTCCCACTATTTTCACATATGCCTGCCCCCACAACAAACATACGGGTAATGTCCAACAAGTTACCGTAGTGGCCAAGATCCAAATTCATACTATGCTATACTCCAACGGGGGCTGGTCGCAAAACATAATATGACTGTTAGGACTATCCAATTGCGTCACGCAACTCTTGGTTGTTAAATCTAATTTAACCCGATGCCCTACATATTGTACCTATCGAGGTCGCTAGATACAATATGCAGTAAGTCATAACCATAGGCTTACTCTAATCTGACGATCACTGCGAGTCTGTAAGACGAGGTCGCCAATACAAGAAAACGCAATGAAAGTCCAGAGTTAAAGCACCCTATGGAAAGCATGTCAGAAATATATATCTATATATATATATATATATATATATATATATATATATATATATATATATATATATATATATATATATATATATATATATATATATATATATATATTTATACTTATATTGGTTGGGGCTTGTCGCTTGAGGGTTGTTATCAGTCATCTACAAACAAATAAGGGCGCCGCCTACCCATCATGCATGAACGGTCTACATGTAATGGATGCTGCCTATCTATTCTAGTTCTAACGCGGTCAAGCACATAATGGGTGCCGCCTACCCATACATAAAATATGCGGTCCGACATATAAGAGGACGCCGCCTACCCTCGCATGCATATCGGTCGAACGGAAAGTAAAATACATGGTATTTAAACATGCATTGTCAAACAATAGCATATCGAGCAAACAAAACAAGTAGTAGCCTATGTGGATGCCTAATGACTTCATAATTTCATTATGAAAATTATAATCTCATACTTATAATCTCTATGAAATAATTGAAAATTTGGATTAGATTGAAAAATCGAAAATTCTATTGACCAAGTAGCAATTTTCGAAAACCCGAAGGACTTAATTGTAATTTTGAAACCTTGGAGGTGTTAAATCTAAAATTCAAAAGTAGAAGGACTAATTTGCAATAAACAATAAATTGATAAATTACAAATAAGCCCTTTAACTTTATACTAATTAAATTTAACCCCTCTAGTTAAAAACAATTACAATTAAATCATATTTATATTCCAAATATAAAATTCAATCCTCAAAATTTTCAAAATTACAATCCCAGGCGCATGGGCACCGCGGCCACAGGCGCCCGGCGCCCGCGGGTGCCCGCGGCACGCGGGCGCCTAGCGCCCGTACCGCGGGCACGGCCCCTGTGGCACGCAGGCGCCGGGCGCCTGCGGCCCGTTAATATACATATGTAAATTTTTTTTATTTTTTTTTTTGAAAAAATATAAATTCTAAATTTATATAAAAAACAAAACTTTTGAAAATCGAATTAATCATAGAATCAATTGCATCCACATATCTACAAAATCATACAATATATATACGTATATACGCAATCAATTAACCTCGCTCCGATACCACTGTAAGAAAATACGATCAGAGTTACCCCTAGGGTACGCAGCGGAATTTTAAAATTTTTCTTTACATACAGGTTAATTGATTATGTATATGCCGTATATATTTAAACAAGTCAATTAGAAGACTAACCTTACTTCCAAAGCAAGCTTCCAAGTCTTCGTAATAATCCGGTGTATCTTCTCCTTCGTCGAAGTCGAAGATATCTGCAATACTTTGATTATCTGCAAGACAATAAAAGTTAGATTCCAGCTCCTAGAACCCCAACCTTGGTATCCACGGATGAACAGCCTATCGAAAAGAATGCTAGGATATTCTTTGTGTGACCAAGAAGATGGGGCGGCGATTCCTCCGGCAAGGGTGGCGCGCGCGTGGCTGTAGAGGAGGGGAGAGTTTTTATTGTCTCTAAGAAAACTGGGTAGAATGACTGCGAAAGTCTATATCAAAAACTCTCTAATAGTCTACTATATATAGTAGTCAATAGAAGCCTAAAGCATAAGCAATTAGACTTCGTAAAGGAATAAGAATCTAATTCTTATCGCACTAGGAAACCAATATCAAGTCTTGATTCATTCCCAATCAAATTAAAACTCAATCAGGAAAATCTAACTTATCCCTTGGACTTCTAATAGAGGAAGGAGTCGAACTCCTTCCCCTATCTAGCTAACGCGCGCGCGCGCCCAGTCCTACGGGAAATAGGTGGGTCCCAATTTGGGACTCACTTATAGTTCTAAAGCAATTCAAACTCCAAGTAGATTTTGCCCAAGTGCATATGTTAATTCTAAATTAACATATCCTTTCAAACCAAACCTCTATTATATTTCCAAAATATAATCTTTAATTGTATTTACATAAAATACAATTAATTAGGCAACTCAATTAATAATTCCAAATCATTAATCGAGCCACCAAATATTATAATTAATTCCAAATCAATTATAATCCATCAATCACAATTAATTCCAAATTAATTGCGATTCCATCTTCAATGATATTCTGATAGGCTGAATCACCACATAGTGTGACTCATAAGGCCTCATCGTATTAAGTCCTAGACTAGGCAACATGGAATTCCTAGACAGTTCTATTTGCAATATTAATACATGAGGACGTTTGAGAGGTTTCTCAAAGCAAACCCTTTCGTTGTGAAGCCTGTTGCGCTCAACGCGGCGATGGTAACGTCCCTTCATCTGACTTGCTCGAATGTATCTAGGATCGATGAAGTGTCTATCCCAATAATACATCCACGGGCGTCTTCAGTGAGTTGCATGGTGAATCCAATATCTATTATGACCATCATAATAATATTGATACGCTGGCCAACGGTTTTACCAATCACAACTATGAACGACTATGAGCAATGCTCTCCTGTGCTACACGTGAGAGATGAATCCTTCACAGAAACACTTATCATCCCCATTTGTATGTAGCCATAATCCTGGATCGTGTCTTAGGTCAACTGCTTATTCAGAGCTGACATTGACGGGTCCACCAAGGCTATGGGGCAACAAATGTGATGATAAAGTCCTGTAATTACAAAGGACGACTGGCATCACTTCGACAACTTACCGGTTCCCATAGACACTTCGGTGTAGAGTATACATCGATGGGAGTGTCCGGTGGGTACTTCCATTGTTCGATAATCCTTCTTCAAACAACTATGCGCAATTATGGGAACGTTTCTCGATTGTCCAACAATCCGTTCCTTGGCCGTGGGATCGGCTCACACTTGCTCCAACAAGTATAACCTCCACGCATACTAGTCTTGTCTGGTTCATTCAGACCCTTACATCCGAGATGAACCTCGACTAGGGAGAGTTTGGGATAGATGATAACTCACATAGCTCCCACTATCTGTGTGATCGGACATCTATCCGAGGGGACATGTTTAATATCAATACAGACAGTAATAGAGATATGACATGCTGCATGCCTGGTGTAATATAATATGTAAGCGATACTCAATAGTAAAACGACAAACATATATCATATTACGTTGACATGTGTAATAGTACATATATGCCCTCTATAAGGGCTCCATGCCCTTAATAAGGACTGTCTCTAGGACATATACACTATCAGCGAAGAGGGAAGCGCGACCACCATTTCACCATTTCATTGCTTCCCCTGTGAGGTTGGCCGGGAAGAGTAACGCCTTTGTCTTAGAATCATGGCCATATGTATCCATCTTGGTTCCAAAACTTATCAAGTAGTCGCTGGGACAACTTGTTCTATCATAGCTTTTGAATGTTGGAAAACCTCTCTCAATCTTCGCTTGGTGGTATCTTATCTCATCACACAATGGACTCAGGTCTTGATCATGCTCTTTCTCTTCGACAACGTTCCTCAAGGTTTCTATCCGAGCTTCCAGGGCAGTCCTTTCAGCTCTAAGTTCTTCCAAAGTGAGTCTCCTCCTAGTGACTGGGTCGATACCGACCAAAGGGGTTACCTCCGCGAAGGTTCTCAAAGCATTGTTCTCCGCCATCACTTCAGGTCGATTTTGAGGAGTGACCTGGTTGGGGGTAACTTGGTTTGGCGGAGCGGAAGGGTTTGCAACTTGATCTAGGTTTTCTTGAGGAACAACATTTTGCATTGACGCTCTTATCCTTCGGTCAATCAATTCCCTTAAGTCATCGGGAGCTCCTTGTGGTCCCAATCTAGATGGAACCCTCGGAGGTCCAAGTCTAGACTGGATTGGCCTAGTATTAGCTCTCGAATGAGCTTCATCTTCAGCTTGGGGTGCTCCTTGTTGGGATTGTTGAGGAGCGGGGACAAACCCAAGGGGTTGTTCTTGTGCTTGTGGGTGTCTTATCCCCCAAGCTTAGAGTTCCTCTTCTACTCTTGCGGCTTCATTTGCTCCCAATCACCCTTGTATGGTGAGAAAGAATAAGCTGTATTGAGCTTCGCCCATCCCGTAATTTGCTGGTCGGACCACTTGGCCGTTGGGAAGGGTGAAGTTCAATGCGGCTGGTTGAGGAGGGTTTACCGCGACAGAAGGAGGATGATCCCTCAGAGCAACATTGCTCGAAACTCTCAAAGCCCCAATAGCACTTCCGATAGGGACGACCTGGGGTTGATTTTTGCCCGACCTTTCCTCTCGGGACCCCGTGACATTAGTGAATGCCCCATCTATCATATCTTGATTTCTTTCAACATTGGTATTTCTAGGAGCCCTTGAAGCAGCTGCTCTCCCTCCTCCTCGGCCATGTTGAGGGGGACGGCCCCTTGGCCGAGGAGGATTCTTTGCTGCTGCATTGGCGAGTCGGGTACTTTGCCTCGGATTTTCCATCTCGAGGAGTGTCTCTTGGCTCGAACCTGTAGGGCAAGGAATGACCTTTCGATCAGATTCCCACAGACGGAGCCAAATGTTGAAGGGTAGTTCGTGCGTTCTTTCTAATTTGTCTAAAGTCTATACCAAAGGGCATTCCTTTGGTCTTCTCTGAACGATGTTCCTTTGACTTTAAGTAAACTCTATGAGACTCCTTTGTACCTGAAATGGACTAGATGGGGGGGGGGGGTTAGTGCCTTTTGCCCAGTCTGTCCGAGATCAGACCGGAGGGAAGACTTTACGTATAGGGAGTTGGAGGGCTACCCTAGTAAGAGTAGTAAATATGGTAGGTGAATAGTAATTTCTTACTATGGGATTATGACTGAGGTCCCTTTATATAATCATAGTATTTTATTGTCACTTTATGTAGGATTGTGACAAGTGTCCGTCTCAGATTGAATCCTCCTTTGGCCCAAGCCCGTTAAGGAGGTCCATGGGCTTTGACCAAAACATCCGGACAAGGGTTTAGAGGGAATTATGGACATTTCAAGGCTAAAGGAACCTTTTGGAACGCGCCCCCCCAGGGACCGACCAGCTGTGGTTGACCTGGGTGCTTGAGCCCTACCTCAGGACACACATCTTGAGTAGTGCTCAGTCTGGTTTCCTCTGGAGGGTATCCCATTGACGTAAGGTCCTCCTTGATCGACCACCTTGAGTGGTCGAGCCCTAGGGATGTTCCTCCATCCACTTTAGTCAGCTTGTCCTTAGTGAGCTTTCCTGAAGGGCGACCTCTTTACGCTGGTCGGACCATATGCTTGTCGAGCCATACTCAGGTGACATGCCTGTAAGTATGGTCAAGACCCTTGAGGGACAGTCCTTAGAGCTTCGTCGCGCTCTTAGACCGCTCTAGTTCGTAAATGCGGACTGGACATATTTTAATACCAACATGTATAAATTCATATGTTATGATGTTTTTAATTGTAATTATGAGTAGCTAAATCCTTTGGGTTGGTGGAAGAATGTAGAATTGTGCATGTCATGGATTATGTTTATGCTTACATGAGATTTTGATTCAATCTTGCTGCAAATTGCTTCGTATGATCCATAGTTGCCTATAAAATATATTCGAATAGAGTATTGTGACAAACTCTTGGTCAATCAAGGCTATAGGATTGTATGTTAGTGATTTGCAGCATGCTAGATAAATGGTGGTAGTGACAAACACCTCTAAAGTATTGATAATGATCTTTCATGATGTGTGTCTTAAATTTTCCTTGGCGGTTACTTAGTAGACTTAGTCGAAGGTTCTACGCACTGAACTTGTGAGCATATTCGTAATCCATACATGACAATTCCGCTATCTACCGCCAACCATTTTCCATCTTTGATTACAAACAAGTGTGTTCTAGATTGCTTTTGCCTTGAAAACCATTTTCAAAACCAACTTGAACTCGTTGACTGAATTAGAATACAAAAACATCAAGCAAAGCCACGTTAGGTCCCGAGAGAACGACACTAGTGATAAGTGTTCTTTGACTTATAAATAAATTTAATTGTTGAAAAAACGACTCATCACATATTGGATCGCAGAAACGGCCAGAAGAAGGCGAAAAGCAGAGCAATACCGTAGAATGAATGAATCACAAAGAATGGAAAGGGCAGCTAGAGAGCGAGCAGTTCGCAGGGCAAGGAAATCCTCAAATGAAAGAAGGAGACCAAGAAATGTCATGAGGAGAACATCCGGGAGACCCTATCCAGCACGGTTCCAAGAGTACACCCCCTTGTGTTGTTGGAAAGTAGAAATCCTGAAAGAAATAGAAAGGAGAAATCTCAGAGTCAAATGGCCAACTGATGCAATGAGGCACAACTCTAGATCAGACCCGGCTACTACTGCTATTTCCATCAATTATGGGGCCATGACACTGAGGATTGCATTGAGCTGAGCACTGAGATTGAGGTCCTATTGAAGAAAGGTGATCTACACATGAGTTTATCCAAGTGACGATCCCAGGGCGTTCCATCAAAAATTAGAGGAGCTACAATGGAGGAAGGGAAACAAGGCCCGCGTTGATCCAACGCAGAAGGTGGGTTCCGCCGACCATAGAAAAGACATCCGGAGGATCTACATGCGGTAAGAAGAAGGGAGGCAGTTGTAACCTTTTTTAAAATAAAATATTTCATTTGACATTAAGGTAACCTTTTTAATTCAAATCTAACGGTCTTAAAAACAAACAAGGAACGGGTTTTGGCGCTCATAGCGTGTACAAGATTCAAAAATAACAAAGCAACAGTGACCAAGTCAAAGATTAAGTCAACGAAATGTAAACAATTCGAAGGGTCTTTCTTCTTATTTCAATACAACAAAAATGCGCAAACATCTCCCAAACATCTCCCAAACCCCAATGCTCAGTCGCTGGACATCTACTCTTCAAAACCTTCGATGGAATCTACAAGGAAGGAATTTTGAAAACAGAATGAGTGTGAGATAAAGGATCTCAGTGATGTTCGAAAAATTAACAGACAGAAAAGATAAACAGTTTTTTTTCTTAAAACAAAAGAATTTGTAACACATAAGATAACAAACAGAAACATATAACAGAACAGATGTGACAAACAGACAACAGATCAGACAAAGTTTGTTGGTGCAGCCCGCCTTGTTACTCCTACTCCCAGATTGCCCTTATAACTCCCTCTAGAGGGTTAAAAACTCTACACACAAATAGAACCCCCGTGTACTTTGGGGAAACAGATCCTACGACCCTAATAGACCTCAACGACTTCTGCCTCGCGCCTAAAAGGTAATAGGAAATAACCAAATAAACCCTATAGTCCACACTATCCAAGTCTACCTAATTATAACCTAATAGACCGGCCACACGGAAAACAGACAGAACAGACAGAGCACACAACAAAGAAAATACAAACAGACAGAATACAAACAAAACAATAACCGATAAAGTGCTCGGATAACCGAGTTACATTCCTGTAGAAGAGTCAGTACAAACAGAACAATACCATACAAAATAAAATAAAATACTCATACATAGGACATATTTACTTTTAAAGGAGTAACATACAAAATACAATACAAATAGGTATATATTCATGCATAACATATTGCCTTCCAGGTTTTAAAAGCAAACAAACTTTGGGGTGAACACTCACGTTAAGATCTCTTAATCATAAGCAAGGCTCAAACACATGATCAACTAAACGTCATCAAGCAACAACCCCACCATGGTTTACTTTAGGACGGCGTCTGATCTGGGACGAATTCCGGTATATAAACTCAACCATTTTATAGATATTTGTATCCTACCACACTCACATGCATACAGATTCCTGCACAGACGACACCTCCTACATTTGTAGTTCAGGGCTGTAAACTCGGTGGAATTCAGGAATTCTAAATCAAAAACTTATCATGCGCAAGGCGTATACTGCTCGGACAGAACCTGTTATAGGTCGATTTCTGGGACCTAAACTCACCCGAATTCATTCGTTCAAGGTCGCAAGTTAAACTGAATAAATGCAGATTGGTCAAGAGAAAAACCACAGATTTTAAGATCTGTATGGTTGGATATATGTCTCGTTCCATGTGTCAAAACACTCTTCAATCCATCGTGATCTTGACAGAACAAACTGTAGAATCTTCAGCATCTTAAGCGCTAAGCTCCAAAATCACCTCCTTGCATTCAATCACTATCCAGTTCTACATCCTCATCATGAATCAACACATACAAATATGTCAAACAGCAAGGCCGTAGGCATCGCCAATCACACTCAACTCCTGTTTCACACTCGAATCAACATCAATCGTCCATGAAATCTTCTACAGTTTGTTCTGTCAAGATCACGATGGATTGAAGAGTGTTTTGACACATGGAACCCTTGAGCATCACAGCTTATTTAGCTGGAGAGGCACTCTTGAGCTTAGCTTTCATATTCTCTCTGATTGTAGCAATCAGATTTGAACTCATTTGCTGAGAATATGAGAGTTCTTCAGGAAGTATGGAGTGTACAAACATCTCGAGTTTGAGTAGAGAGTTTCTCTTCTTCTCGTTGGATAGATGGATGTGAAGATCTGAAAAGTCCATCCTTCTATATCTTTGCCAGTTGCTGACAGACTTAGCAACTCTGGTCAAAGTGTTCATTTTGATGTTTGAGTATAGTTCTTCAGAACTAACTTCAAGAGATTTTGTGATGTGAACCACTTCATCATTCTGCTTTTGAGCCTGCTGACTTTCAGCAAGCTCATGTTGCACACTGAGTTGTGCGGGTACTATTTCCATTGCTTCAGGAGCTGTAGCAGCATCCTTGAATTGTTCATCCTGAAATAACTCAATGTTAGATACAAGTACTAAGTTTTCAAACTTAGTAAATTTACCAAATTTTCATCTACCTGCTGAACAGGAGTTGTGGATTCTGGTGCAGAAGTTTCAGCAATCTTCTGACTTGTATCTTGAGAAGTCTGTAAAGAAATAATTATATTAGCTAAAGATAAAGTTTCGAATAGTGAAGTTTTGCTTATATCTGAGTTAACTACCTGGTGAAGAAGGGTAGGTGGTGACTCAGTCCTTTCAGCATTGATAACATCTTCATTATCTGGGACTTGGTCTTCACCAGACTTCTTCTCTTCCTCTTACTGAGAAGGTTGTGCAGATTCAGCAATCTCCCTTGTCTCTGAATTGACAAGTTGAGCAGAGTGATGAACTGGAATTTTTCAGATTCAATTGATCAAATAAATTTGTTTTTAGCCAAAGGCAATTCACAACTACAACGAAAACTGTAGTGTAGAAGTAAAATAACCTCGAGTGTCGATCTCTAAGGACTATAACTAGCTTTATCTAATTTAACTTAAACTATAAAATCAACAAACGACTTAGCACAAATTTTTCTTATCAAGATAATGGAAGTTAGTGATAGTATGATCATTCAAAGCATAGCAGGTTAATAATCATGCATGAAGTACCCAATCGTTTTGCATAGAAATCTAAGATCATAAATTGTTGATCAGGTGGTTCGGGGCGTCTCCGGACAACCTCACTATCTTATGCAACGTTAACACTGAGGCACTCTTTTTCCATTCATAGGTTTTTCCCACTGGGTTTACTATGAATGGGTTTTAACGAGGCCCGTGGTTGCAACAAGGAATCGCTTTTCCTGGGTTTAGTTTTCTTGTCTGCTTTATTGTTTTTCAGTCCGGTTGTGGACTTGACTTTGCTCATAAATCTTGTACTTTATTTTCTTTCATTTAATATACGTTCGGCTTATTCAAAACAAAAAAAAATTGTCCAATGTGTTCCGTTCAATTCAACACTACGAAGATAGAGGGCTTAGATAGATCAAAGAAATAAAGCAATAACTTAAAGTCTGATTCGCATTACCGCCATCATGCATAATTAAGAACCCTCGCTAAGAAATCACATACTATCACCAACGATAGATTTAGCTACTCATAGATGTCATGCAATCAACAGAAATCAAAGCAAGATTGAATGAAAACATGTTGAAAGATATAAATATAACTAGAAAAATTGTGAGATACAATGTTACCGTCGAAGGTTGTCAATCTCCGAAGAATCGCAATCTCACAAGCTCCAAATTGATAAGAAAAATAGTCTCCTATGCTAAGAATTCCCAGAACAGGCTCTGGAGAATTCCTATCTAAAACTATGTGAAAAGGTATGAGAAGGTATGAAAAAACATAGAGAAACTCCAACTATATATAGGAGTTCGGAACGCGTGGGGCGAGTCGCCCCACACACCGGGCGAACCGCCTGGTGTGGGCGAACCGCCCCACATCCTGGGCGAACCGCCTGGGAGCTCCAGTCGACGAGGAACGCGTTTTTGGATTTCTTTTCCTTTTCGGACTCGGATTGTGCCTTCTAGTGACCTTTAAGCCTTGAAACTCGACCCCTAGACTTCAAATCCCATCCGAAACCTTCTAGACACTCTAAAAATGTCCTCGGAACACCGATTCTTCATTTTCGTCAATATAATTGCCCGGAAAAATGCAAACTAAAGGGAAACGTGACACTATTCTAATAAAATGCACTATAATATAGCTAAATTAACATAGAGGATAGCAAAATAGGTGAAAAAAGACTCGAATGAAGGTGTAAAATACACGTTCATCAAACTCCCCAAACCGAACCTTTGCTTGTCCTCAAGCAATTAAGCAAGACTCTAATGCAAAAAACAATGCAACACAAAAAATGGAGTCTCATGCCAAATGAAATGAACTAATCTATTGAATCTATCAAAAAACTTATGAACAAAAACCATACAAATCATAACATGGATATAGGTTGAAGAATGCCTCGATTGACTCATACACATTCACATAAGCACTTATGTCAAACAAGATAGTCTCTCGTAACATTCTCTACCTGGACCTAGTCAGTGACGACGTAATGAAACATGTTAAAATACGAATGGTTGTCCCGTGCCTATGAAATTGAGGACTTACTACTGTTCACCAAGTTAAGACTTTTCCTCAAAGAGGTCGAACCAATACTGGCTCTCATCAAACGAAGGAGGGTTCCCTAAAAAGATAACACTCCCCTATTCTACCCATCTCTCAAGCAAAGCCTTAAACTATTCACCACTTCCTGGATGGCAGGACGAGGGTGGTCTAGAACAGATGACACTCAAATAAATAAAAGACAAAAATTACAACTCGATTACGAACATTACATGAATTGAAAAATGAGACAAACACTTTGCTAAACTGCTTTTGGCTCTCTTTTCGGACCCCTCGCTTTTTTTGGGGTCTTTCCTTTTTTTTTTTTTTTTTTCTTTTCCAGATATTTTCTTTTTTTCGTGGAATTTTTCTTCTTTTTTTTCGATTTTCTTTTTCTAGCCAGCAGTAGCACAATGAAAAAGAAATTACAATGACACACAAATGACCTCCCCAAACCTATTCGAAAGAATAGGTTGGAGTACAAACTTTACGAAAAAGGAAAACAACTCACAACACACACTTAAATCGAAAAACAAGTCTAATGATAGCGTAACCCCCTCCCCAAACCTATTTGAAAGAATAGGTTGCAAACAAAGGATCACACAATCTCACACTCCCTCCTTCCTAGGCATTTAGCAATCTCAATGCAAGGTGAAGACTTGTTGCCTAGGTACATAATTAATCGGGAAAACAACCATAAGATCCTAACATGCATCATCCTATTATAAAGGCCTTCGTGAACCGCAGTAGAGAAAACACCACTAAGTGATGTCGAGACTACCAAGTTTAACTAAGTCCAAACATAAATGTGACAAGCCAAGCGAGAAAAACCTCAAACAAATTCATAGAGATGAACCATATGATTAATGTCATAATTAGTTAATCTACGCAATAAAAAAGTTTAAAAAATTTGGCAATAAACTCCACATAAAACATGCAAGACTATACTAGGATGAATGTGGTGTATGCAACTAAATACTAAGAATGCGATAAACGTGCAAATGCAAATGCAAACAAAAGATTTCACGAGTTTATCATAAGCAAGACAAGTGTAGAGATAGCCAGCGATAACCCCGCCCCCCAAACCTGAACGTCATCGCTCATCCCGAACATCGAAAGTGGATTTAAGGTGAGAGCTAAACTTGTATATGTGACCTATATTACTCAATCAAACTCGTGAGAAAACAAAACGGGCGATAAACGAGGTAAAAAGATCGATAATTTAGCATAATAGGAGAAAAATGGGGATCCAAACGAAAATATGCCCGGGGCGAACCGCCCCACGTGGGAGGTGATTCGCCTGGGGCTTCCAGTAAACCCCAGGTTCCCTGGTCGTGCCAGGCGAATCGCCCCACGTGGGGGGCAGTTCGCCCGGCACCTCCAGACTCCTGGAGGTGTTGGTTTCCCTCCTAAAATGCTAAATTATCATCTAGAGACTTATTTTATCACCAAAATCATATGGAAATATAAAATACAACACAATGATATGCTCAAAACGACAAAACACACTAACCTTCAGTAGAGGCGATAAGGGTAAGCTCAAGATGATCAACCTCCCTTTGATCACTAGATATCTCGAAGTATGGCTTCACTCGTTGACCATTCACCTTGAAAGTATTGCCCGTCTTCGGATCAAAGAGTTCTACAGCTCCATGGGGAGCAACTTTGATAATTTCGTATGGTCCATCCCAACGAGTACGGAGCTTTCCAGGAAATAGTCGAAGGCGAGAATTAAATACCAAAGCTTTTTGCCCAGGGATCAGTTCCTTACGCACTATACCACGATCATGATACTTCTTAGTACGTTCTTTTGTAGATCTTGGTATTTTCATAAGCACCTAGGCGTAATTCATCAAGCTCATCGAGTTGCAACAACCGTTCTTCGCCAGCTTTTCCCATATCAAGATTGAGTGCTTTGATAGCCCAATACGCCTTGTGTTCCAATTCTACGGGAAGATGGCATGCTTTCCCATACACAAGTCTGTACGGAGTGGTTCCAATCACCGTCTTGTAGCTAGTCCTGTATGCCCACAGTGCATCATTCAATTTTCCTGCCCAATCTTTCCTGCTAGGCTTCACTACTCGCTCCAGGATCTTCTTAATTTGACGGTTGCTAACTTCAACTTGGCCCGATGTCTGTGGATGATATGGCGTAGCAACACTATGGTGGACACCGTATCTCTTAAGAAGAGAGGCAAAGGTTCTATTGACGAAGTGTGAACCTCCATCACTGATGATTGTCCTAGGACACCAAATCTAGAAAATATCACTTCCTTCAAGAACTTCATAACAACCGCGCCGTCATTCGTTTTTGTTGGAATTGCCTCCACCCATTTAGTCACATAGTCCACCGCAACAAGAATGTATCCATAACCTCAACTTGATGGAAATGTTCCCAAGAAATCAATGCCCCACACGTCGAAAGGTTCGACCACTAGATTCCCTTGAAGGGGCATTTCGTCTTTCTTGCTAATATTACCACCTCGTTGACATGGGTCGCAATTTTTCACAAAAGTTCGAGCATCTCGGTGTACTGTTGGCCAGAAAAATCCTGCTTCCAGTACTTTGCGAGTTGTTTTTAAGCCACTATAGTGTCCTCCAAAATGAAGCTCATGGCAATGACTCAACACACTTTGTTGCTCTTCTTGTGGCACGCATCTCCTCAGAATTCCATCAGCTCCTTCATTGAAAAGACGCGGATCATCCCATATGAAAGACCTGCAACGCTTGGCAAGAGCTCTCTTGTCGGAGGCTGAAAAGTTAGTTGGGCAAATACTCATAGCCAAATAGTTCACAATATCAGCATACCATGGCTCTTCATTAGCCTTCATTAAGTGCTCATCGGGGAGATCCTCATTAATAGGTATAGAATCAACAGGGATATTAGGTATTCTAGACAGATGATCAACTACCAAATTCTCCCTACCAGCTCTATCCACTTTGGTCAAATCAAAATCTTGCAGTAATAGGACCCAACGGATTAATCTAGGCTTAGAATCTTGCTTAGCTATTAAATGTCTCAAAGCAGCATGATCAGTATGGACATTCACTGGATGACCAATCAAATAAGACCTAAACTTTTGTAAAGCAAAAACAACAGCTAAAAATTCATTTTCAGTAGTTGTATAGTTAACTTGTGCGGAGTCTAGAGTCTTACTAACATAATAAATTACACGATACTTCTTATCAACATTTGGGCATAACACGGCACCCATAGCAAAATTCGAAGCATCACACATAATCTCAAAAGGAAGATTCCAATCTGGTGGCACAACAATGGGAGCCTTTAGTTATCTTCGTCTTCAGAATATCCTTCGTATAAGCCTTTAGTTTCACCCCGATTAGAATTCCCATTGGTGACTTGACTCGACATTAGCCTCTCAGATTGTGCAGATCCACTGGCGTACTTTTGAAAGACCTTCTCTGCCTCTTCAACTGTACATTCTTCTAATCCTCCACACATCCCATCCACTTGAAGCCTAACATCATCACGTAGACCACCAACAAAATACCAAATCAGCTCCCCGTCGTCGAAACGGTGATGGGGGCACTCACGTTTATACAATTCAAAACGTTCGTAGGTGTCACATAACCGCTCATACTCTGCTTGCTCGAAGTGCTCGATCCGACTCCGCAAGGCAATCGTCTCATGGTAAGGCATAAAACGCGCCAAGAACTCCTCTACTACTTGGCCCCAGGTTCTCAGTGATCCTGGTGCTAACCTTGCCATCCAAATTCTCGGTTTGTATCCCAGAGCAAAAGAAAATAATTTCCTGCATAATTGGTCCTCGGTGAACCCCCTTGCTGGAACTTTTGCTATTTCTTCCTCATAGGATCTAATGAAACTTAACGGATTCATCCCTACTCCATCTTCGAACCTCGGTATCCTTCTCACTACAGAACTTGTTACCTCATACCCTGATAACTCTTCTTCCAAGTATATAGCTGACCCTTTCTTGACTTGCGAGAATGTAGGTGTCAAGCGAGCTTTAAGGTCATCATACCTGGAAATCTGGAACAGGAGTAACTCAAAACTGAAAATTAGTCTCGTTAGAAGTCTCAAAAATCAAGAAAATTTCTGGAAATCACCTATAAAATCGAAAAGGACTAATACTACTAAGACTAGGAATTGAATGCTGAAAAATATATAAAAGCTAAACAGAAAAAAGGAGTATAGTCCCCGGCAACGGCGCCAATTTGTTGAACTGGAATTTGTCAGATTCAGTTGATCAAATAAATTTGTTTTTAGCCAAAGGCAATTCACAACTACAACGAAAACCGTAGTGTAGCAGTAAAATAACCTCGAGTGTCGATCTCTAAGTAAAATTCAACTATAAAATCAACAAACGACTTAGCACAGATTTTTCTTATCAAGATAATGGAAGTTAGTGATAGTATGATCATTCAAAGCATAGCCGGTTAATAATCATGCATGAAGTATCCGATCGTTTTGCATAGAAATCTAAGATCATGAATTATCCAATGTGTTCCGTTCAATTCAACACTACGAAGATAGAGGGCTTAGATAGATCAAAGAAATAAAGCAATAACTCAAAGTCTGATTCGCATTACCGCCATCATGCATAATTAAGAACCCTCGCCAAGAAATCACATACTATCACCAACGATAGATTTAGCTACTCATAGATGTCATGCAATGAACAGAAATCAAAGCAAGATTGAATGAAAACATATTGAAAGATATAAATATAAATAGCTTATTCCATGTGTGTTCAGATTCGGGGCATAGTACGTGGGGTTGGTGATGCCAAGATAATGATGATGGTGACTGGTCGATGATGATTGATGCACTGATGATGATGGATAAGGGTGTGATGCTGAAAAACGGGTAGTGGGAGAATTATGGCTGCGTAAAAGAGATGGAGAGAAGAAAGAAAAAGAAAGAAAGAAGTTAGTAGGTTTAGGTTTGAACATGGGCTAAGATTGAACAAGCAAAATTGGGTCAGTAATTGAGACTTGGGCCCGTCCCTTGCTTTTAGAAAATGGACTAGAAATAAGCCTACCAAGCCTGAGTTAATTGCTAGCCCACAACTGAACTTGCAAACGATCCACTAGTCAATTTCAGCTTTCTAGTTCGAATTCGATAGCACGGGGAAGGAAATTAATTAAATCACCCAGTAAATAAATTACTCAAGTAATTAATTAATTAATTAATTAATTAAATAAATTAGAAAATACGAGATGTTACACTCCACCACCCATAATAGAAGTTTCGTCCTCGAAACTTAACTATCTAAAACTTCGGTGAGTGAAGAAACGGAAAAAAGAAAGGCCTCGAACCTCAACCGCCTGACGAAAAGAACAAGTTCGGAAGTCAAAGGTTAATGGAAGTCGTAACTAACCTAAGGAAGTCAAAGCTTACTCCTTCAACCAAAACATTCAACCGTAAATCCTCAATACATAGTCGATACTTAAACTTCAAGTGAGTCTAACCTAAAGAAAGAAGTGCAGATCGATAAACAAACACAACTTAGAAGAAGTTTGTCCAATGAGCGTACCCTTTTGCCACATTTTCCAAGGGAATCTCATGCTCGATCATACTATAGACTCGTGGCTCGGTTTTCACACTACTTCCTTGACTCTTAGAAACCGTGCCTCCAGATCTTTCTTCTTCAGCTAGGGAGTTACGTCTCGAAAAAGCATTAATCTTATGCTCCTTGAATCCACAAGCCAAACAAACCCTTTGTTTCCTCAAACAGTTCTTCTCTTCATGAGTTGTTCGTCCGCCGAAATTGTGATTCCTCCTAGCTGACTGTTCAGTACTTTCAGCCACATTCCGAGGTCGAATCTCCTACCGGTGGACACAATACTAGGATGGCAAATGAAGATCCTTGGTACTTTTGTGACCAGAACTCCCTTTTCCATATCGGTGTGGTTCATAACACTCAATTTCTCCCAACCATCCTCTACTTCAGCAGCTCTTTCCACGACCTTCGTGTAGGTTGATATCTCGATCCCAAACAAACTGTATCGGATTCTCGACTTCAAATTCTTCACAAAAATCCATACTTTCTCCCTCTCATCATTTTGGAAGGGAAGTACTTACTTCAACAACCGGGTGAACTCAGAGTCATAGTCAGTGTCATTCATTCTACATTGCACCAAATTGTGAAATTCACCCCTCCTGTTCTCACGGACCAAACGAGGCACGAACTTATCAATGAACTCTTCCTCGAAATTCACCTAAGTGCGGTCAACTGGTCCTTGTCCCCACTTCGTTTCCACCATTCTCCACCAATTTTGCTCTGCTCCCTCGAATTTGAAAGCCTCCAACTCAATTTTTCTTTCATCAGGGTAGTGCAAGATCGAGAAAAAAATTCTCCGTGCTCTCCAGCCAAAACTCGATCTTACGAGCATTCGGAGCCCCATCACACCTATTTGGACAGAAACGAGCAAATCGTTTGGCCGCTTGGTCGATCGGTAGTGGCGGTGGTATTGGAACCGACTGAGTATGAGACGGTCTAGCATTGCACATGCTCTCGCTGAAGTTGCCCAAAACTGCAATGATCCGCTCCACTTGGTCAAGAGTGTCAACATTGTTGTTGTTGCCATCGTTGGTGTTGCAGTTACCGCGAATGTTGTTCCTTGGAGTCCTCCTATCACAATTATTCTAAGGACAATACCGTAGTTAACATCCTCGAGCGTAGCTACCCTAAGGCGTAACGTTAACTAAGACACTAACTTAACAATCTAACGTGAACGAGCAAGAGACGTACAAAAGTAAACCAAAATTACTAAGGTCAAATTCATATTAGGGAGTCATAAGTTGATAGTAAATGATCAAAAAGTAAATCCTCGAGTGTGTCTAACCTAGCATACATGGCAGACATAAATTGAAGATGAAACGATAAGCATATGTAAGAAACTCATTAATGAAGCATAAGATAGTACATCATAAACACTAAACAAGCAATAGCTCCAAGTGTTCTCTCTCACAAAGTGACCAGTCATTTGACCTCGGTTAAAAAGAATCACGTAAACAGTCGGTCACCTTCCAGTGACTTATGTCGACTTTGGTTAAACAATAGATCAAAAAATGACAGAACCGAGCAAGAACATACATCAATCATACTAAGTAAAACAATTGCATAAAAGAATGTTTACAGCATCCGATCAATAACGTCATACTAAATCATCATACTTTCAATAAAATACTCATGCATTTAAAGTAAACAATCTAATAGTCTTCAATAAAATGAACAAAAGTAGCAATACTAATCTAGTTAATAACCTAGTAGAAGTTAAACAGAATCAACAGCAGAGGGCAGTTTCGGGAAACAAAGCAGTAGGATAGTTAATGTACAAAAAGAACGGTTCAGAGTTAGTGCGGAAGACTAAACGGTATAAGAGACAGAACAATAAACACTCAACCTATATCCAGCGACTCGACCCTCACACACACCCCAAAGGCCAAATGATCCTATCCTAGCAAGCTTGAGTTTGAACTCAAGCTCTGAGACCAACTGTAACGGTACCAATTTTTTAAAATAAAATATTTCCTTTGACATTAAGGTAACCTTTTTAATTCAAATCCAACGGTCTTTAAAACAAACAAGGAACGGGTTTGGCGCTATAGCGCGTACAAGATTCAAAAATAACAAAGCAAGAGTGACAAGTCAAAGATTAAGTCAACGAAATGTAAACAATTCGAAGGGTCTTTCTTCTTATTTCAATACAACAAAAATACCCTAACATCTCCCAAATATCTCCCAAACCCCAACGCTCAGTCGCTAGACATCTACTCTTGAAAACCTTCGATGGAATCAACAAGGAAAGAATTTTGAAAACATAAAGAGTGTGACATAAAGGATCTCAGTGATGTTCAAAAAGTTAACAGAAAAAAAAGATAAACATTTCTTTTTCTATAAACAAAAGAATTTGTAACACATAAGATAACAAACAGAAACAGATAATAGAACATATGAGACAAACAGACAACAGATCAAATAGAGTTTGTTGGTGCAGCCTGCCTTATTTCTCCTTCATCCAGATTGCCCTTATAACTCACTCCAGAGGGTTAACAACTCTAGACAGAAACAGAACCCCCGTGTACTTTGGGGAAACAGATCCTACGACCCTAATAGACCTCAGCGACTTCTGCCTCGCGCCTAAAAGGGAATAGACTAGGAAATAACCAAATAAACCCGATAGTCCACACTATCTAAGTCTACCTAATTATAACCTAATCGAACGGCCACACAGAAAACAGACATAACTGATAGAGCAGACAACAGATAAAATAGAAATTGACAGAATACAAACAAAACAATAACAGATAAAGTGCTCGGATAACCGAGTTACATTCCTGTAGAAGAGTCAGTACAAACAGAATAATACCATACAGAATAAAGTAAAATACTCATACATAGGACATATTTACTTTTAAAGCAGTAGCATACAGAATACAATACACATAGGTATATATACATGCATAACACATTGCCTTCCAGGTTTTCAGAGCAAACAAACTTTGGGGTGAACACTCACATTAAGATCTCTTAATCATAAGCAAGACTCAAACACATGATCAACTAAACGTCATCAAGCAACAATCCCATCATGAATGGTTTACTTTTGGACGGCGTCTGATCTGGGACGAATTCAGGTATATAAACTCAACCATTTTAGATATTTCTGGATCCTACCACACTCACATGCATACAGATTCCTGCACAGACAACACCTCTTACAGTTGCAGTTCAGGGCTGTAAACTCGGTGGAATTCAGGAATTCTAAATCCAAAACTTGTTATAGGTCGATTTCTAGGACCTAAACTCACCCGAATTCATTCGTTCAAGGTCGCAAGTTAAACTGAATAGCTGCAGATTGGTCGAGAGAAAAACCATAGATTTTAAGATCTGTATGGTTGGATATATGTCTTGTTCCATGTGTCAAAACACTCTTCAATCCATCGTGATCTTGACAAAACAAATTGTTGAAGATTTCATGGACGATTGATGTTGATTCGATTGTGAAACAGGAGTTGAGTGTGATTGGCGATGACTATGGCCTTGCTGTTTGACAGATTTGTATGTGTTGATTCTTGTGTGGATGCAAAACTGGATAGTGGTTGAATGCAAGGAGTTGAGTTTGGATCTTAACGCTTAAGATTCTGAAGAGACTGTGCAAACTGGAACAGAGCAGTTCAGATTCGGGGCATAGTACGTGGGGTTGGTGATGCCGAGATAATGATGATGGTGACTGGTCGATGATGATGATGGATAAGGGTGTGATGCTGAAAAACAGGAAGTAGTGGGAGGATTATGGCTGCGTAAAATAGATGGAGAGAAGAAAGAAAAAGATAGAAATGAAATGAGATGGAAGTTAGTATGTTTAGGTTTGAACATGGGCTAAGATTGAACAAGCAAAATTGGGCCAGTACTTGAGACTTGGGCCGGTCTCTTGCTTTTCAAAAATGGACCAGAAATAAGCCTATCAAGCTTGAGTTAATTGCTAGCCCACAACTGAACTTGCAAACGATCCACTAGTCAGTTTGAGATTTCTAGTTCGAATTTGATAGCACGGGAAGGAAATTAATTAAATCACCCAGTAAATAAATTACTCACGTAATTAATTAATTAAATAAAATAAATTAGAAAATACGGAATGTTACACGCTTCGTGTGGCTCACAAGGCGTTTCACCTGTACAAACTGCAGTTTGAGCCTCCATTTTGCTGCAATTTTTTCCTGCTGGGCGTTGATTCAGGCGCTTCGCCTGACTCTGCCAGGCGCTTAGCCTGATCGTGGTTATTAAAATTTCAATGTTCTCCCTCCTTTTCATCATTCGGCTCCCGTCTCTCACTTGTTTCTTGAGTTTGCAGGCACATATTTACTTTTGGAGATTGGACACGAACCATATTATCAGGGAAGCGTACTTTCAATCCAATTTCTCTTTCTCTTTTCACTCTTTTGCTCGTGGACTAGCAAGAGTTTAGGTTTGGGGAGGGGTCATTTGATTTCTTAGTACTATATGCTCTTATCTGTTCGTGTGTGCCTTTTAGCTTAAGTTCTTGTGTAGCTTGTGTTTTTTCGTATTTCTTGCATGCATTTCATCTAGAAGCCTTATTATCATCTAGAAAGACATGATTACATCCAATTTCATCTTCATTGTATCTTCATCCGTGAGATTTTGGCATTCCACCGTCTTGTGGCAACCGGTGGTAACTTGTATCAATGCTCCCTATTTTGATTCTGATTATGAATGTTTGTTATTGTTATTTATATATGATGTTGCTTGTTTCAAGATCCGTTATGAGTAGTTAATTCACGATTGTTGATGGTAGAATGTAGACATGATAGCTAGGGTTATGATTATGCTTGTTGTGCTTTGAATCGATGCGTAAGATCTAAAGTAGCCAATTACAAATCTTCGAATACGAGGTAGTGACGGCCCTTGTGGTCGCTTAATACTTCTAGATCACCCGTACAATTGGGAGTAGCCAATTCCATATTTTCGAATGCAAAGCATGTGACAACTTTGTGGTCAAGTAATACTTCTCTTTTGTATGTTTAAACGTTCATAGCATTATAGTATGTTGTAACCCATGGCTTGTCATGTCCACTAAGCTACCACCAACATCCTTCTCTATTTGATTTATCTTGCTCTTGATAGTTTCTGATTTGCATGAGTGTTCGGTTTATTCACACAAACTTGCTTGTTGGTTGATGCATTCGTTTCATACTAAACAAAGCCATGTTAAGTCCTTAGAGAACGACACTCGGCAACATCTTTCCATTGCACTAAACCATTTTGTGTAGTGATAAGTGTTCTTTGTCTTATACAAATTTAATTTTGATTCTACGACATCATGAAGCGAATCGCTTGGCTGCTTTAAGTAGCAGCCAAGCGGTTCACTTCACATTCAAAGCCTCCTTCACCCTTTTCTTCCTTGCCCAATTTTTCACCCCCAAAATATCAATCTCACTCAATTATACACAAATTTTTGCAATCTTGTGCATGCTAAGAAGCCCATCACCTCCTCTATCATCTTAATTGATCAAATCACGCAATTCTAGCTTCTTTTTCAAGGAATCAAATGTACTTCTCAAGAACCCTACTTTCTTGAATTTGGAATTCTTCTTAATTAGCTTCTATTGTGTTATGCAGTGGTGAATATGAGTTTGATTATGATTGTTGAGCATGTTTCTAAGTAGATTTGATGTTCAATTATGAATTTTACTCGTTTTGATTTTTGGAGGATTTATGAACTCGAAATTTTGGCTATTTGGTTATTTGATGATTATTGGCTTTGATTTTGAGTATTGTTGAGTTGATGATGGTGTTATGAATGCTTAAGAATGTGAAGAATTGTTGGGTTACTCGATTGGGAGAGTTTGTTTGCTTGGTTTTGATTCGAATGAACTTGTTGAATCGAAGTATTAAAGCTTCTGAATTCGTTTCGAATGGACTTTAGCAAGCTCTCAAACTCATCTAAAAAGAGGCACTTGAGTGAAGTTGAAGTCTTTTGTGTTGACTTGTAGCGTTATGACTTGTTGAAAAACGAAGAACGTTTACTTGTCTAGTGTTAGTGTGTTAGTATGAGAGTCAAGTTGCAATTTTCCTCATGAAGTGAGCTAATGAGGTCCATGTAGGTACCATGTCTACGAGGAAATCAAAGAGAGCAAGGTGAGAGGGTGCTCAAATGGCAAGAAACCGGCGCAATCTAGCGCGTATGTGGAGTCGGACCAATTGAGATCCTTTGCCCAACACTTCCACGCCAAGGGTCCTCGGAACTACATTGAGGAGCAAAGTGTTCGCTTTACAAGTCAGGAGAGCAATCTGAGCGGTGCAAAAGAGCTCGTGAACTTGGTTACCGAGCGGGGATGGCGATACTATGGAGAGTTATGCCAAAGTGGGACCAAGCTCTTGTGGAGGATTTCTATATGGGGTACACCGATTACAATGAGGAAACGGGCGAAGTTCCGGTTCGAGGAGTAGGAGTGGAATTCACTCCCTTCAGCAGCACTAGCTTCTTGATGAAGTTAGACGTACCTTTGGAGCATGATGACAATGCATTACCTCGCGGGTCGAGAGACTACAACCCTAAGGATGTCTATATCTACAATCGCCAAGCGGACCATTACACGTAACCTTTTACCTCAGGGAAGTGTAGTTACAACACTAATCATCACTTGTTTCCCGAGTCCTTTCAGGTACTACTCATCATTACGAGTTGGTCACGAACCTTTTACCTCAGGGAAGTGTACTTTCAATCCAATTTATCCTTTCTTGTCAACTTTTCTTTGTTCGAGGACGAGCAAAAGTTTAGATTTGGGGAGGGGTTATTGGATTTTCAGTATTATGTGCTCTTTTGGTTCATGCATGCCTTTTATCTCAAGTTAGCTTGTGATTAGTTCTGTTTTTTTTTTTCATTTTTACCTTGTGGTTGTGTGTGGAGTTTATTGCCAAGATTTTTGAACTTTTTTATTGTGTAGACTAAGTGCTTATGACCATTGACCATATGATGCATCACCATGTAAGTAGTTTGAGGCTTGTCTCGCTTGGTTTGTCACATTCGCATTTTCACTAGTTAATCGATTAGCATGCGCTCTGATACCACTGTAAGAAAATATGGTCAGAATTACCCCTAGGGAGGTGCAGCGAAATTTCAAAATTTTCTTAACATGCAGACTAATTGATCATGGATATAACGTATATTGAATCACATTGGTTAGAAGACTTACATTACTCCAAAAGCAAGAATTAGAACAGAATCGATAGCCCAATCGATATGATCTTCGTAATAATCTGGCATATCTTTTACTTCGTTGAAGTCGAAGATATCTAATATGCCTTCTTGATTATTTGCAAAAAAATAACGGTTAGTTTCCAGCTTCCTAGAACCTCAACGTTGGTATCCACGGATGAACAACTTATCGAGAGAATACTAGGATATTCTCGAGTCAAACTCGGTTGATCGGAGATGGTGGTGTGGGCAGCGGCGGTGGATGAGGTAGGAGGGAGAGAGCTTTTTCTTCTTAAGAGAATAGAAGAGTGAATAATAATGTTGTGTTATGAAAAAGCTCTCTAACCATCTACTTATATAGTAGTCAATAGAAGCCTAAAGAACATTCTTTTAGACTCCTAAAAGGAATAAGAATTCTAATTCTTATAAGAATTGTAATTCTTATTGCACAAGTAAACCTTTATGTCTAGGTTCATTCCCCAATTAAATCATAACTCAATTAGGAAAACTTGCCCCTTAAGTTTGAATGGAGGAAGGAGTCAAACTCCATACTCCTTTACCCATTCGGCCGCACCACATGGAGGGAATATGTGGGTCCCACTTTTGGGACCCACATACAAGTCTAAGGCAACTCTAACTCAATTAGATTTTTCCCATGTGCATATATTAATCTTTAATTAATATATCATTTTAATTTCAACCTCAATTATATTTCTAAAATATAATCTTTAATTGTAATTTCATAAATACAATTAATTCAATTAATATTCTCATAATATAAATTGCCACAACTAATTATAATTAATCTTAATTAATTATAATCCCATCTCTATGGTCATGCGGATAAGTTGAATCACCACATAGTGTGACCCATAGGGCCGCAGTGTATTAAGGTAGTAACATCACTAGGCATCATGGAATTCCTAGATGATCCCATTTGCAATATTAATACATGAGGACGTTTGAGAGGTTTCTCAAAGCTACCCTTTCGTTGTTGAAGCCTGTTGCACTTAATGCGGCGATGATAATGTTCTTTCATCTGAATGACTCGAATGCATCTAGGATCGATGAAGTGTCTATCCCAATAATACACTCATGGTGTCTTCAGTGAGTTGCTTGGTTAATGTAATATATGTTATGACCATTCATAAATATATCCATACGCTGGCCAGCGGTTTTACCAACACAACTATGAACGACTTGAGCAGTTCTCTTCAATGCTACACATGAGAGATGAATCCTCACAAGATCACTTATCACCCACACTTGTAATGTAGCCATAATTCCAGAATGGACCGTAGCAGGCTGCTTATTCAGAGCGGGCATTGGATCCCTTCCAAAGACATGGGGCAACAAATGTGATGATAAAGTCCTGGGAGTCTAAGGACGAATGGCATCACTTCGATCAACTTCGGTTCCCATATACACTTCAGCATAGAATATACATCGATGGGAGTATCCGGTGGGTTCTTCCATTGTTCGGAATCCTTCTCGAACAACTATGCACAGTTATGGGAACATCATGGATTCGTCTAACGAACCATTCCGTGGTCGCGGGATCGACTCACACTTGCTCTAAAAAGTATAACCTCCACGCATAATTCACATAGTTCCCACTAGTTATGTGATCAGTCATCTATCCACAGGGGACATGTTGATATCTATACAAACCAACCAGATAAAGATATAACATGTTGTATGCCTGATGTAATATATAAATACGTATGTAAACACAAACATGGATAAACAAACATATAATATATTACGTTGACTGTGTAATAGTACATTTTCCCTTATTAAAGGTTGTCTCTAGGACATACATACTATCACTCGAACCTATCTCACTACAAGAAAACAACAATTTAGCGACGGATGGTGATGAATCGTTTTTTCACCAATTAAATTTGTTTGTAGCCAAAGAAGACTTATTCACTACACAAAAGATTTAGTGCACCGGTAAGATGTTCCCAAGTGTCGTTCTCTTAAGGACTTAACGTGTCTTTGTTTATTGTGAAACAATTGCAATCAATCAACAAGTAAGTTTGTAAGAATTAACCAAACACTCATGCAACCAACACTTGATAGAAGAAGATAATCAAGAAGAGAAGGATGTTGGTGGTAGCTTAGTGGTAATGATAAGCAACGAATCACGAATACGCTTACAAATTCAGTGCGTAAAACCTTCGACTAAGTCTGCTAAGCAACCGTCTAGGTAACTTTCAAGACACACATCATAAAATATTACTATCAATACATTAGAGGTGCTTGTCACTAACACCATTTATCTAGCATGCTGCAAATCACAAACATACAATTCTATAGCCTTGATTGACCAAGAGTTTGTCACAATACTCTATTCGAATGTATTTTATAGGCAACTATGGATCATAAGAAGCAATTTGCAACAAGATTAAATCACAATCTCATGTAAGCATAAACATAATTCATTACAATATCAATCCCACATTCTACCACCAACATAAAGGATTTAGCTATTCATAATCACAATGGAAAACATCACAATATATGAATTATTACAGAAAGACATTTGATCAAACTACAAGACAAGAGATTGATACAAAGTTACCACCAAAGCTGTCACTATTCGGTGGAAATTGATGAAAACCTCTCCGTAGATGAAAATATCATGCAATCCTATGGCAAAATCTTCAATCCCTTGATGATAATCAAGGTTCTAGCTAATGGGTCTGAGCTATGGAGCCTCCTAGGGCTCTCCAAAGCTTTTACAAAGTGAAAGGAATGAGGAAAAGTAACTGAAAATCGAGTTTAAAAGCCAAATCTGATTCTGAAACCGAAGCCAAGTGGATAGCTTGACAGGGACCAAGCGGTCCACTTGGAAATCAGTCCAAACATAGAATCTGCCCCAGAATCCAAGCGGCCCGCCGAGAAAACCCAAGTGGCCCGCTTTCCTTTAACTCACTCTCCAGGGCTCATACGATGTCGGATCGAGGCATATAATATGTCGTCGGGTAGAACTTTGATTTAGCTACGCGTGGGCGTCAATTTGAGGTCAATCTAATGCTGTATGAGAAAGTTTTGACCAAAATGACTAGGTTGTATCAATCTTGCACACTTGAACGATTGCAAAACTTCCACCCGAACTTTTGAATTTGCTTCCCAGGTAAGGCTAAGTTCTCCCGAATGCGATTCTTGGCTTAACTCGAACTAAGGGCACTCAAAAAATATCCACGGATATCAAGGAACTTTAACGGGGTCATTTCTCATCCAAAATGCTTCGTTTTTAGCTCCAAAAACACCGTTTCGTAACTAAGTGCCTAAAAATGCAAAAAACACAAAACGTGACACTATTCTACAAAACTAACCAAAACACCAAGCAAAAAGACAGCAAAAGACAAGATGAACGCGTCAAAAATACGTTCATCAATCTCCCAAAACTAAACCCTTTCTTGTCCTCAAGCTACAAACTAATCTAAATGTAACTCAAAAAGGAGTCTCATGCCAAGTAAAGTGAACTAATCTATTGAATCTACCAAGTGCTTATGAACAAAGACCATACAAGCATGACATGAAAATAGGTTGAAGAATATCTCGATTGCGAATGTAAACATTCTCATGTGCACTTGGTTAAACAAAGGAGTTTCTCGTAACATCTTCTACCTGGACCTGGTCAGTGATGACACAATGATGCATATTATCATACTATGGTTGGCCCGTGCCTATGAAACCGAGGGCTTACTACTGTTCACCAAGCCAGACTTTTTCTCAAGAGAGGGCGAACCAATACTGGTTCTCATCAAACGAATGAGGGTTCCATAGAAAGATAACACTCCCCTATTCTACCCAGACTCTCAAAGAATGAGTCTCCTTCAACCACTTCCTGAGTAGCAGGACGAGGGTGGTCAAGAACAGGCCTTGGACAAAGACGACACGAAAAAAAAGATAAAATTTACAACTCGATAACTTCACAAGAATAAAATATTTACATGACACTTGACACTTTACAAGACTGCTTTTTGGCTTGCAAGGACCCTTCTTTGCTTTTTGGGTCTTATTCTTTATTTTCTTTTCTTTCTCTTCTGTTTGTTTTTTTTTTCTTTTTGATTCTTTTTCTCTTTTTGTTTTCTCTTTCATATATATATATATATATATAAGCAAGCAGCAGTTCACAACAATCAAAACCAAAAAAAATCTCCCCAAACCTATTCGAGAGAATAGGTTTGAGCACAAAGACGAAAAGAAAAAAGGACAAACTCTACAAAGACGCCTCCCCAAACCTATTCGAAAGAATAGGTTGGGACACAAAACAAGAAAGAGAAAAAGACAAACCTTACAACGACTCAAGAACGAAGGACAATATCAACAAAGCAACCCCCTCCCCAAACCTATTCGATAGAATAGGTTTAATACAAGGAATCACACACCTCACACTACCTCCTTCCTAGGCATTTGGCAATCTCTAATCGAGGTGAAGAACTTGTCGCCTCTTACGTACATAATTACACGGGTTACAACCATAGAATCTAACATTCATCATTTTATAAGGTCTTCGTGAACCGCAGTAGAAGAAACACCACACAAGGTGATGTCGAGACTACTAAGCTTAACTAGTGCACATGCGAATGTGACAAACCAAGCGAGACAAGTCTCAAACTACTTGAAAAGTGATGCAACATATGATCAATGGTCTTAAACACTTAGTCTATTCAATAAAAACGTTCAAAAGAATTGGCAATAAACTAGACACACAACAACGTGCAATAACTAATCTACGGATGATATGCATGCAAGAATTGAAAAATACGACAAATCACAAGGTAACTTTACCTAAAAGGCATGCACGAACCAAAAAAAAGCACACAATACTAAAAATCCAATAACCCCTCCCCAAACCTAAACTTTTGCTCGTCCTCGAGCAAAGAAAAGTTGATAAGAAAGGAAAATTTTGATTGAAAGTACACTTCCCTGAGATAAAATGTTAGAAAACTTGTAATTTTGATGAGCAATTAACCATGCTAAATTAAGGAAAGTCCAGTAACTAGTACTCTTAAGGTCCATAGGAATTTAGAAGTTTAAGGACATTGTAAAAGAGGAACGTTTGCTGAAAGACTTAGTATAGGTACTAGTTAGGTTCTTTTAGTTGCTGATGATGTACTTTGTTTTTACAAACGAACTATTGAAGACCTAGAACCGCTCAGAAAGTTGAAGATTCGAAGACTGAAGACCTTAGAAGAATTCTGAGAAAGGTATCTACAAAGGCACATGTTGTTTCAGAAAGTGAGAATTTCAGCAACAGTTTGCATAAGTGAAAATCTATATGACAGAGGAGGTTATGCTTGCTGAAACTGAGACTGACCACTTGCTGATAACATATGTGACCTCCTTGCTGAAGAGTACTTGCATTTTGGCTCCAACGTTCATATTAGAATTTGATTCAAAAGAACATTAAATGCAAAGTAGGCACGCGAAGAACATGAAGACAAGAAGACAAATGAAGAGCGCTGTTGAAAGTACAAAAGCAAGATAGTGACATCTTAAGGTACAAAGCCTTAGAATTTGAAATTCAAACGGCTCCCTTGAGACACTATAAATAGAGGTCATCAGACAAGAGTAGAAGGTGTGTCAACAACGTGATCAAACTCTCACTTGTGCTTTAAACACTCAAATCCTTCTCTACTCTTTACTGCCTATTGATTGGTTCAAAGACTTAAGCTTGAAACAAAAGCTACTTGTAAAGAAGTAGAACATCCACGGCTAAGAAATTAGTTAGGTGTTCTTTCTTTGGAACAAGAACAAGTCTTGACACCAGAAACAACAAACTTGCTTACTGCAAAGTATTACAAGTTGTGTTTCTTTAGATAACTTGTTATAGATGAAAAGTTATACTGAAATCATCTCATCCAAACCTCTCTAACTGATAAACACCCTTTACAGGCGTGAAATTCAGGGGGAATTAATCAAGCGCAGTGTTGTTGATTATAGTCCCAAGTTTGGTGGAGAACAAGGTTATAGTTCTCTAGTTTAGGTTGGAAACAAGGCAAGTGTGCTTTGGTTTCTGAGAATCATTAGTGATAGGATTTGTAAGGAACCTCATATCTTACCTTATTGGATTCAGTCCTAGAAAGGACAAAGTCAATTAGTTGAGAGATTACGCCACTCTCAGATACCACTATAAAAGTGTTTGTGTGATTTACTTTACTGTACTTAGTTTTCAGCAAGTTACATTTATCTTACGTTGTCACTCTGCTCACTTGCTGAAACTAGTTCTCTGTTAAAAGCACTTATTGTACAAGACTTCCGCACTCTGTTTTTAAGTACCAGCAAACTCATTAATGAAAAGTAATAAGCACTTGCTGAGAAAGTTAAGTACCAGCAAACTCATTACTGAAAAGTAATAAGCACTTGCTGAGAAAGTTAAGTACCAGGAAACTCATTACTGAAAAGTAATAAGCACTTGTTGAGAAAGTTTTAAAAGACGAAAAGTTTGAAAAGACTATTCACCCCCCCCCTCTAGTCTTTTCTTGTTGTTTAAAGGGACCAACAAGTGGTATCAGAGCTGGAGGTTCTTTAACCTTCAGCACTGAACCTAGATTCCCTTAGGTGCTTTCCGTAAATCACTTTCACTTGATCAGTTTGGTAGTCTTTCGCTGACAGGATGTCGTTAGGAGACGCTCCCTTGCTGAAGCTGGAAAACTATGAAAAATGGCGAAACAACATGATGCTACATCTTGAGGCCATTAGTGATGAGATGGTTACTGTTAGAAACGATGGACCAATCAAGATCACTAAACTTGAGAGAAGTTTTCCTCACAAAACCACAGATACTGCTGGAAAGGAAACTATCTTAGGTGAACCATTCGATACCGTCGTTCCAAAACCAAGAGAGGAATGGACTTCAGATGAAGCCAAAAGATACCTTCTTTTTGGCCAAGCAAGAAACATCATTATTCGATCTACTCCAGATACTATACAGTGCAAACTATGGGGTGCCAAAATCGCTAAAGAAGCTTGGAAAATGGTTCAAGATCTTTGTTTTGGATCTGGAAAAACCAAGGAAAACAAACTCGATGTGCTAAAGTTGAAGTTTCAAAACTTCAAACAAGGTGCCAATGAGTCACTGGAAGACTTGGATTTCAGATTCACAACTCTAGTGATTGAGATGGCTGCCTTAGGAGTTGGAAACTTCTATTCAGATTCTGAAAAGTTGAAAACCATTATTAGAAGTCTGAATCAAGAATGGATCCACACTTAGAATTTCTACTATAATCAAGGAATGCCAAATATCACTCCAACCGAGTTGTTCACTCATCTTGCTACTATCAACTATGAGACAAAGTAAAGAGAAAGTGTGTTTGCTGAAAAATCACAAAACATTGCTCTTGCTGCCAAGCCATCGTCTTCTGAAAAGAAGAATGATAAAGAGCCTGCTGATGAAAACGCTCCTATAGTTAGAAACATGAAGAAATTCATCAGTAAGGAACTTGAAAGGCGAAAAGCAAAAGAGAAGCTGAAAAAGCATCTTGGTAACAGCTACCATAAGTACAAAAATGAAGCTAGCTCGCTGAACAAGCAAGCTCAGTAAGAAAACTCCTCCGAAGAACCAGCAGTTGGCAATGATCTTTCCTTTTATTGCAAAAATCCTGGACATTTCAAAGCAAATTGTCCCTTACTGAAAGGAAAATATGCTCAAAAGAAGAAGAAATTCAAGAACGCTTTAATTGCTGAAGAAAAGAAAAAGCTTCAAACAAAAATCGATGCTCTTTGCATTGAAACAAGCCCTGAAGACAGTGAGGTAGAAACTTCAGACACTGAAGAAGAAAAAGCCACTCTGGACATATAGATAGGCAAGGAAGTATGTGGAATAGCTATGGAAGCTTATCCAGATGTGTCAAACTACGAGTTCTGCCTCATGGCTGATCAGGTAAATTGTCCTACCTCTGACTCTGATTCAGAAAGTGAAGATGATATTGACCTTGATAGAATTCAAGGAGAAATCAAAAGATTTGAGAAAACTCTGAGCAAACAGCAAGACAAACTACAGAATGATGAACTTCTGACTAAGCAAACTACTGGAAAATACGTCTTGCTGAGCATTGAGTCAGAAAAGAAGGATGCTAAAATATTTCATCTCAAGAAGTTAGTTGCTGAAGCTACAGAGAAAAATGCTCAAATGGCAATAGAATTGGAAAAATATCAGTCCTCAATTCTAAAGTTACTTGCTGAAATACAAGAAATGAAAAAGATGACAGTCAATTTCAAATCTTATGCGGATGCTAGTAACACGCTGACTGAACTAAACTCTTATCTTAGAGATCCATCTTAGAAAGAAGGTTTAGGTGCCACGTATGAAGGTGATGATGTAATACTCTTAAGTAAAGACAAATCACAAATTACCTTTGTTCTTGCGACTGATAGTGGTCAGCCAGAACTCTATCAAATTGGTCAATCAAAGGTTGCTGAAATAAGCAATCAAGTACCTACGACAAAAAAGCCCGCTGTTGCAACTCAAAGTAACAAGACTTTAAAAGGAAAACAGGTTGCTGAAAAGCAAACTGTTCAGAAAAAGGATGCTGTAAAGCATTCCGCCAAACAAGTTGCTGAAAAACAATTTGTTAAGCCTAAAGGCAAGATTACTAAAAGTAATCAAAAGACCTTTGTTGACAAACCTGAATCAAGTAAGGTTGCTGAAACAAAAACTCAGCATACTCCAAAAGTGGACTTGGGTTCAAAACCTAGCAAAGTCAACTATTTCATGAGTATAAGCAAAGTCAGCAAAGATACTTCAAAGAGTTGAACAAATCCAAACCCAAGAGTATTGACAATACTCAAAATTCTAGGACTAGAAGATTGGTCTTCAGCAATCGTTGAAAAATGTCTTATCTCAGATCATGATTGCCTTGCTGAAAGAGCATGGTTATGGCATAAACGAACAAGTCACCTAAACTTCAAGACGCTGAATAAGCTGTCTAAAAAGGCACTTGTAGTTGGATTATCTAAGGTTACTTTTAAGAAGGATGGTGTTTGCACTGCATATCATCAAGGTAAGCAAACCAAAACTTCTTTCAAGAACAAGGTAGTACCGTCAACTACAAAACCTTTACAACTCTTGCACATGGACTTGTTTGAATCTTCTTCAACAAGCTATGCTGGCAAGAAGTATGGTCTGGTGGTGGTAGATGAATACTCAAGATTCACTTGGGTAATTTTCATAAAACACAAGTCTGAAACAAGGATTGAAATACCAAACTTGCTGATTAAGCTCGAAGTGATGAAAAATGACAAGGTAAAAATAATCAGAACAGACCATGGTACTGAGTTTCTAAACCAGTACATAACTGAGTATTGCACTTCCAAAGGCATACAACATCAGTAATTCTCAGTAAGGAAACCTCAACAAAATGGTGTTGCTGAAAGGAAGAATGGTACCCTTAAGGAAGCAGCTAGAACAATGGTTGCTGACACTGAAGTAACTGAAGCTTATTGGGTTGAAGCGATTAATACTGCCTGCTATACTCAAAATAGATGCTTGATAACTAAGGAATACAACAAAACTCTCTATGAGTTATTTGTTGGAAGACCTCCTAACATCACTCATCTAAGAGTATTTGGTTGCGAATGCTTTGTTCTTAACAATGGTAGAGCATACTTAGGAACATTTCAACCAAAGGCAGATGAAGCGATATTTCTTGGCTACTCCTTACATAGCAAAGCTTATAGAGTTTACAACAAAAAGGCACAAAAGATTGAAGAATCGGTGCATGTTGTATTCTATGAAAAGTCACAAGGAGTCCCTGTTGAAGAAGAAATATCAGAATGTATGAATAAAGTCACAAGGAGTCCCTGCTGAAAATGTCAAATCTATTGAACTTAATGATGATTCCGGCAATGACACTCCTACTCCAAGTCATGACAAGATAAATGTAGTTCATGATAAAGAATTTCGGATAAAGACGCAGTTGCGCCCGATGTTACTGAAACTACGCAACCTCATGTGTCTGCTGACGAGTTATCTCAAACCAGCAATGCTGAACAAGCAGTTGCTGATGAACCAATTTCAGCAGAGACACAACAAAATACCAGTAGTACTGAACAAGTACATGCTGAAGAGTCACATGCTGAAACGCAAACATATCCAGATCCAAAGAGCAGAAAACTTGTTAATAAGTACATTAGAGATTATCCCTCTATGGATATGATTGGTGATATTGACAAACGCCAAGTGACTAGATCGAAAGTATCTACTAATCAAGAACTTGGTGAAGAAGCAAATGTTGTTGAAGTAGAAGCTTTGTTCTCTTGCTTTATTTCAGAAATTGAGCCCAAAACCATAGAAGAAGCTTTAAAGCATTCTGAATGGATCAAGGCAATGCAAGAAGAACTGGATCAATTTGAAAGGAACAATGTCTGGAAACTTGTACCCCTTGTAGAAGGAAAGAAAGCAATTGGTACAAAGTGGGTGTTCAGAAACAAGCTTGGTGATAGTATGATCCTTCAAAGCACAACGGGTCGATAATCATGCATAAATTCCTCGGTCTTGCATGGAGATCTTTGATCAATCCGGTGTCCTGTTGCAATTATTAAGCACTACGAAGATAAAGATACCGACAAGTCAATCACTATTGTCCTATTGTGTTCCGTAATTATTCAACACTACGAAGATATAGATGCGTACAGGTCGACGAGGGTCCAATTGTGCATAATAATTAATACAACATACGAGAATTTTGGGCTTAAGCCTGATCAACGAAATAAAGCAATGACACGGAGTATAATGCGCGATATAGCCATTAGCATGATTATCTTCCCTTCGCTAAGAATTCACATACTACCACCAACGATAAGTTTAGCTACTCATAATAGGCATGCAATCAACAGAAATCATAGAAGAAAACATGTTGAAAGATATAATAAAATAAGTAGAATAAACTGTAAGATACAATGTTACCGAAGGTTGTCAATGTCCGAAGAATTGCGATCCTACGAGCTCCAAACTGCTATGAAAAAATGTCTCCTAAGCTACGGACCCCCAGAACAGGCTCTGGGAAGTCCCTCCCTAAAACTACAGAGAAAGGTGAGAGAGAAGGCTTGGAAAAGTATGAATTTCGGAGAAAATCTGAGCAACTATATATCGGCCTCGAATAAGTGTGGGGCGGTTCGCCCCACACACCGGGCGGTTCTCCCGGTGTGGGGCGCTTCGCCCCAGAGAAAATCTCGCGGAATTCCGCGTTTTCGACGCGTTTTTGGATTTCTTCCCCTTTTCGGACTCAGTTTCTGACTTCTAGTGGCCTTCTAACCTCCAGATTCGGCCCCTAGACTCCAAATCCTATCCGGAAACATTCAGATACTCCAAATAGGCTTCTGGAACACCAATTCCTTGTCAACTTCAATATAATTGCCCGGAAATCCTCGATTTTCAACCAAAACCTGTAAAATAAAATCTTAAAGGGAAACGTGACACTATTCTAATAAAATGTACTAAAATATAGCTAAATTAACATAGAGGATAGCTAAAATAGGTGAAAAAGACTCAAATGAATGTGTAAAATACACATTCATCACACACCCCAAGAAAATGGTGAGTATGTTAGACACTATGGAATTCTACAATAATGCAGAAATCCAGACCCTTACTGATGGACAAGGAATCACTGAAAAAGTGATTTCTACAACAGTTCAGGGAAAGCAAATCATCCTGAAATGGATTGATTTAGCAAACTTTTTTCAGATTTCAGCTACTGGAACTGAAGATGACATCACTGCCACTGACGAAGAAATTGAAGCCTTCTACAGTGATGTGAGAAACGAAAGGATGAAGAAAGGAGAGATTGCTCCTGTGACTTGGAATAAGCACACAAAGAGGAAGCATCTCTGCCATGATAGTGTATATGTCCTAGAGACAGTCCTTATTAATGGCATGCAGCCCTTATAAAGGGCATATATGTACTATTACACAGGTCAACGTAATATAATATATGTTTGTTGTTTAACTAGAGTATCGCTTTCATATTTATATTACACCAGGCCTGCAGCATGTCATATCTCTATTTCTGTATGTATTGATATTAAACATGTCCCCTCGGATAGATGACCGATCACACAGATAGTGGGAGCTATGTGAGTTATCATCTATCCCAAACTATCCCTAGTCGTGGTACATCTAGGATGTGGGGGTCTGAATGAACCTGACAAGACTAGTATGCGTGGAGGTTATACTTGTTGGAGCAAGTGTGAGCCGATCCCACGGCCACGGAACGGATTGTTGGACAATCAAGGAACGTTCCCATAACTGCGCATAGTTGTTCGAAGAAGCTTTATCGAACAATGGAAGTACCCACCGGAGACTCCCATCGATGTATACTCTACACCGAAGTGTCTATGGGAACCGGTAAGTTGTCGAAGTGATGCCAGCCGTCCTTTGGACTTACAGGACTTTATCATCACATTTGTATCCTTGGTGGACCCGTCAATGTCAGCTCTGAATAAGCAGTTGACCTAAGACACGATCCAGGATTATGGCTACATACAAATGGGGATGATAAGTATTTCTGTGAAGGATTCGTCTCTCATGTGTAGCACAGGAGAGCACTGCTCATAGTCGTTCATAGTTGTGATTGGTAAAACCGCTGGCCAGGGTATCAATATTATTATGATGGTCATAATAGATATTGGATTCACCATGCAACTCACTAAAGACGCCCGTGGATGTATTATTGGGATAGACACTTCATCGATCCTAGATACATTCGAGTCAGTCAGATGAAGGGACGTTACCATCGCCGCGTTGAGCGCAACAGACTTCGCAACGAAAGGGTTTTCTTTGAGAAACCTCTCAAACGTCCTCATGTATTAATATTGCAAATGGAACCGTCTAGGAATTGTATTTTGCCTAGTCTAGGACTTGCTTAATACAATGAGACCCTATGGGTCACATTATGTGGTGATTCAGCTTATCCGAATAGCCTTGAAGATGGAATCGCAATTAATTTGGAATTAATTTTGATTGATGGATTATAATTAATTTGGAATTAATTATAATATTTAGTGGCTCAATTAATGATTTGGAATTATTAATTAAATTGGGTAATTAATTGTATTTTATGTAAATACAATTAAAGATTATATTTTAGAAATATAATAGAGGTTTGATTTGAAAGGATATGTTAATTTAGAATTAACGTATGCACATGGGCAAAATCTACTTGGAGTTTGAATTGCCTTAGAACTATAAGTGGGTCCCAAAATCGGGACCCACCTATCACCATTAGGAAGCGCGCGCGCGCAAGATGGAGTAGGGGAAGGAGTTCGACTCCTTCCTCTATTAGAAGTCTAAGGGATAAGTTAGATTTTCCTGATTTAGTGTTAATTTGATTGGGAATGAATTTAGACTTGAAATTGGTTTCCTAGTGCAATAACAATTAGATTCTTATTCCTTTATGAAGTCTAATTGCTTATGCTTTAGGCTTCTATTGATTATTATATATAGTAGACTATTAGAGAGCTTTTATCATGGTTGGTTCAATAGTTTTTCACACAGGTGAATACCCAGTTTTCTTAGAGAAAATAAAAAGCTCTCCCCTACCTCTCCATACTAGCCACGCGCGCCACCCCTCTCACCGGAGGAAAACCTCCGCCCCATCTTCTTGGTCACACAAAGAATATCCTAGCAGTCTTCCGATAGGCTGTTCATCCGTGGATACCAAGGTTGAGGTTCTAGGAGCTGGAAACTAACTTTTATTGTCTTGCAGATAATCAAAGTATTGCAGATATCTTCGACTTCGACGAAGGAGAAGATTCACCGGATTATTACGAAGACTTGGAAGTTGTGCTTGCTTTTGAAGTACGGTTAGTCTTCTAATTGACGTGTTTAAATATATACGGCATATACATAATCAATTAACCTGCATGTTAAGAAAATTTTTTGAAATTCCGCTGCGTACCCTAGGGGTAACTCTGATCCTATTTTCTTACAGTGGTATCAGAGCCAGGTTAATTGATTACGTATATACGTATATATGTTGTATGATTTTGTAGTTTATGTGGATGCAATTGATTCTATGATTAATTCGATTTTCAAAAGTTTTGTTTTTGTATAAATTTAGAATTTATATTTTTTTTTCAAAAAAAAAAATAAAATTTTAAATATATATATAAATCGACCGGCCGCCTGCGCGACGCAGGCGCCGCCGCCTGCGGCACGAGGGTGCCCGGGGGCCTGCGGCACGAGGGCGCCCGGGGGCCTGCGGGCGCAGGCGCTGGGCGCCCGCGGCCGCAGGCACGGTAGGGGACGGGACTTGGTCCCGTCCTGTATTTTAATATATATATATTTTTCCGGGTTGGACCCAAAATCAAATTTTTTAAAATTTTGAGGATTGAATTTTATATTTGGAATATAAATATGATTTAACTGTAATTGTTTTAACTAGAGGGGTTAAATTTAATTAGTATAAAGTTAAAGGGCTTATTTGTAATTTATCAATTTATTGTTTATTGCAAATTAGTCCTTCTACTTTTGAATTTTAGATTTAACACCTCCAAGGTTTCGAAAATTACAATTAAGTCCTTCGGGTTTTCGAAAATTGCTACCTGGTCAATAGAATTTTCGATTTTTTCAATCTAGTCCAAATTTTCAATTATTTCATAGAGATTATAAGTATGGGATTATAATTTTCATAATGAAATTATAAAGTCATTTGGAATCCACATAGGCTACTACTTGTTTGTTTACTCGATATGCTATTGTTTGACAATGCATGTTTAAATACCACATATTTTACTTTCCGTTCGACCACTATGCATGCGAGGGTAGGCGGCGCCCTCTTGTTTGTCAGACCGCATATTTTATGTATGGGTAGGCGGCGCCCATTATGTGCTTGACCGCGTTTAGAACTAGAATGGATAGGCGGCATCCATTACGTGTAGACCGCTCATGCATGATGGGTAGGCGGCGCCCTTATTTGTTTGTAGATGACTGATAACAACCTTCAAGCTACAAGCCCCAACCAATATAAGTGCAGAAATATATATATATATGTATGTATTTCTGAGATGCTTTCCCTGGGGTGCTTTAATTCTGAACTTTCATTGCGTTTTCCGGTATTGGTGACCTCGTCTTACAGACTCGCAGTGATCGTCAGATTAGAGTAAGCCTATGGTTATAACTTACTGCATACTGTATCTAGCGACCTCGATAGGTACAATATGTAGAGCATCGGGTTAAATTAGATTTAACACCCAAGAGTTGCGTGACGCAATTGGATAGTCCTACCGGTCATATTATTCTAAGCGACCAGCCCCCATTGGAGTATAGCATAGTATGGATTTGGATCTTGGCCACTACGGTAACTTCTTGGACATTACCCGTATGTTTGTTTTGGGGGCAAGCATATGTGAAAATAGTGGGAGCTAAACAGCTAAAGGACCTTGTTGTTTAGTTAAGTTGACTGTGTACTTAGAAATAGTATTTCAATAGTTGATTTATTATTTTCGTTCTATACTATTTCTCCTGGAAAAATGAAATGGCGAGCATCTCACTCCGTGTTGTCTTAGAGAAGCAAATTTTGGCCGGACCAAACTTCCTAGATTGGATCAGGAATATATGTTTGGTGATGAGGTACGAAAGGATTGAGTACGTCTTGGACGAGGCTAATCCCGTGTGTCCCGAGAATAGACTGCCGATCAAGTTGCTTATTTGGAATCAAGCCAACAAGGCAAAGTCTGATAAGCATCATGAGGATGCTAGATCCGCGCAATGTATTATGCTGGCGGCAATGAGCTGCAGAGACAACATGATAGCATGTTGCCGTATGAGATGCTGAAGCATCTTAAGTCGCTCTTTAAGACGACAGCCAGAAGTGTTGAATTTGATTTGATCAAAGAGATACACGGATGCAAGCTCAATTAAGGAGGGAACATGTCTGAACATGTTCTCAAGATGAGAATAAGATCATGGTGATCTTTGTCCTTCAATCAGTGTCGATTTCGTATTCGCAGTTCATCGTTAACCACCATGAATGCGAAGATTGTAACACTGCCCGAACTCCATAATCTGCTGAAGACATATAATCAAACTCTTCCTAAGAAGGAAAAGTCGATCATGTTTGTTGGGCAACCGTCTAACCCAAACCCGAGAAACAAAGGTGTTAAGGGTAAGGGAAAGTCGGGAGTCAAGGCTAACACTTCGAGTGATAAGCCTAAGCGTCTGAACTAGAAAAGGAAGTTCAAGAGAAGCGGAACGGTACGCACAGATGAATGTCTTTTCTGTAAGTAGAAAGGACATTGGAAGAAAGATTGCCCTAAGCTGAGGGCAGATCAAGCTAAGAAGCCACCGGCTTCTAGCTCAGGTATGTTTGTTATTAAAATGAACATGACTACTTTTGACTCCAATGGTTGGGTATTAGATACAGCCTGTGGCTCGCACATTTGTAATAATATGCAAGGGCCCATTGAACACAGGCTAGTCAAGCAAGGTGAAATTGACTTGCATGTTGGGAACGACAATCCAGTCGAAGCCAAACGCGTTGGACGCTGCAAGATAGATTTACCTTCAGGACAATGTTTGGAACTTGATAACATTTATTTTGTTCCATCCATTGTCAGAAATATTATTTCCATTCCATTGTTGGACAATTTGGGTTTTTCCTTTCGATTTTCAAATAATACTTGTTATTTTTCATTAAATGACCAGTATTATGGAAAAGCTCGCTTAGTGAATGGTTTATATATTTTTCAAAGTAGTCTACCTTTATTTCAAATACATAACAAACAACCGTCTTCAAGTAGGAAGAATAATTCATCTTATCTATGGCATTGTCGGCTAGGCCATATCAATGAAACACGGATTCAAAGACTAAGGAAGTTGGACTACTTAGAACCATTTGATTTTGAATCATATGGTACATGCGAATCATGTGTTAAGGGTAAGATGACGAACAAACCTTTTGTTGGACAAGGTGTTCGTGCCACTCGCTGCTTAGAGCTCATACATACCGATGTATGTGGACCTTTTAAAGTCCATGCTCGTGGGGGTTATCCTTACTTCGTTACCTTTACTGACGATTTATCAAGGTATGAATATATTTATCTTATGAAGAATAAATTCGAGACCTTTGGGAAATTCAAGGAGTTTAGGAATGAGGTCGAGAATGAATTGAACCTAAGGATAGTCACTCTTCGATCAGATCGAGGAGGTGAATACCTTAGTGAAGAATTTATCGACTACTTGAAGGAAAATGGAATTCAATCGCAATGGACTCCTCCTGGAACACCACAATTGAATGGTGTGTCTGAGAGAATGAATCGAACCCTGTTAGACATGGTGAGATCAATGATTTGGATTCTCGACTCTTCCAAAATATCTATGGGGATATGCGCTACAAACTGCAATCTACATTCTGAACCGTGTACCATCTAAATCAGTGGAGAAAACTCCTTATGAGTTATGGAAAGGAAAGAAGCCCTCACTGGGCTATCTTAGACCTTGGGGCTGTCCTGCGATAGTCAAACTGATGCTCACTGATAAGTTAGATGCCAAGGGTGTCAAAGTATATTTCATAGGCTATCCTCGTGAGACGAGAGGCTATGAATTCTATCATGCTGAAGATCACAAGGTGATAGTATCTAGAAACGTCAAGTTTTTAGAAACAGAATACCTCGAAGAATAGAGGTTAGATGACATGATAGAACTTGAAGAAATTCAAGAATTTGACACGCGCGAACATGAGTTCTCTAAATCTTTTGATTTGGACTCAAGTTCAGTGGGAGCTTTCGAAGCAGACAAGGGTAATGACACTTGCTAGGCATGTCATAGTCAGTGGGAGTCCTGTGATTAGATCAACAGTTGAAACCACACCAATAGAACCCGTTGTCAACCAAACTGTGCAACAAGTTGCACAAGAGCAGCCTCTCGCTAGGGAACAGGGTCGCGGGGCGCGACTAGCTGCATCGGTACCCAGTGACAATGTTCGTGTTACACGAAGCCAGAAAAGAAAAGCACCAAACAAGTCGAGCTCCGTAGGTCGAAGAGGATCCTAAAAGGACCTCAGAAGCAAAGCCTTATGATAGAAGACATCAGTGAACTTGATGTCGGCTTATCAGATTGGGAAGATCCCGGGACTTACAAAGAGGCAATAATTGATATTGACTCAGACAAATGGCAAGAGGCCATGGAATTGGAAATGGACTCCATGTACCTGAACCAAGTTTGGAGCTTGGTAGACTTGCCCCAAGGGGTTAGACCTATTGGGTGCAAATGGGTCTTTAAACATAAGACAGATGTCGATGGCAAGGCACAAACGCACAAGGCTAGACTTGTGGCGAAAGGCTACACGCAAAGGTATGGCATCGATTAGGATGAAACCTTTTCACCGGTAGCAAAATTGAAGTCCATTCGAATTCTACTTGCGATAGCTGCCTACTATGATTATGATATCTGGCAGATGGATGTAAAGACTGCCTTCCTCAATGGCAACCTTGAGGAAGAGGTCTATATGGTACAGCCGGAAGGTTTTATTAGTAAAACCAGGTCGACTGCTGTATGCAAATTACAAAGATCCATCTATGGGCTAAAGCAAGCGTCTAGGAGCTGGAATATCCGCTTTGATGAAACTGTCAAATCGTTTGACTTCATCAGAAGCAAGGAAGATCCCTGTGTCTACACTAGGCACAGCGACAAGGGAGTCGTTTTCATGGTCATCTATGTTGATGATATTTTGATCATGGGAAACAATGTCTCTATGCTAGAAGAGACTAAAGTTTGGTTATCAAGTACCTTCTCAATGAAGGACTTGGGTGAAGCGAACTACATCCTAGGGATCAAGATCTATAGAGATAGATCCAAGAGGATTTTAGGATTGACACAGTCCACCTACATCGATAAAATACTGAAGCGTTATAAGATGGACGACTCAAAGAGAGGCTTTCTCCCAGCTAGGCATGGGATTGTCTTATCAGTTAAGGATAGTCCTAAAACTGATGAAGAAAGAAATGCAATGAGTCGTGTGCCCTATGCTTCGGCAGTAGGGTCTATAATGTATGCAATGAATTGCACAAGGCCCGATGTGGCATATGCGCTTAGTGTCACTTGTCGACACCAACAGAATCCAGGAGTACCTCAATGGACTGCTGTAAAGAACATTCTTAAGTACCTTCGACGGACTAAGGAAATGTTCTTGGTGTTTGGTGGAGAACCAGATTTAAAGATGTCTGGTTATGTCGACGCTGGATTTGAATCAGATCCTGATGACTTTGAGTCACAGACAGGATACGTATTCAAATTGAACGGAGGAGCTATCTGTTGGAAGAGTCCTAAGCGAGCCACGATTGCTGACTCATCCACAGAAGCAGAGTACATTGCTGGATCAGAAGCTTCGAAAGAAGCTGTCTGGATTTCAGAGTTCTTGAAGGAATTGTGGGTTGTTCCTGCTCCTAGTCCAATAACGATTTATTGTGACAATACGGGCGCCGACGCTCAAGCCAAGGAGCCTAGATCTACAAACAAGAACAAACATGTACTTAGAAAGTATCACGTTATACGTGAGATTATTGATAGAGGAGAAGTTAGTATAGAACGTGTCTCTACCACGGACAACATGGCAGATCATTTCACCAAGGTCTTATCAGTGGAAGTCCACTTAAGACATTATGCTAATCTGGGTATTAAGCATAAAGGTGACTGGCTCTAGTCCAAGTGGGAGATTGATAGTGTATATGTCCTAGAGACAGTCCTTATTAAGGGCATGCAACCCTTATAAAGGGCATATATGTACTATTACACAGGTCAACGTAATATAATATATGTTTGTTGTTTAACTATGGAGTATCGCTTTCATATTTATATTACACCAGGCATGCAGCATGTCATATCTCTATTTCTGTCTGTATTGATATTAAACATGTCCCCTCGGATAGATGACCGATCACACAGATAGTGGGAGCTATGTGAGTTATCATCTATCCCAAACTCTCCCTAGTCGAGGTTCATCTCAGATGTAGGGGTCTGAATGAACCAGCTGAGACTAGTATGCGTGGAGGTTATACTTGTTGGAGCAAGTGTGAGCCGATCCCACGGCCACGGAACGGATTGTTGGACAATCAAAAAACGTTCCCATAACTGCGCATAGTTGTTCGATGGGCGATTACTGAACAATGGAAGTACCCACCGGACACTCCCATCGATGTATACTCTACACCGATGTCTATGGGAACCGGTAAGTTGTCGAAGTGATGCCAGTCGTCCTATGGACTTACAGGACTTTATCATCACATTTGTTGCCCCATATCCTTGGTGGACCCGTCGATGTCAGCTCTGAATAAGCAGTTGACCTAAGACACGATCCAGGATTATGGCTACATACAAATGGGGATGATAAGTGTTTCTGTGAAGGATTCATCTCTCATGTGTAGTACAGGAGAGCACTGCTCATAGTCGTTCATAGTTGTGATTGGTAAAACCGCTGGCCAGCGTATCAATATTATTATGATTGTCATAATAGATATTGGATTCACCATGCAACTCACTGAAGACGCTCGTGGATGTATTATTAGGATAGACACTTCATCGATCCTAGATACATTCGACTCAGTCAGATGAAGGGACGTTACCATCGACGCGTTGAGCGCAACAGACTTCGCAACGAAAGGGTTTGCTTTGAGAAACCTCTCAAACGACCTCATGTATTAATATTGCAAATGGAACCGTCTAGGAATTCCATTTTGCCTAGTCTAGGACTTGCTTAATACAATGAGGCCCTATGGGTCACACTATGTGGTGATTCAGCTTATCCGAATATCCTTGAAGATGGAATCGCAATTAATATTGAATTAATTGTGATTGATGGATTATAATTAATTTGGAATTAATTATAATATTTAGTGGCTCAATTAATGATTTGGAATCATTAATTGAATTGGATAATTAATTGTATTTTATGTAAATACCATTAAAGATTATATTTTAGAAATAAAATAGAGGTTTGATTTGAAAGGATATGTTAATTTAGAATTAACGTATGCACATGGGCAAAATCTACTTGGAGTTTGAATTGCCTTAGAACTATAAGTGGATCCAAAAATCGAGACCCACCTATCACCCTTAGGATGCGCGCGCGCAAGATGGAGTAGGGGAAGGAGTTCCACTCCTTCCTCTATTAGAAGTCTAAGGGATACGTTAGATTTTCCTGATTGAGTTTTAATTTGATTGGGAATGAATCTAGACTTGAAATTGGTTTTCTAGTGCGATAAGAATTAGATTCTTATTCCTTTATGAAGTCTAATTGCTTATGCTTTAGGCTTCTATTGACTACTATATATAGTAGACTATTAGAGAGCTTTTATCATGGTTGGTTCAATAGTTTTTCACACAGTTGAATACCCAGTTTTCTTAGAGAAAATAAAAAGCTCTCCCCTACCTCCCCATACTAGCCACGCGCGCCACCCCTCTCACCGGAGGAAAACCGACGTCCCATGTTCTTGGTCACACAAAGAATATCTTAGAATTCTTCCGATAGGCTGTTCATCCATGGATACTAAGGTTGAGGTTCTAGGAGCTGGAAACTAACTTTTATTGTCTTGCAGATAATCAAAGTATTGCAGATATCTTCGACTTCGATGAAGGAGAAGATTCACCGGATTATTACGAAGACTTGGAAGTTGTGCTTGCTTTTGGAGTACGGTTAGTCTTCTAATTGACGTGTTTAAATATATACGGCATATACATAATCAATTAACTTGCATGTTAAGAAATTTTTTTGAAATTCCGCTGCGTACCCTAGGGGTAACTCTGACCGTATTTTCTTACATGCCATTCACTTGGTCTAGTAGCATTGCTACTAATCAAAGTTCTAGACTCCAAAGTTGAAGGAATAGACCAAGTAGGCCTGAGAAGATGGCCGTTGCTGATGCATATCTATGAAAGCAAAACAGACATCAACTGAGCAAAGTACATTTTCAACAGACTTGTTGATTGTGTTACAAAGTTCAAGGTCAAGGTTGAATACAACACTGTCTCACCTATGTTCTCGGTGATGTATGGACTGAAAATATGTTACATCCTTGAACATTACCTGTATCAGCTGAGAAACCCATTGCCGAAAAAGAAACCAGTATGCAATGTGGGAAGAGCTTTCTACAAGCTGGATGGACCCAAGGTTGTTGACAAACAGTCAAGGAAAGCAACAGCTGCAAATGTTGTTGAGACTGCTGCTGATACTGCTGCGGTTGCTGACACTAATGCACCCAACAAAACATCTAAGATAAAGAGGAAAGCTGATGATGATAATCAGACTGCAGCTTCATCAGCTGACCCTGTTCCTAAGAAGGTAAGGACAAAGACCACCTTCCCAAGGAAGAAAACAACGGCAAGAAAATCTGTGCCGGTCGTCCATGTCATTCAGAACGATGATACACCAATGGTTGCTGAAAAGCAAACCACTGTAGTAGATGTTGCTGAAGTGCTTGCTGAAGCCTCTACAAATCCAATAAACTTGGATACATCTACTGAAGCAAGACCACAAGGCAGTGGAAATGAAAATCCTACCTTAGAAAGATTAGAAGATGTCTACATTGTAGATAATCTGGATGATACAACTCTGGAACCAGCAAGTGACATTGATGCAGACCTCAGAAAGGCTGCACTTGCTGAGAATGTTGCCAACAAAGCAACAAAAGAACAAGAGACATTTGTTGAATTAGCAACTAGTCAAGACCAACAAGTTGCTGAAGCTGCAACTACTGAAGAACCAGTTGCTGAAACTGCAACGGTTCAAGTCCAAGAGTTTGTTGAAACTCAACAAGAAACATCATTCGACGATGCATCTCATGATGCTGAGAATGTTAGACCAAGTTCACCAATCACATCTATTGATAAAGTCCAACTGGTGCAGACTGACCTAAGCCAGCAAATGGATATGGAGATTGATGACAACTACAACAAGTCAATGGACCTATTTATGAATAGTAGTGAACTTAGAGGTCTTGATGTTTCTGCTCAACTTGTCAATTCAGAGACAAGGGAGATTAATGAAGCTGCACAGCTTTCTCAAATAGAGCAAGAAAAGAAGTCTGCTGAAGAACAAGTCCCAGATATTGAAGAAGCTTTCAATGCTGAAAGGACTGAGTCACCACCTGTCATTCCTCAGCAAGCAGTTAACTCAGATATAAGCAAAACTTCTCTATCTGAAACTTTATCTTTAGCTAACACTATTGTTTCTTTACAGACTTCTCAAGATACAAGTCAGAAGGTTGCTGAAACTTCTGCACTAGAATCTACAACTACTGTTCAGCAGGTAGATGAAATTTTTTGTAATTTTACTAAGTTTAAAAACTTAGTACTGGTATCTAACAAAGTGTTATTTCAGGATGAACAATCAAGGATGCTACTACAGCTCCTGAAGCAATGGAAGTAGTTCCTGCACAACTCAGTGTGCAACATGAGCTTGCTGAGAATCAGCAGGTAATTCATGTTACAGTTTTAGACTCTAAAACTACTTTCCAAAGAACTCCAGAAAATAACTTTACTCTTATTCAGGCTCAAAAGGAGATAAATGAAGCGGTTCTCATCATAAAGGTCCATGAAGTTAGTTCTGAAGAACTACGGCAACTTCAAGAGAAACACTTTGACCAGAGTTGCTAAATCTGTCAGCAACTGGCAAAGATACAAAAGGATGGTCTTCTCAGATCTTCACATCCATGTCTCAAACAAAAAGAAGAGAAATTCTCTCCTCAATCTCGGGACATTTGTACACTCTATCCTTCCTGAAGAGCTATCATATTCTCAGCAAATGAATGCTAATCTGGTTGTCACAATCAGAGAGAATATGAAAGCTAAGTTCAAGAGTGCCTCTCAAGCTGAACAAGTTGTGATGCTCAAGGGTTCCTTTGTACCCGTGGTGGCTAATCCCCACAAAATCAATGAGGAAGAAGAGGTTACAAGCGCTGCAAAATACAAACATCTCGAGTTGGTGATTCTAACAGATGATGATGAAGAAAAAGAGGATGAAAATGTCCTTAAAGGCACAAGTGATGATGGCTCAAAAGATTCTAAGGACAGTAAGGACGATGATGATGACAATCAAGGTCCTAGTCCGGATGCTGGCGGAGAAAAGTTGTCAGTTGTTGATTGATAGTGTATATGTCCTAGAGACAGTCCTTACTAAGGGCATGGTGCCCTTATAGAGGACATATATGTACTATTACACAGGTCAACGTAATATAATATATGTTTGTTGCATTTTACTATTGAGTATCGCTTCCATATTTATATTACACCAGGCTGCAGCATGTCATATCTCTATTACTGTCTGTATTGATATTAAACATGTCCCCTCGGATAGATGACCGATCACAAAGATAGTGGGAGCTATGTGAGTTATCATCTATCCCAAACTCTCCCTAGTCGAGGTTCATCTCGGATGTAGGGGTCTGAATGAACCAGACAAGACTAGTATGCGTGGAGGTTATACTTGTTGATGCAAGTGTGAGCCGATCCCACGGCCACGGAACGGATTGTTGGACAATCGAGAAACGTTCTCATAACTGCGCATAGTTGTTCGAAGAAGCTTTATCGAACAATGGAAATGCCCACCGGACAATCCCATCGATGTATACTCTACACCGAAGTATCTATGGGAACCGGTGAGTTGTCGAAGTGATGCCAGTCGTCCTTTGGACTTACAGGACTTTATCATCATATTTGTTGCCCCATATCCTTGGTGGACCCGTCGATGTCAGCTCTGAATAAGCAGTTGACCTAAGACACGATCCAGGATTATGGCTACATACAAATGGGGATGATAAGTGATTCTGTGAACGATTCATCTCTCAAGTGTAGCACAGGAGAGCACTGCTCATAGTCGTTCATAGTTGTGATGGTAAAACCGCTGGCCAGCGTATCAATATTAATATGATGGTCATAATAGATATTGGATTCACCATGCAACTCACTGAAGACGCCCGTGGATGTATTATTGGGATAGACACTTCATCGATCCTAGATACATTCGAACAAGTCAGATGAAGGGACGTTACCATCGCCGCGTTGAGCGCAACAGACTTCGCAACGAAAGGGTTAGCTTTGAGAAACCTCTCAAACGTCCTCATGTATTAATATTGCAAATGGAACCGTCTAGGAATTCCATGTTGCCTCGTCTAGGACTTGCTTAATACGATGAGGCCCTATGGGTCACACTATGTGATGATTCAGCCTATCAGAATATCCTTGAAGATGGACTCGCAATTAATTTGGAATTAATTGTGATTGATGGATTATAATTGATTTGGAATTAATTATAATATTTGGTGGCTCAATTAATGATTTGAAATTATTAATTGAATTGGCTAATTAATTGTATTTTATGTAAATACAATTAAAGATTATATTTTGGAAATATAATAGAGGTTTGATTTGAAAGGATATGTTAATTTAGAATTGACATATGCACTTGGGCAAAATCTACTTGGAGTTTGAATTGCCTTAGAACTATAAGTGGGTCCCAAAATCGGGACCCGCCTAACACCCTTAGGACACGCGCGCGCGCGCGAGATGGAGTAGGGGAAGGAGTTCGACTCCTTCCTCTATTAGAAGTCTAAGGGATAAGTTAGATTTTCCTGATGGAGTTTTAATTTGATTGGGAATGAATCTAGACTTGATATTGGTTTCCTTGTGCGATAAGAATTAGATTCTTATTCCTTTACGAAGTCTAATTGCTTATGCTTTAGGCTTCTATAGACTACTATATATAGTAGACTATTTGGAGCTTTTGACACACAGTTTCAGACATAGATTTTCACACAGTTGAAGAATCAAATTCTTAGAGAATTATTCTACCCAGTTTCCTTAGAGAAAATAAAAGCTCTCCCCTCCTCTATAAGCCGCACGCACGCGCCACCTGCCGGAGGAATCGCCGCCCCATCTTCTTGGTCACACAAAGAATATCCTAGCATTCTTCCAATAGGCTGTTCATCCGTGGATACCAAGGTTGAGGTTCTAGGAGCTGGAAACTAACTTTTATTGTCTTGCAGATAATCAAAGTATTGCAGATATCTTCGACTTCTACGAAGGAGAAGATACACCGGATTATTTCGAAGACTTGGAAGCTGCTTTGGAAGTAAGGTTAGTCTTCTAATTGACGTGTTTAAATATATACGACATATACATAATGAATTAACCTGTATGTTAAGAAAATTTTTGAAATTCCGCTGCGTACCCTAGGGGTAACTCTGACCATATTTTCTTACATTGATCAAGTAGATCAAGCAGATGCTGAAAATCAACATGCTGAACAACGTCCCAGGAGCAACAAGAATCTGCTCCAACTCCTGCTGAGAAAAGGACTCCAGCAACTAAACAAGTTGCTGAGACTGAAGAAGAGTACGCCAGAAAGCGGGCTGAAATGCCTAAAGGAAAGCTAAGCTTTCTGATGCCGAGTTAGCATTACTCGAAGCTCGGGTCACTGATTTTAAACCTAGGAGAAAATGAAGAAATTTATGAAGATTATCAACGAGCATTACAGAATAGTCTACAGATTCATGACAAACATACTCAACATCTCGACATTGCTCAATCTTCAGGAGTGAACCACATGGAATATTGATGAACGCGTATTTTACACCTTCATTCGAGTCTTTTTTCACCTATTTTAGCTATCCTCTATGTTAATTTAGCTATATTCTAGTGCATTTTATTAAATAGTGTCACGTTTCCCTTTAGTTTGCATTTTACAGGTTTAGGTGAAAAACGTGATTTTCCGGGCAATTATATTGAAGTGAACGAAGAATCGGTATTCCGAGGACATTTCTGGAGTATCTAGAAGATTCCGGATGGGATTTGAAGTCTAGGGCTCGAGTTTGAAGGCTTAAGAAGGCAAAAACCGAGTCCGAAAAGGAAAAGAAATCAAAAAACGCGTCAAAAACGCATTCCTCGCCGACTGGGACTCCCAGACGATTCACCCGGGATGTGGGGCAGTTCGCCCCACACCAGGTGGTTCGCCCGGTGTGTGGGGCGACTCGCCCCATGATGAACGCGGGTTTGTCGGTTCCCGGTTCGATCAAATATATTTGTTATTTAGCCAAAGGCAATCAACAACTACAACGAAAACCGTAGTGTAGCGGTAGAATGACTCGAGTGTCGTTCTCTCAGGACTATAACTAGCTTTATCTATCTAACTAGAGAATATAAAAACCGCAGACGTAATAGCAAAGGAGTTTTTCTAACGGATAATGGAGATTGGTGATAGTATGATCCTTCAAAGCATAACGGGTCGATAATCATGCGTAAATTCCTCGGTCTTGCATGGAGATCTTTGATCAATCTAGTGTCCTGTTGCAATTATTAAGCACTACGAAGATAACGATTCTGACAAGTCAAGCACTATTGTCTTATTGTGTTCCGTAATTATTCAACACTACGAAGATAAACTCGCGTACAGGTCGATGAGGGTCCAATTGTGCATAATAATTAATACAACATACGAGAATTTTGGGCTTAAGCCTGATCAACGAAATAAAGCAATAACACGGAGTATAATGCGCGATATAGCCATTAGCATGATTATCTTCCCTTCGCTAAGAATTCACATACTACCACCAACGATAAGTTTAGCTACTCATAATAGGCATGCAATCAACAGAAATCATAGAAGAAAACATGTTGAAATATATAATAAAATAAGTAGAATAAACTGTAAGATACAATGTTACCGAAGGTTGTCAATCTCCGAAGAATTGCGATCCTACGAGCTCCAAACTGCTATGAAAAGTCTCTCCTAAGCTACGGACCCCTAGAACAGGCTCTGGGAAGTCCCTCCCTAAAACTATAGAGAAAGGTGAGAGAGAAGGCTTGGAAAAGTATGAATTTCGAAGAAAACTGAGCAACTATATATAGGCCTCGAAATATTGTGGGGCGGTTCGCCCCACACACGGGGCGGTTCGCCCGGTGTGGGGCGGTTCGCCCCACATATGGGGCGTTTCGCCCCAGAGAAAATCTCGCGGAATTCCGTGTTTTGACGCGTTTTTGGATTTCTTCCCCTTTTTGGACTCGGTTTCTGACTTCTAGTGGCCTTCTAACCTCCAGATTCGGCCCCTAGACTCCAAATCCTATCCGGAAACCTTCAGATACTCCAAATAGGCTTCTGGAACACCAATTCCTTGTCAACTTCAATATAATTGTCCGGAAATCCTCAATTTTCAACCAAAACCTGTAAAATAAAATCTAAAGGGAAACGTGACACTATTCTAATAAAATGCACTAAAATATAGCTAAATTAACATAGAGGATAGCTAAAATAGGTGAAAAAAACTCAAATGAAAGTGTAAAATACACATTCATCAAACTCCCCAAACCGAACCTTTGCTTGTCCTCAAGCAACTAAGCTAGACTCTAATGCAAAAAACAATGCAACACACGAAATGGAGTCTCATGCCAAATAAAATGAACTAATCTACTGAATCTACCAAAAAACATATGAACAAGAACCATATAAATCAAAGCATGAATATAGGTTGAAGAATACCTCGATTGACTTATACACAACCACATAAGCACTTATGTCAAGACAAGATAGTCTCTCGTAACATTCTCTACCTGGACCTAGTCAGTGACGACGTAATGAAGCATGCTAAGATACGAATGGTTGTTCCGTGCCTATGAAACTGAGGACTTACTGCTGTTCCACCATGTTAAGACTTTTCCTCAAAGAGGTCGAACCAGTACTGGCTCTCATCAAACGAAGGAGGGTTCCCTATAAAAGATAACACTCCCCTATTCTACCCATCTCTCAAGTAAAGTCTTAAGCTATTCACCACTTCCTGAATGGCAGGACGAGGGTGGTCTAGACCAGATGATACTCAAGAATAAAAGACAAACAATAGAAATTACAACACGATTACGAACATTACAAGAATTGGAAAATGAGACACAACACTTTGCTAAACTGCTATTTGGCTTTCTTTTTTGGACCCTTCCTTGCTTTCTTGGGGTCTTTTCTTTTTTGCTTTCTCTTTTTTCTTTCCAGATTTTTCTTTTTCTTTTTTTTTCTTTTTTCCTGGAATTTTTTCTTTCTTTTTTTTTGATTTTTTTTCCTAGCCAGCAGTAGCATAACAAAAAGAGAGAAAATGACTCACACGACTTCCCCAAACCTATTCGAAAGAATAGGTTGGAGTACAAAATTTACGGAAAAGGAAAAATAAACTCACGATACGAAAATGGAAAACAAAAACAAGTCTAATGATGGTGCAACCCCCTCCCCAAACCTATTCGGAAGAATAGGTTATAAACAAAGGATCACACAACCTCACACTACCTCCTTCCTAGGCATTTAGCAATCTCAAAGCAAGGTGAAGACTTGTTGCCTCTTAGGTACATAATTACTCGGGAAAACAACCATAAGACCCTAACATGCATCATCCTATTATAAAGGCCTTCGTGAACCGCATTAGAGAAAACACCACTAAGTGATGTCGAGACTACCAAGCTTAACTAAGTGCAATACATAAATGTGACAAGTCAAGCGAGAAAAACCTCAAACAAATTCATAGAGATGAAGCATACGATTAATGGCATAGTTAGTTGATCCATCCAACAAAAAAGTTCAAAAAAATTCGGCAATAAACTCCATATAAAACATGCAAGACTATCCTAGGATGAATGTAATGAATGCAACCTAAAAAACTAAGAAAGCAGTAAACGTGCAAATGCAAACAAAAGGTTTCACGAGTAATCATAAGCAAAACAAGTATAGAAATACCCGGCGATAACCCCCCCCCCCCAAACCTGAACGTCGTCGCTCGTCCGGAACGTCGAAAGTGGATTTAAGGTGAGAGCCAGCTTGTACCTGTAACTTATAGGACTCAAGGAAACTCGTGAGAAACCAAAAACACAATGATATGCATGCATTAAAGCGGTAAAAAAGCGATAAAAACTCCGGGTTGCCTCCCGGATAGCGTCATTGTTTAAAGTCTTTGACTCGACTCCTGTCTGCGCCTAGCTCTTCTTTTGCGGGTACTAGACTTCCCCTTCATGGATCTCCTCCTCATGCCACGAACCCGTGAATAAGAAAGAACATAGGCTGCAAGACCACAATAGTGAGTAGTGTAAGAAATATCAGGCGGATCAGGTGGATCAGATATGGCTTGCAACACGTGTTGCTTGCCATCCACTTCAACAGTGCAAGTTCTTTGGTAGATGTCCATCATGGAGCGTAGCTTAGTCAAGAATGTTCGCCCCAAGAGACTGACATCCCCCGTCCCAGGTGCAGACGCTGGCATAAATACAAAATTGGTGTATACAGAAGCTTCACCAATTTTGACCAATACATCCCTCACAACGCCTTCGGGTCTTACAAAGGATCCATCCGCTAGTTGCACTATGGCCTTATGATTCGAAAGCTCTCCAAGACCACTCTTCTCAAACACATTCATGGGTAGCACATTCGAGTAAGATCCCATGTCTAGTGTGGCACGGACATCTTCAAGTTCGCCAATCCCGACCTTAACATCGAAACTTTGAGGGAGTGGCTCGGGATTCTCTTGCTCCTCTCCATTCTTATCAGTACCAAGGTCCTTCTCTTCTTCCTTGGCTAGTGGGCGCTCTTCATCCTTGTAACACTCGCACTTAGCAACTTGCTTAATGGTGATTTCCACTGGTTGATCTCCCACCAAGTTGATCGACATGGACCTCTCAGTGCTGCTATGTAACTTCCCCTGCTCTCTACTAGCTCTAGCTTCCAATTGATCCAGACGAGCATTGATCTTTGCCGAATCCTCCTCGTATCTCTTCAAAAACACTTGGGTGAAATCAACCAATTTCTGTAAATTATCCAAGAGAGTTGCTGACTTGGATGTAGATGCTTCGTCCTTAGGAGTAGGATTACTACGGTTTCCCAAGTGAACATTTTCTCGTGCTAGATCTGATCTACACATATGAGCCCCATGCCCATAATTCTTGCACACCCTACATACCTCGTTGGAGAGAGAAGTTCCAATTAGGACACTTATAGCTTGCCTTATCTTATTGGCGAAACCTTCGAACCTATCGCCACTCACACCATTCACTTCATGCATTGGGATCTCCTGGTTGGGTGGAGCCTCAGGTCCACGCCTTCTAACCATTGCTCTTGGATCCTTGGATTGAGATCCTTTAGCAAGCCTTTCGAAACACGCCCACACATCCTCGGCGGGCTCTTCCCAGATAGTACCACGGCATTGGAAATCCACCACCTGTTGACTCTCATATGTGAGTCCATTGTAGAAGTGCTGGACAAGATCAGGAAGCCCAAAACCATGGTGTGGACACATGTGCATGAGGTCCTTGAACCTCTCGAAAGCGGTGTAGATGGTCTCATCATAGTCCTGTTTGAAACCAGTGATTTGCGCCTTAAGCGTGGTAGTCAATGTGTGAGGAAAGTATTTCTCCATAAAAGCAGAATACACCTTGTCCCAGGTGTCTAGTGATCCGGCTTCCAGAGAGCCTAACCATGCCTTGGCTTTATCACCAAGCCCCATAGAAAAATCCTTCATCCTTAGCTCATCGTCCGTTATCCCTGCTCCGGGCCTCGAAAGATTGTTGATAAAATCGTCAATCAGGTATCCCATAACATCTTCCCTAGCCAACCCATAGAACCTCGGGAGTTGCTGGAACATGCAACTTTTGATTTCCAAATCTCGAGTTGCAGCAGAAAGAACAATAGCCGGACCTCTCATCAGTGCTTTGTTGGGTTGAACCCATGATTTCAAAAGTGCGCGAGCCATCACAAGACCTGAATATCTGTGACAAGCTAGGAAAGGAGTATCAGAGAGAGATTAAAAAGAAAAACTAAAACTACTAGAATTAGGAATCGAAAGCTGAAAATATAAACAAAATTAAACAGAAAAAAGGAGTATAGTCCCCAGCAACGGCGCCAATTTGATGAACGCGGGTTTGTCGATTCCCGGTTCGATCAAATATATTTGTTATTTAGCCAAAGGCAATCCACAACTACAACGAAAACCGTAGTGTAGCGGTAGAATGACTCGAGTGCCGTTCTCTCAGGACTATAACTAGCTTTATCTATTTAACTAGAGAATATAAAAACAGCAGACGTAATAGCAAAGGAGTTTTTCTAACAGATAATGGAGATTGGTGATAGTATGATCCTTCAAAGCATAACGGGTCGATAATCATGCGTAAATTCCTCGGTCTTGCATGGAGATCTTTGATCAATCTAGTGTCCTGTTGCAATTATTAAGCACTACGAAGATAACGATTCTGACAAGTCAAGCACTATTGTCCTATTGTGTTCCGTAATTATTCAACACTACGAAGATAAACTCGCGTACAGGTCGACGATGATCCAATTGTGCATAATAATTAATAGAACATAGGAGAATTTTGGGCTTAAGCCTGATCAACGAACTAAAGCAATAACACGGAGTATAATGCGCGAAATAGCCATTAGCATGATTATCTTCCCTTCGCTAAGAATTCACATACTACCACCAACGATAAGTTTAGCTACTCATAATAGGCATGCAATCAACAGAAATCATAGAAGAAAACATGTTGAAAGATATAATCAAATAAGTAGAATAAACTGTAAGATACAATGTTACCGAAGGTTGTCAATCTCCGAAGAATTGCGATCCTACGAGCTCTAAACTGCTATGAAAAAGTCTCTCCTAAGCTACGGACCCCCAGAACAGGCTCTGGGAAGTCCCTCCCTAAAACTACAGAGAAAGGTGAGAGAGAAGGCTTGGAAAAGTATGAATTTTGATGAAAACTGAGCAACTATATATAGGCCTCAAAATATTGTGGGGTGGTTCGCCCGGTGTGGGGCGGTTCGCCCCACATATGGGGCGGTTCGCCCCAGAGAAAATCTCGCGGAATTCCGCATTTTCGACGCGTTTTTGAATTTCTTCCCCTTTTCGGACTCAGTTTCTGTCTTCTAGTGGCCTTCTAACCTCCAGATTCGGCCCCTAGACTCCAAATCCTATCCGGAAACCTTCAGATACTCCAAATAGGCTTCTGGAACACCAATTCCTTGTCAACTTCAATATAATTGCCCGGAAATCCTCGATTTTCAACCAAAACCTGTAAAATAAAATCTAAAGGGAAACGTGACACTATTCTAATAAAATGCACTAAAATATAGCTAAATTAACATAGAGGATAGCTAAAATAGGTGAAAAAGACTCAAATGAAAGTGTAAAATACACATTCATCACCCCACGCGTGCCGAATTCCTATATATAGTTGTTGTTTCTCTACGTTTTTTCATACTTTCTCAGACCTTTTTTCATACCTTTCTCATTAGTTTTAGGTAGGAATTTTCCAGAGCCTGTTCTGGGAATTCTTAGCATAGGAGACAATTTTTCTTATCAATTTGGAGCTTGTGAGATCGCGATTCTTTGGAGATTGACAACCTTCGGTAACATTGTATCTCAGATTTTTCTATTTATATTTATATCTTTCAACATGTTTTCATTCAATCTTGCTTTAATTTCTGTTGATTGCATGACATCTATGAGTAGCTAAATCTATCGTTGGTGATAGTATGTGATTTCTTAGTGAGGGTTATTAATTATGCATGATGGCGGTAATGCGAATCAGACTTTGAGTTATTGATTTATTTCTTTGATCTATCTAAGCCTCTATCTTCGTAGTGTTGAATTGAACGGAACACATTGGACAATTCATGATCTTAGATCTCTATGCAAAACGATCGGGTACTTCATGCATGATTACTAACCTGCTATGCTTTGAATGATCATACTATCACTAACTTCCATTATCTTGATAAGAAAAATTTGTGCTAAGTCGTTTGTTGATTTTATAGTTTAAGTTAAATTAGATAAAGCTAGTTATAGTCCTTAGAGATCGACACTCGAGGTTATTTTACAGCTACACTACGGTTTTCGTTGTAGTTGTGAATTGCCTTTGGCTAAAAACAAATTTATTTGATTAATTGAATCTGACAAGTTTCAATTCATCAAATTGGCACCGTTGCCGGGGACTATACTCCTTTTTTCTGTTTAGCTTTTATATATTTTCAGCATTCAATTCCTAGTTTTAGTAGTATTAGTATTTTTTGATTTTATAGGTGATTTCCAGAAATTTTCTTGATTTTCGAGACTTCTAACGAGACTAATTTTCAGTTTTGAGTTACTCCTGTTCCAGATTTCCAGGTATGACGACCTTAAAAGCTCGCTTGACTCCTACATTCTCGCAAGTCAAGAAAGGGTCAGCTATATACTTGGAAGAAGAGTTATCAGGGTATGAGGTAACGAGTTTTGTAGTGAGAAGGATATCGAGGTTCGAAGATGGAGTGAGGATGAATCCGTAAAGCTTCATCAGATCCTATGAGGAAGAAATAGCAAAAGTTCCAGCAAGGGGGTTCACCGAGGACCAATTATGCAGGAAATTATTTTCTTTTGCTCTAGGATACGAACCGAGAATTTGGATGGCATGGTTAGCACCAGGATCACTGAGAACCTGGGGCCAAGTATTAGAGGAGTTCTTGGCGCATTTTATGCCTTACCATGAGAGGATTGCCTTGCGGAGTCGGATCGAGCACTTCGAGCAAGGAGAGTATGAGCGGTTCTGTGACACCTACAAAAGTTTTGAGTTGTATAAACGTGAGTGCCCCCATCACCGTTTCGACGACGGGGAGCTGATTTGGTATTTTGTTGGTGGTCTACGTGATGATGTTAGGCTTCAAGTAGATGGGATGTGTGGAGAATTAGAAGAATGTACATTTGAAGAGGCAGAGAAGGTCTTTCAAAAGTACGCCAGTGGATCTGCACAATCTGAGAGGCTAATGTCGAGTCAAGTCACCAACGGGAATCCAAATCGGGGCGAAACTGAAGGCTTATACGAAGGATATTCTGAGGACGAAGATATCAGTGAGGAGGATGAACCTGCGTTTTACGCAGAGATTAAGGCCATTGAGAATGTTTTTGAGATAGCACACGCAGGGCAAGCTGAAAACAATCTTCGCATCGAAAAGTCTTTTGAAGCAGTCGAAGTAACTGAGCAACTGATAAAGGAATTTAGCTTGTTGAAGTGTGAAAAAGCAGAGGAGGTTCATCAAACTGAAGGAGAGAAGATTTTAGACGAAGACGCCCCCCTGAAGGTGGGGGCGAACCGCCCAGCGTGGGGGGCGAATCGCCCCCCACAGACATAGAGTTGGGGGCGATCCGGCTCTCCCCAGGCGAATCGCCCGGGGCAGGGGGCGAATCGCCTCCTAGCTCCAGGGAGCTGGACGACCCCAGTTCCCCCGTTTTGACACCTGAAGCTGATCCAAAGCCACTTCCAACTGTTACTACTGAGGAACCTGAGTACAGAGAAGTGAATCTACTACTCCGTGGAGGAAAGATGACCCAAATTCCTAAGTTCGTGTGTCCTAAACGAGTTGAATCATCTGAGACCAACAATGCAGGACCAAGCACGGAACAAGAAGTTAGTGAAAGTTCCAAAGGACCTGAGGAGAAGGATGATGAACCAAGACCATCTGAGGAAGATATGGTTGATGATGAGGTCGAAGGGGGAACTCCTACGCAAGTAGTACTTCACAAATCTTCTAATCCATATGTGCCCCCGAAACCACATGTGCCATTCCCAAGTCGGATCAAGCCAGCTAAGAAGGATATTCAAGAGTCACCTCTATTTCAACGCCTCTGAAAAGTTGAAGTTAATGTGCCTCTCTTGGAGTTAATCCAAAACATTCCGGCTTATACGAAATTCTTTCGTGAGATGAAGAACAAAAAGGTTACTTCGGGAAAGGAAGTTAATGGGGTTGAGACGGTGAATTCAATTGCCGGGATGCCTGTGAAGAAAGGAGATCCTGGAAGTTTCATCATCAACATCGCTTTGGGGAATGGTCGAACCACAAAGGCCATGCTTGACTTGGGGGCTAGCATTAACTTAATGCCCTATTCAGTATACAAGGCCCTGGATCTCGGTGAATTGACACCAACTGATATGGTTGTCTAAATGGCGGACCAAAGTGTGAAGAGGCCAGTCGGAATAATAGAAGATATCCTTGTGAAAGTGGACAAATTGATAATTCCAGTTGATTTTGTGGTAATGAAGTCTGCGGACGAGGGAAAGAGTCATATTCGCGAACACGTAGTACTACTTGGGAGACCATTCATGGCAACTACCAACACATGCCTTGAACTCAAAGGCAAGAAAATCTCCATGGAGGTAATGGGTGAGAAAGTTGAATTTGTAGGATGTAGCATCGGAGATAAGGAAGTCGTAGAAGAATTAAATTTTGTGGATTGCTATGATTCTGTGATTTCCGAATTTCACCATTGCTATTGTAAGAAAATACGGTCAGAGTTACCCCTAGAGTACGCAGCGGAATTTCAAAAATTTTCTTGACATGCAGGTTAATTGATTATGTATATGCCGTATATATTTAAACACGTCAATTAGAAGACTAACCTTACTTCCAAAGCAAGCACAGCTTCCAAGTCTTCGTAATAATCCGGTGTATCTTCTCCTTCGTCGAAGTCGAAGATATCTGCAATACTTTGATTATCTACAAGACAATAAAAGTTAGTTTCCAACTCCTAGAACCTCAACCTTGGTATCCATGGATGAACAACCTATCAGAAAGAATGCTAGGATATTCTTTATGTGGCCAAGAAGATGGGGCGGCGATTCCTCCGGTAGGTGGCGCGCGCGTGGCTTAGGTGAGGTGGGGGAGAGCTTTTGTTTTCTCTAAGAAAGGTAAAATAATTCTCTAAGAATTTCAAACTGAAAAAGCTCTCTAATGACTTACTTATATAGTAGTCAATAGAAGCCTAAAGCATAAGCAATTAGACTTCGTAAAGGAATAAGAATCTAATTCTTATCGCACTAGGAAACCAATATCAAGTCTAGATTCATACCCAATCAAATTAAAACTCAATCAGGAAAATCTAACTTATCCCTTAGACTTCTAATAGAGGAAGGAGTCGAACTCCTTCCCCTACTCCATCTCGCGCGCGCGCGCGTCCTAAGGGTGATAGGTGGGTCCCGATTTTGGGAGCCACTTATAGTTCTAAGGCAATTCAAACTCCAAGTAGATATTTCCCATGTGCATATGTTAATTCTAAATTAACATATCCTTCCAAATCAAACCTCTATTATATTTCTAAAATATAATCTTTAATTGTATTTACATAAAATACAATTAATTAGCCAATTCAATTAATAATTCCAAATCATTAATTGAGCCACTAAATATTATAATTAATTCCAAATTAATTATAATCCATCAATCACAATTAATTCCAAATTAATTGCGATTCCATCTTCAAGGATATTCGGATAAGCTGAATCACCACATAGTGTGACCCATAGGGCCTCATTGTATTAAGCAAGTCCTAGACTAGGCAAAATGGAATTCCTAGACGGTTGCAATATTAATACATGAGGACGTTTGAGAAGTTTCTCAAAGTAAACCCTTTCGTTGCGAAGCCTGTTACGCTCAACGCGGCGATGGTAACGTCCCTTCATCTGACTTGCTCGAATGCATCTATGATCGATGAAGTGTCTATCCCAATAATACATCCACGGGCGTCTTCAGTGAGTTGCATGGTGAATTCAATATCTATTATGAACATCATAATAATATTGATACGCTGGCCAGCGGTTTTACCAATCACAACTATGAACGACTATGAGCAGTGCTCTCCTGTACTACACATGAGAGATGAATCATTCACAGAAACACTTATCATCCCCATTTATATGTAGTCATAATCCTGGATCGTGTCTTAGGTCAACTGCTTATTCAGAGCTGACATCGATGGGTCCACCAAGGATATGGGGCAACAAACGTGATGATAAAGACCTGTAAGTCCAAAGGACGACTGGCATCACTTCGACAACTTACCGGTTCCCATAGACACTTCGGTGTAGAGTATACATCGATGGGAGTGTCCGGTGGGTACTTCCATTGTTTGGTAATCGCCCATCGAACAACTATGCGCAGTTATGGGAACATTTCTTGATTGTCCAACAATCCGTTTCGTGGCCGTGGGATCGGCTCACACTTTCTCCAACTAGTATAACCTCCACGCATACTAGTCTCATCTGGTTAATTCAGACCCCTACATCCGAGATGAACCTCGACTAGGGAGAGTTTGGGATAGATGATAACTCACATAGCTCCCACTATCTGTGTGATCGATCATCTATCCAAGGGGACATGTTTAATATCAATACAGACAGAAATAGAGATATGACATGTTGCATGCGTGATGTAATATAAATATGAAAGCGATACTCAATAGTCAAACAACAATCATATATTATATTACGTTGACCTGTGTAATAGTACATATATGCCCTTTATAAGGGCTGCATGCCCTTAATAAGGACTGTCTCTAGGACACATACACTATCAATCTCCCACTTGGACTAGAGCGAGTCACCTTTATGCTTAATACCCAGATTAGCATAATGTCTTAAGTGGACTTCCACTGATAAGACCTTGGTGAAAAGATCTGCCACGTTGTCCGTGGTAGAGACACGTTCTATACTAACTTCTCCTCTATCAATAATCTCACGTAAAACGTGATACTTTCTAAGTACATGTTTGTTCTTGTTTGTAGATCTAGGCTCCTTAGCTTGAGCGACGGCGCCCGTATTGTCCCAATGAATCGTGATTGGACTAGGAGCAGGAACAACCCTCAATTCCTTCAAGAACTCTGAAATCCAGACAGCTTCTTTCGAAGCTTCTGATCCAGCAATGTACTCGGCTTCTGTGGATGAGTCAGCAATCGTGGCTTGCTTAGAACTCTTCCAACAGATAGCTCCTCCGTTCAATTTGAATACGTATCCTGTCTGTGACTCAAAGTCATCAGGATCTGATTCAAATCCAGCGTCGACATAACCAGACATCTTTAATTTTGGTTCTCCACCAAACACCAAGAACATTTCCTTAGTCCGTCGAAGGTACTTAAGAATGTTCTTTACAGCAGTCCAGTGAGGTACTTCTGGATTCTGTTGGTGTCGACAAGTGACACTAAGCGCATATGCCACATCGGGCCTTGTGCAATTCATTGCATACATTATAGACCCTACTGCTGAAGCATAGGGAACACGACTCATTGCATTTCTTTCTTCATCAGTTTTAGGACCATCCTTAACTGATAAGACAATCCCATGCCTAGCTGCGAGAAAGCCTCTCTTTGAGTCGTCCATCTTATAACGCTTCAGTATTTTGTCGATGTAGGTGGACTGTGTCAATCCTAACATCCTCTTGGATCTATCTCTATAGATCTTGATCCCTAGGATGTAGTTCGCTTCACCCAAGTCCTTCATTGAGAAGGTACTTGATAACCAAACTTTAGTCTCTTCTATCATAGAGATATTGTTTCCCATGATCAAAATGTCATCAACATAGATGATCATGAAAACGACTCCCTTGTCGCTGTGCCTAGTGTAGACACAGGGATCTTCCTTGCTTCTGATGAAGTCAAACGATTTGACAGCTTCATCAAAGCGGATATTCCAGCTCCTAGACGCTTGCTTTAGCCCACAAATGGATCTTTGTAATTTGCATACAGCAGTCGGCCTGGTTTTACTAATAAAAACTTCTGGCTGTACCATATAGACCTCTTCCTCAAGGTTGCCATTGAGGAAGACAGTCTTTACATCCATCTGCTAGATATCATAATCATAGCAGGCAGCTATCGCAAGTAGAATTCGAATGGACTTCAATTTTGCTACCGGTGAAAAGGTTTCATCGTAATCGATGCCATATCTTTGCGTGTAGCCTTTCGCCACAAGTCTAGCCTTATGCGTTTGTACCTTGCCATCGGCATCTGTCTTTCGTTTAAAGACCCATTTGCACCCAATAGGTCTAACCCCTTGGGGCAAGTCTACCAAGTTCCAAACTTGGTTCAGGTACATGGAGTCCATTTCCAATTCCATGGCCTCTTGCCATTTGTCTGAGTCAATATAAATTATTGCCTCTTTGTAGGTCTCGGGATCTTCCCGATCTGATAAGCCGACATCAAGTTCACTGATGTCTTCTATCATAAAGCTTTGCTTCTGAGGTCCTTTTAGGATCCTCTTCGACCTACGGAGCTCAACTTGTTCTGGTGCTTTTCTTTTCTGGCTTCGTGTAACACGAACATTATCAGTGGGCACTGATGCAGCTGGTCGCGCCACGTGACCCTGTTCCGTAGCGGGAGGCTGCTCTTGTGCAACTCGTTGCACAGTTTGATTGACAACGGGTTCTATTGGTTTGGTTTCAACTGTTGATCTAATCACAGGACTCCCACTGACTATGACATGCCTAGCAAGTGTCATATCATTACCCTTGTCTGCTTCGAAAGCTCCCACTGAACTTGAGTCCAAATCAGAAGATTTAGAGAACTCATGTTCGCGCGTGTCAAAGTCTTGAATTTCTTCAAGTTCTATCATGTCATCTAACCTCTCTTCTTTGAGGTATTCTGCTTCTAAAAACTTGACGTTTCTAGATACTATCACCTTGTGATCTTCAGCATGATAGAATTCATAGCCTCTCGTCTGACGAGGATAGCCTATGAAATATACTTTGACACCCTTGGCATCTAACTTATCAGTGAGCATCAGTTTGACCATCGCAAGACAGCCCCAAGGTCTAAGATAGCCTAGTGAGGGCTTCTTTCCCTTCCATAACTCATAAGGAGTTTTCTCCACTGATTTATATGGTACACGGTTCAGAATGTAGATTGCAGTTTGTAGTGCATATCCCCATGGATATTTTGGAAGAGTCGAGAATCCAATCATTGATCTCACCATGTCTAACAGGGTCCGATTCCTTCTCTCAAACACACCATTTAACTGTGGTGTTCCAGGAGGACTCCATTGCGATTTAATTCCATTTTCCTTCAAGTAGTCGATAAATTCTTCACTAAGGTATTCACCTCCTCGATCTGATCGAAGAGTGACTATCCTTAGGTTCAATTCATTCTCGACCTCATTCCTAAACTCCTTGAATTTCCCAAAGGTCTCGGATTTATTCTTCATAAGATAAATATATCCATACCTTGAGAAATCGTCAGTAAAGGTAACGAAATAAGGATAACCCCCACACGCATGGACTTTAAAGGGTCCACATACATCGGTATGTATGATCTCTAAGCAGCGAGTGGCACGAACACCTTGTCCAACAAAAGGTTTGTTCATCATCTTACCCTTAACACATGATTCGCATATACTATACGATTCATAATCAAATGGTTCTAAGTAGTCCAACTTCCTTAGTCTTTGAATCTGTGTTTCATTGATATGGCCTAGCCGACAATGCCATAGATAAGATGGATTATTCTTCCTACTTGAAGACGGTTGTTTGTTATGTATTTGAAATAAAGGTAGACTACTTTGCAAAATATATAAACCATTCACTAAGCGAGCTTTTCCATAATACTGGTCATTTAATGAAAAATGACAAGTATTATTAGCAAATCGAAAGGAAAAAACCCAAATTGTCCAACAATGGAATGAAAATAATATTTCTGACATTGGATGGAACAAAATAAACGTTATCAAGTTCCAAACATTGTCCTGATGGTAAATCTATCTTGCAGCGTTCAACGCGTTTGGCTTCGACTGGATTGTCGTTCCCAACATGCAAGTCGATTTCACCTTGCTTGACTAGCCTGTGTTCTTTTAGCCCTTGCACATTATTACAAACGTGCGAGCCACAGGCTGTATCTAATACCCAACCATTGGAGTCAAAAGTAGTCATGTTCATTTCAATAATAAACATACCTGAGCTAGAAGCCGGTGGCTTCTTAGCTTGATCTGCCCTCAGCTTAGGGCAATCTTTCTTCCAATGTCCTTTCTGCTTACAGAAAAGACATTCATCTGTGCGTACCGTTCCGCTTCTCTTGAACTTCCTTTTCTGGTTCAGACACTTAGGCTTATCACTCGAAGTGTTAGCCTTGGCTCTCGACTTTCCCTTACCCTTAGCACCTTTGTTTCTTGGGTTTGGGTTAGACGGTTGCCCAACAAACATGATCGAATTTTCCTTCTTAGGAAGAGTTTGATCATATGTCTTCAGCAGATTATGGAGTTCGGGCAGTGTTACGTCCTTCGCATTCATGGTGGTTAACGATGAACTGCGAATACGAACTCGGCAATGATTGAAGGACAGAGATCACCATGATCTTATTCTCATCTTGAGAACATGTTCAGACATGTTCCCTCCTTCATTGAGCTTTCATCCGTGTATCTCTTTGATCAAATCAAATTCAACACTTCTGGCTGTCGTCTTAAAAAGCGACTCAAGATGCTTCAACATCTCATACGGCAACATGCTATCATGTTGCCTCTGCAGCTCATTGCCGCCAGCATAATACACTGCGCGGATCTAGCATCCTCATGATGCTTATCAGACTTTGCCTTGTTGGCTTGATTCCAAATCAGCAACTTGATCGGCAGTCTGATTCTTGGGACACACGGGATTAGCCTCGTCCAAGACGTACTCAATCCTTTCGTACCTCAGCACCAAACATATATTCCTGATACAATCTAGGAAGTTTGGTCCGGTCAAAATTTGCTTCTCTAAGACAACACGGGGCGAGATACTCGCGATTTCGGTTTTCCAGGAGAAATAATATAGAACGAAAATAATAAATCAACTATTGAAATATTATTTCTAAATACACAGTCAACATAACTAAAAAACAAGGTCCTTTAGCTGTTTAGCTCCCACTATTTTCACATATGCTTGCCCCCAAAACAAACATACGGGTAATGTCCAACAAGTTACCGTAGTGGCCAAGATCCAAATCCATACTATGCTATACTCCAACGGGGGCTGGTCGCATAGCATAATATGACCGGTAGGACTAGTAGAACTATCCAATTGCGTCACGCAACTCTTGGTTGTTAAATCTAATTTAACCCGATGCCCTACATATTGTACCTATCGAGGTCGCTAGATACAATATGCAGTAAGTCATAACCATAGGCTTACTCTAATCTGACGATCACTGCGAGTCTGTAAGACGAGGTCGCCAATACAAGAAAACGCAATGAAAGTTCAGAATTAAAGCACCCTATGGAAAGTATCTCAGAAATACATACATATATATATTTTTGTACTTATATTGGTTGGGGCTTGTCGCTTGAGGGTTGTTATCAGTCATCTACAAACAAATAAGGGCGTCGCCTACCCATCATGCATGAGCGGTCCACACGTAATGGATGTCGCCTATCCATTCTAGTTCTAAACGCGGTCAAGCATATAATGGGTGCCGCCTACCCATACATAAAATATGCGGTCCAACATATAAGAGGGTGCCGCCTCCCCTTGCATGCATAGCGGTCGAACGGAAAGTAAATACTTGGTATGTAAACATGCATTGTCAAACAATAGCATATCGAGCAAACAAACAAGTAGTAGCCTATGTGGATGCCAAATGACTTCATAACTTCATTATGAAAATTATAATCCCATACTTATAATCTCTATGAAATAATTGAAAATTTGGACTAGATTGAAAATTTTGAAAATTCTATTGACCAGGTAGCAATTTTCGAAAAAAAAAACCGAAGGACTTAATTGTAACTTTCGAAACCTTAGAGGTGTTAAATCTAAAATTCAAAAGTAGAAAGCTAATTTGCAATAACAATAAATTGATAAATTATAAATAAGCCCTTTAACTTTATACTAATTAAATTTAACCCCTCTAGTTTAAAACAATTACAATTAAATCACATTTATATTCCAAATATAAAATTCAATCCTCAAAATTTTCAAAAATTCGATTTTGGGTCCAACCCCGAAAAATATATATATATTAAAATACGGGACGGGACCAAGTCCCGTGCCTGCGGCCGCGGGCGCCTGCGTCCCGCAGGCACCCACATAGGCGCCCGCCGCTTGCGTCACTCAGGCGGCCGGTCGATTTATATATATATTTAAATCTTTTTTTTTTTGAAAAAATATAAATTCTAAATTTATACAAAAAACAAAACTTTTGAAAATCGAATTAATCATAGAATCAATTGCATCCACATAAACTACAAAATTATACAACATATATACGTATATACGTAATCAATTAACCTCACTTTGATACCACTGTAAGAAAATACGGCCAGAGTTACCCCTAGGGTACGCAGCGGAATTTCGAAAATTTTCTTAACATGTAGGTTAATTGATTATGTATATGCCGTATACATTTAAACAAGTCAATTAGAAGACTAACCTTACTTCCAAAGCAAGTGATGAATGTGTATTTTACACTTTCATTCGAGTCTTTTTCACCTATTTTAGCTATCCTCTATGTTAATTTAGCTATATTTTAGTACATTTTATTAGAATATTGTCACGTTTCCCTTTAGATTTTATTTTACAGGTTTTGGTTGAAATTCGGAGATTTCGGGGCAATTATATTAAAGTCTACAAGGAATTGGTGTTCCAGAAGCCTATTTGGAGTATCTGAAGGTTTCCAGATAGGATTTGGAGTCTAGGGGTCGAATATGGAGGTTAGAAGGCCATTAGAAGTCTAAAACCGAGTCCGAAAAGGTGAAGAAATCCAAAACCGCGTCGAAAACGCGGAAATTCCGCGAAAAACCTCTGGGGCGAACCGCCGGAGCACGGGGCGAACCGCCCGGGAATATTTCGGGGCCTATATATAGTGCTCAGTTTTCTCTTCGAAAATCATATCTTTCCAAGCCTACTTTCTCACCTCTCTCTATAGTTTTAGCTAGGAACTTCCCGGGGCCTGTCCTGGGAGTTCCATAGCTTAGGGGATACTTTTTCATAGCAGATTGGAGCGCGTAGGATCGCAATCATCCGGAGATTGACAACCTTCGGTAACTTTGTATCTTACAGTTTTTATCTACTTATTTTATATTCTTTCAATATGTTTTCTTCTATGATTGCTATTGATTGCATGCCTATTATGAGTAGCTAAATTTATCGTTGGTGGTAGTATGTGAATTCTTAGCGAGGGAAGATAATCATGCTAATGGCTATATCGCGTATTATACTCCGTGTCATTGCTTTATTTCGTTGATCAGTTGAAACCAAAATTCTCGTATGTTGTATTGATCATTATGCACACTTGGACACTTGTCGACCAATCAGACCAATTATCTTCGTAGTGTTGAATAATTACGGAACACATTAGGACGTTAGTTGTTGACGAGTCAGACCCATATTATCTTCGTAGTGCTTAATACTTGCAACAGGACACAAGATTGATTCAAAGATCTCTATGCAAGACCGAGGAATTTATGCATGATTATCGACCCATTATGTTAAGAAGGACCATACTATCACCAATCTCCATTATCTGCTTGAAAACCCCCTATTGCTTTCTATCTGCTGTTTTATATTCTTAATTAGATTTGATAAAGCTAGTATAGTCCTGAGAGAACGACACTCGAGTCATTCTACTACTACACTACGGTTTTCGTTGTAGTTGTGGATTGCCTTTGGCTAAATAACAAATATTATTTGCTGAATCGAGACCTGACAAATCCCCGTTCATCAAATTGGCGCCATTGCCGGGGACTATACTCCTTTTTTCTGTTTAATTTGTTTATATTTACAGCTTTAGATTCCTAATTCTGCTAGTTTTAGTTTTACTTTTTAATCTCTCTAATCACCTTTCCTAGTCTGTTTCTAATACTCCTTTCCTAGCTTTAGTAGTATTCGATATCCAGAAATTTTCTCGATTTTCGAAATTTCTAACGAGGCTAATTTTTAGTTTTGAGTTACTCCTGATACAGATTTCCAGGTATGACGACCTTAAAAGCCCGCTTGACACCGACGTTCTCGCAAGTCAGGAGGGGGTCAGCTATATACTTGGAAGAAGAGTTATCGGGGTACGAGGTAACAAACACCATAGTGAGAAGGATATCGAGGTTCGAAGAAGGAGAGGATATGAATCCAATAAGCTTCATCAGATCCTATGAAGAGGAGATACCAAAAGTTCCCGCAAAGGGATTCACCGAGGATCAATTATGCAGGAAATTATTTTCTTTTGCTTTGGGATATGAACCAAGGATATGGATAGCAAGGTTAGCACCAGGATCACTTAAGACCTGGAGCCAAGTAGTAGAGGAGTTCTTGGCACGTTTCATGCCTTACCATGAGACAATTGCACTACGGAATCGGATCGAATACTTCAAGCAAGGAGAATACGAGCGGTTCTGTGACACCTATGAACATTTTGAGCTGTATAAACGTGAGTGCCCCCACCACCATTTCGACGATGGGGAGCTGATTTGGTTTTTTGTTGGAGGACTACGAGATGAAGTTAGGCTTCAAATAGATGGGATATGTGGAGGTTTGGAAGAATGTACAGTTGAAGAGGCAGTGAAGGTCTTTCAAACGTACGCCAATGGATCTGCACAAACCGAGAAAATCATGTCGTACGAAGTCGCCAACATATACTCAAATCAAGACGATACTGAGAGGGTATACGACAGCTATTCTGAGGACGAAGACCTCAGTGAGGAGGAGGAACTTGCATTTTACGCAGGAATCAAAGCCATTGAGAGTGTCTTCGAAGTAGCACACGCAGGGCAGGTTGAGAACAATCTTCGCATCGAGAAAGCTTTTGAAGCGATCGAAGTAACTGAGCAACTGATCAAGGAACTTAGCCTACTGAAGTGTGGAAGGTGTGGTAATGAAGTCGAGGATACCCCAACAACCAGAAGTAGTGAGCAAACTACCCGAGGTGACGTGCGACTCCAAGGAACAGCACAATCCTAGTCCTGCCGAGGAGATAACTGAAGCTGATCCCGAGCAGCCTCCAGCTGAAGCTACCGAGGAGAATGAGTACGAAGAAGTGAATCTACTGCTCCGAGGAGGCAAGATGACCAAAATTCCTAACTTTGTACGTCCTAAGCGGACGGAATCTACTGAGGTCAATACTAGAGGGGCAAGTACAGAACAAGAGGTTGGAGGAAGTCCAGAAGAACCTAAAGAAGTTCCAGGAAAGAATGATGAACCAAGACCATCTGTGATAGACATAGATGATGATGAATCCGAGGAAGGAACCAGTGCGCCAGGAGGACTCCACAAATCTTCCAATCCATATGTGCCTCCGAAGCCACATGTGCCATACCCGAATCGGATCAAACCAGTCAAGAAGGATATTCAAGATTCACCCCTATTCCAAAGACTGTCAAAGGTGGAGGTCAATGTGCCACTCTTAGAGTTGATTCAGAATATTCCAGCCTATACAAAATTCTTTCGTGAGATCAAGAACAAAAGGATTACTTCAGGAAAAGAAGTAAATGGGGTCGAAACGGTCAATTCGATTGCCGGATTGCCTATGAAGAAAAAGGATCTTGGCAGCTTCATCATCGAGATAGCCTTAGGGAATGGACGAACTACGCAGGCAATGCTTGACTTAGGAGCTAGCATTAACTTAATGTCGTATTCGGTATATAAGGCCCTGGAACTCGGAGAATTAACACTAACTGATATGGTGGTCCAAATGGCGGACCAAAGTGTGAAGAGGCCAGTCGGGATAATAGAAGACATCCTTGTGAAGGTGGACAAATTGATAATCCCAGCTGATTTTGTAGTAATGAAATCCGCAGACGAGGGAAAGAGCCATGTCCGTGAGCACATAGTACTACTGGGAAGACCATTCATGGCAACTACAAACACATGCCTAGAACTTAAGGGCAAAAAAATAACTATGGAGGTAATGGGCGAAAAGATTGAGTTGGTAGGATGCAGCGTCAGAGACAAGGAAGTTACGGAGGAATTAAAATTTGTCGATTGGTACGAATCCGCAATTCCAGAATTTCATCATAGCCATAGCAACCGCGAACCACTTGAGGAAGCACTTACAATGCAAGCTGAGACATGCTACATGACCAAAGAAGCAAGGGAACTAGTGGAAATAATGGATAGCACCCCAGAAATCCCCGCAGGAGAAGAGGTACTCGAACCTTTGGATGAAGAAGAAGAAGAAAGAGGGTTTCCTGAAGAACCTAGCTTAGAATTGAAGCCGCTTCCTGCGCACCTTAAGTATGTGTATTTAGGAGAAAATCGGAAAAAGCCTGTGATTGTCTCCTCACACCTCTCATACAATGAAGAAAGTAAGCTGATTGAAGTATTGAAGGAAAATTCCGCAGCTATAGGATGGGGGATCAGCGATATCAAAGGAATAAGCCCTACAAGATGCGTTCACAACATCACTCTAGAACAAGATGCCAAACCTGTTAGGCAACCTCAGCGAAGGATAAATCCAGCAATGCAAGAGGTGGTAAAAAAGGAAGTGATCAAGTTGTTAGATGCTGATATGATTTACCCCATTCCAGATAGTCGATGGGTGAGCCCGGTACATGTAGTTCCTAAGAAATCGGGAGTCACGGTGGAAGAGAATGAGAAGGGGGAATTGGTACCGGTTAGGAAGACCACTGGATGGCGGATGTGCATTGACTACAGAAGATTAAATGCCGCCACTAAAAAAGATCACTTCCCTTTACCATTTATAGATGACATGCTAAACCGCCTTGCAGGGCGGAAGTTCTATTGTTTTCTTGATGGTTTATCAGGGTTCTACCAGATTCCGGTTGCACCAGAAGATCAGGAGAAGACGACATTCACTTGCCCATTCGGAACATTTGCCTATAGGAGGATGCCATTTGGACTATGCAATGCTCCCGCCACTTTTCAAAGGTGCATGCTTTCTGTTTTCTCTGACATGGTAACTAAATTTGTTGAAGTTTTCATGGATGATTTTTCCCTTTTTGGTGATTCGTTTGATGAATGCTTGCAAAGACTAGATCTAGTTTTGAAAAGGTGCATTGAATGCAACTTGACCTTAAGCTGGGAGAAGAGTCATTATATGGTTAGAGAAGGCATTGTTCTAGGGCATGTAGTTTCTGAAAGAGGTATTGAGGTAGACAGGGCTAGAAATCATTGAAAAACTTCCCCAACCTACTTGCGTGAAAGATTGCAATCTTTTCTTGGCCATGTAGGTTTTCATAGGAGGTTTATTAAAGATTTTTCGAAAATTGCCAAACCTCTAAGTAGCTTGCTTGCTAAAGATGTGGTTTTCCATTTCTCTAATGAATGCTTAGTTGCTTTTAATACCCTTAAGGAAAAGCTTGTTTCCGCTCCCATTGTTGTGCCGCCTGACTGGAATCTTCCTTTCGAAATTATGTGTGATGCTTCGAATTTTGCTATGGGTGCTGTTTTATGCCAAAAAGTTGATAAGCAGTATCGTGTGATTTATTATGTTAGTAAGATTCTAGACTCCGCACAGGTTAATTACACAACTACTGAAAAGGAGTTTTTAGCTGTTGTCTTTGGTTTACAAAAGTTTAGGTCTTACTTAATTGGACATCCTGTAAATGTCCATACTGATCATGCTGCCTTGAGACATTTGATAGCTAAGCAAGATTTAAGCCTAGATTAATTCGTTAGGTCCTTTTGCTGCAAGATTTTGATTTGACCATAGTGGATAGAGCTGGTAGGGAGAATTTAGTAGCAGATCATTTATCTAGAATACCTAATATTCCTATTGATCCGATGCCCATCAATGAAGACCTCCCCGATGAGCATCTAATGAAGGCTAATGAGGAGCCATGGTATGCGGATATTGTTAACTATTTGGCTATGAATGTTTTCCCCACTAACTTTACAGCTTCAGACAAGAGAGCTCTTGCCAAGAAATGTAGGACATACATATGGGATGATCCACATCTATTCAAGGAAGGAGCTGATGGGATTCTAAGGAGATGCGTGCCACAAGAAGAACAGCAAAGTGTACTGAGCCATTGCCATGAGCTTAACTGTGGAGGGCACTGCAGTGGATTGAAGACAGCACGCAAGGTACTGCAGGCAGGATTTTTCTGGCCAACAATATACAAAGATGCTCGAAGTTTCGTGAAGAATTGTGACCCATGTCAGCGAGGTGGCGGTATTGGCAAGAAAGATGAAATGCCTCTTCAAGGGAATCTAGTGGTAGAACCTTTCGATGTATGGGGCATTGATTTTATTGGACCATTTCCAAACAGTGGAGGCTATGAATACATTCTTGTTGCAGTGGACTATGTGACTAAATGGGTAGAGGCAATTCCTACAAGAACGAATGACGGTGCAGTAGTTATGAAGTTCTTAAAGAAAGTAATATTTTCGAGATTTGGGTGCCCTAGGACAATCATCAGCGATGGAGGGTCACACTTCGTCAATAGAATGTTTGCATCTCTTCTTAAAAGATACAGTGTCCACCATAGTGTCGCAACACCTTATCACCCGCAAACATCGGGGCAAGTCGAAGTCAGCAACCGTCAAATCAAGAAGATCCTGGAGCGAGTGGTGAAGCCTAGTAGAAAGGATTGGGCAGGAAAATTGAATGATGCACTATGGGCATACAGGACTAGCTACAAAACAGTGATTGGGACCACTCCGTACAGGCTTGTGTATGGGAAAGCGTGTCATCTTCCCGTAGAACTAGAACACAAGGCATATTGGGCTATTAAAGCACTCAATCTTGATATGGGAAAGGCTGGCGAGGAACGATTGTTGCAACTAGATGAGCTTGATGAATTACGACTAGGTGCTTATGAGAATGCAAAGATCTACAAGGAACGTACTAAGAAGTATCACGATCGTGGTATAGTACGAAAGGAATTGATTCCTGGACAGAAAGCTTTGGTATTCAATTCTCGCCTTCGACTATTCCCTGGAAAGCTCCGTACTCGTTGTGATGGACCGTACGAAATTCTCGAAGTTGCTCCCCATGGAGCTGTTAAACTCTTCGATCCAAAGACGGGCAATACCTTCAAGGTGAATGGCCAGCGAGTGAAGCCGTACTTCGAGATATCTAGTGATCAAAGGGAGGTTGATCACCTTGAGCTTACCCTTATTGCCTCCACTAAAGGTTAGTGTGTTTTGATTTGTTTTCTCACGAGTTTGATTGAGTATTATAGGTAACTTATACAAGCATTAGCTCTCACCTTGGATCCACTTTCGGCGTTCGGGACGAGCGACGACGTTCATGTTTGGGGAGGAGGTTATCGCTGGTTATCTCTATACTTATCTTGCTTATGAAAAACTCGTGAAATTTTTTTTTGCATTTGCACGTTTACTGCTTTCCTAGGATAGTTTTGCATGTTTTATATGGAGTTTATTGCCGAATTCTTTTTAACTTTTTTATTGGGTAAATCAACTAGCTATGCCATTAATCGTATGCTTCATCTCTATGAATTTGTTTGAGGTTTTTCTCGCTTGGCTTGTCACATTTATGTATTGCACTTAGTTGAGCTAGGTAGTCTCGACATCACTTATTGGTGTTTTCTCTAATGCGGTTCACGAAGGCCTTTATAATAGGATGATGCATGTTAGGGTCTTATGGTTGTTTTCCCGAGTAATTATGTACCTAAGAGGCAACAAGTCTTCACCATGCTTTGAGATTGCTAAATGCCTAGGAAGGAGGTAGTGTGAGGTGTGTGATCCTTTGTTTATAACCTATTCTTCCGAATAGGTTTGGGGAGGGGGTTACACCATCATAGACTTGTTTCTGTTTTTCATTCTTCGTATCATGAGTTTATTTTCCTTTTTCCGTAAATTTTGTACTCCAACCTATTCTTCCGAATAGGTTTGGGGAAGTCGTGTGAGTCTTTTTGTTTCTCTCTTTGTTATGCTACTGCTGGCTAGAAAAAATCGAAAAAAAAAAAAGAAAGAAAAATTCCAGAAAAAAAAGAGAAAAAGAAAAGGAAAAAAGAAAAAAAGAAGAAGACCCCAAAAAAGCAAAGCAGGGTCCAAAAAAAGAAAAGCCAAATAGCAGTTTAGCAAAGTTTTGAGTCTTTTCCATTTTTCGTATTGTTCGTAACCGTGTTTTTCTATTTTTTATCTTTTTTGTCTTGAGTGTCATCTGTTCTAGACCACCCTCGTCCTGCCATTCAGGAAGTGGTGAATAACTTAAGACTTTAATTGAGAGATGGGTAGAATAGGGGAGAGTTATCTTTTATAGGGAACCCTCCTTCGTTTGATGAGAGCCAGTACTGGTTCGACCTCTTTTGAGGGAACGTCTTAACATGGTGGAACAGCAGTAAGTCCTCAGTTTCATAGGCACGGGGCAACCATTCGTATCTTAGCATGCATCATTACGTCGTCACTGACTAGGTCCAGGTAGAGAATGTTACGAGAGACTATCTTGTCTTGACATAAGTGCTTATGTGGATGTGTATAAGTCAATCGAGGTATTCTTCAACCTATATTCATGCTTTGATTCATATGGCTTTTTGTTCGTAAGCTTTTTGATAGATTCAATATATTAGTTCATTTGATTTGGCATGAGACTCCATTTATTGTGTTGCATTGTTTTTTGCATTAGAGTCTAGCTTAGTTGCTTGAGGACAAGCAAAGGTTCGGTTCGGGGAGTTTGATGAATGTGTATTTTACACTTTCATTCGAGTCTTTTTCACCTATTTTAGCTATCATCTATGTTAATTTAGCTATATTTTAGTACATTTTATTAGAATAGTGTCACGTTTCCCTTTAGATTTTATTTTACAGATTTTGGTTGAAATTCGGAGATTTCGGGGCAATTATATTGAAGTCTACAAGGAATTGGTGTTCCAGAAGCCTATTTGGAGTATCTGAAGGTTTCCGGATAGGATTTGGAGTCTAGGGGTCGAATCTGGAGGTTAGAAGGCCATTAGAAGTCTAAAACCGAGTCCGAAAAGGTGAAGAAATGTAAAACCGCATCGAAAACGCGGAAATTCCACGAAAAACCTCTGGGGCGAACCGCCCGGGAATATTTCGGGGCCTATATATAGTGCTCAGTTTTCTCTCCGAAAATCATATCTTTCCAAGCCTAGCTTCTCACCTCTCTCTAAAGTTTTAGCTAGGAACTTCCCGGGGCCTGTCCTGGGAGTTCCATAGCTTAGGGGATATTTTTTCATAGCAGATTGGAGCGCGTAGGATCGCAATCATCCGGAGATTGACAACCTTCGGTAACTTTGTATCTTACAGTTTTTATCTACTTATTTTATATTCTTTCAATATGTTTTCTTCTATGATTGCTATTGATTGCATGCCTATTATGAGTAGCTAAATTTATCGTTGGTGGTAGTATGTGAATTCTTAGCGAGGGAAGATAATCATGCTAATGGCTATATCGCGCATTATACTCCGTGTCATTGCATTATTTCGTTGATCAGTTGAAACCAAAATTCTCGTATGTTGTATTGATCATTATGCACACTTGGACACTTGTCGACCAATCAGACCAATTATCTTCGTAGTGTTGAATAATTACGGAACACATTAGGACGTTAGTTGTTGACGAGTCAGACCCATATTATCTTCGTAGTGCTTAATACTTGCAACAGGACACAGGATTGATTCAAAGATCTCTATGCAAGACCGAGGAATTTATGCATGATTATCGACCCATTATGTTAAGAAGGACCATACTATCACCAATCTCCATTATCTGCTTGAAAACCCCCTATTGCTTTCTATCTGTTGTTTTATATTCTTAATTAGATTTCATAAAGCTAGTATAGTCCTGAGAGAACGACACTTGAGTCATTCTACTACTACACTACGGTTTTCGTTGTAGTTGCGGATTGCCTTTGGCTAAATAACAAATATTATTTGCTGAATCGAGACCTGACAAATCCCAGTTCATCAGCAAGCACAACTTCCAATTCTTCGTAATAATCCGGTGTATCTTCTCCTTCGTCGAAGTCGAAGATATCTGCAATACTTTGATTATCTGCAAGACAATAAAAGTTAGTTTCCAGCTCCTAGAACCTCAACCTTGGTATCCACGGATGAACAGCCTATCAGAAAGAATGCTAGGATATTCTTTGTGTGGCCAAGAAGATGGGGCGGCGATTCCTCCGGTAGGTGGCGCGTGCGTGGCTTAGGTGAGGTGGGGGAGAGCTTTTGTTTTCTCTAAGAAAGGTAGAATAATTCTCTAAGAATTTCATACTGAAAAACCTCTCTAATGACTTACTTATATAGTAGTCAATAGAAGCCTAAAGCATAAGCAATTAGACTTCGTAAAGGAATAAGAATCAAATTCTTATCGCACTAGGAAACCAATTTCAAGTCTAGATTCATTCCCAATCAAATTAAAACTCAATCAGGAAAATCTAACTTATCCCTTATACTTCTAATGGAGGAAGGAGTCGAACTCCTTCCCCTACTCCGACTCGCGCGTGCGCGCGCGTCCTAAGTGTGATAGGTGGGTCCCGATTTTGGGACTCACTTATAGTTCTAAGGCAATTCAAACTCCAAGTAGATTTTGCCCATGTGCATATGTTAATTATAAATTAACATATCCTTTCAAATCAAACCTCTATTATATTTCTAAAATATAATCTTTAATTGTATTTACATAAAATACAATTAATTAGCCAATTCAATTAATAATTCCAAATCATTAATTGAGCCACTAAATATTATAATTAATTCCAAATTAATTATAATCCATCAATCACAATTAATTCCAAATTAATTGCGATTCCATCTTCAAGGATATTTGGATAAGCTGAATCACCACATAGTGTGACCCATAGGGCCTCATTGTATTAAGCAAGTCGTAGACTAGGCAAAATGGAATTCCTAGACGGTTCCATTTGCAATATTAATACATGAGGACGTTTGAGAGGTTTCTCAAAGCAAACCCTTTCGTTGCGAAGCCTGTTGCGCTCAACGCGGCGATGGTAACGTCCCTTCATCTGACTTGCTCGAATGCATCTAGGATCGATGATGTGTCTATCCCAATAATACATCCACGAGCGTCTTCAGTGAGTTGCATGGTGAATCCAATATCTATTATGACCATCATAATAATATTGATACGCTGGCCAGCGGTTTTACCAATCACAACTATGAACGACTATGAGCAGTGCTCTCCTCTGCTACACATGAGCGATGAATCCTTCACAGAAACACTTATCATCCCCATTTGTATGTAGCCATAATCCTGGATCGTGTCTTAGGTCAACTCTTATTTAGAGCTGACATAGACGGGTCCACCAAGGATATGGGGCAACAAACGTGATGATAAAGTCATGTAAGTCCAAAGGACGACTGGCATCACTTCGACAACTTACCGGTTCCCATAGACACTTCGGTGTAGAGTATACATCAATGGGAGTGTCCGGTGGGTACTTCCATTGTTTGGTAATCGCCCATCGAAAAACTATGCGCAGTTATGGGAACGTTTCTTGATTGTCCAACAATCCGTTCCGTGGCCGTGGGATCGGCTCACACTTGCTCCAACAAGTATAACCTCCACGCATACTAGTCTCATCTGGTTCATTCAGACCCCTACATCCGAGATGAACCTCGACTAGGGAGAGTTTGTGATAGATGATAACTCACATAGCTCCCACTATCTGTGTGATCGGTCATCTATCCAAGGGGACATGTTTAATATCAATACAGACAGAAATAGAGATATGACATGTTGCATGTCTGATATAATATAAATGTGAAAGCGATACTCAATAGTCAAACAACAATCATATATTATATTACGTTGACCTGTGTAATAGTACATATATGCCCTTTATAAGGGCTGCATGCCCTTAATAAGGACTGTCTCTAGGACATATACACTATCAGCTATGATGATCGCGAACCTCTTGAGGAGGCACTAACCATGCAGGCTGAGACATGTTACATGACCGAAGAAGCAAGGGAATTAGTTGAAATAATGGATAGCACCTCAAAAATTCCCGAAGGAGAAGAAGTGCTTGAACCCTTAGATGAAGAATAGGAAGAAAGTAAATTTCTTGAAGAGCCTAGCTTAGAATTAAAGCCACTTCCTGCGCACCTCAAGTATGTCTACTTAGGAGTAAATCAGAAGAAGCCTATAATCGTCTCCTCACACCTTTCCAAGAATGAAGAAAGTAGGCTAATTGAAATTTTGAAAGAAAATTCTGCAGCTATAGGATGGGGGATTAGTGATATCAAGGGGATTAGCCCTACTCGGTGTGTGCACAACATCACTCTAGAACAAGATGCCAAACCCGTTAGGCAACCTCAGCGTAGGATAAATCCGGCCATGCAAGAGGTGCTAAAGAAAGAAGTAATCAAGTTGCTAGATGCCGATATGATTTACCCCATTCCTGATAGTCGATGGGTGAGCCCGGTTCATGTAGTTCCTAAAAAATCAGGGGTCACGGTAGAAGAGAATGATAAGGGAGAGTTAGTACCGGTTAGGAAAACCACTGGATGGCGGATGTGCATTGACTATAGAAGATTAAATGCCGCCACTAAGAAAGACCACTTCACTTTGCCATTTATAGCTAGATGACATGCTAAACCGCCTTGCGGGGCGGAAATTCTATTGTTTTCTTGATGGTTTTTCAGGTTTCTACCAAATTCCGATTGCACCGGAGGATCAAGAGAAGACGACATTCACTTGCCCATTCGGGACGTTTGCCTATAGGAGGATGCCGTTTGGGCTATGTAACGCTCCCGCCACTTTCCAAAGGTGCATGCTTTCTGTTTTCTCAGATATGGTAACTAAGTTTGTTGAAGTTTCATGGATGATTTTTCCCTTTTCAGTGATTCGTTTGATGAATTCTTGCAAATATTAGATCTTGTTTTGAAAAGTTGCATTGAGTGCAATTTAACCTTAAGCTGGGAGAAAAGTCATTACATGGTTAGGGAAGGCATTGTTCTAGGACATGTAGTTTCTGAAAGAGGTATTGAGGTAGACAGGGCTAAGATCGAAATCATTGAAAAACTTCTCCCACCTACTTGTGTGAAAGAATTGCAGTCTTTTCTTGGTCATGTAGGGTTTCATAGGAGATTTATTAAGGATTTTTCGAAAATTGCTAAACCTTTAAGTAGCTTGCTTGCAAAAGATGTGGTTTTCCATTTTTCTAATGAGTGCTTAGTTGCTTTTAATACCCTTAAGGAAAAGCTTGTTTCTACTCCCATTGTTGTGCCACCAGATTGGAATCATCCTTTTGAGATTATGTGTGATTCAAATTTTGCTATGGATGCTGTTTTATGCCAAAAAGTTGATAAGCAGTATCGTGTGATTTATTATTTTAGTAAGACTCTAGACTCCGCACAGGTTAATTATACAACTACTGAAAAGGAATTTGTAGCTGTTGTTTTTGCTTTACAAAATTTTAGGTCTTATTTGATTAGTCATGAATGTCCATACTGATCATGCTGCTTTGAGACATTTAATAGCTAAGCAAGATTCTAAGCCTAGATTAATCCGTTGGGTCCTTTTGCTACAAGACTTTGATTTGACCATAGTGGATAGAGCTGGTAGGGAGAATTTGGTAGCTGATCACTTGTCTAGAATACCAAATATCCCTGTTGATTCGATACCTATTAATGAGGATCTCCCCGATGAGCACTTAATGAAGGCTAATGAAGAGCCATGGTATACTGATATTGTGAACTATTTGGCTATGAGTATTTGCCCAACTAACTTTTTAGCCTCCGACAAGAGAGCTCTTGCCAAGCGTTGCAGGTCTTTCATATGGGATGACCCGCATCTTTTCAAGGAAGGAGCTGATGGAATTCTGAGGAGATGCGTACCACAAGAAGAGCAACAAAGTGTGTTGAGTCATTGCCATGAGCTTCACTGTGGAGGACACTATAGTGGCTTAAAAACAGCTCGCAAGGTACTGCAAGCAGGATTTTTCTGGCCAACAATACACCGAGATGCTCGTACTTTTGTGAAAAATTGCGATCCATGTCACCGAGGTGGTAGTATTAGCAAGAAAGACGAAATGCCCCTTCAAGGGAATCTAGTGGTCGAACCTTTCGACGTATGGGGCATTGATTTCATGGGACCATTTCCATCAAGTGGAGGTTATGGATACATTCTTGTTGCGGTGGACTATGTGACTAAATGGGTGGAGGAAATTCCTACAAAAACGAATGACGGCGCGGTTGTTATGAAGTTCTTGAAGGAAGTGATATTCTCTAGGTTTGGGTGCTCTAGGACAATCATCAGTGATGGAGGTTCACACAATAGAACCTTTGCCACTCTTCTTAAGAGATACGGTGTCCACCATAGTGTTGCTACGCCATATCATCCATAGACATCGGGCCAAGTTGAAGTTAGCAACCGTCAAATTAAGAAGATCCTGGAGCGAGTAGTGAAGCCTAGCAGGAAAGATTGGGCAGGAAAATTGAATGATGCACTTTGGGCATACAGGACTAGCTACAAGACGGTGATTGGAACCACTCCGTACAGACTTGTGTATGGGAAAGCATGCCATCTTCCCGTAGAATTGGAACACAAGGCGTATTGGGCTATCAAAGCACTCAATCTTGATATGGGAAAAGCTGGCGAAGAACGGTTGTTGCAACTAGATGAGCTTGATGAATTACGCCTAGGTGCTTATGAAATTGCCAAGATCTACAAAGAACGTACTAAGAAGTATCATGATCGTCGTATAATACATAAGGAACTGATTCTTGGGCAAAAAGTTTTGGTATTTAATTCTCGCCTTCGACTATTTCCTGGAAAGCTCCATACTCGTTGGGATGGACCATACGAAATTATCAATGTTGCTCCACATGGAGATGTAGAACTCTTTGATCCGAAGACGGGCAATACTTTCAAGGTGAATGGTCAACGAGTGAAGCCATACTTCGAGATATATAGTGATCAAAGGGAGGTTGATCATCTTGAGCTTACCCTTACCGCCTCTACTGAAGGTTAGTGTGTTTTGTTGTTTTGAGCATATCATTGTGTTGTTTTTTTATATTTCCGTATGTTTTTTGTGATAAATAGGTCTCTAGATGATAATTTAGCATTTTAGGAGGGCACCCGACAACTCCAGGAGTCTGGAGGTGCTGGGCGAACCGCCCCCCACGTGGGGCGATTCGCCTGGCACGACCAGAGAACCTGGGGTTTACTGGAAACCCCAGGAGAATCGCCTCCCACGTGGGGCGGTTCGCCCCGGGCATCCAGTAAACCCGGAGATCCGGATTTTTGTTCGGAAACCCGATTTTCTTCTATTATGCTAAAAATTATCGATCTTTTTACCTCGTTTATCACCCGTTTTATTTTCTCACGAGTTTGATTGAGTTATATAGGTCACATATACGAGTTTAGCTCTCACCTTAAATCCACTTTCGACGTTCGGGACGAGCGACGACGTTCAGATTTGGGGGGGGGGGGGTATCGCTTGCTATCTCTATACTTGTCTTGCTTATAATAAACTCGTGAATTCTTTTGTTTGCATTTGCATTTGCACGTTTACCGCTTTCTTAGTATTTAGTTGCATACACTACATTCATCCTAGTATAGTCTTGCATGTTTTATGTGGAGTTTATTGTCAAATTTTTTGAACTTTTTTATTGGGTAGATTAACTAGTTATGACATTAATCATATGCTTCATCTCTATGAATTTGTTTGAGGTTTTTCTCGCTTGGCTTGTCACATTTATGTTTGCACTTAGTTAAGCTTGGTAGTCTCGACATCACTTAGTGGTGTTTTCTCTACTGCGGTTCACGAAGGCCTTATAATAGGATGATGCATGTTAGGATCTTATGGTTGTTTTCCCGAGTAATTATGTACCTAAGAGGCAACAAGTCTTCACCTTGCTTTGAGATTGCTAAATGCCTAGGAAGGAGGTAGTATGAGATTGTGTGATCCTTTGTTTGCAACCTATTCTTTCGAATACGTTTGGGGAGGGGGTTACGCTATCATTAGACTTGTTTTTCGATTTTTAGTGTGTGTTGTGAGTTTATTTTCCTTTTTTCGTAAAGTTTGTGCTTCAACCTATTCTTTCGAATAGGTTTGGGGAGGTCATTTATGTGTCATGGTAATTTCTTTTTCGTTGTGCTACTGCTGGCTAAAAAAAGAAAATCGAAAAAAAAGAAAAAAAATTCCAGGAAAAAAAATGAAAAATCTGGAAAAGAAAAAAAAGGAAAAAAAGAAAAGACCCCAAAAAAGCAAGGAAGGGTCCAAAAAAAAAGCCAAAAAGCAGTTTAGCAAAGTGTTTGTCTCATTTTTCAATTCTTGTAATGTTCGTAATCGAGTTGTAATTTTTGTCTTTTGTTTGTTTGAGTGTCATCTGTTCTAGACCATCCTCATCCTGCCATTCAGGAAGTGGTGAATAGCTTAAGGCTTTGCTTGAGAGATGGGTAGAATAGGGGATTGTTATCTTTTTTTAGGGAACCCTCCTTCGTTGATGAGAGCCAGTATTGGTTCGACCTCTTTGAGGAAAAGTCTTAACTTGGTGAACTGTAGTAAGTCCTCAGTTTCATAGGCACGGGACAACCATTCGTATTTTAACATGTTTCATTACGTCGTCACTGACTAGGTCCAGGTAGAGAATGTTACGAGAGACTATCTTGTTTGACATAAGTGCATATGTGAATGTGTATGAGTCAATCGAGGCATTCTTCAACCTATATCCATGTTATGATTTGTATGGTTTTGTTCGTAAGCTTTTTGATAGATTCAATAGATTAGTTCATTTGATTTGGCATGAGACTCCATTTATTGTGTTGCATTGTTTTTTGCATTAGAGTCTAGCTTAGTTGCTTGAGGACAAGCAAAGGTTCGGTTTGGGGAGTTTGATGAACGCGTATTTTACACCTTCATTCGAGTCTTTTTTCACCTATTTTAGCTATCCTCTATGTTAATTTAGCTATATTCTAGTGCATTTTATTAGAATAGTGTCATGTTTCCCTTTAGTTTGCATTTTACAGGTTTTAGGTGAAAAACGTGATTTTCCGGGCAATTATATTGAAGAGAACGAAGAATCGGTGTTCCGAGGATATTTCTGGAGTATCTAGAAGATTCTGGATGGGATTTGAAGTCTAGGGGTCGAGTTTGAAAGCTTAAGAAGGCAAAAACCGAGTCCGAAAAGGAAAAGAAATCCAAAAACGCGTTCCTCGCCGACTGGGACTCCCGGGCGATTCGCCCGGGATGTGGGGCGGTTCGCCCGGTGTGTGGGGCGACTCGCCCCACGCGTTCCGAACTCCAATATATAGTTGCTGTTTCTCTACTTTTTTTCATACTTTCTCAGACCTTTTTTCATACCTTTCTCATGAGTTTTAGGTAGGAATTCTCGAGAGCATGTTCGGGAAATTCATAGCATACGAGACAATTTTTCTTATCAATTTGGAGCTTGTGAGATCGCGATTCTTCGGAGATTGACAACCTTCGGTAACATTGTATCTCAGATTTTTCTATTTATATTTATATCTTTCAACATGTTTTCATTCAATCTTGCTTTGATTTCTGTTGATTGCATGACATCTATGAGTAGCTAAATCTATCGTTGGTGATAGTATGTGATTTCTTAGCGAGGGTTATTAATTATGCATGATGGCGGTTATGCGAATCAGACTTTGAGTTATTGCTTTATTTATTTGATCTATCTAAGCCCTCTATCTTCGTAGTGTTGAATTGAACGGAACACATTGGACAATTCATGATCTTAGATCTCTATGCAAAACGATCGGGTACTTCATGCATGATTACTAACCTGCTATGCTTTGAATGATCATACTATCACTAACTTCCATTATCTTGATAAGAAAAATCTGTGCTAAGTCGTCTGTTGATTTTATAGTTTAAGTTAAATTAGATAAAGCTAGTTATAGTCCTTAGATATCGACACTCGAGGTTATTTTACTGCTACACTACGGTTTTCGTTGTAGTTGTGAATTGCCTTTGGATAAAAACAAATTTATTTGATTAATTGAATCTGACAAATTCCAGTTCATCAAATATTCCTCCCTTCCACTTACTACTAGTGAAACTCCAGTTGTTGAGTCACAAGAGTTGCCTTCAGCAACCACTCAACCAAAAGTGTCTGAGGCAAAAGACTTAGGCGTCAAGGTTGCTGGCCTTGATGAACCTGATGAGGAAGAAGTTTTGTCCGATTTCTCAGCAAATGAAGAAGAAAAGGCTAAGAAATATGAATCAAAAATGGTAGAAAATCCTCCAACATCCCTCATTTCTGTTGAAGGAGATATGGAGAGAAGCCTCTTGCTGAGAAACGACGATCAGCTTGCCATAGAAATAAGAGCCCATTCATATACTCCCTCTTTACTGTCGTTTCTAAACATTGAGGAGTTTACTCTGAGAATCAAAGCACTAATGGTTGTTCACAAAGCATGCCAAGAAGAGGATGATGCACTGCTTGCTGAGAGTCCACTCGACATTGGAAAGATACTGACTACTGTGCTGAGACGCACTACTACACATACCATAGCTCAGAAAGACATAAGTCTTCAGCACAAAAGCTATGAAGATGATGTCAGTCAAGCACTCAAGCTCATCAAAAGTGCATTAACAAAGTCTCAGGCTATAGTGGAAGAAAAAGTAAATAGCGAGCGAAGACATGAGGAGAACTTGGCTTTTATTAAAGAAGAATTGTCTAAGTTGACTTTTGATCAGCAAGACATGATTCTTAAATACAAAAGCCTCCATACTCTTGCTGAAAATTGCAATGAGTTTTTCTCTATTCACATCAAGCCAATGATGCAATCCATGTCTAAGTGGGAAGATTCAAGGAAAAGAAAGTCTTCAAGAGAAAAACCATCTGCTACTCCCTCTGAAGCTCCACTAAAGCTGCCTGGACCGCCACCCAGAGAACCTCTTGCTGAAACAGAGCAAAGTTCTAAAAGAAGAGCTGAAACAAATTCTGAGACAAGTTCAGCAAATCCTAAAAGGAGAAAAACTTCTGCTGATACTCCAGAATTTTGTCATACTAAAAGTCATCAAGGCATTAATGAAGATGATGACAATGATGATGACCAAACAATAGCTCAAGCTATAAGGGCCAAGCCTCTTTCTGCTTTGACTCCATCTGGCCAGTCCAAACATTTCTCTTCTGACTTCAGATCTTCAACAAAGGATCAAGGGAATGCTAAGTCAAGAAGAAGAAAGCAAAGACAAGAAGAAAGAAGGCTAGCTAACATTGCTATAGGCACTGGCATTGATTATACAAAGACTAGCAATGAGGAAACCACTCAAAATGTGATCAGAAACCTCCATAGTTGCTGGATCATAAAGCTAGAAGACCTATTGGCTAATGACTTCTTTCCAATTGTTGTACTGAACCAAATGTACACTTCGATTGAATTAAGGGTCACAAAGAAAGAAAGGGATCCTCCTCCCTATCCAAGGAACATTGTTGTGAAATGGCTGAACATTGAGATTTTAGTAAGAAGAACTTACATCAGCAAGAAGATAAAACAAGAGCCTGATCTAATCAAGCCGATGGATGTTGCTTACTATAATGATCCCATGACCAAGAAGTCCAAAAACAAATATGGCTTGATTCCTTATGAGTATTTCTATCTCACTGCAAAGGATCAAGAAGAAGACCTTCTTTGGTTAAGGAAAATTCATGCCAACAAGGGAATTTCAGACACTCAGCTACTACATGCTAACAATTGGGGCATGCACTTGTGGGTAATACACTACAAAGAGATGAATGGTGAAAACCATCACTATACTGCCTGCAAGAATCCAAGAATAATTCAACTTGAAGTCCGTAAGCTACTTGAAGATTACGAGAAGGAATGCGTTGAATTCACTGCTCTTGATGAAAAGAGTGTAAAAGAGATTCTTAGAGAATGATCTGCTGGATAGAATAGACCCTTGAAAAGCGTTGTTTGCTGAATGTTTTAGTTATCTGTGAACTTTCTTGTAAACTTATTACTGAAAGACAACTATCAGCAATGAACTTTTTTACTCTTATTGGTTCTTGATTATGCAAATTATTTATACTTACTGTTTTATTATTCAAGTATGTTTGCATTAATCAACTGATTTATTCAACATCAGGAACCTCTGAAAAGGTAACAATTAATTTAGCCATGGATTTCTAACATCAAAATGGGGGAAATTTGTTAGGAAGCTTGTAATTTTGATGGGCAATTAATTAACCATGCTAAATTAAGGAATGTACAGTAACTAGTACTCTTAAGGTCCACAGGAATTTAGAATTTTAAGGACATTGTAAAAGAGGAACGTTTACTGAAAGACTTAGTGTAGGTAATAGTTAGGTTCATTTAGTTGCCGATGGTGTACTTTGTTTTTACAAACGAACTATTGAAGACGTAGAACCGCTCAGAAAGTTGAAGATTCGAAGACTGAAGACTTAGAAAAACTCCGAGAAAGGTATCTACAAAGGCACATGTTGCTTCAGAAAGTGAGAATTTCAGCAACAGTTTGCATAAGTGAAAATCTATATGACATAGTAGGTTATGCTTGCTGAAACTGAGACTGACCACTTGCTGATAACCTATGTGACCTCCATGCTGAAGAGTACTTGCATTTTGGCTCCAACGTTCATATTTAAATTTGATTCAATAGAACATTAAATGCAAAGTAGGCACGCGAAGAACATGAAGACAAGAAGACAAATGAAGAACGTTGCTGAAAGTACAAAAGCAAGATAGTGACATCTTAAGCTACAAAGCCTTAGAATATCAAATTCAAACGGCTCCCTTGAGACACTATAATTAGAGGTCATCAGGCAAGAGTAGAAGGTGTGTCAACAACGTGATCAAACTCTCACTTGTCCTTTAAACACTCAAATCCTTCTCTACTCTTTACTGCCTATTGATCCGTTCCAAGACTTAAGCTTGAAACAAAAGCTACTTGTGAAGAAGTAGAACATTCACGGGTAAGAAATTAGTTAAGTGTTCTTTCTTTGGAACAAGAACAAGTCTTGACACCAGAAACAACAAACTTGTTTACTGCAAAGTATTACAAGTTGTGTTTCTTTAGATAACTTGTTATAGCTGAAAAGTTATACTCAAGTCATCTCATCCCAAACCTCTCTAACTGATAAACACCCTTTACAGGTGTGAAATTCAAGGGGAATTAATCAAGCGCAGTGTTGCTGATTATAGTCCCAAGTTTGGTGGAGAACAAGGTTACAATTCTCTAGTTTAAGTTGGAAACAAGGCAAGTGTGCTTTGGTTTCTGAGAATCATTAGTGATAGGATTTGTAAGGAACCTCATATCTTATCTTAGTGGATTCAGTCCTAGAAAGGACAAAGTGGATTAGTTGAGAGATTACGCCACTCTCAGATACCACTATAAAAGTGTTTGTGTGATTTACTTTACTGTACTTAGTTTTCAGCAAGTTACATTTATCGTACGTTGTCACTCTGCTCACTCGCTGAAACTAGTTCTCTGTTAAAAGCACTTATTGTACAAGACTTCCGCACTCTGTTTTTAAGTACCAGCAAACTCATTACTGAAAAGTAATATGCACTTTCTTGAGAAAGTTAAGTACCATCAAACTCCTTACTAAAAAGTAATAGCACTTGCTTAGAAAGTTTTAAACGACGAAAAGTTTGAAAAGACTATTCACGCTCCCCCCCTCTAGTCTTTTATTGTTGTTTAAAGGGACCAACATAAAAGGTTCGTGTCCAACTCCTAATGATGAGTAGTACCTGAAAGGACTCAAAAAACAAGTGAAAACGGGTGCCCAAAGGTGCAAAGATGAAAAAATTGTGGAATTTGGGGACAGGGGTCCAAGCGGACCGCTTGGCAAGTGGTCCGCTTGGGACCGCCCAGGCGGGCCGTTTGGTTGCTGGCAGATTTACAGAAACTTCTGCTAGCATCCAAGCAGTCCGCTTGGGGATTCCAAGCGGGCCACTTGCCCTGTATACCCAAATTCCAAGATTTTTTATATCTTTTCTCACCTAAGGCACCAAAACAAAAACAAAACTAAACACGACAAAAGGCACACAGGCCACAACTACGTAAGCAATAAAAAATAAGAAAAAACTAAACTACATGCAAACCACAATACCACTAAGGTTATCCATTATCGAATGGAAACGAATCTCGTGCATCCGTTCCATTACTCCTTGCATCTTGGGAACCATCCTTGGCTCCTCTCCTTAGCTGCTCAAGCAAGTCCATGATTCCCTGAAAACTAAAATTAACTAAATCAGAAAAATCAATATCTAAAAAATAACTAAGGGAATCAGATGGAAAATAAAAAGAGAAAAAAGGATCAAAACTCCCTTGAAACTCGTTGGTGGGGGCATGGACCAGAGCATAGGCGTCAAGATCAGGAGTGTCTACAGCAATAGAGTCTAAGCATGTCGACTTAGAGACACCAAAATCTTCACAGACTAGCTCCTCGACCTCAAGATAACTCAAGACAACACTTTCTGACTCAGGTGAAGCAATGGATTCGGTCATCACCTCCTCCACGACTTCTTCTTTACCAACAATCTCGACATCCTGAAACAAGGACGTGGAATCCAAGCTAAGCACTAAAGAGATTTCATCAATAGATTCTTCACCACATTCCTCTACATTGACTATGGCAATTTCTGGTGGTGGAGTAGCGAAGCGAGACGTCCATGTCCTTGAACCGGGAGGTGAGTCCCAATCCCAATATTCCAGAAACTTATTGGTTATTTCACTCCAAGTGTCCAATGATCTTGCCAAAGAAATTGTAAGCCATTCTCTAGTTGTTCCTCTAAAGGCTCCCATAAATCCTCTAATACATAGCTGCTCATGTGATAATAACCCCCTCCACATTGTCATGAGGTATCCTCAACACACCTTCCTCGAACGTATCTAAGAATTCTCTTGGATCATCACCACCCGAAAATGTGGACACAATGGAGTAGTATCAAAGATCAAAGTCATAATCCTTGCAATATTCATCCAATGTTATGCAAGGCCCTCGAGGTTGCACATACCTTGTCAAAGAATCTCGTATACTCATCCTTTCAATGAACTAGTTTCGCCACATGAGGAAACAAGAAACCAAGGAGCAGAATCCACAAAATAAAAAGGGATTTTTACATCCACTACCCCTACTAGACACACTAATTACGTCTAACCCCCTCTTAGTCAATATATTACATATGGGTCCAAAATCAGTTTCTTCCATTGACCAAACTAAATGGAAATTTAGACCAAACATGGTCTTAGCATTTTTATTGCAACTAGGCCCTTTGTTTCTCCTTTTTAATTTCATTCCTCTTCCTCGTTCTTTCTTCTTCCTTCCTTTTTTTTCTTTCCTATTCCCTTCTTCAGAACAGTGGCCGGAGCACCGGTCAGTTGGAGCTGTGACTTGCTCCGATCAATCGGAGTAGTGCTGCTCCAATTTGATAGGAGCTTTACATCTCCGATCGATCGGAGGTGTGACTAGCTCCGATCAGATCGGAGTTGCACAACTCTGATCTGATCGGTGTTGTTACCTGCTCCGACCACATCGGAGCTGCACAGCTCCGATTTGATCGGAGTTGTGGCGGCAGAGCAAATCGGAGTTGTGCAGCTCCGATTTGCAGTTATTTCTTTTTTATATATATTTTTTTAATTTGTTTGATTGATATTTTAAAATAAAAAATTTATTAGGGCTTAGTTGCAATAAAATTTGGGACAAATTTGGAATTTAAAGAAGTTATATGCTTTACGTTGAATTATTACGTGCCAAATTGGTAAAATTAATGCAATTTGAGGCTAATGTGCAATTAATGAAAATTGGAGTTGTTTGGTCAAAGTCAGATTCGTGGGTTTAGGTGTAATTAAATTTATCTAACAAGGGTGTTGGATGTAGTTGTTTGGCTAACGGGGGTCTATCTGTAATAAAACGAACTAACAAGGGTAGTATATGTAAGAAGCCCAAATAAAAACATAAAACTTGCAAGGAAAAACCTCTAATCTAACAATATATAAAAAGAGCGCAACAAGAACACGAAGAGCGCAAGCACACACAAAGTAAACAAGAGCAGACTGGAAACGAGAAAGAGAAGGGAAGTTTGCTGAAACAGATAGGGGGAAAGAAATGAGGTAAGAAAGTGAAGTTGCTAAGAAACAAAAGTTAAACACTAAACCAAAGGAGTTAAGTCCCCGGCAACGGCGCCAAATTGATGAGTCGTTTTTCACCAATTAAATTTGTTTGTAGCCAAAGAACACTTATTCACTACACAAAATATTTAGTTCAGCGGTAAGACGTTCCCGAGTGTCGTTCTCTTAAGGACTTAACGTAGCTTTGTTTAGTGTGAAACAATTGCAATCAATCAACAAGTAAGTTTGTAAGAATTAACCAAACACTCATGCAACCAACACTTGCTAGAAGAAGATAATCAAGAAGAGAAGGATATTGGTGGTAGCTTAGTGGTAATGATAAGCAACGAATCACGAATACGCTTACAAATTCAGTGCGTAAAACTTTCGACTAAGTCTGCAAAGCAACCGTCTAGGTAACTTTCAAGACACACATCATAAAAGATCACTATCAATACTTTAGAGGTGCTTGTCACTAACAAATTCACAAACATACAATCCTATAGCCTTGATTGACCAATAGTTTGTCACAATACTCTATTCGAATGTATTTTATAGGCAACTATGGATCATAAGAAGCAATTTGCAACAAGATTGAATCACAATCTCATGTAAGCATAAACATAATTCATAACAATATGAATCCCACATTCTACCACCAACATAAAGGATTTAGCTATTCATAATCACAATGGAAAACATCACAATATATGAATTGTTACAAAAAGACATTTGATCAAACTACAAGACAAGAAGAGATTGATACACAGTTACCACCAAAGCTGTCACTATTCGGTGGAAATTGATGAAAACCTCTCCGTAGATGAAAACATCATGCAATCCTATGGCAAAATCTTCAATCCCTTGATGATAATCAAGCTTCTAGCTAATCGGTCTGAGATATGGAGCCTCCTAGGGCTCTCCAAAGCTTTTACAAAGTGAATGGAATGAGGAAAAGTAACTGAAAATCGAGTTTAAAAGCCAAAATCTGATTTTGTAACCGAAACCAAGTGGACAGCTTGACAGGGACCAAGCGGTCCACTTGGAAATAAGTCCAAAAACAGAATCTGCCCCAAAATCCAAGCAGCCTGCTTTCCTTTAACTCACTCTTCAGGGCTCATACCATGTCGGATCGGGGCGTATAATATGTCGTCAGATAGCTCTTCGAGTTAGCTACGCGTTGACATTGATTTTAGGTCAATCCAATAGTGTATGAGAAAGTTGCGGCCAAAATGACTAGGTTGTATCAATCTTGCACACTTGAACGATTCCAAAACTTCCACCCGAACTTTTGAATTTGCTTCCAAGGTAAGGCTAAGTTCTCATGAATGCGATTCTTGGCTTATCTCGAACTAAGGGCACTCACGAAAATATGAACGGAGATCAAGGAACTTCAACGGGGTCATTTTTCATCCAAAATGCTTCGTTTTTAGCTCCAAAAACATTGTTTCGTACCTAAGTGCCTGAAAATGCAAAAAACACAAAACATGACACTATTGTACAAAACTAATCAAAAAACCAAGCAAAAAGACAGCAAAAATGGCGAAAAAAGATAAGATGAACGCGTCAAAAATACGTTCATCAGATGGCATCCGTTGCTATACGGGGCCGAACCGTCGCTACAGATCATTAGCGACGGATAAGCCGTCGCTAATTAGGACGTCGCCAAAAGTGGCGTCACTAATGAAATAAGCGACAGATGATTTATTTCGTATATATTATTAGCGACGGATTAATTAATCCGTCACAACGTTCATCGTTGACCAAAGTGGGGTCTGCATGTGGTGTAAGTTTTTTAATGACGGATGATTTCATCCGTTTCTATATTTAGAGACGGATAAGATCATCCGTCGCTAAATCTGCTGGAGAGGAAAAAATATTTTTTCCTGTATTTTAGCAGCCAATTAATTATACCCAAACCTGTACAGCCAGTATATACATCAATTCTCAATTATGTGTAATGAAACGAGGCATAAAATAAACTGAAAATGGTGGAAAATCATTAATATAAATAGACAAATGTTGGAAGTTCATTGCACACGAATGTAAGGTGTCGAATATTTTATACTAGTTACAATGCATGCAAGCTAACTCTAAACAGCCAACATTGGGAACGTAACAAGTCCATGTCCAATGGATCCCAATCCACACTAACATGCGTGTAAAACAAAATGAAAAGGAGAAAGTTACAAGATTGAACCTGAAGAAACCATACGTAAATTCATATCACCCAAGCACATACGGTGGCTAACATACCACTCACATAGCCCTAAATTCACTAACACGTGGTGACTAAATATCACCCAAACACATAGAGTGGCTAACATACCACTCACATAGCCCTAAATTCACTAGGACAATGGTGACTAACATATCACCCAAGCACATACAGTGGCTAACATACCACTCACACCAATGAACCAGTTTGTAGACGTACCGTGATAGCAATAATGCATTGTGAATCACACATCTGGCATGGGAGGCTGAAGTGGATCAAGGAGGGGATCTGCAAAGACAAAGAAACCATACAAAATGAAAGATGTAAGTTCATATGTACACATCATATGCAACTTATTCAGTAATTAATAAAACTTTCGTACTTAGTGCATAAACAAAGAAAGCACACAAAAAATACATGTAAGTATAGTTCGTACCCTCTTTATCGCCTGTGGCTAAGTCCACATATGTGTCATCGTGAAGCTGTATGACTTCATCCATGGCATGAACAGGGTTCCTATCAAGTGCACCCAAGTCCACACTCGCTTCTTGGTAGGAGTTAGTCGTTGAGTCATCATCCTCAATGTACTCGACCTTAGAGCGTGTACGTATATGAATAGCAGCCACCCAGTCAGTTTGGGACCGTTTCAGGGTGGGATATGGAAGATACATCACCTGGCGTGCTTGAGTAGCCAAGATAAAAGGTTCATACTTCCTGTACTTCCTCTTCAAGTTAATGTCAACCGATTCACTATGCTCATTCATTCTTGTACCTTCTGGAGTAGGATCAAACCAATTAACTTCAAACAGGAAGACCCTTTTCTTAGGCGTTCCGGGATATTCAAGTCTGATGACTCGATTCAACTTCCCGTAGAAATCAAACATGTCAGGTGATCCTGTATCTACTGCATTGACAGAAACCCCTGAGTTGGTAGTTGCCATGGCCGAGTTGGAATAGCCAACCGTGTGGAATCTGAAGCCATTAACTATGTAACCTTCATATGTGTGTGCCAATCTATATGGCCCAGCTGCAAGGGCATGGAGATATGGATCAGTAATCCCGTTCTCTTCATTTCTGACATAGTCCTTGAACCAATTTGCAAATTCAGCTTCCAACTTCATGGTACGGTCATACTCAATGGTGTCATCTGCCATGAGTGGATCCTCTCCCAGACAACGCTCTTTGAAAGCATTGCACATGATTAAGTAACGATCAGAAGGTATCATTTAATGGGTGTCGAATGGAGATAATATTTACAAATTGAAAGGGGAAAGGTACTTACGTATTGAATATTATGTCGAATGGCCTGACCTATTTACAGTTCTGGAGGACATAGTAATGAGCTGCCTTAAGCTCTTTATCACTCAACCATTCACTCTTTTCCTCACCCAAAGGGCTCCCTGACACCCTAAAGATGGAAGGAGCAACATCATGATCCTCTTGCACCACAAAGGTATTTGCATTGCGAGCAGGCTTATTAGCCTTTGTCTGAATGTCGTCCTAGAAGTAGTAGGAGTAGAAGGTTGCAGTTTCCTCTCGCAAGTAAGCATTTGCAATCGATCCCTCAGGCTGCGCTTTTTTCTTCACAAATCTCTTCAACTTACCCAAGTGCATGTGACACATGTAATAGTTAGGCTTGCACGCATATCTATGTAAGGTTTCAAATACTTGTACTTAAATCTTGTACATTACTGACCTCTCAAACGGATACATCCATCGATAATGTACTGGGCCAGCAAGCCTCGCCTCAAATGGGAAATGAACACGTAAGTGCTCCATAGAATCAAACCAGCTAGGTGGTAAGAAACGCTCAAGCTTGCATAGAATCACGGGTATGTCCTTCTCAAGACGAAGCAACACATCCTTGTGCACGACCCTTGTGCTTATATTTTTGAAGAATAAGCTCAAGTCAGTGAAAGCGCTCCGAACAGCTGGCTTAGGTAACAACTCTCGAGCTGCAACCGGGAGTAGTCTCTACATGAACACATGACAATCATGGTTTTTCATCCCATACATCTTCGTCCTGTTGGTATCCACACGAGTACCCAACTTAGATGCATAGCCATCCGGGAACTTGATTGTCTTCACCCAATCAAATAGTCGAGCCCTAGTATCCTTGTAAATGGCATAGCATGCCATTGGCCACTTTCCATCAGCACTCTTCTTTGTCATCTCGGGCCTCTTACACCATGTATTCAATTCCTTCCTAGACTTCTCCGTATCCTTTGTCTTACCAAGGATGTTGCAAATGGTATTGAAGGTGTTCTCGAACACGTTCTTCTCAACATGCATGAAGTCCAAGTTGTGTCGTATGAGAAGACTGTTCCAATAAGGCAAGTCCCAAAAGATGCTTATCTTCTTCCATCCACAAGTCTCGCTGATCTTATTGTTATGCTTCTCCCACCCTAACTCAGTCACTTTCTTTAGACCCAACTCATCAATAATTGCTAGGATCTCTTTGCCAGTTAGATGTTTCGGGGGCTCTTTCTCCACAACTACCCCTTTCTTGAATTGATCTCTGTTCCTTCGGAAAGCATGGTCCGGATCTCACTACAAAAATTTTCCTGTATAGTGACGGCTTCAGTGACAGATTTTATACGTCACTAAGTTAGTGACGAATCGGTAGATTCAGTGACGGATTAGTGACGAATAGACCTAAAAGCTCCATTCGTCACTAATTTGTCACCAATCCATCACTATTTAGTGACGGATAAGCTTTCCGTCACTAAATAGTGACGGATACTCTTATCCATCACTAAATAGTTGACCAAGGATTTAAATAAAGAGTAAAAAAATTAATTTTAGTGACAGATAAATTTATCAGTCACTAAAATTTAATAAAAAAGAAAAATTAAATTAAAACGAATCGGTCCCGATCCCACACTAAATATAAACAAACAAAATAAAAAAAATAAAAAGAAAAGAGACATCAACATGGATAGAGACGTCCATACTTCATTCTTCTTACTCCCACTCACTCTCTTTCTCACTTCTCCTCCCTTTCTTTTTATTTCCCCTTTTCCAATTCTCTAGCAAAACTAAACCATTTTGTTCAATCTAGGTGTCTAATCAAAACTTGTTCGACATGGAATTCGGGTGATTAATCAATTCGTGAATTCTTCAGTTTATATTTCTGCAATCAAAGGTATTACATGTAACCCTAACTTTAACAATTTTGATTTTTTCTTTCAATTCAAATTCCTTCTATTCTATCAATTATATATTTTGTATTAGTTTTTAGTAGTTATTGTTTTTTCAATTATGTATTGGATTGTGCTTGAAATTGGATAATTTTGATTGATCTGTTTATTATTTGCGCTGGGTGTTCGGCAATTTAGTAGGGGCTTTGGCTTCCGGTGAATTTTGTGTGGCTTGAGTAGGTGAGTGTTGTGGAGCTTCAAGTCATCAAGTGGTTGTTGCAGAGCTTGTTCCATTATTCAAGTAAGTTAGAGTCTGTATATACCGTAGTTGTCTGATTAGCATCGAAGAATTACTACTAAACCTTGTCTCGAAAAACAGAGAAATAGTACCTAAATTACAATGTCATTTTACCTTAAACACAATGTCATCTTACCTTAATCACAAGGTTGTAAAATACAACCTAAAAAAGACCAACTAGGAGCTGACATCTCGGATCATAGCATAGAAATTTTGCGGGTCAAAATAATCCAGTTCTTTGGATCCGGATTATATTATGATTACCAAATTAATCCAGTTTTCACCTTATTATTCCTTCTAGTTTTAGACTTTAGTTGTCTTCAACCTTATTCTTTCCATCGGCGACGCGTCCTCTTCTTCCTTCCAACGGCGAGTTTTTTTACTTCGAATTCGATTTTGGCGGCCAAATGGTTCCAGTTTGATTCACCGGTGACCTTGATTTGAAGGTAAATCCCTAGAATTTTGTAGCGATTCTTCCCTCTTCCTATGATGAAATAAAAGAAAGGATACTATTTTTGGTATTTTCTGGTTTATCAAGACGAGAATTAGGGAGAACTGAGGGAGAATTTAGACGAAAGGATAAGAAAAGAGAGAAGAATTCATACTACAACTATAACTTCATTTCTTAAGCAATTCGAGTACAATACCACGCTCTTTTATATGAGCAACTACTGAAATAACGGAAAAACAAACTAAATAAGTCCTGAACGGCTAGATTAACGACTAATTAAGAGACAAAGTACGAAATAGCAGAAAGAAGGACTGAAAGTGATGCCAGCAAGTGAACCTTGGTTTCTTTGGAGCTGAAGAACAAACATAGCAGCAGCCGTGGATTGGAATAGATCCGTTAGTAGATAAAGGATCCAGATTGAGCCACGTTCCTTGAGCTAGTTTAAACGTAGAGGCCTGAAACGATGTCGTAGGAACTTATGTTGACTTAGGCTGACCGCAAATCGAACTGACGGTTTGGACTTCTGCTTTTGGGAATGACTCTGGGCGAATTGTCTTGGGCTGAGTTCGTCTTCTCTGCTATAATAGCGTGTGCCCCCAATTCTTGTAAAGCTGCATTATGGCCGATGTTGACATTGCCCGATGCTGAAGTTGATCCTTGTCCACTAGGATCAAAATTTGGAAAGGTGGATTCGATGAAAGAGTAGTCTTCCCATGTTGCTTCTTCTAGGCTTGAATTTACCCAGTGAATCAGTAGTTGAGGAATGGCAACATTGTTGCGTGGTATTATTCTTCTGCTTAAGATTTGAAGCGGATGGACTTTGAAGTTTCCTTCATTGTCTGTGATTGGCAGATCGGGGACGGTACATGGCGGGAACTGATCTTCTTCTTCAGGAGTGACACATGGAAGACTGGATGAATTGTGCTCTGCGCAGGAAGAGAAAGTTTGTAAGCGACATTACCGATTCTTTCTAGTATAGTGAATGGTCCAAAATATTTAGAAGAGAGTTTGAGACACTTCCTGAGGTGGATTGAAGTTTGTCTGTATGGTTGAAGTTTGAGGTAGACTTGGTCCCCAACATCAAATTCTCGTTCTGTTCTGCGCTTATCAGCATATGTCTTCATGCGGCTCTGTGCAGATGTTAAGTTGTCTTTCAGTAGCTTAGTCATTCGGGACCTTCCTTCGATTTGTTGTTCAACAGTGGGGTGATGGGATTGTAGATAAGGCCCGGTTGATAGCTGAGAAGGCTCATATCCATATAATGCTTGAAAAGGAGTGATCTTTAGAGATGAGTGGTAGTTGGTATTGTACCAATACTCTGCAAGTGCAAGCCACTGATGCCACTTATTTTGTTGTTGGCTAGACATACACCGGAGATAGGTCTCAATGCACTGATTAACACGCTCAGTCTGCCGTCTGATTGAGGATGGTAGGCTGTGGAAAGATTCAAGCTCTGCAACCTTAAAGAACTCTCTCCAAAATGTATTTGTAAACACTTTATCTCTATTAGAAACAATTGATAGGCATACCATGAAGCTTGTACACATTTTCCATAAAGATTTTAGCAATTTGTGCAACTGTGTAAGGATGGGAAATTCCAATGAAATGAGAGTATTTAGTGAATCTGTCTACAACAACAAAAATCACATCCTTTCCCTCTGATTTTGGAAGACCCTTTATGAAATTCATAGTGATATGTGTCCAAGCTTGATTTGGGATGGGAAGTGGTTGAAGTAAGCCAGGATAAGGTACATTTTCACTTTTGTTCATTTTACAAACATCACAAGCAAGCACAAATTTAGTAATTTGTTTCTTCATGTTTTGCCAATAAAAAACCTGATTTGGCTCTGTGTAGGGTGCCAGTGATGCCAGAATGGCCACCAAGAGAAGATTCATGCACATGTTTAATAATAATTTTGATCAATTCATCATTATTCCCAATAAATAGTTTACCTTTATACATGAGTATGTCATTGACATAGGTGTATTCTGGTTCTACACTTGGGTTGATGAGTAGTGTTGCAATGACATTCTGGGCATGTTCATCTCCTTCATAACACTTTTTCACATCTTCTACCCACAGAGGTTGGATAGTAGTGATAGCATTAACAGTAGCCTTAGTAGGATCATGTGATCTTCTGGAAAGTGCATCTGCTGCTGTGTTCTCACTTCCTTTCTTGTAATGAATTTCATAATCAAGTCCCAGCAATTTTGAGACCCATTTCTATTGTAAGGAAGTAGCAATCTTTTGTTCCAGTAGATGCTTCAGGCTTTGCTGGTCAGTTTTGATCACAAAATGATTGCCTTGTAAATAATGTTTCCACCTTTGTACTGCTAGGAGAACTGCAAGAAACTCTTTTTCATAAATTGATAAAGCTTGGTTTCTAGGGTCCAGAGCTTTACTTAGGTAAGAAATTTGCCTCTTGTCTTGCATAAGAACAGCCCCTATACCTGTTCCACTTGCATCAGTCTCAACAATAAAGGGTTTAGTAAAATCAGGCAAAGCTAAGATAGGTGCTTCAGATAATGCAGTTTTCAACTTGTGAAAAGCTTTGACTGCTTCTTCATTCCATACAAAACCATATTTCTTGGTTAGAGCATGTAATGGTTTAGCAATATGGCCAAAATGAGAGCAAAATTTTCTGTAATAGCCTGCTATACCAAGAAATTCTCTAAGTTCTTTCACAGTTTTTGGTTTAGGCCAGCTTAGCATGCATTGAATTTTCTCTGGATCAGTAGTAGCTACTCCATCTCCACTAATAATGTGCCCTAAGTATTCTACTTGTGACTGTCCAAAGCAACACTTAGACATCTTGGCATATAGCTCATGTTTCCTTAACAGTTCTAGAGTAATCTTAAGGTGTGTAACATGTTGATCAAGGGAGGGACTGTAAACAAGTATATCATCAAAGAACACAAGTATAAATTTTCTAAGATAAGGAGAGACAACCTGGTTCATTAATCATTGGAAGGTGGCCGGGGCATTGCTCAAACCAAAAGGCATCACTAGAAATTCATAGTGGCCTTGGTGTGTTCTGAATCCTGTGTAGTGTACAGATTCCTCATTCATTCTTATTTGGAAGTAACCTGACCTGAGATCTATTTTGGAAAAGATGGTGGATCCATGGAGTTCATCTAGTAGCTCATCAATGACTGGAATTGGATACTCATGCTTCACAGTCAAGTCATTCAAGTACCTATAGTCAACACATAGCCTCCAAGATCCATCTTTCTTTCTGACTAGCAGCACAGGTGATGCAAAGGAACTGTTACTGTTTTTGATTATTCCTGAATCCAGCATCTCTTGAATGATCTTTTCAATTTCTCCCTTAAATGAATGTGAATACCTGTAGGGGCTTGCTTTCTTGGTACATCATCAGGTTTCAGCTGAATCTGGTGTTCAATGTGTCTTTTTGGTGGTAACCCCTTAGGTTCCATAAAGACATCATTGTATTCACTAAGCACATCAGTAATAACAGGTGGTGGAGTGTGTGAAACAGGTGTAGCAGATAGAGAGTATAAGTGATCAACAACACCAACTGGACCATGTTTCAATAATTTTCTTTGACTCTTGCCAGATATGAGTTTACACTCACCCCTTTCTACTAGTGCCTTGAGTGTGTGTTTCTTGTGGTTATCAGTGATGGTGAGATGCATGTGATTGTAATCGAATTCAATGGGACTGTAATCCCTCAACCAGTCACCACCTAGAACCATTTGACAACCTCCCAACTTAATTAATCTAACTGGAAATTGGAATTCATGCCCTTGTATTTTCCATTTAAAATCAGCACACATTTGAGAGATCACTAATTATTTTCCATTTGCCACACTAATGATCATAGGTGCAATGGTTTCCGGTTTACATCCAAGTTTAAAAGCAGTCTGCTCATCAAGAAATGTGTGCGTGCTACCAGTGACAACAAGTATACAAAATTCATATTTTCCAGCTATTCCTTGGAATCTTAAAGTATTGGGAGCATTACCAGTAATTGCACTGATGGAGATTTGGGCCGTTTCTTCTGCTGCTTCATCATTCAAGGCTTCAGTAGCTTCATCTCTGGACTTTAAGTATTCCAACTCCTCTTCTTCTGACATGATCATATAGAGGGTGGTGTATTTGCACTTGTGGCCTTTATTCCACCTCTCATCACAGTTAAAACATAGACCACTGGCTTTTCTCTGGTCCATTTCTTCCTTTGTCAAGAGTTTCCTGGGAGGAGGAGAAATGTCAGTGCCATTTGGCTTGTTTGCAGTAACAGTAGAGCTATTACTTGGGCTGCCAGTGCCTTTAGAAAAAGATTTGAAAGCATTTTTATTCTTTGTGGCCATGGCCTCAAGTACATTCTCTTGTTGTCTAGCTATTTCAAAGGCCTGCAGCAGAGATTTGGGTTGAAAAGAGAGGACTTGGTATCTGATTTCTTCTCTTAATCCACTGAGAAAACATCCAATAAAGAATGATTCAGTGTATTGAGTATCAAACATTTCTAGAGTATCTTTAAGATCGTCAAACTTTTCAAGATATTCACTCACTGAACTTTCTTGCTTAAGTTGATTTATTTCAATAACTACGTTCTCTTCCTTGTCTTCGCCAAATCTCCTACATACATGTTGGACTAGCATGTCCCATGGAATGATTCCCCTGTTATAAGCAAAGCATTGAAACCACTTATCTGCTTTTCCTTCAAAATAAAGAGAAGCCATATTAACTTTGTGTGTTTCTGGGACATTGCTATAAACAGAAAAGAACCTCTGGCATTTCATTACCCAGTTTCTTGGGTTCGTGCCATCAAACTTTGGGAAATCAATCCTTGGCATATTATACTCTCTGTTGTGTTCATTGTTTTGAACAGGCATCAAGTTATTTGCCAAAGGATTAATAAGAGGCTGCATAGTAACAGGAACAAAAGGTGGTGGTGTGTGCACAAGTGGTTGAAATGGAGCTGCTACTGGATTAAGATTTGCACTAACAGCTGGAACTGCTTGACTACGGTTTGGTTCGTTATTAGCCCTAGTGAGCGTACCAAGAACCGGTCCTTGTCTGTTCCATTGATCCATTTTTGCAATAACCAAATCAACTGCACTATTGAGTTTTTCAACTGCAATCTTGAGATCAGAGGTTTGCTTTTCATTCTCAGCATGTTGCGCATTAAGTTGTGCAAGATGTTCTTGAAACTGCCTCTGTTGCTCAAAGATTTCCTCAGTTCGTGTAAGAGTGGGTGCCATATCAGAGTAGTAATGCTCTAATTCGTCATAAGATTCACCTAACTTGGCTCTAGATGCCAATTTGTAGCGATTCTTCCCTCTTCCTATGATGAAATAAAAGAAAGGATACTATTTTTGGTATTTTCTGGTTTATCAAGACGAGAATTAGGGAGAACTGAGGGAGAATTTAGACGAAAGGATAAGAAAAGAGAGACGAATTCATACTACTGTAAGAAAATATGGTCAGAGTTACCCCTAGGGTACGCAGCGGAATTTCAAAAATTTTCTTAACATACAGGTTAATTGATTATGCATATGTCGTATATATATAAACACGTCAATTAGAAGACTAACCTTACTTCCAAAGCAGCTTCCAAGTCTTCATAATAATCCGGTGTATCTTCTCCTTCGTCGAAGTCGAAGATGTCTGCAATACTTTGATTATCTGCAAGACAATAAAAGTTAGTTTCTAGCTCCTAGAACCTCAACCTTGGTTCCACGGATGAACAGCCTATCGGAAAGAATGCTAGGATATTCTTTGTGTGACCAAGAAGATGGGGCGGCGATTCCTCCGGTGGTGGCGCGCGCGCGGGTGTCTAAAGAGGAGGGGAGAGTTTTTTTATTTTCTCTAAGAAAACTGGGTAGAATGACTGTCAAAGTCTATTCAAGTCTGTGTCAAAAACTTTCTAATAGTCTACTATATATAGTAGTCAATAGAAGCCTAAAGCATAAGCAATTAGACTTCGTAAAGGAATAAGAATCTAATTCTTATCGCACTAGAAAACCAATATCAAGTCTAGATTCATTCCCAATCAAATTAAAACTCAATCAGGAAAATCTAACTTATCCCTTAGACTTCTAATAGAGGAAGGAGTCGAACTCCTTCCCCTCATCAATCACTGCGCGCGCGCGCGCTCTCCCAGGGACAGTAGGTGGGTCCCGATTTTGGGACCCACTTATAGTTCTAAGGCAATTCAAACTCCAAGTAGATTTTGCCCAAGTGCATATGTTAATTCTAAATTAGCATATCCTTTATAATCAAATCTCCATTATATTTCCAAAATATAATCTTTAATTGTATTTACATAAAATACAATTAATTAGCCAATTCAATTAATAATTCCAAATCATTAATTGAGCCACCAATTATTATAATTAATTCCAAATCAATTATAATCCATCAATCACAATTAATTCCAAATTAATTGCGATTCCATCTTCAAGGATATTCTGATAGGCTGAATCACCACATAGTGTGACCCATAGGGCCTCATCGTATTAAGCAAGTCCTAGACTAGGCAACATGGAATTCCTAGACGGTTCCATTTGCAATATTAATACATGAGGACGTTTGAGAGATTTCTCAAAGCTAACCCTTTCGTTGCGAAGTCTGTTGCGCTCAACGCGGCGATGGTAACGTCCCTTCATCTGACTTGCTCGAATGTATCTAGGATCGATGAAGTGTCTATCCCAATAATACATCCACGGGCGTCTTCAGTGAGTTGCATGGTGAATCCAATATCTATTATGACCATCATAATAATATTGATACGCTGGCCAGCGGTTTTACCATCACAACTATGAACGACTATGAACAGTGCTCTCCTGTGCTACACTTGAGAGATGAATCCTTCACAGAATCACTTATCACCCCCATTTGTATGTAGCCATAATCCTGGATCGTGTCTTAGGTCAGCTGCTTATTCAGAGCTGACATCGACGGGTCCACCAAGGATATGGGACAACAAATGTGATGATAGAGTCCTGTAAGTACAAAGGACGAATGGCATCACTTCGACAACTCACCGGTTCCCATAGACACGTCGGTGTAGAGTATACATCGATGGGAGTGTCCGGTGGGTACTTCCATTGTTCGATAAAGCTTCTTCGAACAACTATGCGCAGTTATGGGAACGTTCCTTGATTGTCCAACTATCCGTTCCGTGGCCGTGGGATCGGCACACACTTGCTCCAACAAGTATAACCTCCACGCATACTAGTCTTGTCAGGTTCATTCAGACCCCCACATCCGAGATGAACCACGACTAGGGAGAGTTTGGGATAGATGATAACTCACATAGCTCCCACTAACTGTGTGATCGGTCATCTATCCGAGGGGACATGTTTAATATCAATACAGACAGTAATAATGATATGACATGCTGCAGCCTGGTGTAATATAAATATGAAAGCGATACTCAATAGTAAAATGCAACAACATATATTATATTACGTTGACCTGTGTAATAGTACATATATGTCCTCTATAAGGGCACCATGCCCTTAGTAAGGACTGTCTCTAGGACATATACACTATCAATCTCCCACTTGGACTAGAGCCAGTCACCTTTATGCCTAATGCCCAGATTAGCATAATGTCTTAAGTGGACTTCCACTGATAAGACCTTAGTGAAAGGATCTGCCACGTTGTCCGTGGTAGAGATACGTTCTATACTAACTTCTCCTCTATCAATAATCTCACGTATAACGTGATACTTTGTAAGTACATGTACGTTCTTGTTTGTAGATCTAGGCTCCTTAGCTTGAGCGACGGCGCCCGTATTGTCCCAATAAATCGTTATTGGACTAGGAGCAGGAACAACCCTCAATTCCTTCAAGAACTCTGAAATCCAGACAGCTTCTTACGATGCTTCTGATTCAGTAATGTACTCGGCTTCTGTGGATGAGTCAGCAATCGTGGCTTGCTTAGAACTCTTCCAACAGATAGCTCCTCCGTTCAATTTGAATACGTATCCTGTATGTGACTCAAAGTCATCAGGATCTGATTCAAATCCAGCGTCGACATAACCAGACATCTTTAATTCTGGTTCTCCACCAAACACCAAGAACATTTCCTTAGTCCGTCGAAGGTGCTTAAGAATGTTCTTTACAGCAGTCCAGTGAGGTACTCTTGGATTCTGTTGGTGTCGACAAGTGACACTAAGCGCATATGCCACATCGAGCCTTGTGCAATTCATTGCATACATTATAGACCCTACTGCCGAAGCATAGGGCACACGACTCATTGCTTTTCTTTCTTCATCAGTTTTAGGACTATCCTTAACTGATAAGACAATCCCATGCCTAGCTGGGAGAAAGCCGCTCTTTGAGTCGTCCATCTTATAATGCTTCAGTATTTTGTCGATGTAGGTGGACTGTGTCAATCCTAACATCCTCTTGGATCTATCTCTACAGATCTTGATCCCTATGATGTTCACCCAAGTCCTTCATCGAGAAGGTACTTGATAACCAAACTTTAGTCTCTTCTAGCATAGAGACATTGTTTCCCATGATCAAAATGTCATCAACATAGATGATCATGAAAACGACTCCCTTGTCGTTGTGCCTAGTGTAGACACAGGGATCTTCCTTGCTTCTGATGAAGTCAAACCATTTGACAGCTTCATCAAAGTGGATATTCCAGCTCCCAGACGCTTGCTTTAGCCCATAGATGGATCTTTGTAATTTGCATACAGCAGTTGGCCTGGTTTTACTAATAAAACCTTCCGGCTGTACCATATAGACCTCTTCCTCAAGGTTTCCATTGAGGAAGGCAGTCTTTACATCCATCTGCCCGATCTCATAATCATAGTAGGCAGCTATCGCAAGTAGAATTCGAATGGACTTCATTTTTGCTACCGGTGAAAAGGTTTCATCGTAATCGAGGCCATACCTTTGCGTGTAGACTTTCGCCACAAGCCTAGCTTTGTGCGTTTGTACCTTGCCATCGGCATCTGTCTTTCGTTTAAAGACCCATTTGCACCCAATAGGTCTAACCTCTTGGGGCAAGTCTACCAAGTTCCAAACTTGGTTCAGGTACATGTCCATTTCCAATTCCATGGCCTCTTGCCATTTGTCTGAGTCAATATCAATTATTGCCTCTTTGTAGGTCTCGGGATCTTCCCGATCTGATAAGCCGACATCAAGTTCATTGATGTCTTCTATCATAAGTCTTTGCTTCTGAGGTCCTTTTAGGATCCTCTTCGACCTACGGAGCTCGACTGGTTCTGGTGCTTTTCTTTTCTGGCATCGTGTATCACGAACATTATCAGTGGGCACTGATGCAGCTAGTCGTGCCACGCGACCCTGTTCCCTAGCGGGAGGCTGCTCTTGTGCAACTGGTTGCACAGTTTGATTGACAACGGGTTCTATTGGTGTGGTTTCAACTGTTGATCTAATCACAGGACTCCCACTGACTATGACATGCCTAGCAAGTGTCATATCATTACCCTTGTCTGCTTCAAAAGCTCCCACTGAACTTGAGTCCAAATCAGAAGATTTAGAGAACTCATGTTCGCGCGTGTCAAAGTCTTGAATTTCTTCAAGTTCTATCATGTCATCTAACCTCTCTTCTTCGAGGTATTCTTCTTCTAAAAACTTAATGTTTCTAGATACTATCACCTAGTGATCTTCAGCATGACAGAATTCATAGCCTCTCGTCTAACGAGAAGCCTATGAAATATACTTTGACACCCTTGGCATCTAACTTATCAGTGAGCATCAGTTTGACTATCGCAAGACAGCCCCAAGGTCTAAGACAGCCCAGTGAGGGCTTCTTTCCCTTCCATAACTCATAAGGAGTTTTCTCCACTGATTTAGATGGTACACGGTTCAGAATGTAGATTGTAGTTTGTAGTGCATATTCCCATAGATGTTTTGGAAGAGTTGAGAATCCAATCATTGATCTCACCATGTCTAACAGGGTTCGATTCCTTCTATCAGACACACCATTTAACTGTGGTGTTCCATTGCGATTGAATTCCATTTTCCTTCAAGTAGTCGATAAATTCTTCACTAAGGTATTCACCTCCTCGATCTGATCGAAGAGTGACTATCCTTAGGTTCAATTCATTCTCGACCTCATTCCTAAACTCCTTGAATTTTCCAAAGGTCTCGGATTTATTCTTCATAAGATAAATATATCCATACCTTGAGAAATCGTCAGTAAAGGTAACGAAGTAAGGATAACCCCCACGCGCATGGACCTGAAAAAGTCCACATACATCGGTATGTATGAGCTCTAAGCAGCGAGTGGCACGAACACCTTGTCCAACAAAAGGTTTGTTCGTCATCTTACCCTTAACACATGATTCACATGTACCATATGATTCAAAATCAAATGGTTCTAAGTAGTCCAACTTCCTTAGTCTTTGAATCCGTGTTTCATTGTTATGGCCTAGCCAACAATGCCATAGATAAGATGGATTATTCTTCCTACTTGAAGACGGTTGTTTGTTATGTATTTGAAATAAAGGTAGACTACTTTGCAAAATATATAAACCATTCACTAAGCGAGCTTTTCCATAATACTGGTCATTTAACGAAAAATAACAAGTATTATTAGCAAAGGAAAAACCCCAGTTGTCCAACAATGGAATGGAAATCATATTTCTGACAATGGATGGAACAAAATAAACATTATCAAGTTCCAAACATTGTCCTGATGGTAAATCTATCTTGCAGCGTCCAACGCGTTTGGCTTCAACTAGATTGTTGTTCCCAACATGCAAGTTGATTTCACCTTACATGACTAGCCTGTGTTCAATGGCCCCTTGCACATTATTATAAATGTGCGAGCCACAGGTTGTATCTAATACCCAACCATTGGAGTCAAAAGTAGTCATGTTCATTTCAATAACAAACATATCTGAGCTAGAAGCCGGCGGCTTCTTAGCTTGATCTGCCCTTAGTTTAGGACAATCATTCTTCCAATGTCCTTTTCTGCTTACAGAAAAGACATTCATCTGTGTGTACCGTTCCGCTTCTCTTGAACTTCCTTTTCTGGTTCAGACGCTTAGGCTTATCACTCGAAGTGTTAGCCTTGGCTCCCGACTTTTCCTTACCCTTAGCACCTTTGTTTCTCGGGTTTCGGTTAGACGGTTGCCCAACAAACATGATCGACCTTTCCTTCTTAGGAAGAGTTTGATCATATGTCTTCAGCAGATTATGGAGTTCGGGCAGTGTTACGTCCTTCGCATTCATGGTGGTTAACAATGAACTGCGAATACGAACTCGACAATGATTGAAGGACAAAGATCACCATGATCTTATTCTCATCTTTAGAACATGTCCAGACATGTTCCCTCCTTCATTGAGCTTGCATCTGTGTATCTCTTTGATCAAATCAAATTCAACACTTCTAGTTGTCGTCTTAAAGACCGACTCAAGATGCTTCAGCATCTTATGCGGCAACATGCTTTAATGTTGCCTCTGCAGCTCATTGCTCATTGCCGCCAGCATAATACACTGCGCGGATCTAGCATCCTCATGATGCTTATCAGACCTTTCCTTGTTGGCTTGATTCCAAATCAGCAACTTGATCGGCAGTCTGATTCTCGGGACACACGGGATTAGCCTCGTCCAAGACGTACTCAATCCTTTCGTACCTCAGCACCAAACATATATTCCTAATCCAATCTAGGAAGTTTGGTTCGGTCAAAATTTGCTTCTCTAAGACAGCACGGAGCGAGATTCTCGCCATTTCGGTTTCCAGGAGAAATAATATAGAACGAAATTAATAAATCAACTATTGAAATATTATTTCTAAATACACAGTCAACATAACTAAACAGCAAGGTCCTTTAGCTGTTTAGCTCCCACTATTTTCACATATGCTTGCCCCCACAACAAACATACGGGTAATGTCCAACAAGTTACCGTAGTGGCCAAGATCCAAATCCATATTATGCCATACTCCAACGGGGGCTGGTCGCATAGCATAATATGACCGGTAGGACTAGTAAGACTATCCAATTGCGTCACGCAACTCTTGGTTGTTAAATCTAATTTAACCCGATGCCCTACATATTGTACCTATCGAGGTCGCTAGATACAATATGCAGTAAGTCATAACCATAGGCTTACTCTAATCTGACGATTACTGCGAGTCTTGTAAGACGAGATCGCCAATACAAGAAAACGCAATGAAAGTTCAGAATTAAAGCACCCTATGGAAAGCATCTCAGAAATACATACATATATATGTTTCTGTACTTATATTGGTTGGGGCTTGTAGCTTGAGGGTTGTTATCAGTCATCTACAAACAAATAAGGGCGCCGCCTACCCATCATGCATGAACGGTCTACACGTAATGGATGCCGCCTATCCATTCTAGTTCTAAACGCGGTCAAGCACATAATGGGTGCCGCCTACCCATACATAAATATGCGGTCCGACATATAAGAGGGCGCCGCCTACCCTCGCATGCATAGCGGTCGAACGGAAGGTAAAATACTTGGTATTTAAACATGCATTGTCAAACAATAGCATATAGAGCATATGAAACAAGTAGTAGCCTATGTGGATGACAAATGACTTCATAATTTCATTATGAAAATTATAATCCCATACTTATAATCTCTATGAAATAATTGAAAATTTGAACTAGATTGAATAATCGAAAACTCTATTGACCAAGTAGCAATTTTCGAAAACCCGAAGGACTTAATTGTAATTTTAAAAACCTCGGAGGTGTTAAATCTAAAATTCAAAAGTAGAAGGACTAATTTGCAATAAACAATAAATTGATAAATTACAAATAAGTCCTTTAACTTTATACTAATTAAATTTAACCCTTTAGTTTAAAACAATTACAATTAAATCATATTTATATTTCAAATATAAAATTCAATCCTCAAAACTTTCAAAAATTCGATTTTGGGTCCAACCCGAAAATATATATAATTTTTTTTTTTTTTTTGAAAACGTGGGACGGGACCGTCCGTCCCCCCGGTGCCCGCGGCCCCAGGCGCCCGGCGCCCGCGGCACGCGGGCTCCGGTGCCTCGGGTGCAGGCGCCCGGCGCCCCAGGCGCCGGGCGCCTGCGTCCGCAGGCCGGGTGCCCGCGGCACACGGGCGCCTAGCGCCCTTGCCGCGGGCACACGGCGCCAGCGGTGCCGCAGGCGCCCGAGCGCCCCAGGCGCACGGGTACTGCGGCCGCAGGCGCGGGTGCCTGCGTCCCGCAGGCACCCGGGTGCCCGCGGCACGCGGGCGCCTAGCGCCCGGCGCCCCAGGCGCCGGGCGCCTGCCTCCGCAGGCTCCCGGGGCGCCGGCGGCACGCCGCCTGCGTCACGCAGGCGGCCCGGTCAATATATATATTTTAAATAACTTTTTTTTTTTTCTTTTGAAAAATATAAATTCTTAATTTATATAAAAAAACAAAACTTTGAAAATCGAATTAATCATAGAATCAATTGCATCCACATATCTACAACATCATACAATATATATACGTATATACGTAATCAATTAACCAAGCTCCGATACCACTGTAAGAAAATATGGTCAGAGTTACCCCTAGGGTACGCAGCGGAATTTCAAAAATTTTCTTAACATACAGGTTAATTGATTATGCATATGTCGTATATATATAAACACGTCAATTAGAAGACTAACCTTACTTCCAAAGCAGCTTCCAAGTCTTCATAATAATCCGATGTATCTTCTCCTTCGTCGAAGTCGAAGATGTCTGCAATACTTTGATTATCTGCAAGACAATAAAAGTTAGTTTCTAGCTCCTAGAACCTCAACCTTGGTATCCACGGATGAACAGCCTATCGGAAAGAATGCTAGGATATTCTTTGTGTGACCAAGAAGATGCGGCGGCGATTCCTCCGGTGGTGGCGCGCGCGCGGGTGTCTAAAGAGGAGGGGAGAGTTTTTTTATTTTCTCTAAGAAAACTGGGTAGAATGACTGTCAAAGTCTATTCAAGTCTGTGTCAAAAACTCTCTAATAGTCTACTATATATAGTAGTCAATAGAAGCCTAAAGCATAAGCAATTAGACTTCGTAAAGGAATAAGAATCTAATTCTTATCGCACTAGGAAACCAATATCAAGTCTAGATTCATTCCCAATCAAATTAAAACTCAATCAGGAAAATCTAACTTATCCCTTAAACTTCTAATAGAGGAAGGAGTCGAACTCCTTCCCCTCATCAATCACTGCGCGCGCGCACGCTCTCCCAGGGACAGTAGGTGGGTCCCGATTTTGGGACCCACTTATAGTTCTAAGGCAATTCAAACTCCAAGTAGATTTTGCCCAAGTGCATATGTTAATTCTAAATTAACATATCCTTTATAATCAAATCTCCATTATATTTCCAAAATATAATCTTTAATTGTATTTACATAAAATACAATTAATTAGCCAATTCAATTAATAATTCCAAATCAATTATAATCCATCAATCACAATTAATTCCAAATTAATTGCGATTCCATCTTCAAGGATATTCTGATAGGCTGAATCACCACATAGTGTGACCCATAGGGCCTCATCGTATTAAGCAAGTCCTAGACTAGGCAACATGAAATTCCTAGACGGTTCCATTTGCAATATTAATACATGAGGACGTTTGAGAGGTTTCTCAAAGCTAACCCTTTCGTTGCGAAGTCTGTTGCGCTCAACGCGGCGATGGTAACGTCCCTTCATCTGACTTGCTCGAATGTATCTAGGATCGATGAAGTGTCTATCCCAATAATACATCCACGGGCGTCTTCAGTGAGTTGCATGGTGAATCCAATATCTATTACGACCATCATAATAATATTGATACGCTGGCCAGCGGTTTTACCATCACAACTATGAACGACTATGAACAGTGCTCTCCTGTGCTACACTTGAGAGATGAATCCTTCACAGAATCACTTATCACCCCCATTTGTATGTAGCCATAATCCTGGATCGTGTCTTAGGTCAGCTGCTTATTCAGAGCTGACATCGACGGGTCCACCAAGGATATGGGGCAACAAATGTGATGATAAAGTCCTGTAAGTATAAAGGACGAATGTCATCACTTCGACAACTCACCGGTTCCCATAGACACGTCGGTGTAGAGTATACATCGATGGGAGTGTCCGGTGGGTACTTCCATTGTTCGATAAAGCTTCTTCGAACAACTATGCGCAGTTATGGGAACGTTCCTTGATTGTCCAACAATCCGTTCCGTGGCCGTGGGATCGGCACACACTTGCTCCAACAAGTATAACCTCCACGCATACTAGTCTTGTCAGGTTCATTCAGACCCCCACATCCGAGATGAACCACGACTAGGGAGAGTTTGGGATAGATGATAACTCACATAGCTCCCACTAACTGTGTGATCGGTCATCTATCCGAGGGGACATGTTTAATATCAATACAGACAGTAATAATGATATGACATGCTGCAGCCTGGTGTAATATAAATATGAAAGCGATACTCAATAGTAAAATGCAACAAACATATATTATATTACGTTGACCTGTGTAATAGTACATATATGTCCTCTATAAGGGCACCATGCCCTTAGTAAGGACTGTCTCTAGGACATATACACTATCAACTACAACTATAACTTCATTTCTTAAGCAATTCGAGTACAATACCACGCTCTTTTATATGAGCAACTACTGAAATAACGGAAAAACAAACTAGATAAGGCCTGAACGGCTAGATTAACGGCTAATTAAGAGACACAGTACAAAATTGCAGAAAGAAGGACTGAAAGTGATGCCAGCAAGTGAACCTTGGTTTCTTTGGAGCTGAAGAACAAACATAGCAGCAACCGTGGATTGGAATAGATCCGTTAGTAGATAAAGGATCCAGATCGAGCCACGTTCCTTGAGCTAGTTTATGTAAGAAAATATGGTCAGAGTTACCCCTATGGTACGCAGCGGAATTTCAAAATTTTCTTAACATACAGGTTAATTGATTATGCATATGTCGTATATATATAAACACGTCAATTAGAAGACTAACCTTACTTCCAAAGCAGCTTCCAAGTCTTCGTAATATTCCGGTGTATCTTCTCCTTCGTCGAAGTCGAAGATATCTACAATGCTTTGTATATCTGCAAGACAATAAGAGTTAGTTTCCAGCTCCTAGGACCTCAACCTTGGTATCCACGGATGAACAGCCTATCGGAAGAATGCTAGGATATTCTTTGTGTGACCAAGAAGACGGGGCGGCGATTCCTCCGGTGAGGTGGCGCGCGGGTGGCTAAGAGGAGGGGAGAGCTTTGATGATGTCGTTTTTCACCAATTAAATTTGTTTAAAAGCCAAAGAACACTTATCACTACACAAACAAGAGTGCAATGGCAAGCTTTCCCCGAGTGTCGTTCTCTCGGGACCTAACGTGGCTTTGTTTGTGGTTTTTGCTAGTTATTTCAGACAACGAGTTCAAGTGTTTATAGAATTGTTTTCTTAGAACAAAGCAACGAGAAATCAGATTGTTGTAATCAAGATTGGAAAACGGTTGGTGGTAGAAATCAAATACACATGCATGGGTTACGAATATGCTCACAAGTTCAGTGCGTAAAACCTTCGATCAAGTCTGCTAAGCAACTCGTCTAGGTAACTTTCAAGACACACATCATAAAAGACCACTATCAATACTTTAGAGGTGCTTGTCACTAACACCATTTATCTAGCATGCTGCAAATCTCTAACATACAATCCTATAGCTTTCATTGACCAAGAGTTTGTCACTATACTCAATTCGAATATATTTTATAGGCAACTAAGAATCATATGAAGGAATTTGCAGCAAGATTGAATCACAATCTCATGTAAGCATAAACATAACCCATAGCATGCATATTCTACATTCTACCACCAACACAAAGGATTTAGCTACTCATATTCATCAACATAGACATCAAATCATATGAATTGTAAATAGAATACATCAAATCAAACTACTAGACAAGAGATAATGATACAATGTTACCACCAAGCTGTCACTAATCGGTGGGTATTGATGAAAACCTCTCCGTAGATGAAACAATGGATGAAATCCTATGCCAAAACCTTTAATCCAATCTAAAATACAATGTAATCTGAGTTTTCTCTCAGTTTTGGGGCTTAACAGCTCTCCAAAACGAAGTCAATGTTCAAAAGTATGGAAAAAGTAACTGAAGATCAGATTTAAGAAGGAAAATCCGAAAACGTAACCGCTGCCAAGCGGACCGATTGGAGAGGCCAAGCGGAGCGCTTGGGCCCTCCAAGCGCTTCGCTTGGCTGCTGCCAAAGCTCCTGGAAAATGAAGCGGAGCGCTTCACTATTCCAGGCGCTTAGCTTGGCTCCTAGGCAGATTTTTGTCTTCCAACTCAATCTTTTTGCGCTCGTACGGCCCTCGGGTGCCTTGGACTCATCCTTCTCAATGCTTATTGATGCTCAAACACTCACGAACAAGCCGTGGAGATCAAGAAACTTCAACGGGACCATTTTCTATCAAAAAAGCTCGTTTTTAGCTCCAAAAACGCCATTTCGTTCCTAAGTGCCTGAAAATGCAAAAAACACAAAACGTGACACTATTCTACAAAACTAACCAAAAAACAAGGCTAAAAGGTAGCAAAAGAAGGTAAAAAGGACAAGATGAACGCGTCAAAAATACGTTCATCAAACTCCCCAAACCAAACCTTTGCTTGTCCTCAAGCAACAAACTATTCTAAATGCAACACAAAAGGAGTCTCATGCCAAGTAAAGTGAACTAATCTATTGAATCTACCAAATGCTTATGAACAAAACCAAATGAGCATGACATGCAAGTAGGTTGAAGAATGCCTCGATTGCGAATATACACATTCTCATGTGCACTTGGTTAAACAAAGGAGTCTCTCGTAACATCTTCTACCTGGACCTGGCCAGTGACGACACAATGATGCATGTTATCATACTACAATTGCCCCGTGCCTATGAAACCGATGGCTTACTACTGTTCACCAAGCGAGACTTTTCCTCAAGAGAGGGCGAACCAATACTGGCTCTCATCAAACGAAGGAGGGTTCCCTTAGAAAGATAACACTCCCCTATTCTACCCAGACTCTAAAAAATGAGCCTCTTTCAACCACTTCTTGAATAGCAAGACGAGGGTGGTCAAGAACAGGCCTTGGACAAAGACGACTCGAAACGAAAGATAGAATTTACAACTCGATAACTTCACAATAACAAATATTTACATGACACTTGACACTTTACTACACTGCTTTTTGGCTTGCAACGACCCTTCTTTTGCTTTTTGGGTCTTATTCTTTATTTCCCTTTTTTTTTTCTTTTCTCTTTTTTTTTATATTTCTTTTTCTTTTCTTCTTATTTTCTTTTTCTCTTTCTTTTTTTTTTTTATATAGGGGCAAGCAGCAGTACTAAGTGTAAAAAACACCTCCCCAAACCTATTCGAAAGAATAGGTTTGAGCACAAAGACGAAAATAAAAATAAAAAGAAAAAGAAAACTTTACAACGACTCAAGGACGAAAGACAAGATCAATAAAGCAACCCCCTCCCCAAACCTATTCGATAAAATAGGTTTAATACAAGGAATCGCACACCTCACACTACCTCCTTCCTAGGCATTTGGCAATCTCTAATCGAGGTGAAGAACTTGTCACCTCTTACGTACATAATTACACGGGTTACAACCATAGACTCAAACGTGCATCATTTCATAAGGCCATCGTGAACCGCAACAGAAGAAACACCACTCAAGGTGATGTCGAGACTACTAAGCTTAACTAGTGCACATGCGAATGTGAGAAACCAAGCGAGACAAGCCTCAAACTACTTGCAAAGTGATGCAACATATGATCAATGGTCATAAACACTTAGTCTACTCAATAAAAAGTTCAAAAGACTTGGCAATAAACTCCACACACAACAACGTGCAACAACTAATCTAGGGATGATATGCATGCAAAAATTTGAAAAAACACGACAAATCACATGCACTTGAGTAAAATCAGGCATGTACGAACCACACAAGCATATAGTACTGAAAATCCAATACCCCCTCCCCAAACCTAAACTTTTGCTCGTTCTCGAGCAAAGAAAAGTTGAATGAAAAGGAAAAATTGGATTGAAAGTACACTTCCCTGAGATAAAGGTTCGTGTCCAATCTCCTATATATGAGTAGTACCTGAAAGGACTCAAGAAACATGTGAAAACGGGTGCACAAAGGTGAGACGAATGAAAAAAACGAGGAAAATCTGGGTACAAGGTCCAGGCGGACCGCTTGGCGGGAGCCAAGCGGAGCACTTGGGAGGCTCCAGGCGCTCCGCTTGAAATTCCAGTAAACTTTTTGATTTACTGAAGATTCAAGCGGACCGCTTGGCCCTTCCAAGCGCTTCGCTTGGCTCTGTTTCCAGATTTTCGATGTTTTTTCCTATCTTAATCACTTAAGGCACCAAGACAAACACTAGACTAAACGAATCACGACAAAAGGCACACAGGCCACAACTACAAAAGCAATAAAAAGGAAAAACTAAACAGCATGCAAAGAAATACCACAAAGGTTATCCATTATCAAATGGGAACGAATCTCGTGCATTCGTTCCATTACTCCTTGCATCTTGGGAACCATCTTTGGCTCCTCTCCTCAAGTCCTCAAGCAAATCCATGATTCCCTGAAAATAAAAATCAACTAAATTAACAAAATCAAAATCTAAGAAATAACTAAAGGAATCAGAGGGAAAGTAAAAAGAAAAAAATGGATCAAAACTCCCTTGAAGCTCATAGGTGGGTGCATGGACCAGAACATAGGAGTCAAGATCAAGAGTGTCTATAGCAATAGAATCCAAACATGTCGATTCAGAGACACCAAAATCTTCAGAGAGTAGCTCCTCGATCTCAACACAACTCAAGACAACACTGTCTGACTCAGGTGAAGCAATGGATTCAGTCATCACCTCCTCCATGACTTCTTCTTTACCAACAGTCTTGACATCCTCAGTTAAGGACGTGGAATCCAAGCTAAGCACTGAAGAGGCTTCATCAATAGATTCTTCACAACATTCCTCTACATTGGCTATGTCGATTTCTGGTGGCGGACTAGCAAAGCGAGACGTCCATGTCTTTGAACCGGGAGGTGAGTCCCAATCCCAATGTTCCAGAAACTTGTTGGTTATTTCATCCCAAGTGTGCAATGATCTTGCCGTCGGGATTCTGAGCCACTCACGAGCGCTCCCTCTCAAGGCTCCCATAAATCCCCTTATACAAAGCTGCTCATGTGATAAAATAACCCCCTCCACATTCTCACGAGGTATCCTCAACACACCTTCCTCGAACGTGTCTAAGAACCCTCTTGGATCATCACCACTCGAAAACGTGGAAACAATGGAGTAGTACGAAGGATCAAAGTCATAATCCTTGCAATCTTCGTCCAATGGTTGCACATACCTTGTCAAAGAAGCTCGTATACTCATCCTTACAATGAACTAGTTTCTGCACATGAGGAAACAAGAAACCAAGGAGAAGAATCCACAAAAGAATTGAAAAAAACTTGCAAGGAAAAAAAAACCTCTAATCTAATAATATATACAAAGAGCGCAAGCACGCAAGGTAACCAAGAGCAGATTAGATAAATTTTCTAAAAAAGATAGGGGGAAAGAAATGAGGTGAGAAAGTGATGTTGGCTGAAAAACCAAAACAAAAACACCAACCAAAGGAGTTAAGTCCCCGGCAGCGGCGCCAAATTGATGATGTCGTTTTTCACCAATTAAATTTGTTTAAAAGCCAAAGAACACTTATCACTACACAAACTAGAGTGCAATGGCAAGCTTTCCCCAGGTGTCGTTCTCTCGGGACCTAACGTGGCTTTGTTTGTGGTTTTTGCTAGTTATTTCAGACAACGAGTTCAAGTTTTATGGAATTGTTTTCTTAGAACAAAGCAACGAGAAATCAGATTGTTGTAATCAAGTTTGGAAAACGGTTGGTGGTAGAAATCAAATACACATGCATGGGTTACGAATATGCTCACAAGTTCAGTGCGTAAAACCTTCGATCAAGTCTGCTAAGCAACTCGTCTAGGTAACTTTCAAGATACACATCATAAAAGACCACTATCAATACTTTAGAGGTGCTTGTCACTAACACCATTTATCTAGCATGCTGCAAATCTCTAACATACAATCCTATAGCTTTCATTGACTAAGAGTTTGTCACTATACTCAATTCGAATATATTTTATAGGCAACTAAGAATCATATGAAGGAATTTGCAGCAAGATTGAATCACAATCTCATGTAAGCATAAACATAACCCATAGCATGCATATTTTACATTCTACCACCAACACAAAGGATTTAGCTACTCATATTCATCAACATAGACATCAAATCATATGAATTGTAAATAGAATACATCAAATCAAACTACTAGACAAGAAATAATGATACAATGTTACCACCAAGCTGTCACTAATCGGTGGGTATTGATGAAAGCCTCTCCGTAGATGAAACAATGGATGAAATCTTATGCCAAAACCTTTAATCCAATCTAAAATACAATGTAATCTGAGTTTTCTCTCAGTTTTGGGGCTTAGCAGCTCTCCAAAACGAAGCCAATGTTCAAAAGTATGGAAAAGGTAACTGAAGATCAAATTTAAGAAGGAAAATCCGAAAACGTAACCGCTGCCAAGCGGACCGCTTGGAGAGGCCAAGCGGAGCGCTTGCCAAGCGAAGCGCTTGGGCCCTCCAAGCGCTTCGCTTGGCTGCTGCCAAAGTTCCTGGAAAATGAAGCGGAGCGCTTCACTATTCCAGGCGCTTAGCTTGGCTCCTGGGCAGATTTTTGTCTTCCAACTCAATCTTTTTGCCCTCGTACGGCCCTCTGGTGCCTTGGACTCATCCTTCTCAATGCTTATTGATGCCCAAACACTCACGAACAAGCCGTGGAGATCAAGAAACTTCAACGGGGCCATTTTCTATCAAAAAAGCTCGTTTTTAGCTCCAAAAACGCCATTTCGTTCCTAAGTGCCTGAAATTGCAAAAAACACAAAACGTGACACTATTCTACAAAACTAACCAAAAAACAAGGCTAAAAGGTAGCAAAAGAAGGTAAAAAAGACAAGATGAACGCGTCAAAAATACGTTCATCAAGCTTTTTATTTTCTCTAAGAAAATTGGGTAGAATAACTGTGAAAGTCTATGTCTGAAACTGTGTTCAAAACTATGTGTAAAAAGCTCTCTAATAGTCCACTATATATAGTAGTCTATAGAAGCCTAAAGCATAAGCAATTAGACTTCGTAAAAGAATAAGAATCTAATTCTTATCGCACAAAGAAACCAATATCAAGTCTAGATTCATTCCCAATCAAATCAAAACTCAATCAGGAAAATCTAACTTATCCCTTGGACTTCTAATAGAGGAAGGAGTCGAACTCCTTCCCCTTATCCAGCCGCGCGCGCGCCTTGTCCTACGGGAGGTGGGTCCCAATTTTGGGACCCACTTATATTTCTAAGGCAATTCAAACTCCAAGTAGATTTTGCCCAAGTGCATATGTTAATTCTAAATTAACATATCCTTTCTAATCAAACCTCCATTATATTTACAAAATATAATCTTTAATTGTATTTACATAAAATACAATTAATTAGTCAATTCAATTAATAATTCCAAATCATTAATTGAGCCATCAAATATTATAATTAATTCCAAATCAATTATAATCCATCAATCACAATTAATTCCAAATTAATTGCGATTCCATCTTCAAGGATATTCTGATAAACTGAATCACCACATAGTGTGACCCATAGGGCCTCACCGTATTAAGCAAGTCCTAGACTAGACAACATGGAATTCCTAGACGGTTCCATTTGCAATATTAATACGTGAGGACGTTTGAGAGGTTTCTCAAAGCTAACCCTTTCGTGGCGAAGCCTGTTGCGCTCAACACGGTGATGGTAACGTCCCTTCATCTGACTTGCTCGAATGTATCTAGGATCGATGAAGTGTCTATCCCAATAATACATCCACGAGCGTCTCAGGGAGTTGCTTGGTTAAGATATATTTATGACCATCATAGTATATCATTTGCACTAGCTAGTGACTTTACCAACACAACTATGCAGACTTTGAGCAGTGCTCTCCTGTGCTACACTTGAGAGATGAATCCTTCACAGAATCACTTATCACCCCCATTTGTATTTAGCCATAATCTTGGATCGTGTCTTAGGTCAGCTGCTTATTCAGAGCTGACATCGACGGGTCCACCAAGGATATGGGGCAACAAATGTGATGATAAAGTCCTGTAAGTACAAAGGACGAATGACATCACTTCGACAACTCACCGGTTCCCATAGACACTTCGGTGTAGAGTATACATCGATGGGAGTGTCCGGTGGGTACTTCCATCGTTCGATAAAGCCTCTTCGAACAACTATGCGCAGTTATGGGAACGTTTCTCGATTGTCCAACAATCCGTTCCGTGGCCGTGGGATCGGCTCACACTTGCTCCAACAAGTATAACCTCCACGCATACTAGTCTTGTCTGGTTCATTCAGACCCCCGCATCCGAGATGAACCCCGACTAGGGAGAGTTTGGGATAGATGATAACTCACATAGCTCCCACTATCTATGTGATCGGTCATCTATCCGAGGGGACATGTTTAATATCAATACAGACAGTAATAAAGATATGACATGCTGCTGCCTGGTGTAATATAAATATGAAAGCGATACTCAATAGCAAAATGCAACAAACATATATTATATTACGTTGACCTGTGTAATAGTACATATATGCTCTCTATAAGGGCACCATGCCCTTAGTAAGGACTGTCTCTAGTACATATACACTATCAATTTAAAAGTAGAGGCCTGAAACGATGTCGTAGCAACTTATGTTGACTTAGGCTGACCGCGAATCGAACTGACGGTTTGGACTTCTGCTTTTGGGAATGACTCTGGGCGAATTGTCTTGGGCTGAGTTCGTCTTCTCTGCTATAATAGCGTGTGCCCCCAATTCTTGTAAAGCTGCATTATGGCCGATGTTGACAAATTTTCCATTTTCATTCGTTTTTCAGTTCTTTCGACTAGATTTGAGTTGATTTTTGTTCGATTTCTGTTTTGGTTGTTAGATTTTCCTTTTCGCCAGTTTTCTTTACTTCATCCATGGCGGATATACTGGAAAATTATGATTTCGGTGATCAATTGATAGATGAATCAACGATTGGTGGTTGTAAAATAAATACAGAGACTCTTCGAAGCCAGAAGGTGTTTTTTATTTTTGTTGTTTATGTCAATATGGAGATGTATAATGTTTTAGTTATGAGTGGTTAAGGTTTTAGCCTACAGTGTTTAATATGGAAGTTATTGTGGGGTGTTGGTGTCTGTGATATTTCTTTTTTGGTAGCTTTGCATTGTGCTGGAAACTGAAGTAATTGACATAATAATGGTTGGATTTTGTGAATTTGCTAGCCATTGTTTTACCTAATTTCATTCGCTGAGAGATTTAAGTGTTGCATAAGATGTACCATGTCATTTTTTACTTGGGATTATATGGAATGAATGCTAGAATTTCAAACCTGTCCAGTTAATGAATTGTTCTTAATGTTTGTTTTATTTGGGGGAAGATTGGAGTAGACAATTTGATATGGATAGAGTTTGTTTTCTGATGTGAACTGATCATCTGTTGTGTCTCAAAGTTCGAATTTGTAGAGATGTTTCAATACATCTCTCTGATGTTAGTTTCCGTTTTTATTTCGGGATTTGGATGGGACTAGAGTAACCACACTATTGGATGTCGACACTAGTGCCATTCCATCTTGATAAGATGATAGCTTCGTATTCATGTTACTGATTATAGGACAGTAGATACCTTTGGTTCTTACATCATTAATTGAGAATATATATCACCAGAAAATGTGGTGTAGAAATTTGTATTTCTATGTGCAACTATAGTACAAAGAAGGCTCAGTGTTTTGTTGTTAGCATCATAGCATATTGTGTTGATTGATATGAAGTTTCTACGGTAGACATACTGAATACTGATTGTGATAAAGGTGATGATGAAATTTAAACAAGATTAGAAAAACAATGTAAATGGTTTTTTGAGTAATATTTCACAGTCCCTTGATCAATGGGTCTAATATCGAACATAATATGTTGCCTTGTCCCTTTGAACAATTTTTTCGGTTAATGTGTGTATTGATTCTTTTGCTTCCTGAATGAACTAGATAAATATAGATATAACTCTCAGGAAACGGGGTTTTCTTTTAGGCAATACGAAAATCAAATGTCAAACACAAGATGCCACTCCAAGTGGTGTAGGCACAAAGGATGGCAATCTCGTGTTTGTTGTTGGAGCTACTGGTAGAGTTGGATCAAGAACTTTGAGGTGTACTTTTCAGTTTTCAACTCAGTCTTAAACTTCGAACTGATGAACTTTATGACAGGACTGGACCTCATTTCGTAAGATTTTGTGTTATCCTGCAGAGAGCTCATAAAATTAGGATGTAGAGTTCGAGCTGGTGTTCGGAGCATAAAGAGAGTTGAATCCCTCGCACAAGTATGGCTTCAACATAATATTTAGCATCTACCTGCATGGCAGCTCAGGAACACGATCAGGGAAATTAGGGAGAAGCTTTTTAGTTTGGTTTGGTCGGGCTACTGGCTGAGTGTCTAGTGTTTTAGTTATAGTTGTTCAAGGTTTTGGTAGAAAATGTCTAGTGTTTTAATTATGTGTGTGTTATGTTCTAGAATAAGATCTCTAATATTTAGATTGTCATGTTATCTGATTTGTGTGTGGAAATTGGTTTAAGTTTAGGCAATCGATGTTTAATGTTTTAGCTATGACTGTTGGATGTTTGAATTTGCAATGTTTAATGTTTTAGCTATGTAGTTTAGTTCATGTCATTGAATTTCATTTAGTTTCGAATGGTGATTACTTATTTTGATCGAATTTCTTTTAGTTTCGGATGGAGATTAGTTGGTGTCATTGATTTTCATTTAGTTTCGGATGGTGATTACTTATTTTGATCGAATTCCTTTTAGTTTCGGATGGTTATTTAGTTACGGACGGAGATTAGTTGGTGTCATTGATTTTCATTTAGTTTTGGATGGTGATTACTTATTTTGATCGAATTTCTTTTAGTTTCGGATGGAGATTAGTTGGTGTCTTTGATTTTCATTTACTTTCGGACGGTGATTACTTATTTTGATCGAATTTCTTTTAGTTTCAGCTGGTTATTTAGTTTCGGATAGATATTAGTTGGTGTCAATGATTTTCATTTAGTTTTGCATGGTGATTACTTATTTGATCGAATTTCTTTAAATTTCGAATAGTTATTTAGTTTCGGATGAAGATTAGTTGGTGTCATTGATTTTCATTTAGTTTCGGATGGTGATTAATTATTTTGATTGAATTTCTTTTATTTTCGGATGGTTATTTAGTTTCGGATGGAGATTAGATGGTGTCATCGATTTTCATTTAGTTTCGGATGGTGATTACTTATTTTCATATAACATTGATGAGGAGTGAGTGAAACATTGAATACAGTATAACATAACGTTGAAGTTAAAAAGTTGAAACATTTGGTACTAAAATATTACAACCATTGAGTATTTTCACATAACATTGATGGGGAATAAGTTAAACATTTGACAACAAATGAAAGAATACTTTAATATAATATTGACAAACATTTATCACGCAAAAGTGAAACATTCAATACAGAATACAATAACATTTATATAATCATGATTATTTGTTTCGGATGGAGATTAGTTGGTTCATTGATTTTCATTTAGTTTGGATGGTGATTGTTTATTTTGATTGAATTTCTTTTAGTTTCGGATGGTTATTTAGTTTTGGATGGAGTTTAGTTGGTGTCATTGAATTTCATTTAGTTTCTGATGGTGATTACTTATTTTGATTGAGTTTCTTTTAGCTTCGGATGGAGATTAGTTGGTGTCATTGATATTCATTTAGTTTCGGATGCTTATTACTTATTTTGATTGAATTTATTTTAGTTTCGGATGGTTATTTAGTTTCGGATGGAGTTTAGTTGGTGTCATTGAATTTCATTTAGTTTCGAATGGAGTTTAGTTGGTGTCATTGAATTTCATTTAGCTTCGGATGGTGATTACTTATTTTGATCGAATTTCTTTTAGTTTCGGATGGAGATTAGTTGGTGTCATTTATTTTCATTTAGTTTCGGATGGTGATTACTTATTTTGATCGAATTTCTTCTAGTTTCGGATGGTTATTTAGTTACGGATGGAGATTAGTTGGTGTCATTGATTTTCATTTAGTTTCGGATGGAGATTAGTTGGTGACATTGATTTTCATTTAGTTTTGGATTGAGTTTAGTTGGTGTCATTGATTTCCATTTAGTTTCGGATGGTTATTAATTATTTTGATGGAAGTCCTTTTAGTTTCGGATGGAGTTTAGTTGGTGACATTAATTTTCATTTAGTTTCGGATGGTGGTTACTTATTTCGATCGAATTTCATTTTGTTTTTTATGGTTATAAAGTTTCGGATGGAGTTTAGTTGGTGCCATTGATTTTCATTTAGTTTCGGATGGTGATTACTTATTTTGATCGATTTTCATTTAGTTGGATGGTGATTTAGTTTCGCATGGAGATTAGTTGGTGTCATGAATTTTCATTTAGTTTCTGATCGTTATTGATTGGTTTGATCAATTTTCATTTAGTTTCAGATAGTTATTAGTTGGTTTGATCAATTTTCATTTAGTTTTGGATGGTGATTTAGTCTCGCATGGAGATTAGTTGGTGCCATGATTGTTCATTTAGTTTCGGATGGTTATTAGTTGGTTTGAACAATTTTCATTTAGTTTCGGATGGAGATTAGTTGGTTTCATTGATTTTCATTTACTTTCGGATGGTGATTACTTATTTAATCGAATTTCTTTTACTTTCGGATGGAGATTAGTTGGTGTCATTGATTTTCATTTACATTCGGATGGTGATTACTTATTTTGATCGAATTGATTTTAGTTTCAGATGGTTATTTAGTTTCGGATGGAGATAAGTTGGTGTCAATCATTTTCATTTAGTTTCGGATGGTGATTAGTTATTTTGATCGAATTTCTTTAAATTTCGGATGGTTATTTAGTCTCGGATGAAGATTAGTTGGTGTCATTGATTTTCATTTAGTTTCGGATGGTGATTAATTATTTTGATCGAATTTCTTTTATTTTCGGATGGTTATTTAGTTTCGGATGGAGATTAGTTGGTGTCATTGATTTTCATTTAGTTTAGGATGGTGATTACTTATTTTTATATAAACATTGATGGAGAATAAGCGAAACATTCAATACAACATAATATAACGTTGAAGTCAAAAAGTTGAAACATTTGGTACTAAAATATTACAATCTTCGAGTATTTTCGTATAACATTGATGGGGATTAAGTTAAACATTTGACAACAAAAGAAAGAATATTTTAATATAATATTGACAAACAGTTATCACGCAAAAGTGAAACATTCAATATAGAATACAATAAGATTTGTATAATCATGATTACTTGATTCGGATGGAGATTAGTTCGTGTCATTGATTTTCACTTAGTTTCGGATAGTGATTACTTATTTCGATTGAATTTCTTTTAGTTTCGGATGGTTATTTAGTTTTGGATGTAGTTTAGTTGGTGTCATTGAATTTCATTTAGTTTGGGATGGTGATTACTTATTTTGATCGAATTTCTTTTAGTTTCGGATGGAGATTAGTTGGTGTCATTGATTTTCATTTAGTTTCGGATGGTGATTTACTTATTTTGATCGAATTCCTTTTAGTTTCGGATGGTTATTTAGTTACGGACGGAGATTAGTTGGTGTCATTGATTTTCATTTAGTTTCGGATGGTGATTACTTATTTTGATCGAATTTCTTTTAGTTTCGGAGGGAGATTAGTTGGTGTCATTGATTTTCATTTACTTTCGGATGGTGATTACTTATTTTGATCGAATTTCTTTTAGTTTTAGATGGTTATTTAGTTTCGGATAGATATTAGTTGGTGTCAATGATTTTCATTTAGTTTTGCATGGTGATTACTTATTTTGATCGAATTTCTTTAAATTTCGGATGAAGATTAGTTGGTGCCATTGATTTTCATTTAGTTTCGGATGGTAATTAATTATTTTGATTGAATTTTTTTTTATTTTCGGATGGTTATTTGTTGACACTGTTTTTTACACTATTATTCGAGTCTTTTTTCACCAATTTAGGTATCCTCTAGCATGCATTTTAGTGCATATTGTTAGAATAGTGTCACGTTTCCATTTATTTTGTTCTTTTCAGGTTTTAGGTGGAAATCGCATTTTTTGGAGTAATTCATGGCGAAACAATGATATTTTGGTGCAACGAGATCACCTGTGGTTTGTCAAGGAGTACCGATACGAGTTTCAAGGCCAAGAGATTAAGTTTCAGAGCTCAAAACCGTGCAAGGGGCCGAATTCGAAAATCCGAAGGAGGAATTCCGCACGGGCCGCATTCTGCCAGTGTGGGGCGCACCGCCGCGTACGGGGCCGTCCGCCGGGGGCGTTCCGACAGCTCTATATATATATCCCAAAATCTTTGAATTTTCATATCTTTCATCATTATTTTAAAGACTTAAACCCTAGAGCTTGTTCTGGGTATATTTTCTCTTAGAACCTTTATATCTTAGCGAATCTGGAGCTAGAGGAGAGATTTGGACACCGTTTTATCTCACCTCGCTAGATTTTTGTGAGTTTTAGCCATTCACTGGAGATTGACAACCTTTGGTGGTAACCTTGTATCTCACAATTCTGTTATTTATCTTTCAATGAAACATGTTTTCATTCATTATTGCTTCGATTATGATTGTTGATTGTGTTATTGATATGAGTAGCTAAGCATCTAGTTGGTGATAATATGTGAATTCGTAGCTAGGGTTCGTATTATGCATGATTGAGTTTCTGAGTCTTTTACTTGTTTAATTATCTTAATTTGATTTTTTGATCCGATTAAGCCATATATCTTCGTAGAAAAGTGTTAGAAACACTAGGACAATTCAAGATCATCGATTCGATTATATATAATTTGCAAGTACTGCTTGAACTAAGACTGACAACCATAACCAAGTATTAGTATAGATAGGAAGCTTTCAAAATACACGTCTACAAATCTGTATTTGGTGTTTGTAAATCGAATTACTTTTAAGGCAGTACGAGTTGCACTTTCATGCATAATTAGAACTTGATGCTTAGAACGAGCATACCATCACCAACTTTCTCCATATATTGTTAAGTCGAGTTAATATAAATTTATTTTCTGAAATTATATATAGTTACTTAGTTAAAGCTAGTTTAGTCCCTAGAGATCGACACTCGAGGTCATCTTACATCTTCACTACGTGTTTAACTAGTTGTGAGTTGCCCTTTGGCTTTGAAACAAATTTATTTGATTGTTCGAGTCTGGCAATCTCGTTCATCAAATTGGCGCCATTGCCGAGGGCTATAACTCCTTTTTACTCTTTAGCTTGTTTATTTTCAGCATTCAATTTCCAGGATATAGTAATCTAGTTGTCTAGTGCAGAAGTTGGGTTCCAGATTTTGGTCAGAACTAACAGGACTGATTTTTGGTTTTGAGTTATTCCTTTCCCAGATATCCAGGTATGACGTCCATGAGGGCTCGCATGACCCCACAATTCTCGCAAGTTAGGAGAGGATCAGCTATATACTTGGAGGATGAGCTAACGGGGTACGAGGTGACAAGTTCTGTGGTAAGGAGCATACCAAGGTTTGAGGAAGGAGCAGGGATGAATCCACTGAGTTTTATTCGATCCTATGAGGAGGAAATAGCTAGAATTCAAGCTAAAGGGTTTACGGAGGACCAAATATGCAGGAAATTATTTTCATTCGCCCTGGGGTATGAACCAAGACTTTGGATTACAAGGTTGGCACCGGGATTACTGAGGACTTGGGACCATGTAGTAGAGGAGTTCTTGGCGAGGTTTATTCCATACCAAAAGACAATGGCCTTGCGAGGAAGGATTGAACACTTCAAGCAAGGAGAAGATGAGCGGTTTTGTGACACCTACGATCGGTTTGAGAGGTATAAATGAGAGTGCCCCCATCACAGTTTCGACGATGGGGAGTTGATTTGGCATTTTGTTGGTGGTTTACGTGGTGAGGTTAGGCTTAGAGTGGATGGGTTGTGCGGAGGGTTGGAAGATTGCACGGTTGAAGAGGCAGAAAAAGTCTTCCGTAATTACGCCAGAGGATCCGCACAGTCAGAGAGACTAACACCACGTCACATCGCCAGTGAGAGGCTAGATCAAAGTGGAACCGAAAGCTTATCTGAGGAGTTCCGAGAAGATGAAGATGATATCAGTGAGGAGAATGAACTTGCAATCTATGCAGGAATTAAAGCCACTGAGAGTATATTTGAGATCGCACATGCAAGACAAGTTGAACAGAACCTCCGTATAGCACAGGTTTTTGAAGGAGTAGCAGTAATTGAGCGATTAATGGAGGAAGTCAGTTTGTTAGAGTGTGAAAAGATCGAAAAATTCAACACACAAGAGCCCGGAGACGAAAATCCAGGGGACGCCTCACTGGACGTGAGGGGCGGTCCGCCTAGTGTGGGAGGCGGTGCGCCACCACGTCCAGAGAGTGCGAGGACCCCCTGCCACTCCCAGGCGCACCGCCAGGAGTGGGGGGCGGTCTGCCGCGTACAACCAGTAGGGAAGGATCCCCACTGCCCACCCCGGGCGGTCCGCCGGGTGTGGGAGGCGGTCCGCCAGGGAGCTGGACGACCCCAGCTCCCCGAATTCACTTGTCGCCGACGTTCTTCATGATACGGAGCCCGTTCCAGCGGTTACTACTGAGGTCCCTGAGTTCGAGGAAGTAAGCCTACTCCTCCGAAGTGGGAAGGTAACTAAAATCCCTAACTTTGTACGTCCTAAACATGTTAACTCTACTGTTACTAACAATGCAGGGCCAACAAAGGAGAATGAAGTAGGTGAAGGCTCCACATACCCTCCAGTGCAAGACAATGAAGACGGCGACAACGATGGGGATAAGGGGGACACACCCAATATCGAGGAGGGACTTCATAAGTCTCCCAACCCTTATGTGCCCCCAAAACCTCACATGCCATTCCCTGGTAGGATCAAGCCAGCCAAGAAAGATATACAGGAGTCACCGCTATTCAAGCGCCTCTCTAAAGTCGAAGTTAATGTTCCCTTATTGGAGCTCATTCAGAATGTTCCAGCCTATACGAAGTTCTTTAAGGAGGTGAAGAGCAACAAAAAGATTGCACTAGGGGGAGACGGAACAGGTATGGAGACGGTAAATTCTATAGCAGGGCTTCCCGCGAAACAACGAGACCCAGGAAGCTTCATCATTGATATCACCATGGGGAATGGAAGGTCCACTAAGGACATGCTCGACTTAGGCGCTAGCATCAACCTGATGCCCTTCTCAGTATACAAAGCACTAGACCTTGGGGAAATGCAGCCAACCAAGATGGTTGTACAAATGGCAGACCAAAGCGTGAAACGTCCCGAAGGAAAAAATTAGAATGTCCTCGTAAAGGTAGACAAACTAATAATTCCTGCAGATTTTGTAGTGATGAAGTCAGCCGAGGAAGGAAAGAGCCATGTCCGAGAACACGTGGTACTGCTTGGAAGACCATTCATGGCCACTACCAACACATGCCTTGAACTAAAAGGCAAGAAAATCACCATGGAGGTAATGGGTGAGAAAATTGAATTGGTAGGATATAGCATAGTTGATAAAGAGGTTATAGAAGAATTAAAATTTATTGATTGCTATGATTTTGTGATTTCTGAATTTCACCATTGCCATGATCATATTGAACCTCTTGAAGAGGCACTAACCATGCAGGTGGAGACTTGTTACATGTTTGAGGAAGCAAGAGAACTAGTCGAGATAATGGATAGCACACCCGAAATCCCATTCGGAGAAGAGGTCCTTGAACCCATAGAAGAAGAGGGAGATAGCCGACTTCCAAAAGAGCCTAGCTTAGAACTAAAACCCCTACCTGGGCACCTTAAGTATGTTTACTTAGGAGAAAATGAGAAAAAACCTGTAATAATTTCTTCACACCTATCTGGCATAGAAGAAGGTAGGCTAGTCCAAGTCCTTAAGGAAAATTCTGCAGCTATAGGATGGGGAATTAGTGACATTAATGGGATAAGCCCTACACGGTGTGTGCACAATGTCACTCTAGAACAAGATGCCAAACCTGTTAGGCAACCTCAGCGTAGGATAAACCCAGCCATGCAAGAAGTCGTGAAGAAGGAAGTGATTAAGTTGCGAGATGCCGATATGATCTATCCCATTCCTGATAGTAGGTGGGTGAGCCCAGTACACGTTGTGCCTAAGAAATCGGGGATTACAGTTGAAGAGAATGAAAAGGGAGTGCTAGTGCCAGTGAGGAAAACCACAGGGTGAGCCCAGTACACGTTGTGCCTAAGAAATCGGGGATTACAATTGAAGAGAATGAAAAGGGAGTACTAGTGCCAGTGAGGAAAACCACAGGGTGGCGGATGTGCATTGACTATAGGAGATTAAATGCCGCCACAAAGAAAGACCACTTCCCTCTCCCATTTATTGATGACATGCTAAACCGCCTCGCGGGGCGGAAATTTTATTGTTTCCTTGATGGTTTGTCAGGTTTCTATCAAATTCTGATTGCACCAGAGTATCAGGAGAAGAAGACATTCACTTGCCCTTTCGGAACGTTTGCCTACAGGAGAATGCCATTTGGTCTATGTAACGCTCCCCGCCACTTTTCAAAGGTGCATGCTTTCTGTTTTTTCTGATATGGTGACTAAGTTTGTTGAGGTTTTCATGGATGGTTTTTCCCTCTTTGGTGACTCTTTTGATGAATGCTTGCATATATTAGATCTTGTTCTCAAAAGGTGTATTGAATGCAATTTAACTCTAAGTTGGGAGAAAAGTCATTACATGGTTAGGGAAGGCATTGTTCTAGGACATGTGGTCTCCGAAAGGGGGATCGAAGTAGATAAGGCTAAGATAGAAATAATTGAGAAACTTCCCCCACCCACTTGTGTCAAAGAACTTCAGTCTTTTCTTTGTCATGTAGGATTCCATAGGAGGTTTATCAAAGATTTTTCGAAAATTGCAAAACCATTAAGCAACTTGCTTGCAAAAGATGTGATTTTCCATTTTTCTAAAGATTGCTTAGAAGCCTTTAACACACTAAAGGCCAGATTAATCACTGCTTGTGCCACGTAATTGGAAACTTCCTTTCGAGATAATGTGTGATGCCTCAAATTTTGCTATGGGGGCAGTCTTGTGCCAGAAAATAGATAAGCAGTATCGTGTGATTTACTATGTTAGTAAGACCCTAGACTCAGCTCAAGTTAACTATATAACTACTGAAAAAGAATTTTTAGCTGTTGTCTTTGCTTTACAAAAGTTTAGGTCTTATTTGTTATGACACCATGTGAATGTCCACACTGATCATGCTGCTTTAAGACACTTAATAGCTAAACAAGATTCTAAGCCAAGATTAATCTGTTGGGTCTTACTGTTACAAGACTTTGATTTGACTATAGTTGATAGGGCTGGTAAGGAAAATCACATAGCTGATCACTTGTCTAGAATTCCAAATATCCCTGTAGATGAAATTCCTGTTAATGAGGATCTCCCCGATGAACACTTGATGAGAGTAGATGAAGAGCCATGGTATGCTGATATTGTGAATTATTTGGTTACGGACATTTTCCCAACTAACTACTCAGCCTCCGATAGGAGAGCACTCTCAAAACAGTGCAGGTTTTACATATGGGATGATCCGAACATTCTTAGAGAAGGGGCTGATGGAATCTTGAGGAGGTGTGTTCCACAGGGAGAACAACGAAGTGTACTGAGTCATTGTCATGAGCTTCAGTGCGGCGGACACTACAGTGGGGATAAAATAGCCCGTAAGGTGTTACAAGCAGGATTTTTCTGGCCATCCTTGCACCGAGATGCGAGAGAATTTGTGAAGAACTGTGACCCATGTCAGCGAGGGGGCAATATCGACAAGAAGCAAGAAATGCCCCCAGCAAGGGAATCTCGTAGTAGAACCTTTTGATGTATGGGGAATTGATTTTATGGGACCATTCCCATCGAGCTCAGGATATGAGTACATTCTAGTCGCAGTGGACTACGTCACTAAGTGGGTGGAGGCAGTCGCCACTAGGAAGAATGATGCTTCGGTCGTCTTAAAATTCCTGAAGGATGTGATCTTCACCCGGTTCGGAATTCCTAGAACAATTATAAGTGATGGAGGTTCCCACTTCGTCAGCCGTTCCTTTGCCTCACTACTAAAGAAGTACGGCGTTACTCATAATGTTGCTACACCATATCATCCACAAACTTCTGTGCAAGTAGAGGTTAGCAACCGGCAAATTAAGAAGATCCTTGAGTGTGTAGTGAAGCCTAGCAGGAAAGATTGGGCTGGAAAACTGAATGATGCGCTTTGGGCATATAGAACCAGCTACAAAACAGTAATTGGCACCACACCGTACAGACTAGTGTTTGGGAAAGCATGCCACCTTCCGGTTGAGATAGAGCACCGAGCTTATTGGGAAATAAAGGAGCTCAACCTTGATATGGGAAAAGCTGGGGAAGAAAGGTTAATGCAGCTCGACGAGCTTGATGATCTACGCCTCGGTGCCTATGAGAACTCCAAACTTTACAAGGAACGAACCAAGAAGTATCACGACCGTGGCATTGTGCGGAAAGAGCTTATCCCTGGCCAGGAAGCCTTAGTATTCAACTCCCGACTTTGCTTATTTCTGGGGAAGCTCCGTACTCGATGGGATGGACCATACGAGATTGTCCAAGTTGCTCCCCATGGAGCTGTAGAACTCTTGGACCCGAAAACTAGAGACACCTGCAAGGTGAATGGACAACGTGTTAAACCATACTTTGAGCTTCTCGGTGATCAAGTGGAGGTTGATCATCTCGACCTCACCACTCCCACCTTCACGTGAAGGTATGTAGGTTGTAGTTTTTCTATTTTTGAGTCTTTAGTATTTTTCCTTTGTGTTAAAGTGTGTTTTAGGTGATAAAATAGGTAAAAGGTTGATATTTTTCGTATTCGGAAGTAAAAAAAAGAGGACCCAGGAGTCTACAGCTCTCGGGCGGACCGCCCCACACGGGGCGGTGCGCCTGGGAGCAGCAGAACGCCTGGGCATTTTCTGCCACTCCAAGGCGGACCACCCCACACCCGGGACGGGCAGAACGCCCGGGCGTTCTGCCACTCCCAGGCGGACTGCCCTACACCCGTGGCGGTTCGCCCGGGAGTAGCAGAGACTTGGGCGCCCCCTGAGCATCCCAGGCGTGCGCCTGAGGGCGCCAGGACCCGGGTGCTCGACTTTCACCCCGGACACCGCAAAACACCTCCGAATGCGACCGTATCAACCCCTTTACCCCTTTTATCACCCGTTTTGGTTTCTCACGAGTTCGCTTGAGTAATACTGGTTACAGGTATATGACTAGCTCTTACCTTATGTCCACTTTCGACGTTCGGGGCGAATGACGAAGTTCAGGTTTGGGGGGGGGGTTATCGCTGTGTATTTCTATAACTTATGATAACTCGTGAAAACCTTTGCGTTGCACGTTTACTGCTTTCTTAGGATTTAGTGTGTTTGTATGCATTCATCTTTAGTGTAGTCTTTGCATGATGTTGTTTGGAGTTTATTGCCAAATTTTTTGAAAATTTTAATTGTATAGACTAAGTGTTTATGACCATTGCCCATATATTGCATCTCTATGGAATAGTTTGAGGTTTGTCTCGCTTGGCTTGTCATTTTTGTATGTGCACTAGTTAAACTTGGTAGTCTCGACATCACTATGTGGTGTTTTCTCTACTGTGGTTCGCGAAGGCCTTATAAAATGTTGCATGTTAGAGTCTTTGGTTGTATTCCCGTGTAATTATGTACGTAAGAGGCGACAAGTCTTCACCTTGCTTATTGAGATTGCTAAATGCCTAGGAAGGAGGTAGAGTGAGGTGTGTGATCCTTTGTTTGAAACCTATTCTAACGAATAACTTTGGGGAGGGGGTTACTATCATTATGTCTTGTCTTTCGTTTTGTTGAGTCGTGTTGAGTTTGTTTTTATTTTTTCTTGTGAGTTTGTACTCCAACCTATTCTTTCGAATAGGTTTTGGGAGGTCGTTGTAGTGTCGTTGTTATTTCCTTTCATTGTACTTCCATTGTGCTACTGCTGGCTATATACAAGAAAAAAAAAGAGAACAATTCGAGAATCTAGAAAAGAAAAAAAAGAAAAAGAAAAAAGAAGAAAAACAAGAATAAGACCCAAAAAAGCAAAAGAAGGGTCCAAGCATGCCAACAGCAGTTTTAGCAACGTGTTGCATTATTTTTCAGCTTTTGTAATAGTTCGTATCGAGTTGTAAATTCTTCCTTGTGTTCTCGTGTCGCCTAGTCCAAGGATTGTTCTAGACCACCCTCGTCCTGCCATTCAGGAAGTGGTGAAGAGTTTTTCTTTAAGAGTCGGGTAGAATATGGGAGTGTTGTCTTTTAGGGAACCCTCCTTCGTTTGATGAGAGCCAGTATTGGTTCGACCTCTCTTGAGGGAAACTCTCACTTGGTGAACAGTAGTAAGCCCTCGGTTTCATAGGCACGGGGCAACCATTTGTATTTTGACATGCATCATTACGTCGTCATTGACTAGGTCCAGGTAGAGAATGTTACGAGAGACTCTGTTGTTTAACAAAGTGCATATGTGAATGTGTATAGGTTCCATCGAGACATTCTTCAACCTACTTCCATGTTATGATTTGTATGGTCTTTGTTCATAAGTATTTGGTAGATACAATCAATTATTTCTTCTTGTTTGGCATGAGACTCATCTTTCTGTTGCATGTAGGTTGCATAGAGACTAGCTAGTTGCTTGAGGACAAGCAAAGGTTCGGTTTGGAAAGTTTGATGACAGTGTTTTTTACACTATCATTCGAGTCTTTTTTCACCAATTTAGCTATCCTGTAGCATGCATTTTAGTGCATTTTGTTAGAATAGTGTCACGTTTCCATATCTTTTGTTCTTTTCAGGTTTTAGGTGGAAATCGCATTTTTGGGAGTAATTCATGGCGAAACAATGATGTTTTGGTGCAACGAGATCACCCGTGGTGTGTCAAGGAGTACCGAGATGAGTTTCAAGGCCAAGAGATAAAGTTTCGGAGCTCAAAACCGTGCAAGGGGCCGAATTTGAAGATCCGAAGGAGGAATTCCGCATGGGCCGCATTCTGCCCGTGCGGGGAGCACAGCCGCCGCGTGGCGGGTGCACCGCCGCATACGGGGCGGTCTGCCGGGGGCGTTCCATCAGCTCTATATATATATCCCAAAATCTGCGAATTTTCATACCTTTCATCATTATTTTACAGACTTAAACCCTAGAGCTTGTTCTAGGTATATTTTCTCTTAGAACCTTTGTATCTTAGCGAATTTGGAGCTAGAGGAGAGATTTGGACACCGTTTTATCTCACCTTGCTAGATCTTTGTGAGTTTTAGCCATTCACCGGAGATTGACAACCTTTGGTGGTAACCTTGTATCTCACAATTCTGCTATTTATCTTTCAATTAAACATGTTTTCCTTCATTATTGCTTCGATTATGATTATTGATTGTGTTATTGATATGAGTAGCTAAGCATTTAGTTGGTGATAGTATGTGAATTCGTAGCTAGGGTTCGTATTATGAATGATTGAGTTTCTGAGTCTTTTACTTGTTTAATTATCTTAATTTGATTCTTTGATCCGATTAAGCCATATATCTTCGTAGAAATGTGTTAGAAACACTAGGACAATTCAAGATCATCGATTCGATTATATATAATTTGCAAGTACTGCTTGAACTAAGACTGACAACCTTAGCCAAGTATTAGTATAGATAGGAAGCTTTCAAATACACGTCTACAAATTTGTCTTTGGTGTTTGTAAATCGAATTACTTTTAAGGCAGTATGAGTTGCACTTTCATGCATAATTAGAATTTGATGCTTAGAACGTGCATACTATCACCAGCTTTCTCCATATATTGTTAAGTCGAGTTAATATAAATTTGTTTTCTGAAATTATATATAGTTACTTAGTTAAAGCTAGTCTAGTCCCTAGAGATCGACACTCGAGGTCATCTTACCTCTACACTACGTGTTTTGTGTAGTTGTGAGTTGCCCTTTGGCTTTCAAACAAATTTATTTGATTGTTCGAGTCTAACAATCTCGTTCATCATTATTTAGTTTCGGATGAAGATTAGTTGGTGTCATCGATATTCATTTAGTTTCGGATGGTGATTACTTATTTTCATATAACATTGATGAGAAATAAGTGAAACATTCAATACAGTATAACATAACGTTGAAGTTAAAAAGTTGAAACATTTGGTACTAAAATATTACAACCATCGAGTATTTTCGTATAACATTGATGGGGAATAAGTTAGACATTTGACAGCAAATGAAAGAATATTTTAATATAATATTGACAAACATTTATCACGCAAAAGTGAAACAGTCAATACAGAATACAATAACTTTGATATAATCATGAGTATTTGTTTCGGATGGAGATTAGTTGGTGTCATTGATTTTCATTTAGTTTTGGATGGTGATTACTTATTTTGATTGAATTTCTTTTAGTTTCGGATGGTTATTTAGTTTTGGATGGAGTTTAGTTGGTGTCATTGAATTTCATTTAGTTTCGGATGGTTATTACTTATTTTGATTGAATTTCTTTTAGTTTCGGACAAAGATTTGTTGGTGTCATTGATTTTCATTTAGTTTCGGATGGTGATTACTTATTTTGATTGAATTTCTTTTAGTTTCGGATGGTTATTTAGTTTTGGATGGAGTTTAGTTGGTGTCATTGAATTTCATTTAGTTTCGGATGGTGAATACTTATTTTAATCGAATTTCTTTTAGTTTCGGATGGAGATTAGTTGGTGTCATTGATTTTCATTTAGTTCCGGATGGTGATTACTTATTTTGATCGAATTTCTTTTAGTTTCGGATGGTTATTTAATTACGGATGGAGATAGTTGGTGTCATTGATTTTCATTTAGTTTCTGATGGAAATTAGTTGGTGACATTGATTTTCATTTAGTTTCGGATGGAGTTTAGTTGGTGTCATTGATTTTCATTTAGTTTCGGATGGTTATTACTTATTTTGATGGAAGTCCTTTTAGTTTCGGATGGAGATTAGTTAGTGACATTGATTTTCATTTAGTTTCGGATGGTGGTTACTTATTTCGATCGAATTTCATTTAGTTTCTAATGGTTATTTAGTTTCGGATGGAGTTTAGTTGGTGCCATAGATTTTCATTTAGTTTCGGATGGTGATTACTTATTTTGATCGATTTTCATTTAGTTGGATGGTGATTTAGTTTCGCATGGAGTTTAGGTGTTGTCATGAATTTTCATTTAGTTTCTGATTGTTATTGGTTGGTTTGATCAATTTTCATTTAGTTTCAGATAGTTATTAGTTGGTTTGATCAATTTTCATTTAGTTTCGGATGGTGATTTAGTTTCGCATGGTGATTAGTTGGTGCCATGATTATTCATTTAGTTTCGGATGGTTATTAGTTGGTTTGAACAATTTTCATTTAGTTTCGTATGGAGATTAGTTGGTGTCATTGATTTTCATTTACTTTCGGAGGGTGATTACTTATTTTAATCGAATTTCTTTTACTTTCGGATGGAGATTAGTTGGTGTCATTGATTTTCATTTACATTCGGACGGTGATTACTTATTTTGATCGAATTTCTTTTAGTTTCAGATGGTTATTTAGTTTCGGATGGAGATTAGTTGGTGTCAATGATTTTCATTTAGTTTCGGAAGGTGATTACTTATTGTTGGTCCCTTTAAACAACAAGAAAAGACTAGAGGGGGGTGAATAGTCTTTTCAAACTTTCGTCGTTTAAAACTTTCTCAGCAAGTGCTTATTAATTTTCAGTAATGAGTTTGCTGATACTTAACTTTCTCAGCAAGTACTAGTTACTTTTCAGTAACGAGTTTTACTGGTACTTTTTTTTAAAACAGAGTGCGAAAGTCTTTATACAATAAGTGCTTTTTCAGAGAGTGTTAGTTTCAGCAAGTGAGCAGAGTGACAGTGTACAAATAGTATAGCTTGCTGAAAACTAAATGCGGTAAAGCAAATCACACAAACACTTTTATAGTGGTATCTGAGAGTGGCGTAATCTCTCAACTAATCCACTTTGTCCTTTCTAGGACTGAATCCACTAAGATAAGCTTGAGGTTCCTTACAACACCTATCTATAGTGATTCTTCTAAAACCAAAGCACACTTGCTTCGTTTCCAACCTAACTAGAGAACGAAACGTTGTTCTCCACCAAACTTGGGACACTTAATCAGCAGAACTATGCTTGATTAATTCCCCCCGAATCTCACGCCTGAAAAAGGGTGTTTATCAGTTAGGGAGGTTTGGGATGAGATGAATTGAGTATAACTTTTTCAGCTATAACAAGTTATTTAAAGAAACACAACTTGGAATACTTTTCAGTAAACAAGTTAAGTTGTTTCTAGTGTCAGGACTTGTTCTTGTTCGAAAGAAAGAACACTTAACTAATTTCTTAGCCGTGAATGTTCTACTTCTTCAGAAGTAGCTTTTGTTTCAAGCTTAAGTATTGGAACAGATCAATAGGCAGTAAAGAGTATGGAAGATTGAGTGTTTAAGCACAAGTGAGAGTTTGATCACGTTGTTGACACACTTCGACTCTTTGCCGAATGACCTCTATTCATAGTGAATCAAGGGAGCCGTTTGAATTTCAAATTCTAAGGCTTTGTTCCTTAAGATGTCACTATCTTTCTTTTGTACTTTCAGCAGCGTCCTTCATTTGTCTTCTAGTCTTCATGTTCTTCGCGTGCTTACTTTGCATTTAATGTTCATTTGAATTGAATTCAAATGTGAACAATGGGGCCAAAATGCAAGTACTTTCAGCAAGGAGGTCACATATGTATTTCAGCAAGCAGTCAGTCTCAGTTTCAGCAAGCACAACCTACTCTGTCATATAGATTTTCACTTATGCAAGCTGTTGCTGAAATTTCCACTTTCTGAGCAACATGTGCCTTTGTAGATACCATTCTCAGAAATCTTCTTAAGTCTTCAGTCTTCGAATCTTCAAGTTTCTGAGCGGTTCTAGTGCTTCAATAGTTCATTTGTAAAAACAAAGTATATCATCAGCAAACTAAAGCACCTAACTAGTACCTACACTAAGTCTTCAGCAAACGCTCCTCTTTTACAATGTCCTTAAAAATTTCTAAATTCCTATGGACCTTAAGAGTACTAGTTACTGGACTTTCCTTAATTTAACATGGTTAATTGCTCATAAAAATTACAAGTTTTCTAACAAATTTCCCCCTTTTTGATGTCAGCAATCCATGGCTAAATTAATTGTTACCCTTTTAGACGTTTCTGATGTTGAATAAATCAGTTGATTAATGCAAGCATATTTGAATAATAAAACAGTAAGCATAAGTAGTTTGCATAATCAAAAACCAATAAGAGTCAAAAGTTTAATGCTGATAGTTATCTTTCAGTAAGTTTACAAGAAAGTTCAGAGATAACTACAAAACTCTGCAAACAAAACAGACAAAGTTTTTTACAAGGTACTTAAGCTATTCCAGCAGAAGATTTTCTCAGAATCTCCCTTACACTCTTCTCAGCAAGAGCAGAGAATTCAAGACAGTCCTTCTCGTAATCTTCAAATAGCTTACGGACTTCTGATGACAGTGTTTTTTACACTATCATTCGAGTCTTTTTTCACCAATTTAGCTATCCTCTTGCATGCATTTTAGTGCATTTTGTTAGAATAGTGTCACGTTTCCATTTCTTTTGTTCTTTTCAGGTGTTAGGTGGAAATCGCATTTTTGGATGTAATTCATGGCGTGGTTTGTCGAGGAGTGTCGGGATGAGTTTCAAAGCCAGGAGATCAAGTTTCGGAGCTCAAAACCGTGCAAGGGGACGAATTCGAGATCCAAAGGAGAAATTCCGCACGGGCAGCGTTGTAATGCCCCGCATCCCACATCGCTTAAGAGTGAGTGGAATAAAGGGTATATATGTTAGACCACCACTCTCACATGGTATGAGGCCTTTTGGGTGATTCCAAAAGCAAATCCGTGCGGGCTCAGGCCCAAAGCGGACAATATCATACTGTTGGGACGTGTGTGGGTCCGTCCAGGAGTAACCACGCCGGCCGGATTGGTCGGGTCGTTACAAATGGTATCAGAGCTTGAGTTCAAACTCGAGCTTGCTAGGATAGGGTCTTCTGGCCTTTGGGGTGCGTGTGAGGGTCCAAGTCGCTGGATTAGATTGAGTAGTCTTCGTTCTGTCTCTTTTAAAGTTTGGTCTTCCGCATTAACTCTGAACCGTCATGTTCGTCTGTTAACTGTCCTATTGTTCTGTCTTCCGTGTTCCGAAACTGTCTTGTTGTTCATCCTGTTTAACTTCTACTAAGTTCACCAGCTTACTATTGCTACTTCATTCATTTTCGTTAAGCCGATTATATTATTTCGCCTAAATGCATGAGTAATTGTTTAAAAGTATGTACCATAATGCCATTCGATGCATGTTTTAAGGTTTAAACACTTATATATGCATTTATTTTACTTATTGAAGTTCATACATGATCTTGCTTGGTTCTGTCATACAGTAATCTATTGTTTAACCAAAGTCGACATAAATCACTAGCAGGCGGCCGACTGTTTGAGTGATTCGTGTTAACCGAGGTCAATTGACTGATCACTTTATGAGAGAACGCTTTTATTGCATGCTTAATGTTTATGAATCTTTTCTGCAACATATGAATTTGCTACTTATGCCTTATCATTGCTTCTTCAATTTATGTCTGCCTTGCATGCTAGGTTAGACACACTCGAGGTTTTACTTAGTGATTAGTTGCTATCTTCCTTCTGACCCCCCTAATTAGAATTAGACCTTGGTAATTTTGTTTACTCTTGCGCGTCTCTTTCTCGTTCACGTTAGATTGACTTACGTTAGTGCCTTAGTTCATGTTTACGCCTTAAGATAGTCACGCTCGAGGATGTTAATTACGTTACTGCCCTTAGACTAATTGCGATGGGATGGCCTCCACGAAACAACACTCGCGGTAACGGCAGCACCGGCATTTGCAACAACAACAATGTTGACACTCAAGACCAAGAGGAGGGGATCATCGCAGCTTTGGGCAACATCAGTGAGAGCATGCGCAACGCTAGGCTGCCCCCTTCTCATTCGGTCACACCGTCACCACCACTAGCGATCGACCAAGCAGTCAAACGATTTGCTCGTTCCCAACCGAAGAGATTCGATGAGCACCAAATGCTCGAAAGGCCGAGTTTTGGCTTGAGAGCATGGAGAGTTTGTTCTAGATCTTGCACTACCCTGACGAAAGGAGGATTGAGTTAGAAGCTTTTCATTTTGGCAAAGAACCGCGAAATTGGTGGAGAACCGTAAGCGAAAAGTGGAGACAAGACCAAGTTGATCGCACGTGGGCGAATTTCGAGAGGGAGTTCACTGACAAGTTCGTGCCTCGTTTGGTCCGAGAAGGTAGAATGGACGAGTTTTACAATTTGCTGCAAGGTGGAATGACCGTCGCCGAGATCACACGACTGTTGAAGTACGTGCCGCACTTTCAAAACGACGAGAGGGAGAAGGTGCGCCATTTTGTGAAGGGTCTGAACTCAGAGATCCGTTGCAGCCTGTTCGGGACTGACATGCCCACCTACATTAAAGCAGTGGAGTTAGCTGCTGAGGTAGAAAGTGGTCTGGGAGAACTCGAGAACTATGAACCCCGGCGTTCTCGAAGAGGAGTTCTGATCACAGAAGTATCAAGGATCGTCATCCCCCATCCAAGTATTCTCGCCGCCCACAGGAAAGTCGATCTCTTCATGTGGCCGAAAGTACTGAACAACCATCTCAAAGAAATTGCAATTTCTGCGGAGGCACAACTCATGAGGAGAAAAACTGTTGGAGGAAGCAAGGTGTATGCCTGGCATGTGGAAGCAAGGAGCATAAGATCAATGATTGTCCGTGACGCAACTCCCTGATGGAAGAAGGAAGATATGGAGGCACCGCTTCAAGGAATCAAGGAAGTAGTGCGAAGGCCAAGCCAAGAGTCTATAGCATGGTTGGACGTGAGGCTCTGTCAGCAAATGTGGCAAAAGATACGCACGTTTGGACAAACCTCTTCTAAGCCGTGTTTGTTTATCGAACTGCACTTCTTTTGCTAGGATAGAATCATTTGAAGGTTAGGTACCGGCTTATTGAGGGCTTGTTACTTGGAAGCGTTCGGTGCTGGAGGTAGACTCCGTTTCCTTTAGGCTAGTTTCGACTTTTATTAACTTTTAACTTGCGAGTTTATTCTTTCATCCGTCGTGTCAAGTTGAAGACTTTCGATTCCCCGTTCCAAGTTCGTTCGCCTCACGCTAGTTAAGTTTCAAGGACGAAACTTCTTGTAAGGGTGGTGGAGTGTAACATCCCGTTTTTTTTTATTATTTTATTTTTTTAATTATTTAATTACCTAAGTAATTTATTTTATTTGGTAATTATTTAATTTTGTTTCCTGCGTCATCGAATTAGCACTACAGGGCTTTATTGTTTAGTGGATCGATTTCATCTCGATTTTGGGCTAAAAGAGTTTAAGCCTTGCAAGACATAATGAGCCCATTTTCGTGGCCCAGGTCTTTGGCCCATCAGCTGGCCCAAATTCCTAAAACCCTAACCTAAAGTCAACTCCCACCTTCCCCTCTATTCTCTCATCCCCTCACGTTTCTTTGCAGAAGAAAAGAAGGAAAAGAAATCTCTTCTCTGCCTCTCTCACTCACGGCCGCCAACATCAACGTTTCTTCATCACCATCCATCATCGTCTCTCCACCGAACCACCGTTCGGCCGCTGCCATCGCAGCTGATCCCGGCCGCGCCGCGGTCCTGGTCCGTTCCGGCTGTCGTCTCCGTGTCGTCCGATCGGATCCGCCGCCGTTCCGATTCGATCGCGCGTCCTCTGTGCCGATCCACCCGAGCCGCGTTGCTTTCTGCTTTCCGTTCAGCCGCGCCGCCGCTGCGCCGATCTGTATCGATCCGCGCCGTCCAAGCCCCGTCGTACTCCGCCCGCGCCGCCGTGCTCCGTTCGGGCTCTTTCCCCTTACCGATTCGTGCTGCTGCTGTATTGATCCGATTCGCTCCGTTCCGGTGCTGTCCGAGCTCGTGTCCAGTCCGTCCGGGCCTTGTGCACTCGCGTCCAGTCTGTCCCGTATCCCGTCCTTGCCCTGTCCGTGTGCCGCGCCTGCTTCCAGTGCTGCTCCGTCCCGGTAAGCCCCGATTTGATTGGTTTCCTCTTCTTCTCTTTGCAATTCTCTTCTTCTCCCTATTTGAATTGACTCTTGTTTTTGGGTTGAAACCCGTATTTTGTTGTTTGATTTTTCAACAGCTTCTCCATCTTGCTACGATCCAAAAGGTAAATCTCTTTTTTTTTCCTCTTCGTGATCTTTTAGTTCTAATTTGGACCGTTTTGCCCCTGTCTCGTTTGACCTTGTTCTATTCGTACCCTAACCCAAATCTGGACCTTATTCTGGACTGATGTAGACTACGTTTGGACCTTATTGTGGACTGACCTTGTTTTTGGGGACTGATTTGTAAAGAGTAAAACCTGTGAGGACTGTTTTGGGATGTCTGGAAAGTTAAAGGACCTTTTTGCAATTATGTTTGCCCCTGTTGACTGACTGAACCAGTTTAAGAGAAGTTTCGATTTGTGAAAAGTGTTATGTTTAATTTCTGAAACTCGGAGAAACTGTTTGTGGTTCCTGTTTTGAAAAGGGTAATTCTGTCTTAAAAGGATAAAATGGTATCAGAGCCTAGATCAACCCAAAGCCCGCACCGGATGGACGGTTGGTAAAGGTTATTGTCAGTTTGTCACCCCCACCACTTAAGGCGCTCGACGAGGACGTCGAGGCTTTAAGGGGGGTAGTTTGTAATGCCTCGCATCCCACATCGCTTAAGAGTGAGTGGAATAAAGGGTATATATGTTAGACCACCACTCTCACATGGTATGAGGCCTTTTGGGTGACTCCAAAAGCAAATCCGTGCGGGCTCAGACCCAAAGAGGACAATATCATACTGTTGGGACGTGTGTGGGTCCGCCCAAGAATAACCACGCCGGCCGGATTGGTCGGGTCGTTACACGCGTTCTGCCCGTGCGGGGCGCACCGCCGCGTGCGCGGCGTGTTGAACGTGTATTTTGCACTTTCATTCGAGTCCTTTTCACCTATTTTAGCTATCCTCTATGTTAATTTAGCTATATTTTAGTGCATTTTATTAGAATAGTGTCACGTTTCCCTTTAGTTTGTATTTTACAGGTTTTGGGTGAAAAACGTGGTTTTTCGGGCAATTATATTGAAGTAGACAAGGAATTGGTGTTCCGAAAGCCTATTTGGAGTATTTAGAAGATTCCGGATAGGATTTGAAGTCTAGGGGTCGACTCTGAAGGCTAGAAGGTCACTAGAAGGCAAAAACCGAGCCCGAAATGGAAAAGATATCCAAAAACGCATCGAAAACGCGTAAAGGGACGAAAAAACCTCCCGGGCGAGTCGCCCGGGACGTGGGGCGAATCGCCCCACACCAGGCGAATCGCCCGGTGTGTGGGGCCCTTCGCCCCACACCTGCCGAATATCCTATATATAGTTGCTCAGTTTTCTCCGTTTTTCATACTTTTCCAGACCTTTTCTCTCACCTTTCTCATTAGTTTTAGGTAGGAATTCTCCAAAGCCTGTTCTGGGGATTCTTAGCTTAGGAGATACTTTTTCTTAGCGTTTTGGAGCTTGTAAGATCGCGATTCTTTGGAGATTGACAACCTTCGGTAACATTGTATCTTACAGTTTTTCTATTTATATTTATATATCTTTCAACATGTTTTCATTCATTCGTGCTATGATTTCTGTTGATTGCATGACATCTATGAGTAGCTAAACTTCTCGTTGGTGATAGTATGTGATTTCTTAGCGAAGTGTTAATAATTATGCTAATGGCTATATCGCGCATTAGACTTTGAGTTATTGCTTTATTTCTTTGATCTATCTAAAACCTCTATCTTCGTAGTGTTGAATAATTACGGAACACAATTGGACAATTCATTGATCAAAAATCTCTATGCAAAACCGGGGACTTCATGCATGATTATTAACCTGCTATGCTTTGAATGACCATACTATCACCAATCTCCATTATCTGTTAAGAAAAACCTTTGCTAAGTCGCCTGTTGATATATATTCTTAAGTTAGATTAGATAAAGCTAGTTATAGTCCTTAGAGATCGACACTCGAGGTTATTCTACTGCTACACTACGGTTTTCGTTGTAGTTGTGAATTGCCTTTGGCTTAATACAAATTTATTTGATAAATTAGAATCTGACAAATTCTACCATTCATCAAATTGGCGCCACTGCCGGGGACTATACTCCTTTTTTCTGTTTAGCTTTTTTATATTTTCAGCATTCAATTCCTAGTTCTAGTAGTTTTTATTTTCCTATTTAATCTCTCTCTGATACCCCTTTCCTAGTCATAGTAGTTTTCGATTTCTAGAAACTTTCTTGATCTCCGAGATTTCTAACGAGACTAATTTTTAGTTTTGAGTTACTCCTGTTCCAGATTTCCAGGTATGACGACCTTAAAAGCTCGCTTGACACCTACGTTCTCGCAAGTCAGGAAAGGATCAGCTATATACTTGGAAGAAGAGTTATTAGGGTATGAGGTAACGAGTTCTGTAGTGAGAAGGATACCGAGGTTCGAAGATGGAGTGGGGATGAAGCCGTTAAGCTTCATCAGGTCCTATGAGGAAGAAATAGCAAAAGTTCCAGCAAAGGGGTTCACCGAGGACCAATTATGCAGGAAATTATTTTCTTTTGCTCTGGGATATGAACCAAGGATTTGGATAGCAAGGTTAGCACCAGGATCACTGAGGACCTCGAGCCAAGTAGTAGAGGAGTTCTTGGCGCGTTTCATGCCTTACCATGAGACGATTGCACTGCGGAATCGGATCGAACACTTCAAGCAAGGAGAGTACGAGCGGTTCTGTGACACCTATGAACGTTTGAGCTGTATAAATGTGAGTGCCCCCATCACCGTTTCGACGACGGGGAGCTGATCTGGTATTTTGTTGGTGGTCTTCGTGATGATGTTAGGCTTCAAGTGGATGGGATGTATGGAGGATTAGAAGAATGTAGAGTTGAAGAGGCAGAGAAGGTCTTTCGAAAATACGCCAATGGATTTGCACAATCCGAGAAGATAATGTCGAGTCAAGTCACCAACGTATATTCAAATCAGGGCGAAACTGACGGGTTATACGAAGGATATTCTGAAGACGAAGATATCAGTGAGGAGGAGGAACTTGCGTTTTACGCAGGGATTAAAGCCATTGAGAGTGTTTTCGAGATAGCACACGCAGGGCAAGCTGAGAACAATCTTCGCATCCAAAAGGCTTTTGAAGCGGTCGAAGTAACTGAGCAACTTATCAAGGAGCTTAGCCTGTTGAAGTGTGAAAGGTGCGGAAAAGCAGTCAAAGACGCCCCCCTGAAAGTGGGGGGCGAACCGCCCGAGGTAGGGGGCGAATCGTCCCCCAGACCCAGGGAACTAGACGACCCCAGTTCCCCCGTTTTGACACCTGAAGCTGATCCCGAGCCACTTCCAAATGTTACAACCGAGGAAACTGAGTACGAAGAAGTGAATCTACTACTCCGTGGAGGAAAGATGACCAAAATTCCTAACTTCGTGCGTCCTAAACGTGTTGAATCTACTGGGACCGAAAATACAGGACCAAGCACAGAACATGAGGTTAGCGAAAGTTCCAAAGAACCTCAAGAAGTTCCAGAGAAGCATGATGAACCAAGACCATCTGTAGAAGACATGTGTGATGATGAGGTCGAAGTAGGAACTCCTACGCCAGCGGTACTTCACAAATCTTCTAATCCATATGTAACCCCGAAACCACATGTACCATTCCCAAGTCGGATCAAGCCAGCCAAGAAGGACATTCAAGAGTCACCTCTATTCCAACGCCTCTCAAAGGTTGAAGTCAATGTGCCTCTCTTGGAGTTAATCCAAAACATTCCGGCTTATACAAAATTCTTTCGTGAGATAAAGAACAAAAGGGTTACTTCGGGAAAGGAAGTTAATGGGGTTGAAACGGTCAACTCAATTGCCGGATTACCTGTAAAGAAGAAAGATCCTGGAAGTTTCATCATCAACATCGCTTTGGGGAATGGCCAAACCACGAAGGCAATGCTTGACTTAGGGGCTAGCATTAACTTAATGCCCTATTTGATATACAAGGCCCTGGATCTCGGAGAATTGACACCAACTGATATGGTCGTCCAAATGGCGGACCAAAGTGTGAAGAGGCCAGTCGGGATAATAGAGGACATCCTTGTGAAGGTGGACAAATTGATAATCCCAGCTGATTTTGTAGTAATGAAGTCTGCAGACGAGGGGAAGAGCCATATTCGCGAGCACGTAGTACTACTTGGGAGACCATTCATGGCGACTACCAACAGATGCCTTGAACTTAAGGGCAAGAAAATAACCATGGAGGTAATGGGGGAGAAGATTGAATTGGTAGGATGTATCATTGGAGATAAGGAAGTCGTGGAAGAGTTAAATTTTGTCGATTGCTATGATTCCGTGATTTCCGAATTTCATCATTGCCATGATAATCGTGAACCACTTGAGGAGGCACTAACCATGCAAACTGAGACGTGCTACATGACCGAGGAAGCAAGGGAACTAGTTGAAATAATGGATAGCACCCCAGAAATTCCCGCAGGAGAAGAGGTACTTGAACCTTTAGATGAAGTAGAGGAAGAAAGTAAATTTCCTCAAGAGCCTAGCTTAGAATTGAAACCACTTCCTGCACACCTCAAGTATGTCTACTTAGGAGAAAATCAGAAGAAGCCTGTGATAGTCTCCTCACATCTCTCCAATGATGAGGAAAGTAGGCTGATTAAAGTATTGAAAGAAAATTCTGCAGCTATAGGATGGGGGATTAGTGATATCAAGGGAATTAACCCTACTCGGTGTGTGCACAACATCACTCTAGAACAAGATGCCAAACCCGTTAGGCAACCTCAGCGTAGGATAAATCCGGCCATGCAAGAGGTGGTAAAGAAAGAAGTGATCAAGTTGCTAGATGCCGATATGATTTACCCCATTCCTGATAGTTCCTAAGAAACCAGGAGTCATGGTGGAAGAGAATGAGAAAGGAGAATTGGTACCGGTTAGGAAAACCACTGGATGGCGGATGTGCATTGACTATAGAAGATTAAATGCTGCCACTAAGAAAGACCAGTTCCCTTGACCATTTATAGATGATATGCTGAACCGCCTTGCGGGGCGGAAATTCTATTGTTTTCTTGATGGTTTATCAGGTTTCTACCAGATTCCGATAGCACCGGAGGATCAGGAGTAGACGACATTCACTTGCCCATTCGGAACGTTTGCCTATAGGAGGATTCCGTTTGGACTATGCAACGCTCCCGCCACTTTTCAAAGGTGCATGCTTTCTGTTTTCTCTGATATGGTAACTAGGTTTGTTGAAGTTTTCATGGATGATTTTTCCCTTTTTGGTGATTCGTTTGATGAATGCTTGCAAAGATTAGATCTTGTTTTGAAAAGGTGCATTGAATGCAATTTGACCTTAAGCTGGGAGAAAAGTCATTACATGGTTAGAGAAGGCATTGTTCTAGGACATGTAGTTTCTGAAAGAGGTATTGAGGTAGACAAGGCTAAGATCGAAATCAATGAAAAACTTCCCCCACCTACTTGTGTGAAAGAATTGCAATCTTTTCTTGTCCATGTAGGGTTTCATAGGAGGTTTATTAAATATTTTTCGAAAATTGCTAAACCTTTAAGTAGCTTGCTTGCAAAAGATGTGGTTTTCCATTTCTCTAATGAATGCTTAGTTGCTTTTAATACCCTTAAGGAAAAGCTTGTTTCTGCTCCCATTGTTGTGCCGCCAGACTGGAATCTTCCTTTTGAGATTATGTGTGATGCTTCGAATTTTGCTATGGGTGCTGTTTTATGCCAAAAAGTTGATAAGCAGTATCGTGTGATTTATTATGTTAGTAAGACTCTAGACTCTGCGCAAGTTAATTATACAACTACTGAAAAGGAATTTTTAGCTGTTGTCTTTGCTTTACAAAAGTTTAGGTCTTATTTAATTGGTCATCCTGTGAATGTCCATACTGATCATGCTGCTTTGAGACATTTGATAGCTAAGCAAGATTCTAAGCCTAGATTAATCCGTTGGGTCCTTTTGCTGCAAGACTTTGATTTGATCATAGTGGATAGAGCTAGTAGGGAGAATTTAGTAGCCGATCATTTATCTAGAATACCAAATATCCCTGTTGATTCGATACCCATCAATGAGGACCTCCCTGATGAGCACTTAATGAAGGCTAATGAAGAGCCATGGTATGCTGATATTGTGAACTATTTGGCTATGAATATTTTCCCCACTAACTTTTCAGCCTTCGACAAGAGAACTCTTGCAAGCATTGCAGGTCTTACATATGGGATGATCCGCATCTATTCAAGGAAGGAGCTGATGGGATTCTAAGGAGATGCGTCCACAAGAAGAGCAACAAAGTGTGTTGAGTCATTGCCATGAGCTTAATTGTGGAGGACACTATAGTGGCTTGAAAACAGCTCGCAAAGTACTCCAAGAAGGATTTTTCTAGCCAACAATATACCGAGATGCTCGAAATTTTGTGAAGAATTGTGACCCATGTCAACGAGGTGGTAATAGTAGCAAGAAAGACGAAATGCCCCTTCAAGGGAATCTAGTGGTCGAACCTTTCGACGTATGGGGCATTGATTTCATGAGACCATTTCCATCAAGTGGAGGTTATGGATACATTCCTGTTGTAGTGGATTATGTGACTAAATGGGTGGAGGCAATTCCTACAAAAACAAATGACGGCGCAGTTGTTATGAAGTTCTTGAAGGAAGTAATATTCTCTAGATTTGGGTGGCCTAGGACAATCATCAGTGATGGAGGGTCACACTTCGTCAATAGAACTTTTGCCTCCCTTCTTAAGAGATACGGTGTCCACCATAGTGTCGCTACGCCATATCATCCACAAACATCAGGCCAAGTCGAAGTTAGCAACCGTCAAATTAAGAAGATCCTGGAGCGTGTAGTGAAGCCTAGTAGGAAAGATTGGGCAGAAAAATTGAGTGATGCACTTTGGGCATACAGGACAAGCTACAAGACGGTGATTGGAACCACTCCGTACAGACTTGTGTATGGGAAAGCATGTCATCTTCCCGTGGAACTGGAACACAAGGCATATTGGGCTATCAAAGCACTCAATCTCGATATGGGAAAAGCTGGCGAGGAACGATTGCTGCAACTAGATGAGCTCGATGAACTACGACTAGGTGCTTATGAAAATGCCAAGATCTACAAGGAACGTACTAAGAAGTATCATGACCGTGGTATAGTACGTAAGGAACTGGTTCCTGGACAAAAAGCTTTGGTATTTAATTCCCGCCTTCGACTATTTCCTGGAAAGCTCCGTACTCGTTGGGATGGACCGTACGAAATTATCAAAGTTGCTCCCCATGGAGCTGTAGAACTCTTTGATCCAAAGACGGACAATACCTTCAAGGTGAATGGTCAACGAGTGAAGCAGTACTTCGAGATTTCTAGTGATCAAAGGGAGGTTGATCATCTTGAGCTTACCCTTACCGCCTCTACTGAAGGTTAGTGTGTTTTGTTGTCTTGAGCATATCATTGTGTTGTTTTTCATATTTTCGAATGTTTTTGGTGATAAAATAGGTTTCTAGATGATAATTTAGCATTTTCGAAGGAAACCCGTTTTTCTCGTATTATGCTAAATTATCGATCTTTTTACCTCGTTTATCATCCGTTTTGTTTTCTCACGAGTTTGATTGAGTATTATAGGTCACTTATACAAGTATTAGCTCTCACCTTGAATCCACTTTCGACGTTCGGGACGAGCGACGACGTTCAGGTTTGGGGGGGGGGGGGGGTTATCGCTAGTTATCTCTATACTTGTCTTGCTTATGATAAACTCGTGAATTTTTTTTGCATTTGCATCTGCACGTTTACCGCTTTCTTAGTTTTTAGTTGCATTCATTACATTCATCCTAGGATAGTCTTGCATGTTTTATGTGGAGTTTATTTCCAAATTTTTAAAACTTTTTTATTGGGTAGATTAACTAATTATGACATTAATCGTATGCTTCATCTCTATGAATTTGTTTGAGGTTTTTCTCGCTTGGCTTGCCGCATTTATGTATTGCACTTAGTTAAGCTTGGTAGTCTCGACATCACTTAGTGGTGTTTTCTCTACTGCGGTTCACGAAGGCCTTTATAATAGGATGATGCATGTTAGGGTCTTATGGTTGTTTTCCCGAGTAATTATGTACCTAAGAGGCGACAAGTCTTCACCTTGCTTTGAGATTGCTAAATGCCTAGGAAGGAGGTAGTGTGAGATTGTGTGATCCTTTGTTTTGCAACCTATTCTTCCGAATAGGTTTGGGGAGGGGGTTACGCTATCATTAGACTTGTTTTTTGTTTTTCAATTTTGTGTTGTGAGTTTATTTTTCTTTTTTCATAAAATTTGTACTCCAACCTATTCTTTCGAATAGGTTTGGGGAAGTCGTTCGTGAGTCATTTTTGTTTCTTTTTCGTTGTGCTACTGCTGGCTAAAAAAAAAATCGAAAAAAAAAAGAAAAAGAAAAATTCCAGAAAAAAAAGAAAAAAAACTGGAAAAGAAAAAAAAAAAAAAAGACCCCAAAAAAAGCAAAGAATGGTCCAAAAAAGTCAAAAAGCAGTTTAGCAAAGTGTTGTGTCTCATTTTCCAATTCATGTAATGTTCGTAATCGTGTTGTAATTTTTTGTCTTTTGTTTTTGAGTGTCATCTGTTCTAGACCACACTCGTCCTGCCATTCAGGAAGTGGTGAATAGCTTAAGGCTTTGCTTGAGAGACGGGTAGAATAGGGGAGTGTTATCTTTTTTAGGGAACCCTCCTTCGTTTGATGAGAGCCAGTATTGGTTCGACCTCTTTGAGGAAAAGTCTTAACTTGGTGAACAACAATAAGTCCTCAGTTTCATAGGCACGGGACAACCATTCGTATTTTAACATGTTTCATTACGTCGTCACTGACTAGGTCCAGGTAGAGAATGTTACGAGAGACTATCTTGTCTTGACATAAGTGCTTATGTGAATGTGTATGAGTCAATCGAGACATTCTTCAACCTATATTCATGTTATTATTCGTATGGTTTGTGCTCATATGTTTTTTGATAGATTCAATAGATTAGTTCATTTCATTTGGCATGAGACTCCATTTTTTGTGTTGCATTGTTTTTTGCATTAGAGTCTAACTTAGTTGCTTGAGGACAAGCAAAGGTTCGTTTTGGGGAGTTTGATGAACGTGTATTTTACACTTTCATTTGAGTCTTTTTCACCTATTTTAGCTATCCTCTATGTTAATTTAGCTATATTTTAGTGCATTTTATTAGAATAGTGTCACGTTTCCCTTTAGTTTGTATTTTACAGGTTTTGGGTGAAAAACGAGGTTTTCCGGGCAATTATATTGAAGTAGACAAGGAATTGGTATTCCGAAAGCCTATTTGGAGTATCCAGAAGATTCCGGATAGGATTTGAAGTCTAGGGGTCGAATCGGAAGGCTAGAAGGTCACTAGAAGGCAAAAACCGAGTCCGAAAAGGAAAAGATATCCAAAAACGTGTCGAAAACGCGTAAAGGGCCGAAAAACCCTCCCGGGCGAGTCGCCCGGGACGTGGGGCGAATCGCCCAACACCAGGCGAATCGCCTGGTGTGTGGGGCCTTCGCCCCACACCTGCCGAATGCCCATATATATAGTTTCTCAGTTTTCTCCGTTTTTCATACTTTTCCAGACCTTTTCTCTCACCTTTCTCATTAGTTTTAGGTAGGAATTCTCCAGAGCCTGTTCTGGGGATTCTTAGCTTAGGAGATACTTTTTCTTAGCGTTTTGGAGCTTGTAAGATCGCGATTCTTCGGAGATTGACAACCTTCGGTAACATTGTATCTTACAGTTTTTCTATTTATATTTATATATCTTTCAACATGTTTTCATTCATTCGTGCTATGATTTTTGTTGATTGCATGACATCTATGAGTAGCTAAACTTCTCGTTGGTGATAGTATGTGATTTCTTTGCGAAGGGTTAATTATTATGCTAATGGCTATATCGCGCATTATACTTTAAGTTATTGCTTTATTTCTTTGATCTATCTAAAACCTCTATCTTCGTAGTGTTGAATAATTACGGAACACAATTGGACAATTCATTGATCAAAGATCTCTATGCAAAACCGGGGACTTCATGCATGATTATTAACCTGCTATGCTTTGAATGACCATACTATCACCAATCTCCATTATCTGTTAAGAAAAACCTTTGCTAAGTCGTCTGTTGATTTATATTCTTAAGTTAGATTAGATAAAGCTAGTTATAGTCCTTAGAGATCAACACTCGAGGTTATTCTACTGCTACACTACGGTTTTCGTTGTAGTTGTGGATTGCCTTTGGCTTAATACAAATTTATTTGATAAATTAGAATCTGACAAATTCTACCGTTTGTCAGATTCTAATTTATCACGGCGCACCGCCGCGTACGGGGCTGTACGCCGCGGAGCTTCCGACAGCTCTATATATATATCCCAAAATCTGCGAATTTTCATATCTCTTTTCATATTTTTCCATACATAAACCCTAGAGCTTGTTCTGGGGATATTTTCTCTTAGATTCTTTTTAACTTAGCGATTTTGTAGCTAGAGGAGAGATTTGGACACCGTTTAATCTCACCTTGCTAGATCTTTGTGAGTTTTAGCCATTCGCCGGAGATTGACAACCTTTCGTGGTAACCTTGTATCTCACAATTCTGCTATTTATCTTTCAATTAAACATGTTTTCTTTCATTATTACTTCAATTATGATTGTTTATCGTGTTATTGATATGAGTAGCTAAGCATCTAGTTGGTGATAGTATGTGAATTCGTAGCTAGGGTTCGTATTATGCATGATTTAGTTTCTGAGTCTTTTACTTGTTTAATTATCTTAATTCGATTCTTTCATCCGACTAAGCCACATATTTTCGTAGAAAGGTGTTAGAAACACTAGGACAATTCAAGATCATCGATTCAATTATATATAATTTGCAAGTACTGCTTGAACTAAGATTGACAACCTTAGCCAAGTATTAGTATAGATAGGAAGCTTTCAAAATACACGTCTGCAAACCTGTCTTTGGTGTTTGTAAATCGAATTACTTTTAAAACAGTACGCGTTGCACTTTCATGCATAATTAGAACTTGATGCTTAGAACGAGCATACTATCACCAGCTTTCTCCATATATTGTTAAGTTAAGTTAGAGATAAATTTGTTTTTTGAATTTATATATAGTTATTTAGTTAAAGCTAGTGTAGTCCCTACAGATCGACACTCGAGGTCATCTTACCTCTGCACTACGTGTTTTGTGTAGTTGTGAGTTGCCCTTTGGCTTAAAACAAATTTATTTGATTGTTCGAGTCTGACAATCTCGTTCATCAAATTGTGTGGAGGTTACTATTAAGAAGGTTGCAGCGTGCAAGTGTTGCGAAAACGGTGAGCCTCCACTCGCTAAGGAGGAAGATAAGGGCCTCGCTTTGATGTGAGTGATGAGGAGCAAGAGGACCTTGAGCCAATTCCAGACAACGTCGGTGTTAAGATCGGGGTTGGTAGTCTTGATGATGTCCGGGCTACACTAGATACGGGGTCATACTCTAATGTGCTCCCCATGAATGTGTTTGAGAAGAGTGGCCTAGGAGAGATTGAGAAGCACAAAGCCATTGTGCAACTAGCGGATGGATCTTTTGTACGACCAGAGGGCATTGTGAAGAATGTATTGGTCAAGATTGGTGAAGCTTCTGTCTATACCAATTTCATTGTGATGCCGGCGTCTACGCCTGGGATTAATGATGTTGTTCTCTTGGGGCGAACATTCTTAACCAAATTACGCTCCGTAATCGACATCTACAGAAGAACTTGCACCATTGAGGTGGATGGCAAGCAACATGTGTTGCAAGCCATATCTGATCCTAGTCCTCACTTTAATGTTTCTCATACTATTAACTTTTTTGGTCCTGCTGCGTATGTTATCTCTCATTCTCAGGTACTAGGTATGAGGAATAGATCGATGAAGGGGAAGTCTAGTACCCGTAAGGACAAGAATTAAAGAGAGAGAAGAAGTCGAGTCAGACACTTTTTAAACAATGGCGCTTTTCGGGAGGCAACCCGGAGTTTTATTGCTTTCTTGCATTGCGTACACACATCGAACACTTGTTTTTTTATAAGTTTTTGTGGTTTGTGTTTTGTTTTGTGCTCATTGTATGTGTTTAAGTGAAGTTTTTCGAGTGTTTAAGTGAGGAAAATGTTTTGGAGTGAAAATTTTGTGTGAGGGGTTGAAAAATTCGGCCCCCAGCCTCTGCAAGTGGGAGGCACACCGCCCCCCAGCTCCAGAGAACCGCAGCTCTCTGGAGCTGCGGGGCGCACCACCTCCCAACTCCAGAGAGCTGTGGTTCTATGGAGCTGTGGGGCGCACCACCCCACACACGGGGCGGTCCGCCCCACACTACCTGAAGATTCAAAAGCATTTTCAACCTCCTTTTTTCCTCCTTCTTCTCCCTTTCACTCCCAAAAATCAAAAATTTTCAAAAATCTTCAGTCATCCATAACTCAACCAATTCTCCAACAAATTTTGTGTTCTTTAGATTAAATCGAAGCCCATTACGTGCTCTTCATCTTCATCCAAACAAATTTCTTCATACTTCATCCGATTTCCAGATCTGAAACCCCTGAAGAACCCTAATTTTCGAAATTGGGGGTTTCTTGATTTTTGCTTCAATTAAGCTTATATGATGTATGGGTTACTTGTTTATGTGATTATTACATGATTTCTCTATCAATTGCATGCTCAATTTCGTTGGAATGGTTGAATTGGGGCTTTTGCTCAATTAGGATTTCTAAGTCTTGATTGCATTGTTTTGATTCATTCATGCCTATTTAAATACGAGCAATTTGATATGATGACTATAGACTATGGGTAGAACACTTGATTGGGGTAGATTGTGAGATTTTTGGTGATTTTTGATACTATGGTATGCATGTTGCCTTATGAACTGAGGTTATTCGTTGTCTAGAATGAGCTTTGATTATGATATCGTACATGATTGTAATGAATTGCATGATTGTTCTTAGCATAGGTAGCTAGACTAGAACATGGGGTAAGGGAGTACAGTTGGTCGAAGTTGACACTCGTTTGCTTGCACACACTTGCATTTGCATAGCATATCGTTTTTTGTTGACTACAAGGTACTGATTGCTGCGTTTCAGGCACAATGGTTCGAGACAAGAAGAAAGCAGGCTCATCTAAGAGCAAGAAGGGCAAGGGAGCAGCCTCGAGCTCCCGAGCTAGTGGAGCCTATGAACCGTCGCTCCATTCGCTCTCTATTAAGCTGGGCCTTGAGGAGGAAGCTGCCTCAGCTAAGCTCCGATCCATAGTCCGAGACTGAAAGATCCAAATCCTAGCAAGCCATGCTAACACACCGGCGTGCCGGATGCTCTACAGCTTGGAAGGACGTAGGAACTGGAAATGGTACACCTCTAACCGTTTCCAAGGGTATGATGTATCGCTCCTCCAAGAATTCTATGTGGGATACACTGACCGCAGGGACATGGGGGGTATCCCAGTATGGGGCACACTAGTGCCATGGACCCCGCAGGCAATTTCAGATTTCATCCATTTGGGGGAACGGGAGTTCACCAGGAGCGCACATGCCTACAGGTACTGGAGAGCTAGCCGGGTCATAGACGACAGTGTTGCACAGGTGATTTGCCACCGTGACTATGTGTGCCCCTATGGCAACAGACCGGAGCGACTGAACAGAAAGGGACCTCAACCTTGAGGCTAGGACTGCTATGAAATTCATCATAGCCAATCTCATTCCTCGGTCCAATGACACTTCGATTCAGCCATGGTATGCAGAGCTTATCTACTGTCTTTTGGGTCGGCATAACATAGACATCGGTACCATCATCTACGAGGAGTATGAGAGGCATTGGGACAAAAAGCGGAAGCCCTTTGTCTTTCCCTGCTTGATCACCGCCTACTGCAGATACCACGGGGTAGAGGGTATTGACGAGACCGGCTCAGTCGTCTCGACCTTGACTCCAGCATCTATCACCGAGCAGGAGCATAGGTTCCGACAGACCGTACCTTCGGCTGCTACCGCTGATGACTCACCACCGCCTTCCTCACCGAGTGATAAGGATGACATGGAGACAGATGATCGGGATCGTATTCCGAACCCTATTCCAAACACCGCCGCTCCTAGTGGGTCACAGCAGCCACCTCGGGCCACACGTGGTTCCCATGGGTTTGATTTTTCTGAGCTCAGGACCTACCTCGATGACAGATTCCGTGGGTTCGATGCCAATGTTGCAAACCTGACCTCACTGTACAAGGTTTGCAGCATACACTTGATGGATATGTTGCCCAGCGCAACAGTGATTGGGAGCTCGCGGAGGAGCATCGCCGGAATGATAGGCAGCTCATATTGCAGCAGCAAAAGCTCTTGGACCGACAACAGGAAACCCTACAGCAGTCCCAGGATCTTCTCTCGGACATGTGGAATGACTATTACGGGGATTATGACCCGGATTACTAGTCTTTTCACATGTCCATTCTGGTATACTCAGCCGACCGAGGCCACACATTCGGTAACATCTAGTATCACTTTGTATTCCTCATTCTCTTTTGTTGGGAACCAGCTTGAGCTTCATGTGGGGGGTGTGTTGTGTGAACTATGATGTTAGTATTGTATGACTTATGTCGTTGAGTATGGTATCTTGTACCTTTGCATTGCACGTTTATTGCTTTCCTAGGATTTAGTTTGCATTCATCCTTAGTATAGTTTTGCATGATTTTTTGTGTGGAGTTTATTGTCAAATTTTTTGAAATTTTTTATTGTATAGACTAAGTGTTTATGACCATTGCCCATGCATTGCATTTCTATGGAATAGTTTGAGGTTTGTCTCGCTTGGCTTGTCATATTTGTATGTGCACTAGTTAAACTTGGTAGTCTCGACATCACTATGTGGTGTTTTCTCTACTGCGGTTCGCGAAGACCTTATAAAATGTTGCATGTTAGAGTCTTTGGTTCTATTCCCGTGTAATTATGTACGTAAGAGGCAACGAGTCTTCTCCTTGATTATTGAGATTGCTAAATGCCTAGGAAGGAGGTAGAGTGGGGTGTGTGATCCTTTGTTTGAAACCTATTCTAACGAATAGGTTTGGGGAGGGGATTACTATCATTATGACTTGTTCTTCGTCTTTGTGAGTCAAGTTGAGTTCGTTTTATTTTTTCTTGTGAGTTTGTGCTCCAACCTATTCTTTCGAATAGGTTTGGGGAGGTCGTTGTAGTGTGGTTGTTATTTACTTTCATTGTACTTCCATTATGCTACTGCTGGCTATATACAAAAAAAAAAAAGAAAAAGAAAAAAATTCCAGAATCTGGAAAAGAAAAAAAAAGAAAAAAAAGAAAAAAGAAAGAAGAAAAAAAAAAGACCCAAAAAAGCAAACGAAGGGTCCAAGCAAGCCAAAAGCAGTTTTAGCAAAGTGTTGCATTATTTTTTCAGCTTTTGTAATAGTTCGTAATCGAGATGTATATTCTATCCTTTGTTTCGGGTCTTATGTTCTAGACCACCCTCATCCTGCCATTCAGGAAGTGGTGAATAGACTTTGCTTTGAGAGTTGGGTAGAATAGGGGAGTGTTGTCTATTAGGGAACCCTCCTTCGTTTGATGAGAGCCAGTATTGGTTCGACCTCTCTTGAGGGAAAGTCTCAACTTGGTGAACAGTAGTAAGTCCTCAGTTTCATAGGCACGGGACAACCATTTGTCTTCTAACATGTTTCATTGTGTCGTCACTGACCAGGTCCAGGTAGAGAATGTTACGAGAGACTCCCTTGTTTAACAAAGTGCATATATGAATATGTATATGTTCAATCGAGACATTCTTCAACCTACTTCCATGTTATGATTTGTATGGTCTTTGTTCATAAGCATTTGGTAGATTCAATCGATTATTTCTTCTTGTTTGGCATGAGACTCCTCTTTGTGTTGCATGTAGGTTGCATAGAGTCTAGGTAGTTGCTTGAGGCCAAGCAAAGGTTCGGCTTGGGGAGTTTGATGACAGTGTTTTTTACACTATCATTCGAGTCTTTTTTCACCAATTTAGTTATCCTCTTGCATGCATTTTAGTGCATTTTGTTAGAATAGTATCACGTTTCCATTTCTTTTGTTCTTTTCAGCTTTTAGGTAGAAATCGCGTTTCTGGATGTAATTCATGGCGAAACGATGATGTTTTGGTGCAACGAGATCACCCGTGGTGTGTCGAGGAGTGTCGAGACGAGTTTCCAGGCCAGGAGATCAAGTTTCGGAGCTCAAAACCGTGCAAGGGGCCGAATTCGAGATTCAAAGGAGGAATTCCGCACGGGCCGCGTTCTTCCCGTGCGCGGCGCGTATGGGGCGGTGCGCCGCGGAGCTTCCGACAGCTCTATATATATATCCCAAAATCTGCGAATTTTCATATCTCTTTTCATATTTTTCCAGACATAAACCCTAGAGCTTGTTCTGGGGATATTTTCTCTTAGATTCTTTGTAACTTAGCGATTTTGTAGCTAGAGGAAAGATTTGGACACCGTTTAATCTCACCTTGCTAGATCTTTGTGAGTTTTAGCCATTCGCCGGAGATTGACAACCTTTCGTGGTAACCTTGTATCTCACAATTCTGCTATTTATCTTTCAATTAAACATGTTTTCTTTCATTATTACTTCAATTATGATTGTTTATCGTGTTATTGATATGAGTAGCTAAGCATCTAGTTGGTGATAGTATGTGAATTCGTAGCTACGGTTCGTATTATGCATGATTGAGTTTCTGAGTCTTTTACTTGTTTAATTATCTTAATTCGATTCTTTGATCTAACTAAGCCACATATCTTCGTAGAAAGGTGTTAGAAATACTAGGACAATTCAAGATCATCGATTCAATTATATATAATTTGCAAGTACTGCTTGAACTAAGATTGACAACCTTAGCAAAGTATTAGTATAGATAGGACGCTTTCAAAATACACGTCTGCAAACCTGTCTTTGGTGTTTGTAAATCGAATTACTTTTAAGATAGTACGTGTTGCACTTTCATGCATAATTAGAACTTGATGCTTAGAACGAGCATACTATCACCAGCTTTCTTCATATATTGTTAAGTTAAGTTAGAGATAAATTTGTTTTCTAAATTTATATATAGTTATTTAGTTAAAGCTAGTTTAGTCCCTAGAGATCGACACTCGAGGTCATCTTACCTCTGCACTACGTGTTTTGTGTAGTTGTGAGTTGCCCTTTGGCTTAAAACAAATTTATTTGATTGTTCGAGTCTGACAATCTCGTTCATCAACTTCAAGTTGAATAATCCTTGCATTCTTGCAGGCAGTATAATGATGGTTTTCACCATTCATTTCTTTGTAGTGAGGTACACACAAATGCATGCCCCAATTGCTAGCATGGAGAAGTTCAGTATCTGAAATTTCCTTGTTGGCATGAATCTTTCTTAACTAGAGAAGATCTTCTTCTTGATCCTTGGCAGTGAATTAAAAATACTCATAAGGAATCAAGCCATATTTCTTCTTGGACTTCTTGGTTAAAGGATCATTGTAGTAAGCAACATCTATCGGTTTAATTAAATCGGGCTCTTGTTTTATATTCTTGCCGATAGAAGTTCTTCTTACTAAGATTTCCAAGTTCAACCATTTTGCAGCAATTTTCCTTGGGTAGGGAGGAGGATCCCTTTCTTTTCTTTGCACTTTTAATTCAATCCAAGTGTACATTTGATTAAGTACAGTATTTGGAAAGAAATCATTGGCCAAAAGATCTTCCAGCTTTATGATCCAACAACCATGTAGGTTTCTGATCACATTTTGAGTTGTTTCCTCATTGTGGTCTTTGTATATTCAATGCGAGTGCCAATTCCAATGCTGGCTAGCCTCTTTTCTTCCTGTCTTTGCCTTCTTCTTCTTGACTTAGCATTTTCTTGTCTCTTGCTGAAGATCTTGAGTCAGAAGAGAAGTGTTTGGATTGGCCAGAAGGAGTTAAGGCAGAAATAGGCTTAGCTCTTATAGCTTGAGCTATTGTGTGGTCATCATCATTATCATCATCTTCATTCAGGTTTTGATGACTCTCAGTGTGACAGTATTCTTGAGTTTCAGCAGACGTTCTTCTCCTTTTTGGATTTGTTGAACTTCTCTCAGAATCTGTTTCAGCTTATTTCTTAGAACTTTGCTCTTTTTCAGCAAGAGGTTCTCTGGGAGGTGGACCAGGCAGTATCAATGGCGCTTCAGCAGAGGGTTTCTTTGATCTTGAAGATTTTCTTTGTTTAGCTTCCCCTTAGACATGGATTGCATCATCGGTCGGATGTGTAAAGAGAAAAACTCATTGCAATTTTCAGCAAGAGTACTTAGGCTGTTGTATTTGAGAATTATGCCTTGCTGATCAGTGGTTAGCTTGGATAGTTGTTCCTTAATACAAGCCAAGTTCTCCTCATGTCTGCGCTCATTGTCGACTTTTTCTTCAATGACAGCCTGAGCCTTTTTCAATGCACTTTTAGCAAGTTTGAGTGCTTGACTGACATCTTATTCATAGCTTTTGTGATGTAGACTAATGTCTTTCTGAGCTATGGTAAGAGAAGTGGTGCGTTTCAGCACTGTAGCCAGTATTTTTCCAATGTCAAGCGGACTCTCAGCAAGCAATGCATCATCCTCTTCTTGGCATGCTTTGTGAACATCCATTAGTGCCTTTATTGTAGGAGTAAAATCCTTAACGTTCGGAAACGGCACTAGAGAGGGAGTAAGTGAATGAGCTTTGATCTTAGTAGCGAATTGATCATCATTTCTCAGCAAGCGACTTCTCTCAGCATCTCCTTCATCAGTTTGGAGAGATGGAGGAGGAATTGCAACCTCTTTGGGTTCAATTTTCTTTGTTCTTTCTTCTTCATTTGCTGAGAAATTAGAGAGATCTTCTTCGTAATCAGATTCGTCAAGGCCAGCAACCTTGGTTCCCAAATCTTTAGCTTCAGACATTTGTGGTTGAGTGGTTGCTGAGGGCAACTCACAAGTAGTAAGTGGAAGGGAGGAGACTTCCGTGTTGTTCACTCCTGAAGATTGAGCAATGTCTAGATTCTGCGTATGTCTAGCATGAATCTGTAGACTATTTTGAAGAGCTCTTTGATAATCTTCATCCATTTCTTCATCATCAAGGTTTGGATCAGTGACCTTGGCTTCGAGTAATGCTAACTCGGCATCAGAAAGCTTAGCTTTGCCTAAGTGCATTTCAGCACGATTTCTGGCGTACTCTTCTTCAGTTTCAGCAACTTGCTCAGTTGCTTGAGTACTTGTCTCAGCAAGAGCGGGAGTAGATTCTTGATGCTGACTGGGAGTTTGGTCAGCTTGATGATTCTCAGTGTTTTGATTTTCAGTCTCAGCAACGGTTAGTTTTACTCCACCAGCATCAGGACTAGGACCTTGATTATCATCATCATCATCCTTGCTGTCCTTAGAACCTTTTCCTTCATCATCATCACTGGTATCCTTTGGGATATTTTCATCCTCTTCTTCTTCATCATCGTCCGTTAGTATGACTAATTCGAGATGCTTGTACATAGCAGCACTTGTAACTTCCTCTTCTTCATTGATTTTCTGGGGATCAGCCACCACGGGTACAAAGGAACCCTTGAGCATCACAGCTTGTTCAGCTGGAGAGGCACTCTTGAATTTCGCTTTCATATTTTCTCTGATTAGAGCAATCAGATTTGAGCTCATTAGCTGAGAATATGTAAGCTCTTCTGGAAGTATTGAGTGTACAAATGTCTCGAGTCTCAGTAAAGAGATTCTCTTTTTCTCATTGGACAGATGAAGGTGAAGATCAGAGAAATCCATCCTTCTATATTGTTGCCAGTTGCTGACAGACTTAGCAACTCTGGTCAAGGTATTCTTTTTGGAAGTTTGAGTAGAGTTCGTCGGAACTAACTTCAAGATCTTCAGTGATGTGAACCACTTCAGTGGTCTCCTTTTGAGACTGAAAGAGAGTAATGTTAAGTTCAGGAAGGTTTTGGAAAATAATTTTAGAGTCTAAAACTGTAACATGATTTACCTGCTGGTGTTCAGCAAGCTCATGTTGCACACCAAGTTGTGCTGGTACTATTTCCATTGCTTCAGGAGCTTGGGTAGCATCCTTGAATTGCTCATCCTGAAATAACTTTATATTAGATACAAGTACTAAGTTTTCAAACTTAGTAGATTTACCAAAATTTTCATCTACCTACTGAACAGGAGTTGTGGATTCTGGTGCAGAAGTTTCAGCAATCTTCTGACTTGTATCTTGAGAAGTCTGTAAATAAATAATTATATCAGCAAAAGATAAAGTTTCAGATAGTGAAGTTTTGCTTATATCTGAGTTAACTACCTGCTGAAGAAGGGCGGGTGGTGACTCATTCCTAATGATAGCAGCTTCATTATCTGGGACTTGTTCTTCAGCAGACTTCTTTTCTTGCTCTAGTTGAGAAGGCTGTGCAGATTCAGCAATCTCCCTTGTCTCTGAAATGACAAGTTGAGCAGAGACATCTTGACCTTTTAGTTCATTACTTGTCATGAACATGTCTACTGACTTGTTGGAGTTGTCTTCAATCTCCAAGTCCATTTGCTGGCTTAGGTCAGTCAGCACCAGTTGAACTTTGTCAATAGAGGTCAAAGGTGAACTAGGTCTAATATTCTTAGCATCTTGAGATGCGTCGTCAAATACTGTCTCTTGTTGTGTTTCAGCAACCTCTGGGATTTGAACCATTGCAGTCTCAGCAAGTGGTCCTTCAGCAATTGCAGCTTCAGCAATTTCTAGGACCAGATTAGTTGCTTGTTCAGCAACTATCTCATCAATAACATTGTCAGCAAGTGCATCTCTTCTCAAGTCTGCAGCAATATCACTTGCTGGTTCCAGAGTATTGTCATCAAGATTATCTACAATGTAGATATCGGGGACTTGGGCAGGAATTTCATTTCCACTGCCATGTGGTCTTGTATCAGCAGATGTATCAACGTTAGGTTGATTGTTGAAGGCTTCTGCAAACACTTCAACATTGCTGAAGGCTTCTGCAAACACTTCAACAACATCTACTGCAGTGGCTTGCGTTTCAGCAACCACTAGAGCATCATCTGATAAGTCATGGACAATTGGAATGGACTTACGTGCCGTTGTTTTCTTTCTTGGGTAAGTCTTTGTCCATTTCTTCTTAGGAATAGGATCAGCTGATGACGCTGCAGTTTGAGTGTCATCATCAGCTTTCCTCTTTTTCTTCTTAGATTTCTCACTGGGTGCATTAGTTTCAGCAACCGCAGTGGCTTCAGCAGCAACATTTGCAGCTGTTGCATTCTCAGCAACATTTGCAGCTGTTGTATACTTACCTTGCTGATCAACATCTGCAGTTGTTGCATTCATGGACTGTTTATCAGTCTCAACAACATTTGCAGCTGTTGTCTTCTTTGACTTCTTGTCAGCAAGCTTAGGTCCATCTTCTTGTAGAAGGCTCTTCCCACATTGCATACTGATTTCTTAATCGGCAATGGGTTTCTTAGCTGAATCTTGAAGTGTTCAAGGATGTAGAATATTTTCAATCCATATACATCACTGGAAAGGTAGGTGAGACTGTGTTGTCTTCAACCTTTACCTTGAACTTAGTAACACAATCAACAAGTCTGTTGAAAATGTACTTAGCCCCAGTTGAGCTCAGTTTTATTCTCATGGATATGCATTTGCAATGGCCACCTTCTCAAGCCAACTTGGTCAATTCCTCCAACTTGGGAGTCTAAGACTTTGATAAGTAGCAGAGCTACCAGACCAAGTGAATGGCAAAGATGCTTCCTCTTTACGTGCTTTGTCCAAGTCACGGTAGCAATCTCACCTTTCTTCATTCTTTCGTTTCTGACATAACTATAGAAAGCTTCAATTTCTTCATCAGTGGCAGTGATGTCATCTTCAGTTCGAGTAGTTGGAATCTGAAAGATGTTTGCTAAATCAATCCATTTCAGGATGATTTGCACACCTTGAACTGAAGTAGAAGTCACTTTTTCAGTAACTCTTTGTCCGCCAGTAAGAGTTTGGATTTCTGCATTATTGTAGAATTCTATTGTGTCCAACATGCTCAATTTCTTATTGCGAGCAGTAATGAAGAAAAGAAGGCCTTGTTGATTAATCAAGTTCAACGCCTCTTCGTTTTCTTCGTCCAAGTCTTGTTCATAGAAGTATCAGATATACTTCTCTTTGGCAAATCCACCACACTGCATCATCTGTTCACACTTTGCAGTGTCGAGATATGCAGGCGGCATGAGTCTCTCGGTTATTCAGTCGTTTTTCAACACAATTTTCATTGTGTTTGCTGGATTTTCAACCGGAGTAGTGCTTTTTCCAGCACTGTCTGCCTTTGATGACTTAGAGGTCTTAGAAGTTTGTCTCTTGGGAGCCATCTCTTATATAGTAGGAGAGTTTTAAGAAATATACGAAAAAGAGAGTTTTTCTTTTTGACCGGAGGTACAGTGAATTCAGAGCACAGGCTAGAGAATTTGCAGAGAAAGGAAATGTGAGTTAAAGAATTTTGTCTTTCTCTAACTCTTCATTCATATAGTGTCTTTGTTGTGTGAGAAGCTCAATGGTTTTGAGTTCTCATCAAGGGTAAAACAGAGATTCATCTGTGTTAGTGGAGCCTTTGCATTAAATGCATAGTGGACCACTAACAAAAACCGTCAGAGCATACTTTCTCTTTGTAATATCAACCGTTGGATCAAAAACTACTTTAAAATCAATGGCCACGATTGTACTGCATGTCATGATTAACAACGAGTTTATCTGTGCCACGATTAACGTCACAAATTGATTTTACCTTGATTCACGGGATTTGATCTCTTTTACTCCAACGCTAATTGCTTGCTCAAGTAAATGAGAATCTTTTCAGTGATTTTATTCACGTTGATTTTGGCACTTACCTTTTCAGGTAACAAGCCTTGTATTTGCTGAAAATTTCCCCTTAATCAAATGTCTCATATTTCTTTAGGATAAAAGACATTTCAGAGTTCCCGTCTCAGTAAATTCTTTTTATATTGAGATATCCTTAGGTAAAATCTGAGAAGTATTCTTGCTCTTTGCTGAGTTCCCGTCTCAGATTTTTCTTTTGATACTTGAATACCTGTTTCAGTACTTTGATTGTCTAAATGCCAGTTTCAGCAATCTTTAAAGTTTTTCTTTACTGACTACCCGTCTCAGCAAGTGATCAAGTTTCCTAACAAGTACCCGGTTTGAAGGAATTTCTTGCTGAATGCATGTTTCAGCAATCATGTAGTGTACTATCATTTCTTTTTAGAAGACATCAATGGACTTTATAAAGAGTACATGTAAGCATACTTTGGCTTGCTGAATGCCTGTTTCAGCAATCTATCAAATGTATCACTTACTATTGATGTAGTTCAATCGATCCAAGGTTATACCTTAGCATTGCGAACCTATTATCTGGTAGGGGCTTGGTAAAGATGTCAGCAAGTTGATCATCAATACCTACTTTCACAACCTCAAAATGTCTCATTTTTCCACATGATCTCTAATGAAATGATGTCTAATATCAATGTGCTTTGTCCTTGAGTGGAACTTAGGATTTTGCGTGATAGCAATAGGACTTGTATTATCACAAAAGATTGGTGTTTTCTTTGCAGAAATACCATAATCTCTTAATTGTTGCTGAATCCATAGGATTTGAGCTGTGCAACAACCAGCCGCAATGTACTCAGATTCTGTAGATGAATTGGCAACACATGATTGCTTCTTGCTGAACCATGATATTAATCTAGTACCTAGAAACTGACATGTTCCAGAAGTACTTTTTCTATCAAGAGTTGATCCTCCATGATCAACATCAAAATAACCAACCAATTCCAATCCAGAATCTTTAGGATACCATAATCAAACATTGCCTGTACCTTTGACATATTTCAGTATTTTAAGTGCCTTTTTGTAGTGTGATTCTCTTGGATGAGATTGGAATCTTGCACACACACAAACATCATACTGAATGTCAGGTCTACTTGCTGTTAAATACAGCAAAGAACCAATGAGCTTCCTATACTTGTGTTCATCAACACTCTTATCTTGTTCAGTATAGCCCAATTTGGTACCAACACTCATAGGGATCTTTTCATGTTTTTCTTCCTCTTTGATCCTGAACTTTATGAGCATTTCCTTTGCATACTTTGATTGATTTATGAATATTCCATCTTTGAGTTGCTTGACTTGCAATCCTAGGAGATAATTCAATTTACCCATCATACTCATTTCAAACTTGTTTGTCATGAGTTTGGAAAAATCATCACAAAGTTGCTTGTCCTTAGATCCAAATATTATGTCATCCACATAGATCTGGACTAAGAGTATTTTACCATCATGGTTCATGGTAAATAAGGTTTTGTCAACTTCACCTTTCTTGAAACCATTATCCAGCAAGAACTTAGCTAAGGTATCATACCAAGCTCTTGGTGCTTGCTTTAGACCATATACAGCTTTCTGAAGCTTGTATACCATCTTGGTTTCTGAGGGAAGTTCAAAGCCAGGGGTTGTTCCAAGTAGACTTCTTCAGCAAGTTCACCATTTAGGAATGCACTTTTAACATCCATTTGATAAACAATGAAGTCATTGTGAGCAGCAAAGGCGAGGAAAAGCCTAATTGCATCCAATCTTGCAACTGGAGCATAAGACTCATCATTGTCCAATCCTTCAGTCTGACAGTAACCTTGAGCAACTAAACGTGCTTCGTTCCTTGTTACTTCTCCAGACTCACTCAGCTTGTTTCTGAACACCCACTTTGTAACAATTGCTTTCTTTCCTTCAGCAAGGGGTACAATTTTCCAGACTTTGTTCCTTTCAAATTGATCTAGTTCTTCTTGCATTGCCTTGATCCATTCAGAATGCTTTAAAGCTTCTTCTATGGTCTTGGGTTCAATTTCTGAAACAAAGCAAGAGAACAAAGCTTCTACTTCTATGACGTTTGCTTCTTCAGCAAGTTCTTGATTAGTAGATACTTTGGATCTAGTCACTTGGTGTTTGTCAATATCACCAATCATATCCGTAGAGGGATGATCTCTAATCCATTTATGAATAGGTTTTCTGCTCTATGGATCTGGATATGTTTGCTCTTCAGCATGTGACTCTTCAGTATGTACTTGCTTAGTACTACTGGTAACTTGTTGTGTCTCTGCTGAGATTCGTTCATCAGCAACTGCTTGTTCAGCATTGCTGGTTTGAGGTAACTCGTCAGCAGGCACAGGAAGTTGCATAGTTTCAGCAACATCCGGAGCAACTGCGTCTTTTGCTGGAAATTCTTTGTCATGAACTATATTTATCTTGTCATGACTCGGGGGAGGAGAGTCATTGTCAGTATCATCATTTAGTTCAATTGATTTGACTTTCCTAGCTTCAGATTCAGTTTTTTGCTCGTGTATGAGTAACTTCTTCATACAATCTGATATTTCTTCTTCAGCAGGAACTCCTTGTGACTTTTCATAGAATACAACATGCACTGATTCTTCAATCTTTTGTGCCTTTTTGTTGTAAACACTATAAGCTTTACTATGCAAGGAGTAACCAAGAAATATCGCTTCGTCTGCCTTTGGTTGAAATGTTCTTAAGTATTCTCTACCATTGTTAAGTACAAAGCATTTGCAACCAAATACTCTTAGATGGGTGATGTTAGGAGGTCTTCCAACAAATAACTCATAGGGAGTTTTGTTGTATTCCTTAGTTATCAAACATCTATTTTGAGTATAGCAGGCGGTATTAATCGCTTCAACCCAATAAGCTTCACTTATTTCAGTGTCAGCAAGCATTGTTCTAGCTGCTTCCTTAAGGGTACGATTCTTCATTTCAGCAACACCATTTTGTTGAGGTGTCCTTAGTGAGGATAACTGTTGTTGTATGCCTTTAGAAGTGCAATACTCAGTTATGTACCGGTTTACAAACTCAGTACCATGGTCTGTTCTTATGACTTTTACCTTGTCATTTTTCGTGACTTCAAGCTTATTCAGCAAGTTAGGTATTTCAGCCCTTGTTTCAGACTTGTGTTTGATAAATACTACCCAAGTGAATCTTGAATAGTCATCAACCACCACCAGACCATACTTCTTGTAAGAAAATACGGTCAGAGTTACCCCTAGGGTACGAAGCGGAATTTCAAAAAAAAAAATTCTTAACATACAGGTTAATTGATTATGTATATGCCGTATATATTTAAACAAGTCAATTAGAAGACTAACCTTACTTCCAAAGCAAGCTTCCAAGTCTTCGTAATAATCCGGTGTATCTTCTCCATCGTCGAAGTCGAAGATATCTGCAATACTTTGATTATCTGCAAGACAATAAAAGTTAGTTTCCAGCTCCTAGAACCTCAACCTTGGTATCCACGGATGAACAACCTATCGGAAGAATGCTAGGATATTCTTTGTGTGACCAAGAAGACGGGGCGGCAATTCCTTTGGTGAGGTGGCGCGCGCGGGTGGCTATAGAGGAGGGGAGAGTTTTTATTTTCTCTAGAAAACTGGGTAGGATGACTGTGAAAGTCTATGTCAAAAACTCTCTAATAGTCTACTATATATAGTAGTCAATAGAAGCCTAAAGCATAAGCAATTAGACTTCGTAAAGGAATAAGAATCTAATTCTTATCGCATTAGGAAACCAATATCAAGTCTAGATTCATTCCCAATCAAATTAAAACTCAATCAGGAAAATCTAACTTATCCCTTGGACTTCTAATAGAGGAAGGAGTCGAACTCCTTCCCCTATCTAGCTAACGCGCACGCGCGCCCAGTCCTACGGGAAATAGGTGGGTTCCAATTTGGGAACCACTTATAGTTTTAAGGCAATTCAAACTCCAAGTAGATTTTGCCCAACTGCATATGTTAATTCTAAATTAACATATCCTTTCAAATCAAACCTCTATTATATTTCCAAAATATAATCTTTAATTGTATTTACATAAATACAATTAATTAGCCAACTCAATTAATAATTCCAAATCATTAATTGAGCCACCAAATATTATAATCAATTCCAAATCAATTATAATCCATCAATCACAATTAATTCCAAATTAATTGCGATTCCATCTTCAAGGATATTCTGATAGGCTGAATCACCACATAGTGTGACCCATAGGGCCTCATCGTATTAAGAAAGTCCTAGACTAGGCAACATGGAATTCCTAGACGGTTCCATTTGCAATATTAATACATGAGGACGTTTGAGAGGTTTCTCAAAGCAAACCCTTTCGTTGCGAAGCCTGTTGCGCTCAACGCGGCGATGGTAACGTCCCTTCATCTGACTTGCTCGAATGTATCTAGGATCGATGAAGTGTCTATCCCAATAATACATCCACGGGCGTCTTCAGTGAGTTGCATGGTGAATCCAATATCTATTATGACCATCATAATAATATTGATACGCTGGCCAGCGGTTTTACCATCACAACTATGAACGACTATGAGCAGTGCTCTCCTGTGCTACACTTGAGAGATGAATCCTTCACAGAATCACTTATCATCCCCATTTGTATTTAGCCATAATCCTGGATCGTGTCTTAGGTCAGCTGCTTATTCAGAGCTGACATCGACGGGTCCACCAAGGATATGGGGCAACAAATGTGATGATAAAGTCCTGTAAGTCCAAACGACGACTGGCATCACTTCGACAACTTACCGGTTCCCATAGACACTTCGGTGTAGAGTATACATCGATGGGAGTATCCGGTGGGTACTTCCATTGTTCGGTAATCGCCCATCGAACAACTATGCGCAGTTATGGGAACGTTTCTCGATTGTCCAACAATCCGTTCCGTGGCCGTGGGATCGGCTCACACTTGCTCCAACAAGTATAACCTCCACGCATACTAGTCTCATCTGGTTCATTCAGACCCCTACATCCGAGATGAACCTCGACTAGGGAGAGTTTGGGATAGATGATAACTCACATGGCTCCCACTATCTGTGTGATCGGTCATCTATCCGAGGGGACATGTTTAATATCAATACAGACAGAAATAGAGATATGACATGCTGCATGCCTGGTGTAATATAAATATGAAAGCGATACTCAATAGTAAAACGACAAACATATATCATATTACGTTGACCTGTGTAATAGTACATATATACCCTCTATAAGGGCTCCATGCCCTTAATAAGGACTGTCTCTAGGACATATACACTATCAATCTCCCACTTGGACTAGAGCCAGTCACCTATATGCCTAATACCCAGATTAGCATAATGTCTTAAGTGGACTTCCACTGATAAGACCTTGGTGAAAGGATCTGCCACGTTGTTCGTGGTAGAGACACGTCCTATACTAACTTCTCCTCTATCAATAATCTCACGTCTAACGTGTTACTTTCTAAGTACATGTTCGTTCTTGTTTGTAGATCTAGGCTCCTTAGCTTGAGCGACGGCGCCCGTATTGTCCCAATAAATCGTTATTGGACTAGGAGCAGGAACAACCCTCAATTCCTTCAAGAACTCTGAAATCCAGACAGCTTCTTTCGAAGCTTCTGATTCAGTAATGTACTCGGCTTCTGTGGACAAGTCAGCAATCGTGGCTTGCTGAGAACTCTTCCAACAGATAGCTCCTCCGTTCAATTTGAACACGTATCTTGTATGTGACTCAAAGTCATCAGGATCTGATTCAAATCCAGCGTCGACATAACCAGACATCTTTAATTTTGGTTCTCCACCAAACACCAAGAACATTTCCTTAGTCCGTCGAAGGTACTTAAGAATGTTCTTTACAGCAGTCCAGTGAGGTACTCCTAGATTCTGCTGGTGTCGACAAGTGACACTAAGCGCATATGCCACATCGGGCCTTGTGCAATTCATTGCATACATTATAGACCCTACTACCGAAGCATAGGGCACACGACTCATTGCATTTCTTTCTTCATCAGTTTTAGGACTATCCTTAACTGATAAGACAATCCCACGCCTAGCTGGGAGAAAGCCTCTCTTTGAGTCATTCATCTTATAACGCTTCAGTATTTTGTCGATGTAGGTGGACTGTGTCAATCCTAACATCCTCTTGGATCTATCTCCATAGATGTTGATCCCTAGGATGTAGTTCGCTTCACCCAAGTCCTTCATTGAGAAGGTACTTGATAACCAAACTTTAGTCTCTTCTAGCATAGAGACATTGTTTCCCATGATCAAAATGTCATCAACATAGATGATCATGAAAACGACTCCCTTGTTGTTGTGCCTAGTGTAGACACAGGGATGTTCCTTGCTTCTGACCAAGTCAAACCATTTGACAGCTTCATCAAAGCGGATATTCCAGCTCATAGACGCTTGCTTTAGCCCATAGATGGATCTCTGTAATTTGCATACAGAAGTTGGCCTGGTTTTACTAATAAAACCTTCCGGCTGTACCATATAGACCTCTTCCTCAAGGTTGCCATTGAGGAAGGCAGTCTTTACATCCATCTGCCAGATATCATAATCATAGTAGGCAGCTATTGCAAGTAGAATTCGAATGGACTTCAATTTTGCTACTGGTGAAAAGGTTTCATCGTAATCGATGCCATACCTTTGCGTGTAGCCTTTCGCCACAAGCCTAGCTTTGTGCGTTTGTACCTTGCCATCGGCATCTGTCTTTCGTTTAAAGACCCATTTGCACCCAATAGGTCGAACCCCTTTGGGCAAGTCTACCAAGTTCCAAACTTGGTTCAGGTACATGGAGTCCATTTCCAATTCCATGGCCTCTTGCCATTTGTCTGAGTCAATATCAATTATTGCCTCTTTGTAGGTCTCGGGATCTTCCCGATCTGATAAGCCGACATCAAGTTCACTGATGTCTTCTATCACAAAGCTTTGCTTCTGAGGTCCTTTTAGGATCCTTTTCGACCTACGGAGCTCGACTGGTTCTGGTGCTTTTCTTTTCTGGCTTCGTGTAACACGAACATTATCAGTGGGCACTGATGCAGCTAGTCGCGCCACGCGACCCTGTTCCCTAGCGGGAGGCTGCTCTTGTGCAACTTGTTGCACAGGTTGGTTGATAACAAGTTCTATTGGTGTGGTTTCAACTGTTGATCTAATCACAGGACTCCCACTGACTATGACATGCCTAGCAAGTGTCATATCATTACCCTTGTAACGGTACCGGTTTTGAAAACAAAATATTTTCTTGAAAGGGAAGTTCGAAAATAATTTAATAACAACGGTCGGCAATAAATGCCCAAAATAAACTTTGACGCTAACAATAACAAACAATACTCAATGACAACTCAAGTTCGAAAAGACAACGCATGAAGACAAATAAAGTGTTCTTCTTATTTTGAAAAGAAACCCGTGACACCCCAGACCCTTCTCTCAGTCGCTGGCTTCCTAGTCACGCACGTCCTCAGCAACATCTGGAAGGAAGGAATTTTGGAAAAACAAAAGAGTGTGAGATAAAGGATCTCAGTGAGGTTCTAAGTTAAACAGAAAGTAAAACAGTTTTAAAACAAAATCCTTTTCAGAAAACGAGCAAACAGCACAGAACACGTATAACAGATTAACAGAACAGATACGTTGTAGACCGTTGGTGCAGCCCGCCTTATTGCTCCTACTCCCAGAATGCCCTTATAACTCCCTCCAGAGGATGCATAACCCCGGACAGAAACAGAAACCCCCGTGTACTTTGGGGAAACAGATCCTCCGACCCTAATAGACCTCAGCGACTTCTGCCTCGCGCCTAAAAGGGAATAGACTAGGCCACGATCAAGCAAACCCGATAGTCCTCTACTACCCAAGCCTACCTAACCATAACCTAATCGACCGGTCACACAGAAACAGAACAGATACAGAACAACAGACACAATTAATTAACACCGAGAGGTGTTCCTGCAGAAAGGTCAGTACAGAACAGAGTAGCAATAACAGAAATCCAAAAGTCATACTTAGGACTTATACGTTTACGCGGAAGCATACAATATACAGTATACAGTAATAGGTACAAACAATCACGTAGCCTTCCAGTTTTTCGCAAATAATAGGTTTAGGGGTGAACACTCACCTTAGCTTACGAGCAAACGACCTTCACCAAGAAATGAGCTTACGGGTTTACGGACAACGGAGAACCTAACAAGAAAGTACTAACACAATTTAGAAGTCGAGCGGACGGAAGGAAAAAGGTTGAAACAAGAATGGTAAAGTCGGGGTTCGAACTCGGGACCTCTAAGTTAGTCAAGCAAGAACCTAACCAACTAAGCTAGCAAGTCAAGTCAATACTAACTTACAAAACAGAAACTAAGTTTAAAACATTTTCAGAAACTCTTTCGATTTTCAGATTCTGGAAATTACCAAAATACCCTCAGTGGTAAATTGCAAGAAAAACCCTTTTCGAAAACAGACAGTACAAACGAACCAGTATTTTCCAGACATCAAACAGTCTTCTCAAAGCAAAAATGTTTACGACACAAGCCTACTGTCAGTCAACTACGGTCAACGGTAAAACTGCAAAAAGGTCCTTTAGGTTTTTAAGTTTCCCAAATCAGTCCACAAAGTTTCAAACAACACCAACAGTGTCCAACAATCCTTTCGAGGTCAAACAGGAAATCAAAGTCAACAAACGAGGTCAACAATTTTACAAGTCCAGCAAACAGCAACTATACTAACAACCTAAGTCCCGGTTTCGAAATAAATTACAATGTCAGATCGATCAGGGGTAAAATTGTCCAAGGGTAAAAATGTCCAAATCAGAATACGAGTACGAGTCTAAAATCGAGAGCAGTAGAAGGAAATGAAATTTACCTTCGGATCGAAAGAAAGGTTTAAACAATCTGCAAATTGAATCAATCGAAAAGAAAAGAGAATTAAAACAAGATTCGAATCGAACCGAAAATAAAATCGAACCCGAACAGAAAGGTTGAACCGACTTACCGACCGAACCGGAATCAAACCGACGGACAATCGAATCGGCGGCGGGTGGAACAGAGCGGCGGCGAAACGATCGAAACGGCGGCGGCGCGGCACGCGGTCAAACGGCGCGGCGGCGAAATCGGAGCACACAAACGGAGCGCGGCGACGGGCGGATCGGACTGGACAGAGCTTGGCCGAGATCGATCGGCGGCGGCAGAGCTGGACGGAACGGCGGAGACGCGGGGGAGATGACGGAGCAGCAAGGACCGCGGCCGAGTTGAATCGGGACAGAGACCGCGAACGGAGTAGAACGCGCGGCGGCGGCGGCGCGGCGACGGAAACGGACCGGTACACACGGCGGACGGCGGGGTGATCGGGGCGAGGACAGAGACAGACGGCGCAGCAGCAATCGAAAATCTCTTTCTCCTCTCTCTTCTCTCTTTTCTTCCTTTCTTCTCCTTTTTCTTCCTTTCTTTCTTCTTTTCTTTCTTTCGGTTAGTGAAAACGGCTGGGAATGGGGGGTAGAAGACTATTGACTAGGGTTAGGGTTTTGGTGAGAAATGGGCCGGTCAAATGGGCCTTTGACTGGCTCAAGAATTGGGCCAAAAGCTAGCAGATCAGATAGTCTAGCTTGATCCAAACGAAACGAACTAACTTACGCGGAAATAATTAATTAATTACCGAATAAATAATTTACTCTGGTAATTAATTAACTAAAATAAATAATTAAATAATAATATAATAATAAAAAACGGGGTGTTATACTATACTTGTGTTCTTCAACACTTTTGTCCTCTTTAGTATAGTCCAATTTGGTGCCAACACTCATAGGGATCTTTTCAGGTTTTTCATCCTCTTTGATCCTAAACTTTATGAGCATTTCTTTCGCATACTTTGCATGATTTATGAATATTCCATCTTTTAGTTGCTTGACTTGCAACCCTAGGAAGTAATTCAATTTTCCCATCATACTCATTTCAAACTTATTTGTCATGAGTTTAGCAAAATCATCACAAAGTTGCTTGTCCTTAGATCCAAAAATTATGTCATCCACATAAATTTGAACTAAGATTATTTTACCATCATGGTTCATGGTAAATAATGTTTTGTCAACTTCACCTTTCTTGAAACCATTTTCCAGCAAGAACTTAGCCAAGGTATCATACCATGCTCTTGGTGCTTGCTTTAGACCATATACAGTTTCATAAGATAAATATCCATACCTTGAGAAATCGTCAGTAAAGGTAACGAAGTAAGGATAACCCCCACACGCATGGACTTTAAAAGGTCCACATACATCGGTATGTATGAGCTCTAAGCAGCGAGTGGCACGAACACCTTGTCCAACAAAAGGTTTGTTCGTCATCTTACCCTTAACACATGATTCATATGTACCATATGATTCAAAATCAAATGGTTCTAAGTAGTCTAACTTCCTTAGTCTTTGAATCCGTGTTTCATTGATATGGCCTAGCCAACAATGCCATAGATAAGATGGATTATTCTTCCTACTTGAAGACGGTTGTTTGTTATGTATATGAAATAAAGGTAGACTACTTTGCAAAATATATATAAACCATTCACTAAGAGAGCCTTTCCATAATACTGGTCATTTAATGAAAAATAACAAGTATTAGGAAAAACCCAAATTGTCCAACAATCGAATGGAAATAATATTTCTGACAGTGGATGGAACAAAATAAATGTTATCAAGTTCCAAACATTGTCCTGATGGTAAACCTATCTTGCAGCGTCCAACGCGTTTGGCTTCAACTGGATTGTTGTTGCCAACATGCAAGTCGACTTCACCTCGCTTGACTAGCCTGTGTTCAATTAGCCCCTGCACATTATTGCAAATGTGCGAGCCACAGGCTGTATCTAATACCCAATCATTGGAGTCAAAAGTAGCCATGTTCATTTCAATAACAAACATACCTGAGCTAGAAACCTGCGGCTTCTTAGCTTGATCTGCCCTCAGCTTAGGGCAACCATTCTTCCAATGCCCTTTCTGCTTACAGAAAAGACATTCATCTGTGTGTACCGTTCCGCTCCTCTTGAAATTTCTTTTCTAGTTCAGACGCTTAGGCTTATCACTCGAAGTGCTAGCCTTGGCTCCCGACTTTCCCTTACCCTTAGCACCTTTGTTTCTCGGGTTTGGGTCAGACAGTTGCCCAACATACATGATCGACCTTTCCTTCTTAGGAAGAGTTTGATCATATGTCTTCAACAGATTATGGAGTTCGGGCAGTGTTACGTCCTTCGCATTCATGGTGGTTAACGATGAACTGCGAATACGAACTCGGCAATGATTGAAGGACAAAGATTACCATGATCTTATTCTCATCTTGAGAACATGTTCATACATGTTCCCTCCTTCATTGAGCTTGCATCTGTGCATCTCTTTGATCAAATCAAATTCAACACTTCTAGCTGTCGTCTTAAAGAACGACTCAAGATGCTTCAGCATCTCATACGGCAACATGCTATCATGTTGTCTCTGCAGCTCATTGCTCATTGCCTCAAGCATAATACACTGTGCGGATCTAGCATCCTCATGATGCTTATCAGACCTTGCCTTGTTGGCTTGATTCCAAATCAGCAACTTGATCGGCAGTCTGATTCTCGGGACAGGCGGGATTAGCCTCGTCCAAGACGTACTCAATCCTTTCGTACCTCAGCACCAAACATATATTCCTGATCCAATCTAGGAAGTTTGGTCCGGTCAAAATTTGCTTCTCTAAGACAGCATGGAGCGAGATACTCGCCATTTCGGTTTTCCAGGAGAAATAATATAGAACGAAAATAATAAACTAACTATTGAAATATTATTTCTAAATACACAGTCAACATAACTAAACAACAAGGACCCTTTAGCTGTTTAGCTCCCACTATTTTCACATATGCTTGCCCCCACAACAAACATACGGGTAATGTCCAACAAGTTACCGTAGTGGCCAAGATCCAAATCCATACTATGCTATACTCCAACGGGGGCTGGTCGCATAGCATAATATGACCGGTAGGACTATCCAATTGCGTCACGCAACTCTTGGTTGTTAAATCTAATTTAACCCGATGCCCTACATACTGTACCTATCGAGGTCGCTAGATACAGTATGCAGTAAGTCATAACCATAGGCTTACTCTAATCTGACGATCACTGCGAGTCTGTAAGACGATGTCGCCAATACAAGAAAATGCAATGAAAGTTCAGAGTTAAAGCACCCTATGGAAAGCATCTCAGAAATACATACATATATATATTTCTGTACTTATATTTGATGGGGTTTGTCACTTGAGGGTTGTTATCAGTCATCTACAAACAAATAAGGGCGCCGCCTACCCATCATGCATGAACGGTCTACCCGTAATGGATGCCGCCTATCCATTCTAGTTCTAAACGCGGTCAAGCACATAATGGGTGCCGCCTACCCATACATAAAATATGCGGTCCGACATATAAGAGGGCGCCGCCTACCCTCGCATGCATAGCGGTCGAACGGAAAGTAAAATACTTGGTATTTAAACATGCATTGTCAAACAATAGCATATCGAGCAAACAAAACAAGTAGTAGCCTATGTGGATGCCAAATGACTTCATAATTTCATTATGAAAATTATAATCCCATACTTATAATCTCTATGAAATAATTAAAAATTTGGACTAGATTGAAAAATCGAAAATTCTATTGACCAAGTAGCAATTTTTGAAAACCCGAAGGACTTAATTGTAATTTTTGAAACCTTGGAGGTGTTAAATCTAAAATTCAAAAGTAGAAGGACTAATTTGCAATAAACAATAAATTGATAAATTACAATAAGCCCTTTAACTTTATACTAATTAAATTTAACCCCTGTAGTTAAAAACAATTACAATTAAATCATATTTATATTCCAAATATAAAATTCAATCCTCAAAATTTTCAAAAAAAATCGATTTTGGGTCCAACCCGGAAAATATATATATATATATATATATATATATATATATATATATATATATATATATATATATATATATATATATATATATATATATATATATATATATATATATATATATATATATATATATATATATATATATATATATATATTAAAACATGGGACGGGAGTCCCGTCCCCACGGTGCCTGCGGCCCCGGGCGCCCGGCGCCCGCGGCACGCAGGCACGGGCGCCGCGGGCGCAAGCGCCCGGCGCCCCAGGCGCACGGGTGCCTGCGTCCCGCAGGTACCCGGGTGCCCGCGGCACGCGGGCACGGCGCCTGCGGCTGCAGGCGCCGGCCACCTGCGTCACGCAGGCGGCCCGGTCAATATATATATTTAAATTTTTTTTTTTTTGAAAAAATATAAATTCTAAATTTATATAAAAAACAAAACTTTTGCAAATCGAATTAATCATAGAATCAATTGCATCCACATATCTACAAATCATACAAAATAGGGTAATTTACGTCTACCCCCCTGTTATTTTTTTTATTACGGATCCTTCCCTCTTAGTTAGACAATAACATGTAGCCCGATGTTACACAAAAACAATTAAAGATAACCCCACGAACTTGACTTTTTCGAATTAAGACCTGTAAGTTACGCTTTTACCCTAATTTCAGTTTCTAGCTTGAAACAAACAACTTAAATTTGTAGTATTTACACATTTGCCTCTAAATTATTTTATTATACAAAATTAACTTTAATAAATTTCAAATTAACCATAAAAATTATATAAATTTAAGGGTTTGTTTCAAAACAACCCCAAATTATTATAAAAGAACCCCAAATTAAGGGTCTGTTTCAAAACAACCCAAAAGATTAAAAAAAAATTAAAAAAAATAAATAAATAAAAGTTGTCGGAGCTCAGCTCCAGTCAGGAGCTGTTAAGAGCTCCGAATCGGAGCTGTTTTCGGAGCTGTTTAAAGCTCCGAATCGGAGCTGTTAACAGCTCCAAATCGGAGCTTTTACAGCTCCGATTTCGGAGCTGTTTACAGCTCCGAATCGGAGCTGTTAACAGCACCGATTTCGGGGCTATACAACTCCAATTTCGGAGCTGTTAAGCCCTGATTTTGGAGCTGTTAACAGCTCCAAATCGGAGGCTTTTACAGCTCCGATTTCGGAGCTGTTTACAGCTCCGAATCGGAGCTGTTAACAACTCCGGTTTCGGGGCTGTACAGCTCCGATTTCGGGACTTTTTATAGCTCCGAATCGGGGCTGTTAACAGCTCCGTTTTCGGGGCTGTACAACTACGATTCGGAGCTGTAAACAGCTCCGATTTTGGGGCTTTTTACAGCTCCGGTTTCGGAGCTGTACAGCTCCGATTTCGGAGCTGTTAAGCCCCGACTTTGGAGCTGTTAACGGCTCCAAATCGGAGCTTTTTACAGCTCCGGTTTCGGGGCTGTACAGCTCCGATTCGGAAGAAAAAAGGAAGTTAAGGAGGAAGAAGGAGGTGGAAAAAAAAAAGATAAAAGAAAAAAGGAAGAAAAAATTAAAAGAAAAGAAAAAATGATAAAAAAAACCTAAGGCCTTGTTTGGCCGGAATCTTTCTGAAACTGAATAACTATCAGGTCAACTTTTTTCCGGTCATTGGGGCTATACGTAATTGTTAAACTAACGAGGGAGAATCCGTAATATGAGTTTCTAGTGGGGCGGTTTAAAGTAATTTACCCTACAAAATATATACGTATATACGTAATCAATTAACCTCGCTCTGATACCACTGTGAGAAAATACGGTCAGAGTTACCCCTAGGGTACGCAGCGGAATTTCAAAACAAAATTCTTAACGTACAATTACACGTCAATTAGAAGACTAACCTTACTTCCAAAACAAGCTTCCAAGTCTTCGTAATAATCCGGTGTATCTTCTTCTTCGTCGAAGTCGAAGATATTTGCAATACTTTGATTATCTGCAAGACAATAAAAGTTAGTTTCCAGCTCCTAGAACCTCAACCTTGGTATCCACGGATGAACAGCCTATCGGAAGAATACTAGGATACTCTTTGTGTGACCAAGAAGACGGGGCGGCAATTCCTCCGGTGAGGTGGCGCGCGCGGGTGGCTATAGAGGAGTGGAGAGTTTTTATTTTCTCCAAGAAAACTGGGTAGGATGACTGTGAAAGTCTATGTCAAAAACTCTCTAATAGTCTACTATATATAGTAGTCAATAGAAGCCTAAAGCATAAGCAATTAGACTTCGTAAAGGAATAAGAATCTAATTCTTATCGCACTAGGAAACCAATATCAAGCCTAGATTCATTCCCAATCAAATTAAAACTCAATCAGGAAAATCTAACTTATCCCTTGGACTTCTAATAGAGGAAGGAGTCGAACTCCTTCCCCTATCTAGCTAACGCGCGCCCAGTCCTACGGGAAATAGGTGGGTCCCAATTTGGGACCCACTTATAGTTTTAAGGCAATTCAAACTCCAAGTATATTTTGCCCAAGTGCATATGTTAATTCTAAATTAACATATCCTCTAAAATCAAATCTCTATTATATTTTCAAAATATAATCTTTAATTGTATTTACATAAAATACAATTAATTAGCCAACTCAATTAATAATTCCAAATCATTAATTGAGCCACCAAATATTATAATTAATTCCAAATGAATTATAATCCATCAATCACAATTAATTCCAAATTAATTGCGATTCCATCTTCAAGGATATTCTGATAGGCTGAATCACCACATAGTGTGACCCATAGGGCCTCATCGTATTAAGCAAGTCCTAGACTAGGCAACATGGAATTCCTAGACGGTTCCATTTGCAATATTAATACATGAGGACGTTTGAGAGGTTTCTCAAAGCAAACCCTTTCGTTGCGAAGCCTGTTGCGCTCAACGCGGCGATGGTAACGTCCCTTCATCTGACTTGCTCGAATGTATCTAGGATCGATGAAGTGTTTATCCCAATAATACATCCACGGGCGTCTTCAGTGAGTTGCATGGTGAATCCAATATCTATTATGACCATCATAATAATATTGATACGCTGGCCAGCGGTTTTACCATCACAACTATGAACGACTATGAGCAGTGCTCTCCTGTGCTACACTTGAAAGATGAATCCTTCACAGAATCACTTATCATCCCCATTTGTATGTAGCCATAATCCTGGATCGTGTCTTAGGTCAACTGCTTATTCAGAGCTGACATCGACGGGTCCACCAAGGATATGGGGCAACAAATGTGATGATAAAGTCCTGTAAGTCCTAAGAACGACTGGCATCACTTCGACAACTTACCGGTTCCCATAGACACTTCGGTGTAGAGTATACATCGATGGGAGTTTCCGGTGGGTACTTCCATTGTTCGGTAACCGCCCATCGAACAACTATGCGCAGTTATGGGAACGTTTCTCGATTGTCCAACAATCCGTTCCGTGGCCGTGGGATCGGCTCACACTTGCTCCAACAAGTATAACCTCCACGCATACTAGTCTCATATGGTTCATTCAGACCCCTACATCCGAGATGAACCTCAACTAGGGAGAGTTTGGGATAGATGATAACTCACATAGCTCCCACTATCTGTGTGATCGGTCATCTATCCGAGGGGACATGTTTAATATCAATACAGACAAAAATAGAGATATGACATGCTGCATGTCTGGTGTAATATAAATATGAAAGCGATACTCAATAGTAAAACGACAAACATATATCATATTACGTTGACCTGTGTAATAGTACATATATGCCCTCTATAAGGGCTCCATGCCCTTAATAAGGACTGTCTCTAGGACATATACACTATCACTTCTTACCAGCATAGCTTATTGAAGAAGATTCAAACAAGTCCATGTGAAAGAGTTGTAAAGGTTTTGTAGTTGACGGTACTACCTTGTTCTTAAAAGAATATTTGGTTTGCTTTCCTTGATGACATGCATTGCAAACACCATCCTTCTTAAAAGTAACCTTAGGTAATCCAACTACAAGTGCCTTTTTAGACAGCTTATTCAGCGTCTTGAAGTTTAGGTGACTTGTTCGTTTATGCCATAACCATGCTTTTTCAGCAAGGCAATCGTGATCTGAGACAAGGCATTTTTTCAACGATTGTTGAAGACCAATCTACAGTATACAAACCTCCTGATCTTCTAGCAACCATAATAACCTTCTTTGTCTCAAAGTCTATAAGTTTACATTCATCGCTTTTGATTTTTATAAAGTATCCTTTGTCAGCGAATTGACTCATGCTGAAAAGGTTAAACTTAAGATTTTTGACATAAAGAACTCCCGAAATGGTAATGCATCCTAACTTCACGTCACCATAACATTTAGTAGAACCAAAGCCTCCACCAGCAAACCTTATTGTTGGACCTTTAGACCACCGTCTATAGTTTATAAGGTTTTTCTTGTTGCCCGTCATGTGCTTTCCACAACCACTGTCAAAGTGCCAAATTGCATTGTTTGTCTCTGTGGCTGAAGTCTGCACAATCAAGAGCAAACAAGTTAATTATCCAATATTGGATGTCCATTAACATGTTCAAGAAAGCGTCCAGTGAAAACCCAAGTCTTGAGTTTTTCAACTTTGACTTGTTTTCTACTTGCTGAGGAACTAGAAGGTTTTGAGCCGAAAGACTTTTGATCACTGCTAATCAAGTCCACTTTCTGATGTGGTGTCTTGCTCGGTTGACCTTTTTGCTGAACATACTTTTCAGTAAGTTCTTTTCTGGCAAGGTTCCTTCTAGTCCTAGCATTTTGAGTTTTGTCAGAACTCTTAGGCTTGGTTTTGTTCATCTCTTTGAAGTATCTTTGCTGACTATGCTTATACTCATGAAAAAGTTGACTTCGCATGGATTTGAACCCAAGTCCACTTTTTGGAGAATGCTGAGCTTTTGTCTCAACAACCTTAGTTTGTTCAAGTTTGTCAGCAAAGGTCTTCTGATTACTTTTAGTAATCTTGCCTTTTGACTTAACAAATTGCTTTTCAGCAACTTGTTTGGCGGAATGCTTTACAACATCCTTTTTCTTAACAGTTTGGTTTTCAGCAACCTGTTTTCCTTTTAAAGTCTTGTTACTTTGAGTAGCAACAGCGGTCTTTACGGTCGTAGGTACTTGATTGCATATTTCAGCAACCTTAGATTGGCCAATCTAATATTGGATGTCCATTAACATGTTCAAGAAAGCGTCCAGTGAAAACCCAAGTCTTGAGTTTTTCAACTTTGACTTGTTTTCTACTTGCTGAGGAACTAGAAGGTTTTGAGCCGAAAGACTTTTGATCACTGCTAATCAAGTCCAGTTTCTGATGTGGTGTCTTGCTCGGTTGACCTTTTTTCTGAACAGTTGTGGTTGACCACTATCAGTTGCACGTACAAAGGTAATTGGTGATTTGTCTTTACTCAATATTACATCATCACCTTCATACGTAGCACCTAAACCTTCTTTCTGAGATGGATCTCTCGGATAAGAGTTTAGTTCAGTCAGCGTATTACTCGCATCAGCATAAGATTTTAAATTGATTTTCATCTTTTTCATTTCTTGTATTTCAGTAAGTAACTTTAGAATTGAGGACTGAAACTCTTCCAATTCTATTGCCATTTGAGAATTCTTCTCTGTAGCTTCAGCAATCAACTTCTTGAGATGCAATATTTCAGCATCCTTCTTTTCTGACTCTTCTTTCAGCAAAACATACTTTTCAGTAGTTTGCTTGGTCAGAGTTTCAGCATTCTGTAGTTTCTCTTGCTGTTTGCTCAGAGTTTTCTCAAATCTTTCGATTTCTCCTTGAATTTTATCAAGGTCAATATCATCTTCACTTTCTGAGACAGAGTCAGAGGTAGGACAGTTTACCTGACCGGCCATGAGGCAGAATTCGTAGTTTGACACATCTGGATAAGCTTCCATAGCTATTCCACAAACTTCCTTGTCAATCTCTACATCAAGTGTGGCTTCTTCTTCTTCAGTATCTGAGCTCTCTACCTCACTGTCTTCAGAACTAGTATCAATGCACAGCGCATCGATTTTTCTTGAGGCGTTTTCTTTTCTTCAGCAATCAAAGCCCTTTTGAACTTCTTCTTCTTTTCAGCAGATTTGCCTTTTTTGAATGAATAAAGCATATATTGAAAAAAGTTGAAAAGTACAAAACGTTTATGTAGTAGCAATAACAAAAAGCCACACACGGCTTAACTGAAAAAGATGACAAAGCAAAACTAAAACCCAGGGAAAGTGATCCCTGGTTGCAGCCGCGGGCCTCGTTAAAACCCACCTATAGTAAAACCCTGTGGGAAAAACCTACAGGTGGGAAAAAGAGTGCCTGAGCGTTAAAGTTGCGTGATCCTATAGTAAGGCTGCCCGGACATATCTCTGGCAACCTGAGGAGCAATAACATCGAGCTGGTGGAGCCATACACCATGCGAGTGATAGTTAGAAAGAGTGTCCGCCACCCCATTCCCTTCACGGTAGATGTGTGAGACTTTGAACTCCAAAGTAAGAAGGAGATCCAGAACTCGTAGCCATCGATTCCTAAACTTCCAAGGAACAGTTGTGGAACGAGACTGAAAAAGGCCCTCCACGTAGGTAGAATCCGTCTCAAGCCAAAGACAGCAGATTTGCCTTTCATCAAAGGACAATTTGGTTTGAAGTGTCCAGGCTTTTTGCAGTAAAACCAAAGATCATTGCCAACTACTGGTTCTTCAGAAGAGTTTGCTTGCTGAGCTTGCTTGTTCAGCGAGCTAGCTTCATTCTTGTATTTATGGTAGTTGTTACCAAGATGCTTTTTCAGCTTCTCTTTTGCTTTTCGCCTTTCAAGTTCCTTACTGATGAATTTCTTCATGTTTTCAACAACTAAAGCATTTTCATCAGAAGGCTCTTTATCATTCTTCTTTTCAGAAGATGACGGCTTTGCAGCAAGAGCAATGTTTTGCGATTTTTCAGTAAACACATTTTCTCTTTGCTTTGTCTCGTTGTTGACAGTAGCAAGATGAGAGAACAACTCCGTAGGTGTGATATTTGGCATTCCTTGATTATAATAGAATTTTTTAGTGTGGATCCATTCTTGATTCAGACTTCTAATAATGGTTTTCACCTTCTCAGAATCTGAATAGAGGTTTCCAACTCCTAAGGCAGCCATCTCACTTACTAGAGTTGTGAATCTGAAATCCAATTCTTCCAGTGACTCATTTGTACCTTGTTTGCAGTTATGGAACTTTAACTTAAGCACTTCGAGTTTGTTTTCCTTGGTTTTGTCAGATCCAGCGCAAAGATATTGAACCATTTTCCAAGCTTCCTTAGCAGTTTTGGCACCCCACAGTTTGTACTGTATAGTATCCGGAGTTGATCGAATAATGATGTTTCTTGCATGGCCATCAAGACGGAATCTTTTGGCTTCGTCGGAAGTCCATTCCTCTCTTGGTTTTGGAACGACAGTATCGACTGGTTCACCTAAGATAGTTTCCTTACCAGCTTCTGTGGTTTTGTGAGGAAAACTTCTCTAAAGTTTAGTGATCTTGATAGGTCCATCATTTATGACAGTGACCATTTCATCACTAATGGCCTCAAGATGTAGCATCATGTTATTTCACCATTATTCATAGTTTTCCAGCTTCAACAAGGGAGCGTCTCCTAAAGACATCCTGTCAGCAAACGACTACCAAACGGATCAAGTGAGAGTGATTTACGGAAAGCACCTAAGGGGATCTAGTTCAGTGGTGAAGGTTAAAGAACCTCGCTTTGATACCACTTGTTGGTCCCTTTAAACAACAAGAAAATACTAGACGGGGGGGGGGGGGGGGGGAGGGGGGTGAATAGTCTTTTCAAACTTTCGTCATTTAAAAACATTTTGAGCAAGTGCTTATTACTTTTTAGTAATGAGTTTGCTGATACTTAACTTTCTCAGCAAGTACTAGTTACTTTTTAGTAACGAGTTTTACTGGCACTTTTTCTAAAACAGAGTGCGGAAGTCTTTATACAATAAGTGCTTTTTCAGAGAGTGTTAGTTTCGGCAAGTGAGCAGAGTGACAGTGTACAAATAGTATAGCTTGCTGAAAATTAAATGCGGTAAAGTAAATCACACAAACACTTTTATAGTGGTATCTGAGAGTGGCGTAATCTCTCAACTAATCCACTTTGTCCTTTCTAGGACTGAATCCACTAAGATAAGCTTGAGGTTCCTTACAACACCTATCTATAATGATTCTTCAGAAACCAAAGCACACTTGCTTCGTTTCCAGCCTAACTAGAGAACGAAATCTTGTTCTCCACCAAACTTGGGACACTTAATCAGCAAAACTATGCTTGATTAATTCCCCCTGAATCTCACACCTGAAAAAGGGTGTTTATCAGTTAGAGAGGTTTGGGATGAGATGACTTGAGTATAGCTTTTTCAGCTATAACAAGTTATCTAAATAAACACAACTTGGAATACTTTTCAGTAAACAAGTTAAGTTGTTTCTGGTGTCAAGACTTGTCCTTGTTCGAAAGAAAGAACACTTAACTAATTTCTTAGCCGTGAATGTTCTACTTCTTCACAAGTAGCTTTTGTTTCAAACTTAAGTCTTGGAACAGATCAATAGGAAGTAAAGAGTATGGAAGATTGAGTGTTTAAGAACAAGTGAGAGTTTGATCACGTTGTTGACACACTTCAACTCTTTGCCGGATGACCTCTATTTATAGTGAATCAAGGGAGTCGTTTGAATTTCACATTCTAAGGCTTTGTTCCTTAAGATGTCACTATCTTGCTTTTGTACTTTCAGCAGCGTCCTTCATTTGTCTTCTAGTCTTCATGTTCTTCGCGTGCTTACTTTGCATTTAATGTTCATTTGAATCGAATTCAAATGTGAACGTTGGAGCCAAAATGCAAGTACTTCCAGCAAGGAGGTCACATATGTATTTCAGCAAGCAGTCAGTCTCAGTTTCAGCAAGCACAACCTACTCTGTCATATAGATTTTCACTTATGCAAGTTGTTGCTGAAATTTCCACTTTCTGAGCAACATGTGCCTTTGTAGATACCATTCTCAGAAATCTTCTTAAGTCTTCAGTCTTCGAATCTTCAAGTTTCTGAGCGGTTCTAGTGCTTCAATAGTTCATTTGTAAAAACAAAGTACATCATCAGCAAACTAAAACACCTAACTAGTACCTACAATAAGTCTTCAGCAAACGTTCCTCTTTTACAATGTCCTTAAAAATTTCTAAATTCTTATGGACCTTAAAAGTACTAGTTACTGGACTTTCCTTAATTTAGCATGGTTAATTGCTCATCAAAATTACAAGTTTCCTAACCCTTATTTTGATCGAATTTCTTTAAATTTCGGATGAAGATTAGTTGGTGTCATTGATTTTCATTTAGTTTCGGATGGTGATTAATTATTTTGATCGAATTTCTTTTATTTTCGGATGGTTATTTAGTTTCGGATGGCGATTAGTTGGTATCATTGAATTTCATTTAGTTTTGGATGGTGATTACTTATTTTCATATAAACATTGATGGGGAATAAGCGAAACATTCAATACAGCATAATATAACGTTGAAGTCAAAAAGTTGAAACATTTGGTACTAAAATATTACAACCTTCGAGTATTTTCGTATAACATTGATGGGGAATAAGTTAAACAATTGACAACAAAAAAAAGAATATTTTAATATAAAATTGACAAACATTTATCACGCAAAACTGAAACATTCAATATAGAATACAATAAAATGTATATAATCATGATTACTTGATTCAGATGGAGATTAGTTCGTGTCATTGATTTTCACTTAGTTTCGGATGGTGATTACTTATTTGGATTGAATTTCTTTTAGTTTCGGATGGTTATTTAGTTTTTGATGGAGTTTAGTTGGTGTCATTGAATTTCATTTAGTTTCGGATGGTGATTACATATTTTGATCGAATTTCTTTTAGATTCGGATGGAGATTAGTTGGTATCATTGATTTTCATTTAGTATCGGATAGTGATTACTTATTTTGATTGAATTTCTTTTAGTTTCGGATGGTTATTTAGTTTTGGATGTAGTTTAGTTGGTGTCATTGAATTTCATTTAGTTTCAGATGGTGATTACTTATTTTGATCGAATTTCTTTTAGTTTCGGATGGAGATTAGTTGATGTCATTGATTTTTATTTAGTTTCGGATGGTGATTACTTATTTTGATCGATTTCTTTTAGTTTCAGATGGTTATTTTGTTACGGACGGAGATTAGTTGGTGTCATTGATTTTCATTTACTTTCGGATGGTGATTACTTATTTTGATCGAATTTCTTTTAGTTTCGGATGGTTATTTAGTTTCGGATGGAGATTAGTTGGTGTCATTGATTTTCATTTACTTTCGGATGGTGATTACTTATTTTGATCGAATTTTTGAAGTTTCAGATGGTTATTTAGTTTCGGATAGATATTAGTTGGTGTCAATGATTTTCATTTAGTTTTGCATGGTGATTACTTATTTTGATCGAATTTCTTTAAATTTCGGATGAAGATTAGTTGGTGTCATTGATTTTCATTTAGTTTCGGATGGTGATTAATTATTTTGATTGAATTTCTTTTATTTTCGGATGGTTATTTAGTTTCGGATGGAGATTAGTTGCTATCATCGATTTTCATTTAGTTTCGGATGGTGATTACTTATTTTCATATAACATTGATGAGGAATAAGTGAAACATTCAATACAGTATAACGTAACGTTGAAGTTAAAAAGTTAAAACATTTGGTACTAAAATATTACAACCATCGAGTATTTTCGTATAACATTGATGGGGAATAAGTTAAACATTTGACATCAAATGAAAGAATATTTTAATATAATATTGACAAACATTTATCACGCAAAAGTGAAACATTCAATATAGAATACAATAACATTGATATAATCATGATTATTTGTTTCGGATGGAGATAAGTTGGTGTCATTGATTTTCATTTAGTTTTGGATGGTGATTACTTATTTTGATTGAATTTGTTTTAGTTTCGGATGGTTATTTAGTTTGGATGGAGTTTAGTTGGTGTCATTGAATTTCTTTTAGTTTCGGATGGTGATTACTTATTTTGATTGATTTTCTTTTAGTTTCGGATGGAGAATAGTTGGAGTCATTGATTTTCATTTAGTTTTGGATGGTGATTACTTATTTTGATTGAATTTCTTTTAGTTTCGGATGGTTATTTAGTTTTGGATGGAGTTTAGATGGTGTCATTGAATTTCATTTAGTTTCGGATGGTGATTACTTATTTTGATCGAATTTCTTTTAGTTACGGATGGAGATTAGTTGGTGTCATTGATTTTCATTTAGTTTCTGATGGAGATTAGTTGGTGACAGTGATTTTCATTTAGTTTCGGATGGAGTTTAGTTGGTGTCCTTGATTTTCATTTACTTTCGGATGGTTATTACTTATTTTGATCGAATTTCTTTAAATTTCGGATGGTTATTTAGTTTCGGATGGAGATTAGTTGGTGACATTAATTTTCATTTAGTTTCGGATGGTGGTTACGTATTTCGATTGAATTTTATTTAGTTTCTGATGGTTATTTAGTTTTGGACGGAGTTTAGTTGGTGCCATTGATTTTCATTTAGTTTCGGATGGTGATTACTTATTTTGATCGATTTTCATTGAGTTGGATGGTGATTTAGTTTCGCATGGAGTTTAGTTGGTGTCATGAATTTTAATTTAGTTTCTGATTGTTATCGGTTGGTTTGATCAATTTTCATTTAGTTTCAGATAGTTATTAGTTGGTTTGATCAATTTTCATTTAGTTTCGGATGGTGATTTAGTTTCGCATGGAGATTAGTTGGTGCCATGATTGTTCATTTAGTTTTGGATGGTTATTAGTTGGTTTGAACAATTTTAATTTAGTTTCGGATGGAGATTAGTTGGTGTAATTGATTTTCATTTACTTTCGGATGGTGATTACTTATTTTGATCGAATTTCTTTTACTTTCGAATGGAGATTAGTTGGTGTCATTGATTTTCATTTACATTCGGATGGTGATTACTTATTTTGATCGAATTTCTTTTAGTTTCAAATGGTTATTTAGTTTCGGATGGAGATTAAATGGTTTCAATTATTTTCATTTAGTTTCGGATGGTGATTACTTATTTTGATCGAATTTCTTTAAATTTCTGATGGTTATTTAGTTTCGGATGAAGATTAGTTGGTGTCATTGATTTTCATTTAGTTTCGGATGGTGATTAATTATTTTGATCGAATTTCTTTTATTTTCGGATGGTCATTTAGTTTCGGATGGAGATTAGTTGGTGTCATTGATTTTCATTTAGTTTCTGATGGAGATTAGTTGGTGACAGTGATTTTCATTTAGTTTCGGATGGAGTTTAGTTGGTGTCCTTGATTTTCATTTACTTTCGGATGGTTATTACTTATTTTGATCGAATTTCTTTAAATTTCGGATGGTTATTTAGTTTCGGATGGAGATTAGTTGGTGACATTAATTTCATTTAGTTTCGGATGGTGGTTACTTATTTCGATTGAATTTCATTTAGTTTCTGATGGTTATTTAGTTTTGGACGGAGTTTAGTTGGTGCCATTGATTTTCATTTAGTTTCGGATGGTGATTACTTATTTTGATCGATTTTCATTGAGTTGGATGGTGATTTAGTTTCGCATGGAGTTTAGTTGGTGTCATGAATTTTAATTTAGTTTCTGATTGTTATCGGTTGGTTTGATCAATTTTCATTTAGTTTCAGATAGTTATTAGTTGGTTTGATCAATTTTCATTTAGTTTCGGATGGTGATTTAGTTTCGCATGGAGATTAGTTGGTGCCATGATTGTTCATTTAGTTTCGGATGGTTATTAGTTGGTTTGAACAATTTTAATTTAGTTTCGGATGGAGATTAGTTGGTGTCATTGATTTTCATTTACTTTCGGATGGTGATTACTTATTTTGATCGAATTTCTTTTACTTTCGAATGGAGATTAGTTGGTGTCATTGATTTTCATTTACATTCGGATGGTGATTACTTATTTTGATCGAATTTCTTTTAGTTTCAGATGGTTATTTAGTTTCGGATGGAGATCAAATGGTGTCAATCATTTTCATTTAGTTTCGGATGGTGATTACTTATTTTGATCGAATTTCTTTAAATTTCCGATGGTTATTTAGTTTCGGATGAAGATTAGTTGGTGTCATTGATTTTCATTTAGTTTCGGATGGTGATTAATTATTTTGATCGAATTTCTTTTATTTTCGGATGGTCATTTAGTTTCGGATGGAGATTAGTTGGTATCATTGATTTTCATTTAGTTTTGGATGGTGATTACTTATTTTCATATAAACATTGATGGGGAATAAGCGAAACATTCAATACAACATAATATAACGTTGAAGTCAAAAAGTTTAAACATTTGGTACTAAAATATTAGAACCTTCGAGTATTTTCGTATAACATTGATGGGGAATAAGTTAAACATTTGACAACAAAAGAAAGAATATTTTAATATAATATTGACAAACATTTATCACGCAAATGTGAAACATTAAATACAGAATACAATTACATTTATATAATCATGATTACTTGATTCGGATGGATATTAGTTGGTGTCATTGATTTTTTCACTTAGTTTCGCATGGTGATTACTTATTTTGATTGAATTTCTTTTAGTTTCGGATGGTTATTTAGTTTTGGATGGAGTTTAGTTGGTGTCATTGAATTTCATTTAGTTTCTGATGGTGATTACTTATTTTGATCGAATTTCTTTTAGTTTCGGATGGAGATTAGTTGGTGTCTTTTCATTTAGTTTCGGATGGTGATTATTTATTTTGATCAAATTCCTTTTAGTTTTGGATGGTTATTTAGTTACGGACGGAGTTAGTTGGTGTCATTGATTTTCATTTACTTTCGGATGGTGATTACTTATTTTGATCGAATTTCTTTTAGTTTCGGGTGGTTATTTAGTTACGGATGGAGATTAGTTGGTGTTATTGATTTTTATTTAGTTTCGGATCGAGATTAGTTGGTGACATTGATTTTCATTTAGTTTCGGATGGTGATTACTTATTTTGATCGAAATTCTTTTATTTTTGGATGGTTATTTAGTTTCTTATAGAGATTAGTTGGTGTCATTGATTTTTATTTAGTTTTGGATAGTGATTACTTTATTTTATTTAATATTGATGGGGAATAACTGAAACATTCAATACAGTATAATATAACGTTGAACTCAAAAAGTTGAAAAATTTTGTACTAAAATATTACAACCCTCGAGTATTTTCGTATAACATTGATGTGAAATAAGTTAACATTTGACAGAAAATGAAAGAAAATTTATCACTCAAAAGTGAAAGATTTAATACAGAATACAATAACATTGATATAATCATGATTACATGTTTCGGATGGAGATTAGCTGGTGTCATTGATTTTCATTTAGTTTCGGATGGTGATTACATATTTTGATAGAGTTTTTTTAATTTCGGATGAAGTTTAGTTATGTCATTGATTTTCATTTAGTTTCGGATGGTGATTAATTATTTTGATCTAATTTCTTTTAATTTTGGATGGAGATTAGTCGGTGTCATTGATTTTAATTTAGTTTCGGATGGTGATTACTTAATTTGATTGAACTTGTTTTAGTTTCGGTTGGTTATTTAGTTTCTGATAGAGTTTAGTTGGTGTCATTGATTTTCATTTAGTTTCGGATGGAGATTATTTGGTCTCATCGATTTTCATTTAGTTTCTTATGGTGATTACATATTTCGATCATTTTTAATTTAGTTTAGGATCGTTATTAGTTGGTTTGATCAATTTTCATTTAGTTTCGGATGGAAATTAATTTAGTTTAGGATCGTTATTAGTTGGTTTGATTAATTTTCATTTAATTTCAGATGGTGGTTTAGTTTCGGATGGAAATTAGTTGGTCTCATCGATTTTCATTTAGTTTCGTATGGTGATTACTTACTTTGATCATTTTTCATTTTGTTTCAGATCGTTATTTAGTTTCAGATGGAGATTAGTTGGTGTCATTGATTTTCATTTAGTTTCTTATGGTGAGTACTTATTTTGATCATTTTTCATTTAGTTACGTATGGTTATTAATTGGTTTGATCAATTTTCATTTAGTTTCGGATGGTGGTTTAGTTTCGCATGGAGATTAGTTGGTGTCATCACTTTTCGTTTAGTTTCGTATGGTTATTACTTATTTTGATCATTTTTCATTTAGTTTCGGATGGTGGTTTAGTTTCGGATAGAGATTAGTTTGTGTCATCAATTTTCATTTAGTTTCGTATGGTGATTACTTATTTAGATCATTTTTCATTTAGTTTAGGATCGTTATTAGTTTGTTTGATCAATTTTCATTTAGTTTCGGATGGAGATTAGTTGGTGTCATCGATTTTCATTTAGTTTCGTATGGTGATTACTTATTTTGATAATTTTTCATTTATTTTCGGGTGGCTATTACTTGGTTTGATCAATTTTCATTTAGTTTCAGATGGTGGTTTAGTTTCGGTTGGAGATTAGTTGGTGTCATCACTTTTCATTTAGTTTCGTATGGTGATTACTTATTCAGATCATTTTTCATTTAGTTTCGGATGGTTATTAGTTGGTTTGATCAATGTTTATTTAGTTTCGGATGGTGTTTAAGTTTTAGATGAAAATTAGTTGGTCTCATCGATTTTCATTTAGTTTCGTATGATGATTACTTGTTTCGATCATTTTTCATTTAGTTTCGGATGGTTATTTAGTTTTGGATGGATATTATTTGTTGTCATCGATTTTCATTTAGTTTCGGATGGTGATTACTTATTTTGATTGATTTTCATTTAATTTTGGATGGTTATTTAGTTTTGGATGGAGATTAGTTGTTTACATCGATTTTCATTTAGTTCGGTTGGTATTTAGTTCGTGTCATCAATTTTTATTTAGTTTCGGATGGATATTAGTTGGTTTGATTGATTTTCATTTAGTTTCGGATGGAGATTACTTGGTCTGATTGATTTTCATTTAGTTTCGGATGGAGATTCGTTGGTGTCATCAATTTTCATTTAGTTTGGGATGGTGATTAGTTGGTTTGATCAATTTTCATTTAGTTTCGGATGGAGATTAGTTGGTGTCATTGATTTTCATTTATTTTCGGATGGTGATTACTTATTTTGTTCGTTTTTTCATTTAGCTTCGGATGATGTTTAGTTCGTGTCATCAATTTTCATTTAATTTCAGATGGAGATTAGTTGTTGTCATCAATTTTCATTTAGTTTCGGATGGTTATTAGTTGGTTTGATCAGTTGTCATTTAGTTTCGGATGGTAATTAGGTGGTTTCATCGAATTTGATTTAGTTTCAGATGGTGATTAATTGGTTTCATTGATTATGATTAAGTTTCGGATGGAAATTAGTTGGTTTCATTGAATTTTTTATAGTATCAGAAAAAATTAGTTTAATACAAGCATTAGCCCCTTTATAAAAAAAATTCAACATTTTAATAGGGAAACATTGGACATCCGATGAACAAACTGTTGGTGTTAAAATATGTCCAGTCCGCATGCACGAACTGGAGCTGTCTAAGAGCGAGACAAAGCATCAAGGGCCGTCCCTCAGAGGGCGTGACCACACCAAAGTATCTCACTAAGGGGTGGCTCGACCAACATACGGTCCGACCATCACTAAGAGGTCAACCCTCAAGATAAGCTCACTACAAGGACAATGCAGGTGTTGGGCTCGAGGAGCATCTCTAGGGCTCGAGGAGGACCTTACGTCAAGGTGACACCCTCCAAAAGAGACTACGCAGAGCACTACTCAGACCACGGACGTAAGAGGAAGGCACGAGGACCAAGGACGACCACCCATGGTCGCTCCCTGTGGCACCCGCCTTCCAGATTACTCCATGCGACCCAAAAAGTCAATAATGCCCTCACAACCCTAGTCAAGATGTTTGGGCCAAAGCCCATGGACCTCCTTAATGGGCTTGGGCCAAAGGAGGCTTCAATCTCGGCCGGACACTTGTCACGATCCTACATAAAATGACAATAAAATACTACAAGTATATAAGGGACTCATTTATTAACCGTTGGGTAAGTATTTTTAGCTCTCACCCACCACTCACCTACCACATTTACTACTCTTACTAGGGAAGCCTTTAAACTCCATACACGTAAAGTCGTCCCTCCGGTTTGATCCTCAACAAACCGGGCACAAGGTACTAACCTCCCCCTCCAGTCTCTTTCAGGTACGAGGAAGCTACATGAAGGATTCCTATGATCTTAAGAGGAAGACTACATGAAGAAGACCTGAATAGTGTGTTGTGACGATCTACTACGAACTTAAGAAGAAGAAGTACGAATTACCCTTCAACATCTGGCGCCGTCTGTGAGAATCTGATCAAAAGGTCATTCCTAGCCCTACTGGTCGATCCAGACATCCTCATCGTGACACGTCACGAAGATGCCTCCTAGAAGAAGCAATCGAATTGCCAATGCACCACCCAGGAATCCTCCTCGACCCAGGGGCCGTCCACCTTTAAATGGTCGAGGAGGAGGAAGGACAGCTGCTCCCAGGGCACCTAGAAATAACAATGTTGAGAGGAATCAAGATTATATGGAGGGGGAATTCACCAATGTCACTAACTCCCAAGAAGAGAGATCCGGAGAAAATAATCCACAAGGCGTCCCGGTTGGAAGTTCTTATGGAGCGTTGAGAGTCACAAAAAACGTCGCGCCGAGAGGGCAGCCTCCTCAAGTAGCGATTAATCCTCCTCCCGTAGCAGTGAATCCTCCTTAGCCAGCCGCATTGAACTTCACCCTTCCTAATGGACGTGTAGTCCGACCATCAGACTTTGGGATGGGCGAAGCTCAATACGGCTTGTTCCTTCTTACTTTGCAAGGATACGTAGGAGACAACGAGGCTGCTAGAGTTAATGCAGAGCTCCAAGCTCGAGGAGTACCACAAGTCCAAGTACAAGAGCAACCTCGTGATACTTTGGTAGCCCCTCGTCAATCCCAAGCAAGAGCACCTATAGTACAAGATGAAGCACATTCAAGAGCCAACACAAGGCCGATCCAATCTCGACTTGGACCTTCAAGAGTCCAATCATGGCTGGGACCACAAGGTGTCCCTGATGATTTGAGGGATCTAATTGATAGGAGGATACACGCATCACTGCAAAATGTGGCTCCGCAAGAAAACCGAGCTCAGGTGGTCGCTACACCACCCACTCTCCCTAACCAAGTCACGCCCAACCAGGTATGTAACTCCTCAGAACCAACCCGAAGCGGTGGCGGAAACCAATGCCTTGAGAACTGTAGCTGAGGTGACCCCTTGATCGACCCGATCACGGTGAGGAGGCTCACTCTGGAGGAACTCAACGCAAGGAAATCCGCACTTGATGCTCAGATTGAACCCTACGAGGAACCGTGCAATAAAGAGAGCAAGGTCAAGATCCAAGCCCGTTGTGCGACGAGATAAGGAGCCATCAGGCCAAAATCGAAAGAGGCTTCCCTACTTTCGAAAGTTATGATGGAACAAGCTGTCTGAAGGATTACTTGGTAAGATTTGGCACAAAAATGGACGCTTATGGTCACGATTCAAGGACCAAAGCACTACTCTTCCCCGGCTAACCTCTCAGGAGAAGCCATGAAATGGTGGTCGCGCATTCCTCATCGCTCGGTCAAGTCCTATAGAGATCTCTGCAAGGAATTCTCTAAGCGATTCTGTAACATCCCGTATTTTTCTATTTAATTTTTTTTTATTATTTTAATTAATTAATTACCTGAATAAATTAATTTATTTGGTAATTATTTAATCTTCTTCCCGCGCTATTGAATTCGAATCTGAATGTTGTTGGGTTTGCGAATCCGTCTTTGGGCTAGTAAAATCTGAATTTTAAACCTCTCCTTGGCCCATTTTCGTGTAGTTGCAGGCCCAATGCAAGTCTTGGCCCAATGTTGGTCCGGTCAAACCCATCTCCTTAGTCAACCCTAAACCTAACCCTAAAACTCAAAATTCACTTCCCTCCTCTCATTTCACTCACTGCCGCCCACCAAGAGAGAAAGAAAACTCCATTCTTGTTTCTTCTCCCAACCGCAGCCCTATCAACATCATTTCATCATCGTTTTTCTTCAATCCCCGCCTCACCATCATCATCAACGGACTAGCATCATCATCATCACCGCCGTACCACCACCACCGTGCCACCTCTACCCGCCTCTACTCCGTCCAAATCGCGAATTCACTGCCGGCCCGGTTTCATTGCGTCACCCGCTGCCTCTCCGTCCGACCATGACTCTGTCCCGTTTCCTATGTGCCGCCGGCCCGTGCCGCCCAGCTCCGCCCGTACCTTGCCCCGATTTAACCGTACTGCTCCGTTCCGGTCTGTTCGTCGGCTACGTTTCGTCGCGTCGCCAGTGCCATCCCGATCCGCTCGTACCGGTCCCGATTTTGCTCCGATTTTGGCCGTTCTGCTCCGTCTAGGTCTTCGGTAAGTCGAGCTCTACTCCTTTCCTGTTCGTCCTTATTTCTTCTCCATCTTTCGACTTTTCTATCATCTCGGTTCAATCTGGATTTGGATCCGTGTTAATTGTGGTTTCATTTTGGATTCGCAGTTTGATTCAATTCATTCCCAGATCGTTCGAGGGTAATGCTCTGTTCCTTTCTCGTTTTTGTTTTCTTCCTTTTCTGTTATGACCGTTTTGCCCCTGAGATATATCTGAACCTCGATTTAGACCTTGAACTGAAATTCGAACTCGGATTAGGATATAACTGGACCGATTTTGGGTTGTAGAATTTGGACTGTGATTGACTTGCTTTGACCGTTTGACTCTGACCTTGCATTTGTTGACCGAATTCGAATATTAAGACTGAAAATTGAACTGTTTGGGTTTCGTTGAACTGATTTGATAGGTTATGGTTCTGTTGGGGTCATTTTGGGTTTTTGTTTATGAACCTGAAGGACTTGTCTGGTTTTGGAAACTTAAAGAAGGGTTTTATGCAATTTAAGACTGAAGGGTAATTTGGTAATTTCCCTATTTCGGACAAAACTGTTAAATGGAAGTTTTCGTTGGGGACTGTTCTGATATTCTTGAAACTATAGTACTGTTTTGCAAGTTACTGCTGAGGGTATTCTGGTAATTTTGTAATCTGAATTTAAATTTGTTTCTAAAAGCTAGTAAGGTATTATTTCCTATTTTGGTGAATTGAGTATTGAATTACCTTCTAGCTTAGTGGTTAAGGGTTGTGTGACTAACTTAGAGGTCCCGAGTTCAAACCTCTCCTCTGCCACTTCTTTATCGACATTTTTATTTTTATTCGTTTAGCTTTGGTTCGACTTCTAGTTCATAACTAGATACTTCATGTATAGGTTCTCCGACCGATAGCTCTTAACTCGCTGTGCTTTTGAGGATCTTCGCTTGCAAGTTTAAGGTGAGTGTTCGCCCCAAAGTTTGTCTGTTTTCAAAACCTGGAAGGCTATGTGCTATGCATGTTTTGGTTGTATTCTGTTGGGTACTGACTCTTCTGCAGGAACATTTCTCGATATCTCGAGTACTATCTGTTACTGTTTGTATATTCTGTTTGTCTGTATCTGTTCTGTCTGTTTCTGTGTGACCGGTCGATTAGGTCGTAATTAGGTAGGCTTGGGTAGTAGAGGACTATCGGGTTTGCTTAATTATTGCCTAGTCTAATCCCTTTTGGCGCGAGTCAGAAGTCGTTGAGGTCTATTAGGGTCGTAGGTTCTGTTTCCCCAAAGTACACGGGGCTCTGTTCTGTCTAGAGTTGTTAACCCTCTGGAGGGAGTTACAAGGGCATTCTGGGAGTAGGAGTAACAAGGCGGGCTGCACCAACGGACTTCACTTATATGTTTCTGTCTGTCTCTTTGTTCTGTTATCTGCTTCTGTTACTGTCTTACTTGCTACAAATGTTTTTGTTTTCCAAACTGGTTACTGTTATGTCTTTTTAAAATATAACCTCACTGAGATCCTTTATCTCACACTCTTTCTCTTTTCAAAATTCCTTCCTTGTAGATTCTGCTGAAGGAGACCGAGTCTAGACGTCCAGCGACTGAGAGTGGGAACTGGGACTTTCGTTGGGATTTATTTATTTTTTTTTAATATAAGAAGGAAAACTATTTATATTCTTCACTATCCGTTACATTCTTTTGAAATTTTTATAGTTACCGTTGGATATTTTGAGTCTGTTTGCGCATTGGCGCCAAATTCTGTTATTGCAATTATTGTGGACCGTTGTCCTTAGGATTATTTCAAATGTTTCTTTTTCCGATTAAAAATATTTCATTTTAAAATCTGATACCGTTACAGTTGGTATCAGAGCTTGAGTTCAAACTCAAGCTTGCTAGGATAGGATCTTCTGGCCTATGGGGTGTGTGTGAGGGTCCGAGTCGCTGGATATAGGTCGAGTATTTATTGTTCTGTCTCTTACACTGTTTAATCTTCCGCACTAACTCTGAATCGCTTGTTTGTACGATGTTTGTCCTACTGTTCTGTTTTCCAAAACTGTCTTGCTGCTGATTCTGTTAAACCTCCATAACAGGCTTACGATTGTCACTTTTGTTAGTTTTCTTTACGGATATTTGGTGGTTTATTTTAAATGCATGAGTATTTTGTTGAAAGTTTGTGTATTTGGTAGGAGGTTATTGATTGCATGCTTTAGACACTTAATATTGCAGTAGTGTTACTTAATATGGTTGGTGTATGTTCTTGCTTCGTTCTGTCATACTTTGATCTATTGTTTAACCAAAGTCGACATAAATCACTGACAGGCGGCCGACTGTTTAAGTGATTCATGTTAACTGAGGTCAAATGACTGATCACTTTGTGAGAGGACACTTTTATAACATGCTTAATGTTTATGATTTTTTTTTTTTTTTTTGCAACATATGAATTTGTTATTTATGCCTTATCATTACTTTTTTTTCAATTTATGTCTGCCTTGTATGCTAGGTTAGACACACTCGAGGATTTACTTATTGATAAGTTACTATCTTACTTATGACTCCCTAATTTGATTTTGACCTTAGCATTTTTGGTTATCTTTTACGCGTCTCTTGCTCGTTCACAAGGTTGACTTAAGATAGTGCCTTAGATTACGTTTACGCCTGAAGATAGACACACTCAAGTTGGTTAATTACGTTACTTACCTTAGACTAATTTCGATAGGATGGCTCCAAGGAACAACACCCGCAACGTCAATGGCAATGGCAACACCAATGACAACGACAACAACAACAACAATGCTGGCAATCAGGACCAAGTGGAGCGGATCATTGCAGCTTTGGGGAACTTCAGTGAGAGCATGCGCAACGTTGGGCCACCACCTGCTCAGCCAGCTCCGCCGCCACCGCCACCGACTCAAACGATCGATCAAGCTGCTGAACATTTCGCCCGTTTCCATCCCGACAGGTTCGATGGGGCACCCAATGCCCGCAAAGCTGAGCTTTGGCTGGAGAGCATGGAGAATCTGTTCTCGATCTTACACTACCCTGATGAAAGGAGAATTGAGCTCGCGGCTTTCCAGTTTGAAGGAGCAGCCAGGAATTGGTGGAGGACCGTAGATGCAAGGTGGAGACAAGAGGCAGTTGCCCGCACTTGGGAGAACTTCGAGAAGGAGTTCATGGATAATTTCGTGCCTCGCCTAGTTCTCGAGAACAGGAGAGATGAGTTCCAAGACTTAGTGCAAGGAAATATGAATGTCACCGAATATGACTCCGAGTTCACTCGACTGCTGAAGTACGTGCCGCACTTTCAACACGACGAGAGGGAGAAGGTGCGCCATTTTGTGAAGGGTCTGAACTCAGAGATCCGTTACAGCCTGTTCGGGACTGACATGCCCACCTACATTAAAGCAGTGGAGTTGGTTGCTGAGGTAGAGAGTGGTCTGGGAGAACTCGAGAACTATGAAACCCCGCGGTCTCGAAAGAGGAGTTTTGATCACAGAAGTAGCAAGGATCGTCATTCTCCATCCAAGTATTCTCGCACCGAGCAGAAAAGTCGATCTCGTCATGTGGCTGAAAGTACTGTACAACCATCTCGAAGAAATTGCAATTTCTGCGGAGGCACAACTCATGAGGAGAAGAACTGTTGGAGGAAGCAAGGTGTATGCTTGGCATGTGGAAGCAAGGAGCAAAAGATCAATGTTTGTCCGCGACGCAACTCCCTGATGGAAGAAGGAAGATCTGGAGGCACCGCTTCAAGGAATCAAGGAAGTAGTGCGAAGGCCAAACCGAGAGTCTATAGCATGGTTGGACGTGAGGCTCCCTTGTGAAATGTAGCAAAAGGTATGCTTCATTGAGTTCTTCTAAGATTATGGTTTACTACTCTGCTACTTTTCATTTACTAGGTTAGATACACTTGAAGTCTAAGTTGTCGACTGCTTATGGAAGACTTTTAGTTGTGATCGTTGGTCGAAGAACTAAGTTCCGTTTCCTTTAGGCTAGTTTCGACTTATCTTAACTTTTAGCTTGTGAGATTGTTCTTTCATCCGGCGTTTGAAGTTGAAGGCTTTTGTCTCTCCGTTCCCTGTTCAATGGTTTTACGCTAGTTAAGTTTCGAGGACGAAACTTCTTTTAAGGGTGGTGGAGTGTAACATCCCGTATTTTTCTATTTTAATTTTTTTTATTATTTTAATTAATTAATTACCTAAATAAATTAATTTATTTGGTAATTATTTAATCTTCTTCCCGCGCTATTGAATTCGAATCTGAATGTTGTTGGGTTTGCGAATCCGTCTTTGGCCTAGTAAAATCTGAATTTTAAACCTCTCCTTGGCCCATTTTCGTGTAGCTGCAGGCCCAATGCAAGTCTTGGCCCAATGTTGGTCCGGTCAAACCCATCTCCTTAGTCAACCCTAAACCTAACCCTAAAACTCAAAATTCACTTCCCTCCTCTCATTTCACTCACTGCCGCCCACCAAGAAAGAAAGAAAACTCCATTCTTGTTTCTTTCCCAACCGCAACCCTATCAACATCATTTCATCATCGTTTTTCTTCAAATCCCGCCTCACCATCATCATCAACGGACTAGCATCATCATCATCACCGCCGTACCACCACCACCGTGCCACCTCTGCCCGCCTCTACTCCGTCCAAATCGCGAATTCACTGTCGGCCCGGTTTCATTGCGTCACGAGCCGCCGCTCCGTCCGACCGTGACTCTGTCCCGTTTCCTATGTGCCGCCGGCCCGTGCCGCCCAGTTCCGCCCGTACCTTGCCCCGATTTAACCGTACTGCTCCGTTCCGGTCTGTTCGTCGGCTCCGTTTCGTCGCGCCGCCAGTGCCATCCCGATCCGCTCGTACCGGTCCCGATTTTGCTCCGATTTTGGCCGTTCTGCTCCGTCCAGGTCTCCGGTAAGTCGAGCTCTGCTCCTTTCCTGTTCGTCCTTATTTCTTCTCCATCTTTCGACTTTTCTATCATCTCGGTTCAATCTGGATTTGGATCCGTGTTAATTGTGGTTTCATTTTGGATTCGCAGTTTGATTCAATTCATTCCCAGATCGTTCGAGGTTAATGCTCTGTTCCTTTCTCGTTTTTGTTTTCTTCCTTTTCTGTTATGACCGTTTTGCCCCTGAGATATATCTGAACCTCGGTTTAGACCTTGAACTGAAATTCGAACTCGGATTAGGATATAACTGGACCGATTTTGGGTTGTAGAGTTTTGACTGTGATTGACTTGCTTGACCGTTTGACTCTGACCTTGCATTTGTTGACCGAATTCGAATATTAAGACTGAAAATTGAACTGTTTGGGTTCCGTTAGACTGATTTAATAGGTTATGGTTCTGTTGGGGTCATTTTGGGTTTTTTTTTATGAACCTGGAGGACTTGTCTGGTTTTGGAAACTTAAAGAAGGGTTTTATGCAATTTAAGACTGAAGGGTAATTTGGTAATTTCGCTATTTCAGACAAAACTGTTAAATGGAAGTTTTCATTGGGGACTGTTCTGATATTCTTGAAAGTATAGTACTGTTTTGCAATTTACTGTTGAGGGTATTCTGGTAATTTTGTAATCTGAATTTAAATTGGTTTCTAAAAGCTAGTAAGGTATTATTTCCTGTTTTGGTGAATTGAGTATTGAATTACCTTCTAGCTTAGTGGTTAAGGGTTGTGTGATTGACTTAGAGGTCCCGAGTTCGAGCCCCTCCTCTGCCATTTCTTTATCGACATTTTTATTTTTATTCGTTTAGCTTTGGTTCGACTTCTAGTTCGTAACTAGATACTTCCTGTATAGGTTCTCCGACCGATAGCTCTTAACTCGCTGTGCTTTTGAGGATCTTCGCTTGCAAGTTTAAGGTGAGTGTTCGCCCCAAAGTTTGTCTGTTTTCAAAACCTGGAAGGCTATGTGCTATGCATGTTTTTGTTGTATTCTGTTGGGTACTGACTCTTCTGCAGGAACATTTCTCGATATCTCGAGTACTATCTGTTACTGTTTGTATATTCTGTTTGTCTGTATCTGTTCTGTCTGTTTCTGTGTGACCGGTCGATTAGGTCGTAATTAGGTAGGCTTGGGTAGTAGAGGACTATCGGGTTTGCTTGATTATTGCCTAGTCTAATCCCTTTTAGGCGCGAGGAAGAAGTCGCTGAGGTCTATTAGGGTCGTAGGTTCTGTTTCCCCAAAGTACACGGGGCTCTGTTCTGTCTAGAGTTGTTAACCCTCTGGAGGGAGTTACAAGGGCATTCTGGGAGTAGGAGTAACAAGGCGGGCTGCACCAACGGACTTCACTTATCTGTTTCTGTCTGTCTCTCTGTTCTGTTATCTGCTTCTGTTACTGTCTTACTTGCTACAAATGTTTTTGTTTTCCAAACTGTTTAATGTTATGTCTTTTTAAAATAGAACCTCACTAAGATCCTTTATCTCACTCTCTTTCTGTTTTCAAAATTCCTTCCTTGTAGATTCTGCTGAAGGAGACCGAGTCGAGACGTCCAGCGACTGAGAGTGGGAACTGGGGCTTTCGTTGGGATTTATTTGTTTTGTTGAATATAAGAAGGAAAACTATTTATATTCTTTACTATCCGTTACATTCTTTTGAAATTTTTATAGTTACCGTTGGATATTTTGAGTCTGTTTGCGCATTGGCGCCAAATTCTGTTATTGCAATTATTGTGGACCGTTGTCCTTTGGATTATTTCAAATGTTTCTTTTTCCGATTAAAAATATTTCATTTTAAAATCTGATACCGTTACAGATTCGAGAAGGTCATGAACACCACAAGAAGAGTGAGATACTTGGCCGAAATTGTTCAGAAAAACAATGAAGATTTGAGGGACTTCATCAATCATTTTCATGAAGCAGCCCTCCAAGTTGAAGATCACTCCATCAATGAGAGAAAAGAATACTTGTATGGTAACACTACCAACGTCAAGTTCCAAGAGGTGCTCTCAGCATCGTGTGTAAAGAATGAAGCTCAAGAGGTCTCCTCCGAGGAGATATAGCAACTACACGGACTTAAATAGACCAAGATCCGACATCTTGAACTATATAGTCTCGAGGAAGCTAGATGTCTCCTGACCACCTCCAATCCAAGAGAACCGAAAGAACAAAAGTTCAGAGAAATTTTGCCAGTTTCACAAAGGAAAGGGGCACACCTTTGATGAGTGCGTCGAGCTCAATAACAAAATCGAGAGGATGATACGCAATGGGCAATTGGTCAACTATATCCGTAAGGAAGAACCCCTGGCGATCCTCCCTCCGCCACCTCAAGTGGGGATCGAGCACCACCCCTAAGGGAATCCTCATTATGATGATATTCATAATTACAACAATTATGAAAACCGTCCCGTGAACGGAAGCATCCACACTCTTACAATTACCGGAGGACCCGTGGGAGGCGACACTCGAAATCAGAGAGAGATCACAACTGATAATCTCAGAATCAGAGACGTGAAGTATGCCCAAGTTGCACGACCAGGAACCAACGTCATCTCTTTTGACGATAGCGAAATATCTCTAAGGCATGCCGGAGGAGGAAACATCTATGACCCATGTGTTCCGCTAGTGGTTTCCCTTGATGTTCAATCCTACAATTTAGGAAGGATCCTCGTCGAAACCGGATGTTCGGCTAACTTGATCTTCACGGGAACCTTGAAGAGGATGCAAATGAATCCAAGGGAAGGTCTTAAACAGGTGAGGAGTGCCCTGGTAGGCTTTGGAGGACAACCCATCATGCCCCTCGGAATGATCAACTTGACGGTCACAATGGGAAGTGCTCCGCGACGAGTAATTCAACATGTTCCCTTTGTGGTCGTCGATATGCCTTTTGATTACTTCGCAGTCTTGGGTAGACCCGGCCTCTCTCAGTTCCGAGCCGTACTGTCTACAGTCCACAACAAGTTGAAATTCCCCACTCCATTGGGAATTGGACAAGAAGTAGGAGACATAAGAGAGGCATGGGAATGCTACAGCTGATAGTGTATATGTCCTAGAGACAGTCCTTATTAAGGGCATGGAGCCCTTATAGAGGGCATATATGTACTATTACACAATTCAACGTAATATAATATATGTTTATTGTTTTACTATTGAGTATCGCTTTCATATTTATATTACACCAGGCATGCAGCATGTCATATCTCTATTTCTGTCTGTATTGATATTAAACATGTCCCCTCGGATAGATGACCGATCACACAGATAGTGGGAGCTATGTGAGTTATCATCTATCCCAAACTCTCCCTAGTCGAGGTTCATCTCGGATGTAGGTGTCTGAATGAACCAGATGAGACTAGTATGCGTGGAGGTTATACTTGTTGGAGCAAGTGTGAGCCGATCCCAAGGCCACGGAACGGATTGTTGGACAATCGAGAAACGTTCCCATAACTGTGCATAGTTGTTCGAAGAATGATTATCGAACAATGGAAGTACCCACCGGACACTCCCATCGATGTATACTCTACACCTAAGTGTCTATGGGAACCTGTAAGTTGTCGAAGTGATGCCAGTCGTCCTTTGGACTTACAAGACTTTATCATCACATTTGTTGTCCCATATCCTTGGTGGACCCGTCGATGTCAGCTCTGAATAAGCAGTTGACCTAAGACACGATCCAGGATTATGACTACATACAAATGGGGATGATAAGTGTTTTTGTGAAGGATTCATCTCTCATGTGTAGCATAGGAGAGTACTGCTCATAGTCTTCATAGTTGTGTTGGTAAAGTCACTCGCCAGTGCATCGATATATTATGATGGTCATAAGTATATCTTAGTAACCAAGCAACTCCCTGAGACGCCCGTGGATGTATTATTGGGATAGACACATCATCGATCCTAGATGCATTCGAGTCAGTCAGATGAAGGGACGTTACCATCGCCGCGTTGAGCGCAACAAACTTCACAACGAAAGGGTTTGCTTTGAGAAACCTCTCAAACGTCCTCATGTTTTGATATTGCAAATGGAACCGTCTAGGAATTCCATTTTGGCTAGTCTAGGACTTGCTTAATACAATGAGGCCCTATGGGTCACACTATGTGGTGATTCAGCTTATCAGGATATCCTTGAAGATTTGATTTGGAATTAATTATAATATTTAGTGGCTCAATTAATGATTTGGAATTATTAATTGAATTGGCTAATTAATTGTATTTTATGTAAATACAATTAAAGATTATATTTTGGAAATATAATAGAGGTTTGATTTGAAAGGATATGTTAATTTAGAATTAACATATGCACATGGGAAAAATCTACTTGGAGTTTAAATTGCCTTAGAACTATAAGTGGGTCCCAAAATTGGGACCCACCTATCTCCCCCAGGACAGGCGCGCGCGCGCAGGAGCTGGATAGGGAAGGAGTTCGACTCCTTCCTCTATTAGAAGTCCAAGGGATAATTTAGATTTTCCTGATTGAGTTTTAATTTGATTGGGAATGAATCTAGACTTGATATTGGTTTCCTAGTGCGATAAGAATTAGATTCTTATTCCTTTACGAAGTCTAATTGCTTATGCTTTAGGCTTCTATTGACTACTATATATAGTAGACTATTAGAGAGCTTTGGATATAGTTTGACACACAGTTCACTACCCAGTTTTCTTAGAGAAAATAAAAAGCTCTCCCCTCCTCTATATAGCCTATGCGCGCGCCACCCTCACCGAAGGAAAACCGCCGCCCCGTCTTCTTGGTCACACAAAGAATATCCTAGCATTCTTCCGATAGGCTGTTCATCCGTGGATACCAAGGTTGAGGTTCTAGGAGCTGGAAACTAACTCTTATTGTCTTGCAGATAATCAGAGTATTGCAGATATCTTCGACTTCGGCGAAGGAGAAGATACACCGGATTATTACAAAGACTTGGAAGCTGCTTTGGAAGTAAGGTTAGTCTTCTAATTGACGTGTTTACATATATACGACATATACATAATAAATTAACATGTATGTTAAGAATTTTTTTGAAATTCCGCTGCATACCCTAGGGGTAACTCTGACCGTATTTTCTTACAGTGGTATCAGAGCCAAGTTAATTGATTACGTATATACGTATATATATTGTATGATTTTGTAGTTATGTGGATGCAATTGATTCTATGATTAATTTGATTTTCAAAAGTTTTCTTTTTATATAAATTTAGAATTTATATTTTTCAAACAATATATATATATATATATATATATATAAGAAGTGTAGGCTGTTGCAGCTTGCCAGTACAATTTTCTCAATTCTACTCCAGACCATTTAAGTTTAAAATTATCTTAAATGTGCTTGGCACATTTCCTGTTAACCACAGTTGGTGCCAATTCTTCAATTGCAGGCACCAATCCCTAAGATTAAAGAGCAATAGTTAGTCAAATAAGTACACACAGTTGAATCAGACAATAAACATGCAAGTTAAATAAGTACACAAAGTTAAAAGACATTACCTTTTGCCGGTCACCCATGAAGTGCCAAGGCCGGTTAGTGTCCCATGGTCCAACGAAGTTCTCAAGACATTTAAGGAAGAATCCCTAAGAATCCTTATTTTCAGTTTCAACAATAGCATATGCTACTGGGAAAATTCCAGAGTCAGCATCAGTTCCCACTGCACTAAGGAGGACTCCTCCATATTTTCCTTTAAGGTGACATCCATCAAAAAACAAGAATGGTGCACACCCAGCTAAAAATCCTCTCTTCAAGCCCTCTAATCCAACAAAGAACCTCTTGAACTGAAGAGGTTTATGAATCTGCTCTCCAGTGGCAGAATCATATCCATCATCTGATTCACATTGAAGCTCCACAACACTCCCAGGGTTTGTTCTAAGGACCATTTCCTTGTATTTAGGGACCATCTTAAATGCATCTTCTGGATTCCCACCAAGAACAGCTATGGCCTTTTCCCTTGCTCTAAACACCCTCATATATGGAACCTTCACCTTCACATGCTCAACTAGCCAAGCCTCCAAATTCTTGGCTGTCAAGCTAGGGTTTCTCCTCAACTCAGGAATGATCTTATCTGACAACCAGTTATATGTAAGAAAATATGGTCAGAGTTACCCCTAGGGTACGCAGCGGAATTTTAAAAAATTTCTTAACATACTGGTTAATTGATTATGCATATGTCGTATATATATAAACACGTCAATTAGAAGACTAACCTTACTTCCAAAGTAGCTTCCAAGTCTTCGTAATAATCCGGTGTATCTTCTCCTTCGTCGAAGTCGAAGATATCTACAATACTCTGTATATCTGCAAGACAATAAGAGTTAGTTTCCAGCTCCTAGAACCTCAACCTTGGTATCCACGGATGAACAGCCTATCGGAAGAATGCTAGGATATTCTTTATGTGACCAAGAAGACGGGGCGGCAATTCCCTCCGGTGGCGGTGTGCGCGCGCGTGAGGCTAAGGGAGGAGGGGAGAGTTTTTATTTTCTCTAAGAAAACTGGGTAGAATAACTGTGTATCAAAATCACACGTAAAATCGTCTGTAAAACTCTCTCCAATAGTCTACTATATATAGTAGTCTATAGAAGCCTAAAGCATAAGCAATTAGACTTCGTAAAGGAATAAGAATCTAATTCTTATCGCACAAGGAAACCAATATCAAGTTTAGATTCATTCCCAATCAAATCAAAACTCAATCAAGAAAATCTAACTTATCCCTTGGACTTCTAATAGAGGAAGGAGTCGAACTCCTTCCCCTATTTTGCCACGCGCGTGCGCGCGCCTGTCCTACGGGACGTGGGTCCCACTTTTGGGACCCACATATATTTCTAAGGCAATCCAAACTCCAAGTAGATTTTGCCCAAGTGCATATGTTAATTCTAAATTAACATATCCTTTACAATCAAACCTCCATTATATTTCCAAATATAATCTTTAATTGTATTTACATAAAATACAATTACTTAGCCAATTCAATTAATAATTCCAAATCATTAATTGAGCCACCAATTATTATAATTAATTCCAAATCAATTATAATCCATCAATCACAATTAATTCCAAATTAATTGCGATTCCATCTTCAAGGATATCCTGATAGGCTGAATCACCGCATAGTGTTACCCATAGGGCCTCACCGTATTAAGCAAGTCCTAGACTAGGCAACATGGAATTCCTAGACGGTTCCATTTGCAATATTAATACGCGAGGACGTTTGAGAGGTTTCTCAAAGCTAACCCTTTCGTTGCGAAGCCTGTTGAGCTCAACGCGGCGATGGTAACGTCCCTTCATCTGACTTGCTCGAATGTATCTAGGATCGATGAAGTGTCTATCCCAATAATACATCCACGGGCGTCTCAGGGAGTTGCTTGGTTAAGATATACTTATGACCATCATAATATATCATTTGCACTGGCCAGTGACTTTACCAACACAACTATGCAGACTACGAGCAGTGCTCTCCTGTGCTACACTTGAGAGATGAATCCTTCACAGAATCGCTTATCACCCCCATTTGTATTTAGCCATAATCCTGGATCGTGTCTTAGGTCAACTGCTTATTCAGATCTGACATCGACGGGTCCACCAAGGATATGGAGCAACAAATGTGATGATAAAGTCCTGTAAGTACAAAGGACGAATGGCATCACTTCGACAACTCACCGGTTTCCATAGACACATCGGTGTAGAGTATACATCGATGGGATTGTCCGGTGGGTACTTCCATTGTTCGATAAAGCTTCTTCGAACAACTATGCGCAGTTATGGGAACGTTCCTTGATTGTCCAACAATCCGTTCCGTGGCCGTGGGATCGGCTCACACTTGCTCCAACAAGTATAACCTCCACGCATATTAGTCTTGTCAGGTTCATTCAGACCCCCACATCCGAGATGTACCACGACTAGGGAGAGTTTGGTATAGATGATAACTCACATAGCTCCCACTAATTGTGTGATCGGTCATCTATCCGAGGGGACATGTTCAGTATCAATACAGACAGCAATATAGATATGACATGCTGCAGCCTGGTGCAATATAAATATGAAACCGATACTCAACAGTAAAATGAAACAAACATATATTATATTACGTTGACCTGTGTAATAGTACATATATGTCCTCTACAAGGGCACCATGCCCTTAGTAAGGACTGTCTCTAGGACATATACACTATCAATCTCCCACTTGGACTAGAGCCAGTCACCTTTATGCCTAATGCCCAGATTAGCATAATGTCTTAAGTGGACTTCCACTGATAAGACCTTGGTGAAAGGATCTGCCACGTTGTCCGTGGTTGAGACACGTTCTATACTAACTTCTCCTCTATCTATAATCTCACGTATAACGTGATATTTTCTAAGTACATGTTTGTTCTTGTTTGTAGATCTAGGCTCCCTAGCTTGAGCGACGGCGCCTGTATTGTCACAATAAATCGTTATTGGACTGGGAGCAGGAACAACCCTCAATTCCTTCAAGAACTCTGAAACCCAGACAGCTTCTTTCGATGCTTCTGATGCAGCAATGTACTCGGCCTCTGTGGATGAGTCAGCAACCGTGGCTTGCTTAGAACTCTTCCAACAGACAGCTCCTCCGTTCAATTTGAATACGTATCCTGTCTGTGACTTAAAGTCATCAGGATCTGATTCAAATCCAGCGTCGACATACCCGGACATCTTCAATTCTAGTTCTCCACCAAACACCAAGAACATCTCTTTAGTCCGTCTAAGGTACTTAAGAATGTTCTTCACAGCAGTCCAGTGAGGTACTCCTGGATTCTGTTGGTGTCGACAAGTGACACTAAGCGCATATGCCACATCGGGCCTTGTGCAATTCATTGCATACATTATAGACCCTACTGCCGAAGCATAGGGTACACGACTCATTGCATTTCTTTCTTCATCAGTTTTAGGACCATCCTTAACTGATAAGACAATCCCATGCCTAGCTGGGAGAAAGCCTCTCTTTGAGTCGTCCATCTTATAACGCTTCAGTATTTTGTCGATGTAGGTGGACTGTGTCATTCCCAACATCCTCTTGGATCTATCTCTAAAGATCTTGATCCCTAGGATGTAGTTCGCTTCACCCAAGTCCTTCATCGAGAAGGTACTTGATAACCAAACTTTAGTCTCTTCTAGCATAGAGACATTGTTTCCCATCATCAAAATGTCATCTACATAAATGATCATGAAAACAACTCCTTTGTCGCTGTGTCTCGCATAGACACAGGGATCTTCCTTGCTTCTGATGAAGTCAAACGATTTGACAGCTTCATCAAAGCGGATATTCCAGCTCCTTGACGCTTGCTTTAGCCCATAGATGGATCTCTGTAATTTGCATACAGCAGTTGGCCTGGTTTTACTAATAAAACCTTCTGGCTGTACTATATAGACCTCTTCCTCAAGGTTGCCATTGAGGAAGGCTGTCTTTACATCCATCTGCCAGATTTCATAATCATAGTAGGCAGCTATCGCAAGTAGAATTCGAATGGACTTCAATTTTGCTACTGGTGAAAAGGTTTCATCGTAATCGATGCCATACCTTTGCGTGTAGCCTTTTGCCACAAGCCTAGCTTTGTGCGTCTGTACCTTGCCATCGGAATCTGTCTTTCGTTTAAAGACCCATTTGCACCCAATTGGTCTAACCCCTTGGGGCAAGTCTACCAAGTTCCAAACTTGGTTCTGGTACATTGAATCCATTTCTAACTCCATGGCCTCTTGCCATTTGTCTGAGTCAATATCAATTATTGCCTCTTTGTAGGTCTCGGGATCTTCCCGATCTGATAAACCGACATCAAGTTCACTGATGTCTTCTATCAGAAGGCTTTGCTTCTGAGGTCCTCTAAGGATCCTCTTCGACCTATGGAGCTCGACTTGTTCTGGTGCTTTTCTTTTCTGGCTTCGCGTAACACGAACATTATCAGTGGGTACTGATGCAGCTGGTCATTGGGCGCGACCCTGTTCCCTTGCGGGAGGCTGCTCTTGTGCAACTTGTTGCACAGGTTGGTTGACAACGGGTTCTACAGGTGTGGTTTCAACTGTTGATCTAATCACAGGACTCCCACTGACTATGACATGCCTAGCAAGTGTCATATCATCACCCTTGTCTGCTTCGAAAGCTCCCACTGAACTTGAGTCCAAATCAGAAGATTTAAAGACCTCATGTTCGCGCGTGTCAAAGTCTTGAATTTCTTCAAGTTCTATCATATCATCTAACCTCTCTTCTTCGAGGTATTCAGCTTCTAAAAACTTCACGTTTCTAGACACGATCACCTTGTGATCTTCAGCATGATAGAATTCATAGCCTCTCGTCTGACGAGGATAGCCTATGAAATATACTTTGACACCCTTGGCATCTAACTTATCAGTGAGCATCAGCTTGACTATCGCAGGACAGCCCCAAGGTCTAAGATAGCCTAGTGAAGGCTTCTTTCCCTTCCATAACTCATAAGGAGTTTTCTCCACTGATTTAGATGGTACACGGTTCAGAATGTAGATTGCAGTTTGTAATGCATATCCCCACAGATACTTTGGAAGAGTCAAGAATCCAATCATTGATCTTACCATGTCTAACAGGGTTCGATTCCTCCTCTCAGACACACCGTTTAACTGTGGTGTTCCAGGAGGAGTCCATTGCGATTGAATCCCATTTTCCTTCAAGTAATCGATAAATTCTTCACTAAGGTATTCACCTCCTCGATCCGATCGAAGAGTGACTATCCTTAGGTTCAATTCATTCTCGACCTCATTCCTAAACTCCTTGAATTTCCCAAAGGTCTCGGATTTATTCTTCATAAGAAAGATATATCCATACCTTGAGAAATCGTCAGTAAAGGTAACGAAGTAAGGATAACCCCCACGCGCATGGACTTTAAACGGTCCACATACATCAATATGTATGAGCTCTAAGCAGCGAGTGGCACGAACACCTTGTCCAACAAAAGGTTTGTTCGTCATCTTACCCTTAACACAAGATTCACATGTACCATATGATTCGAAATCAAATGGTTCTAAGTAGTCCAACTTCCTTAGTCTTTGAATCCGTGTTTCATTGATATGGCCTAGCCAACAATGCCATAGATAAGATGGATTATTCTTCTTACTTGAAGACGGTTGTTTGTTATGTATTTGAAATAAAGGTAGACTACTTTGCAAAATATATAAACCATTCACTAAGCGAGCTTTTCCACAATACTGGTCATTTAATGAAAAATAACAAGTATCAGGAAAAACCCAAATTGTCCAACAATGGAATGGAAATAATATTTCTGCCAATGGATGGAACAAAATAAACGTCATCAAGTTCCAAACATTGTCCTGATGGTAAATCTATCTTGCAACGTCCAACGCGTTTGGCTTCAACTGGATTGTTGTTCCCAACATGCAAGTCGATTTCACCTTGCTTGACTAGCCTGTGTTCAATGGCCCCTTGCACATTATTATAAATGTGCGAGCCACAGGCTGTATCTAATACCCAACCATTGGAGTCAAAAGTAGTCATGTTCATTTCAATAACAAACATACCTGAGCTAGAAGCCGGTGGCTTCTTAGCTTGATCTGCCCTCAGCTTAGGGCAATCATTCTTCCAATGTCCTTTCTGCTTACAGAAAAGACATTCATCTGTGTGTACCGTTCCGCTCCTCTTGAACTTCCCTTTCTGGTTCAGACGCTTAGGCTTATCACTCGAAGTGTTAGCCTTGGCTCCCGAATTTCCCTTACCCTTAGCACCTTTGTTTCTCGGGTTTAGGTCAGACGGTTGCCCAACATAATCGACCTTTCCTTCTTAGGAAGAGTTTGATCATATGTCTTCAGCAGATTATGGAGTTCGGGCAGTGTTACGTCCTTCGCATTCATGGTGGTTAACGATGAACTGCGAATACGAACTCGGCAATGATTGAAGGACAAAGATCACCATGATCTTATTCTCATCTTGAGAACATGTTCAGACATGTTCCCTCCTTCATTGAGCTTGCATCTGTGTATCTGTTTGATCAAATCAAATTCAACACTTCTAGCTGTCGTCTCCAAGACCGACTCAAGATGCTTCAGCATCTCATACGGCAACATGCTTTCATGTTGCCTCTGCAGCTCATTGCTCATTGCCGCCAGCATAATACACTGCGCGGATCTAGCATCCTCATGATGCTTATCAGACTTTGCCTTGTTGGCTTGATTCCAAATCAGCAACTTGATTGGCAGTCTGATTCTCGGGGCACACGGGAATGACCTCGTCCAAGACGTACTCAATCTTTTCGTACCTCAGCACCAAACGTATATTCCTGATCCAATCTAGGAAGTTTGGTCCGGTTAAAATTTGCTTCTCTAAGACAGCACGGAGCGAGATTCTCGCCATTTCGGTTTCCAGGAGAAATAATATAGAACGAAAATAATAAATCAACTATTGAAATATTATTTCTAAATACACAGTCAACATAACTAAACAACAAGGTCCTTTAGCTGTTTAGCTCCCACTATTTTCACATATGCTTGCCCCCACAACAAACATACGGGTAATGTCCAACAAGTTACCATAGTGGCCAAGATCCAAATCCATATTATGCCATACTCCAACGGGGGCTGGTCGCATAGCATAATATGACCGGTAGGACTAGTAAGACTATCCAATTGCGTCACGCAACTCTTGGTTGTTAAATCTAATTTAACCCGATGCCCTACATATTGCACCTATCGAGGTCTCTAGATACAATATGCAGTAAGTCATAACCATAGGCTTACTCTAATTTGACGATTACTGCGAGTCTTGTAAGACGAGGTCGCCAATACAAGAAAACGCAATGAAAGTTCAAAATTAAAGCACCCTATGGAAAGCATCTCAGAAATACATATATATATATATATGTACATATTTCCGTACTTATATTGGTTGGGGCTTCTAGCTTGAGGGTTGTTATCAGTCATCTACAAACAAATAAGGGCGCCGCCTACCCATCATGCATGAACGGTCTACACGTAATGGATGCCGCCTATCCATTCTAGTTCTAAACGCGGTCAAGCATATAATGGGTGCCGCCTACCCATACATAAATATGCGGTCCGACATATAAGAGGGCGCCGCCTACCCTCGCATGCATAGCGGTCGAACGGAATGTAAAACATGGTATTTAAACATGCATTGTCAAACAATAGCATATTGAGCATATGAAACAAGTAGTAGCCTATGTGGATGACAAATGACTTCATAATTTCATTATGAAAATTATAATCCCATATTTATAATCTCTATGAAATAATTGAAAATTTGGACTAGATTGAACATTCGAAAATTCTATTGACCAAGTAGCAATTTTCGAAAACCCGAAGGACTTAATTGTAATTTTAAAAACCTTAGAGGTGTTAAATCTAAAATTCAAAAGTAGAAGGACTAATTTGCAATAAACAATAAATTGATAAATTACAAATAAACCCTTTAACTTTATACTAATTAAACTTAACGCCTCTAGTTTAAAACAATTACAATTAAATCATATTTATATTCCAAATATAAAATTCAATCCTCAAAACTTTCAAAATTCGATTTTTGGTCCAACCCGAAAATATATATATAATTTATTTTATTTTTTTATTAAAACGTGGGACGGGACCTAGTCCCGCCCCCTCCCGGTGCCCGCGGCCCCGGGCGCCGCGGGTGCAGGCGCCCGGCACCTGCGTCCGCAGGCGCTGCCCGCGGCACGGGCGCTAGGCGCCCGTGCCGCAGGCGCCCGAGCACCTGCGGCACGCAGGCCCCGGGCGCCCGTGCGCGTGTGGCACGCAGGCGCCGCCGGCCGCCTGCGTCGGCCGGCCGCCGCTTGCATCGCGCAAGCGGCCCGGTCAAAAATATATATATTAAATTTTTTTTTTTCTTGAAAAATATAAATTCTAAATTTATATAAAAAAAAAAACTTTTGAAAATCGAATTCATCATAGAATCAATTGCATCCACATATCTACAAAATCATACAATATATATACGTATATACGTTATCAATTAACCTGGCTCTGATACCACTGTAAGAAAATATGGTCAGAGTTACCCCTAGGGTACGCAGCGGAATTTTAAAAAAATTTCTTAACATACTGGTTAATTGATTATGCATATGTCGTATATATATAAACACGTCAATTAGAAGACTAACCTTACTTCCAAAGCAGCTTCCAAGTCTTCGTAATAATCCGGTGTATCTTCTCCTTCGTCGAAGTCGAAGATATCTACAATACTCTGTATATCTGCAAGACAATAAGAGTTAGTTTCCAGCTCCTAGAACCTCAACCTTGGTATCCACGGATGAACAGCCTATCGGAAGAATGCTAGGATATTCTTTATGTGACCAAGAAGACGGGGCGGCAATTCCCTCCGGTGGCGGTGTGCGCGCGCGTGAGGCTAAGGGAGGAGGGGAGAGTTTTTATTTTCTCTAAGAAAACTGGGTAGAATAACTGTGTATCAAAAAATCACACGTAAAATCGTCTGTAAAACTCTCTCCAATAGTCTACTATATATAGTAGTCTATAGAAGCCTAAAGCATAAGCAATTAGACTTCGTAGAGGAATAAGAATCTAATTTTTATCGCACAAGGAAACCAATATCAAGTCTAGATTCATTCCCAATCAAATCAAAACTCAATCAGGAAAATCTAATTTATCCCTTGGACTTCTAATAGAGGAAGGAGTCGAACTCCTTCCCCTATTCTGCCACGCGCGTGCGCGCGCCTGTCCTACGGGACGTGGGTCCCACTTTTGGGACCCACATATATTTCTAAGGCAATCCAAACTCCAAGTAGATTTTTGCCCAAGTGCATATGTTAATTCTAAATTAACATATCCTTTACAATCAAACCTCCATTATATTTCCAAAATATAATCTTTAATTGTATTTACATAAAATACAATTACTTAGCCAATTCAATTAATAATTCCAAATCATTAATTGAGCCACCAATTATTATAATTAATTCCAAATCAATTATAATCCATCAATCAAAATTAATTCCAAATTAATTGCGATTCCATCTTCAAGGATATCCTGATAGGCTGAATCACCGCATAGTGTGACCCATAGGGCCTCACCGTATTGAGCAAGTCCTAGACTAGGCAACATGGAATTCCTAGACGGTTCCATTTGCAATATTAATACGCGAAGACGTTTGAGAGGTTTCTCAAAGCTAACCCTTTCGTTGCGAAGCCTACTGCGCTCAATGCGGCGATGGTAACGTCCCTTCATCTGACTTGCTCGAATGTATCTAGGATCGATGAAGTGTCTATCCCAATAATACATCCACGGGCGTCTCAGGGAGTTGCTTGGTTAAGATATACTTATGACCATCATAATATATCATTTGCACTGACTAGTGACTTTACCAACACAACTATGCAGACTACGAGCAGTGCTCTCCTGTGCTACACTTGAGAGATGAATCCTTCACAGAATCACTTATCACCCCCATTTGTATTTAGCCATAATCCTGGATCGTGTCTTAGGTCAACTGCTAATTCAGAGCTGACATCGACGGGTCCACCAAGGATATGGAGCAACAAATGTGATGATAAAGTCCTGTAAGTACAAAGGACGAATGGCATCACTTCGACAACTCACCGGTTTCCATAGACACGTCGGTGTAGAGTATACATCGATGGGATTGTCTGGTGCGTACTTCCATTGTTCGATAAAGCGTCTTCGGACAACTATGCGCAGTTATGGGAACGTTCCTTGATTGTCCAACAATCCGTTCCGTGGCCGTGGGATCGGCTCACACTTGCTCCAACAAGTATAACATCCACGCATACTAGTCTTGTCAGGTTCATTCTGACCCCCACATCCGAGATGTACCACGACTAGGGAGAGTTTGGGATAGATGATAACTCACATAGCTCCCACTAACTGTGTGATCGGTCATCTATCCGAGGGGACATGTTCAGTATCAATACAGACAGCAATATAGATATGACATGCTGCAGCCTGGTGTAATATAAATATGAAAGCGATACTCAACAGTAAAATGAAACAAACATATATTATATTACGTTGACCTGTGTAATAGTACATATATGTCCTCTACAAGGGCACCATGCCCTTAGTAAGGACTGTCTCTAGGACATATACACTATCATTATAGTCAGCCTCATGGTAATCATTGTTTCTTACACACCTATGCCCCCCATGGTATGTCTTGATCATGAAAGTCCTCTCATCATCCATCACCTTAGCTTATAACCTCCATTTGCAGCCTCTACCTCTACACTTGGCAACATACCTACTCTTTGTATTTCTCTCCTTCCTCATCCTGAAACCTACTTTCAAGTTATAGTCCTTCACCTTCCTCCTAAGTATCTCAAACTTTCAAATGTATCTCCAACCTTGAACTGAGTATCAACATCTTCATTGTTTTCAACAAACTCATCCCCTATCCAGTCAGGATCACTATATTGTTCAGGTGCATCAGATTCATACTCCAAATCAAGTTCATTGTTCAAACCTGCATCATCATCATTATCAGTGGGTACCCCTGGATTGTCAGACATTTCAGTATCATTCCCAACTGGTACTGACTCTTCATTACAGTCATCTCCACCACCATCATTCACACCCCCTTCTGTACCACCCTCATTGCCAATTAACTCATCATCATCTACACATGGAATTCTAGTGAACTGTATCTCCTCATCCTCTGATTCATGCGCATAAAATTTCTTGGGCTCATCATCCTCCCAATCATGTGCTTTATCTTCATCATCATCCTCCACTATATTCCTATTTTCCTCAACTACAGTTTCATCAACACCATTTTCCTCATCCCAGTCTTCTACTGCAACATCATCAACTCCCCAGCCTTCTACATCCACATTTAAGTTTTCAGATGTTGGATTGACAGAAGAAGAACCAGTTAAGTAGTCTGAACCAAACCATGATTGCATGATGTTCTCAAAATCATTAAAATCTGCACTTTGGGGAGTGAATGGAAAATCAGTTGGTCTTTCTGTGGTGGGACTGTCATATGCTTGTGGAATATAAGGTGAAGCTGTATTTGGTGGCTCAGGTGGTTCAGTTGGCCTTTCTGTGGTGGGACTGTCATATGCTTGTGGAATATAAGGTGAAGTTGTATTTGGTGGCTCAGGTGGTTCAGTTTCTTGTTTGTCAGTTTCAAGTGTATCAGTAGGCTCATTTTCTGGTGTTTCAGGTTGATCAAGTGTTTCAGTTGGATCATCTTCAGTAAGGCCAACAAATATGGGTGTTTTTGGCTCATATGTTCTCTGTGGTGTATAGGCATCATACTTGCATCTTCTTTTCCTGTATGGTCGTTTTCTTTCACTTGGGACTGGTATTTCTTGTTCAGGGGGTGGCACATACTCACCATCATCCTCTTCATCAGGAACATATGCATGATAAGCACTACCATGAACAATTGATACAGGATGTGCTTCTACTGCCACCATATCCAACTCAACCTCCCTATGCTCCATGTTTTTCTCAAACATAAACCTAACATCTTCATCATCTTTGATTTGATGAACACCAGGATAGTTTGGAATTTCAGCAGTAATAGTAAGAGCTAAAAAGTGCATTGGGAAATCTTCGTCAAACAAAACACATAACACAGTGTCCACCAAATCATCATACAGGCGCCCGAAATTATACCTTTCATGCCTTACATTTTCAATCATATACATATCCCCACTACAACGCACTCTAATATTGAACCTCACCATTCCTCTGAAACTACACAAAAATAAGAAAACAGAAGAAAAAAAATCACAACAGAGTATGAGTTGAACTAGGGTTTCTGGCGAAAAAGAAAAAACTCATCGGAAAACTGAACACAATTTTCAACTCGAAATTCAATTTCCAACAAAATACAACAAGAATAACACCAGAATTGAGGATTATGAGTTGAAATTGTACCTGGAAAGATGAAGACCTGTTTCCCCCTTTCTCCTCCGATTGCATGCACCACACGAAACGGAAAAAGTGAAATTCTGCTAAATCGTACCCTAACTCATCGATCGGTGTTAATAGGAAGCAATTTGGCCGGAAAATGGAAGAATATGGGAGGAGGAAGAAGTTTGGCGGGACAGAGGAGAAGGAGACGGGTGGGAGTGAAATGCTGTAAATGTTAAAGTGTGGAAAGGATGAAGATAGGGTAAATAGAATTAAGGCCGTGTTTGTTTCTCATCAATTAATCCAATGGCAATTCTGTAAATACATTCCAGTCAACCCCAAAAACTCATTTTGTGACCTAATATGTAATTGTTTGTCTAATGGGGCCTTTTATGTTATTAGGTGTCCTAACAGGCCCCTAATCTGAGATAAACCCTATATATATATAATTGACCGGGCCGCCTGCGCGACGCAGGCGCCCGGGCCCGCAGGCGCAGGCGCTCGGCGCCTGCATCATGGTAGGGGACAGGACTAGGTCCCGTCCCATATTTTAATATATATATATTTTCCCGCGTTGGACCCAAAATCTAATCTTGAAAATTTTTAGAATTGAATTTTATATTTGGAATATAAATATGATTTAATTGTAATTGTTTTTAACTAGAGGGGTTAAATTTAATTAGTATAAAGTTAAAGGGTTTATTTGTAATTTATCAACTTATTGTTTATTGCAAATTAGTCCTTCTACTTTTGAATTTTAGATTTAACACCTCCAAGGTTTCAAAAATTACAATTAAGTCCTTCGGGTTTTTGAAAATTGCTACTTGGTCAATAGAATTTTCGATTTTTCAATCTAGTCCAAATTTTCAATTATTTCATAGAGATTATAAGTATGGGATTATAATTTTCATAATGAAATTATGAAGTCATTTGGCATCCACATAGGCTACTACTTGTTTTGCTTGCTCGATATGCTATTGTTTGACAATGCATGTTTAAATACCAAGTATTTTACTTTCCGTTCGACCGCTATGCATGCGAGGGTAGGCGGCGCCCTCTTATATGTCGGACCGCATATTTTATGTATGGGTAGGCGGCACCCATTATGTGCTTGACCGCGTTTGAACTAGAATGGATAGGCGGCATCCATTACGTGTAAACCGCTCATGCATGATGGGTAGGCGGCACCCTTATTTGTTTGTAGATGACTGATAACAACCCTCAAGCGACAAGCCCCAACCAATATAAGTACATAAACATATAAATGTATGTGTTTCTGAGATGCTTTTCGTAGGGTGCTTTAATTCTGAACTTCCATTGCGTTTTCTTGTATTGGCGACCTCGTCTTACAGACTCGCAGTGATCGTCAGATTAGAGTAAGCTTATGGTTATGACTTACTGCATATTGCATCTAGAGACCTCGATAGGTACAATATGTAGGGCATCGGGTTAAATTAGATTTAACAACCAAGAGTTGTGTGACGCAATTGGATAGTCCTACCGGTCATATTATGCTATGCGACCAGCCCGCGTTGGAGTATAGCATAGTATGGATTAGGATCTTGGCCACTACGGTAACTTGTTGGACATTACCCGTATGTTTGTTTTGGGGGCAAACATATGTGAAAATAGTGGGAGCTAAACAGCTAAAGGACCTTGTTGTTTAGTTATGTTGACTGTGTATTTAGAAGTAATATTTCAATAGTTGATTTATTATTTTCGTTCTATATTATTTCTCCTTTGGAAATTACAAATGGCTATACCGTCCTCCGAGCTTGTTGCCAACTTGGAGTTGCAAAAGCTAACAGGACCAAACTACGTGGATTGGATCCATGAGGTACGAAAGGTGCTATGGTACAACGAGGTTGAGTACGTCTTGGACGAACCTATCCCTCCACCTCCCACTGAATTCACTACGGCAACCTATGATTGCTATTATGAATTGGCAGTGGAAAGGGCCGAGTTTGTAAAGAACTTGTTGCTGAATGCTATGTCTGACAATATGGTTTGACCATGTCGAGACAAGGAACCATATGAGATTGTGAAATATCTCTCCTCATTCTTGGATACTCCAAGGATGTGTGAAGGGTTCGAAGCTATCAAGATCATGCTTATCAAAAGGCTTGGGACAGAAGAGCTGTCGCCTGAACAAGTTAAGTCATTGATTGACTTCCTCTTACAACTTGTTGGATATGGCTTGGAGCTAGAAGCTAAGGCTTCCATTATCTTGACCGTGCAAAGATTGTTGCAATCTATTCACAATCCCAATGTTGGGGTAGCAACAGAGTTGATTGCTCAGAGACCCATTGCCAACGAATTCCTAAGGGTCAATCGTAGACCCAAAAGGAAGAGGGGTGGCAAGAATGGGCGCTATCGAAGGATGGCTAAATTTCGACTTAGGATCGAGATTTGTCTCTATTGCAAGCTCAAGGGCCACTGGAAGAAAGATTGCCCTAAGCTGAGGGCAGATCAAGCTAAGAAGCCATCGGCTTCTGGCTCAGGTATGTTTGTTATTGAAATGAACATGCCTACTTTTGACTCCAATGGTTGGGTATTAGATACAGCCTGTGGTTCACACATTTGTAATAATGTGCAGGGGCTAATTGATCACAGGCTAGTCAAGCAAGGTGAAATCGACTTGCATGTTGGGAACGGCAATCCAGTTGAAGCCAAACGCGTTGGACGCTGCAAGATAGATTTACCTTCGGGACAATGTTTAGAACTTGATAATGTTTATTTTGTTCCATCCATTGTCAAAAATATTATTTCCATTCCATTGTTAGACAATATGGGGTTTTTCTTTCGATTTGCGAATAATACTTGTTATTTTTCATTAAATGATCAGTATTATGGAAAAGCTCGCTTAGTGAATGGTTTATATATTTTGCAAAGTAGTCTACCTTTATTTCAAATACATAACAAACAACCGTCTTCAAGTAGGAAGAATAATCCATCTTATCTATGGCATTGTGGGCTAGGCCATATCAATGTAACACGGATTCAAGGACGAAGGAAGTTGGACTACTTAGAACCATTTGATTTTGAATCATATGGTACATGCGAATCATGTGTTAAGGCTAAGATGACGAACAAACCTTTTGTTGGACAAGGTGTTCATGCCAATCGCTGCTTAGAGCTCATACATACCAATGTATGTGGACCTTTTAAAGTCCATGCGCGTGGGGGTTATCCTTACTTCGTTACCTTTACTGACGATTTCTCAAGGTATGAATATATTTATCTTATGAAGAATAAATCCGAGACCTTTGGGAAATTCAAGGAGTTTAGGAATGAGGTCGAGAATGAATTGAACCTAAGGATAGTCACTCTTCGATCAGATCGAGGAGGTGAATACCTTAGTGAAGAATTTATCGACTACTTGAAGGGAAATGGAATTCAATCGCAATGGAACACCACAGTTAAATGGTGTGTCTGAGAGAGGAATCGAACCCTGTTAGACATGGTGAGATCAATGATTGGATTCTCGACTCTTCCAAAATATCTGTGGGGATATGCACTACAAACTGCAATCTACATTCTGAACCGTGTACCATCTAAATCTGTGGAGAAAACTCCTTATGAGTTATGGAAGGGAAAGAAGCCCTCACTGGGCTATCTTAGACCTTGGGGTTGTCCTGCGATAGTCAAACTGATGCTCACTGATAAGTTAGATGCCAAGGGTGTCAAAGTATATTTCATAGGCTATCCTCGTCAGACGAGAGGCTATGAATTCTATCATGCTGAAGATCACAAGGTGATCGTATCTAGAAACGTCAAGTTTTTAGAAGCTGAATACTTCGAAGAAGAGAGGTTAGATGACATGATAGAACTTGAAGAAATTCAAGACTTTGACACGCGCGAACATGAGTTCTCTAAATCTTCTGATTTGGACTCAAGTTCAGTGGATGCTTTCGAAGCAGACAAGGGTAATGATATGACACTTGCTAGGCATGTCATAGTCAGTGGGAGTCCTGTGATTAGATCAACAGTTGAAACCACACCAACAGAACCCGTTGTCAACCAACCTGTGCAACAAGTTGCACAAGAGCAGCCTCCCACAAGGGAATAGGGTCGCGGGACGCGACCAGCTGCATCGGTGCCCATTGATAATGTTCGTGTTACACGAAGCCAGAAAAGAAAAGCACCAGAACCAGTCGAGCTCCGCAGGTCGAAGAGGATCTTAAAAGGACCTCAGAAGCAAAGCCTTATGACAGAAGACATCAGTGAACTTGATGTCGGCTTATCAGATCGGGAAGATCCCGAGACCTACAAAGAGGCAATAATTGATATTGACTCAGATAAATGGCAAGAGGCCATGGAATTGGAAATGCACTCCATGTACCAGAACCAAGTTTGGAATTTGGTAGACTTGCCCCAAGGGGTTAGACCTATTGGGTGCAAATGGGTCTTTAAACGAAAGACAGAAGCCGATGGCAAGGTACAAACGAACAAAGCTAGGCTTGTGGCGAAAGGCTACACGCAAAGGTATGGCATCGATTACGATGAAACCTTTTCACCGATAGCAAAATTAAAGTCCATTCGAATTCTACTTGCGATAGCTGCCTACTATGATTATGAGATCGGGCAGATGGATGTAAAGACTGCCTTCCTCAATGGCAACCTTGAGGAAGAGGTCTATATGGTACAGCCGGAAAGTTTTATTAGTAAAACCAGGCCAACTGCTGTATGCAAATTACAAAGATCCATCTATGGGCTAAAGCAAGCGTCAAGGAGCTGGAATATCCGCTTTGATGAAGCTGTCAAATCGTTTGACTTCATCAGAAGCAAGGAAGATCCCTATGTCTACGCTAGGCACAACGACAAGGGAGTAGTTTTCATGATCATCTATGTTGATGACATTTTGATCATGGGAAACAATGTCTCTATGCTAGAAGAGACTAAAGTTTGGTTATCAAGTACCTTCTCGATGAAGGACTTGGGTGAAGCGAACTATATCCTAGGGAACAAGATCTTTAGAGATAGATCCAAGAGGATGTTAGGATTGAGACAGTCCACCTACATCGACAAAATACTGAAGCGTTATAAGATGGACGACTCAAAGAGAGGCTTTCTCCCAGCTAGGCATGGGATTGTCTTATCAGTTAAGGATGGTCCTGATTAACGTATTTTTGACGCGTTCATCTTGTCTTTTTTACCTTCTTTTGCTATCTTTTAGCCTTGTTTTTTGGTTAGTTTTGTAGAATAGTGTCACGTTTTGTGTTTTTTGCATTTTCAGGCACTTAGCTCCAAAAACACCGTTTCGTACCTAAGTGCCTGAAAATGCAAAAAACACAAAACGTGACACTATTCTACAAAACTAACCAAAAAACAAGGCTAAAAGATAGCAAAAGAAGGTAAAAAAGACAAGATGAACGCGTCAAAAATACGTTCATCAAACTCCCCAAACCAAACCTTTGCTTGTCCTCAAGCAACAAACTATCCTACATGCACACAAAAGGAGTCTCATGCCAAGTAAAGTGAACTAATCCATTGAATCTACCAAATGCTTATGAACAAAACCAAATGAGCATGACATGCAAGTAGGTTGAAGAATGTCTCGATTGCGAATATACACATTCTCATGTGCACTTGGTTAAGCAAAGGAGTCTCTCGTAACATCTTCTACCTGGACCTGGTCAGTGACGACACAATGATTCACATTATCATACTACAATTGGCCTGTGCCTATGAAACCGAGGGCTTACTACTGTTCACCAAGCGAGACTTTTCCTCGAAAGAGGGCGAACCAATACTGGCTCTCATCAAACGAAGGAGGGTTCCCTAGAAAAAGAAGACACTCCCCTATTCTACCCAGACTCTCAAAGAACGAATCTCAATCAACCACTTCTTGAATAGCAAGACGAGGGTGGTCAAGAACAGGCCTTGGACAAAGGCGACACGAAACAAAAGATAGAATTTACAACTCGATACTTCACAAGGACAAAATATTTACATGACACTTGACACTACGAGACTGATTTTGGCTTGCAACGACCCTTCTTTTGCTTTTTGGGTCTTATTCTTTATTTCCCTTTTTTTTTTTTTCTTTTCTCTTTTTTTTTTATATTTCTTTTTCTTTTCTTCTTCTTTTCTTTTTCTCTTTCTTTTTTTCTATATAGGGGCAAGCAGCAGTACTAAGTGTCAAAAACACCTCCCCAAACCTATTCGAAAGAATAGGTTTGAGCACAAAGACGAAAAAGAAAAAGGAAAAAACTTTTTACAAAGACACCTCCCCAAACCTATTCGAGAGAATAGGTTGGGACACAAAACAAAAGAAAAATAAAGCTAAGAAAAATCTACAACGACCCAAGACGAAAGACAAGTATAATAACGTAACCCCCTCCCCAAACCTATTCGATAGAATAGGTTTAATACAAGGAATCACACACCTCACACTACCTCCTTCCTAGGCATTTGGCAATCTCTAATCGAGGTGAAAAACTTGTCGCCTCTTACGTACATAATTACACGGGTTACAACCATAGATTCTAACATGCATCATTTTATATGGTCATCGTGAACCGCAGTAGAAGAAACACCACTCGAGGTGATGTCGAGACTACTAAGCTTAACTAGTGCACATGCGAATGTGACAAACCAAGCGAGACAAGCCTCAAACTACTTGCAAAGTGATGCAACATATGATCAATGGTCATATACACTTAGTCTACTCAATAAAAAAAAGTTCGAAAAAACTTGGCCATAGACTCCACACACAACGTGCAACAACTAACCTAAGGATGATATGCATGCAAAAATTTGAAAAAACACGACAAATCACATGAACTTGAGTAAAATCAGGCATGCACGAACCACACAAGCATATAGTACTGAAAATCCAATACCCCCTCCCCAAACCTAAACTTTTGCTCGTCCTCGAGCAAAGAAAAGTTGAATGAGAAGGAAAAATTGGATTGAAAGTACACTTCCCTGAGATAAAGGTTTGTGTCCAATCTCCTATATATGAGTAGTACCTGAAAGGACTCAAGAAACATGTGAAAACGGGTGCACAAAGGTGAGAAGAATGGAAAAAACGAGGAAAATTTGGGTACAGGGTCCAGGCGGACCGCTTGGCGGGAGCCAAGCGGTCCGCTTGTCAAGCGGAGCACTTGGGAGGCTCCAGGCGCTCCGCTTGAAATTCCAGTAAACTTTTTGATTTACTGAAGATTCAAGCGGACCGCTTGGCCCTTCCAAGCGCTTCGCTTGGCTCTGTTTCCAGATTTTCGATGTTTTTTTCCTATCTTAATCACCTAAGGCACCAAGACAAACACTAGACTAAACGAATCACGACAAAAGGCACACAGGCAACAACTACAAAAGCAAACTAAGAGTACAAGAGACTAATGAAACGAACTAAGATACAATAGGTACCTCGACCAAGTCAACTTCCACTTCATGAGTCGACTCAAGAGGCTCTAGGTACGGCTTAACTCTCTGGCCATTGACCTTGAAGGTAGCTCCGATTTTGTTGTCCAAGAGTTCCACAGCACCATGGGGTGCTACTCGGACAATTTCAAATGGTCCGTCCCATCTAGAATGGAGTTTTCCAGGAAAAAGTCGCAACCGAGAGTTGAAGAGGAGTGCCTTTTGACCTGGGACTAAATCCTTGCGGATGATGCCTCTATCATGATACCTCTTTGCTCGTTCCTTGTATATCTTACCACTTTCGAAAGCTTTCAATCTTAGCTCATCTAGCTCGGTGAGTTGCAAAAGTCTTTCTTCACCGGCTTTCTCCATATCAAGGTTCAATTGCTTGATAGCCCAAAGTGCTCTATGCTCCAACTCCACGGGTAGATGGCAAGCTTTCCCGTACACAAGCCGGTAGGGAGTGGTACCAATCACCGTTTTGAACGAAGTCCTATATGCCCATAGTGCATCTGGCAACTTGGTGGACCAATCCTTCCTCGAGGGTTTGACCACCCGCTCCAAGATTTTCTTGATTTGCCGATTGCTCACTTCCACTTGGCCAGATGTTTGAGGATGATATGGAGTAGCAACGAAATGTGTCACCCCGTACTTCTTCATGAGATTAGCGAAGACCTTGTTCACAAAGTGAGCTCCCCCATCGCTGATAATGGACCTTGGGGTCCCAAACCTATTGAAGATCACATCACGAAGAAAAGAGAGTACAACCTTGGCATCATTAGTCCGGGTGGGAACAGCCTCTACCCATTTGGTGACATAGTCGACCGCAACCAAGATATATTCGTACCCATTACTCTTAGGGAATGGTCCCATAAAGTCTATACCCCAAACATCAAAAGGCTCAACAACTAAGTTACCTTGCTGGGGCATCTCTTGTTGCTTGCCAATGTTGCCACTCCGTTGGCATGAGTCACATTGCGCCACAAATGAGCGCGCATCTTCAAACAAGCTGGGCCAAAAGAACCCGGATTGAAGCACCTTGCGAGCGGTTTTTTGGCCACTATAATGCCCTCCACATTCTAACTCATGGAAGAATCTTAGTATCGACAATTGCTCTTTCTCGGGTACACACCTCCGCAAGACTTCATCTCCTCCCTTGCGGAACAAGTACGGGTCATCCCATATGTAATGGCGACAATTCCTCACAAGTGAACGTCGTTCAGGTCCAGAGATATGGGTTGGCATCACATTTGTGGCTAAGAAGTTAACGATATCGGCGTACCATGGTTCCAACTCTATGCGCATCAACTGATCTTCGCGCAAATCATCTGGGACGGGTGCGTCATCTTCTGGAATGTTTGGCAACCGGGACAAGTGGTCCGCCACTAGATTTTCCTTGCCACTTTTATCAATTATCTCCACTTTGAACTCTTGGAGAAGAAGTACCCAACGCATCAAGCGGGGCTTGGTTTCACGCTTAGCAATCAAATGCTTGAGAGCTGCATGGTCAGTGTGAACAAAAACTTTGTACCCATTAATATAGGACCTGAATTTACTTAGAGCAAAAATAACCGCTAAGAATTCTTTCTCAGTGGAAGTATAATTAATCTGAGCAGCATCTAAGGTCTTACTAGCATAGTAAATCACTCGGAAACGATTATCAACCTTTTGACCAAGAACAGCACCCATAGCATAGTCAGAAGCATCACACATAATTTCAAAAGGAATTTTCCAATCCGGAGAGACTACAATAGGGGCTGTTAAGAGTTTCTCCTTAAGTGTGTGGAAAGCGTCAAGACATTCTTGTGTGAATTCGAAAGGAACATCTTTAGAAAGCAAGTTACTCAAGCACTTAGCTATCTTAGAGAAATCTTTGATAAATCTCCTATGGAAGCCTACATGCCCAAGGAAGGATTGCAATTCACGCACACAAATAGGTGGAGGTAACTTTTCAATGATTTCAAGTTTCCCTTTGTCTACCTCTATCCCTCTTTTAGAAATAGCATGTCCTAACACATTTCCCTCTTTAACCATATAGTGACTCTTTTCCCAACTCAAGGTGAGATTACATTCAATACACCTCTTTAAGACACGATCAAGTTTATCAAGACAATCATCAAATGAATCACCGTAAAACGGAAAAATCATCCATAAATACCTCAGCAAATTTATTCACCATGTCGGAGAAGACGGAGAGCATGCAACGTTGGAAAGTGGACGGAGCATTGCACAATCCGAAGGGCATCCTACGGTATGCGAAAGTGCCGAAAGGACATGTGAAGGTGGTCTTCTCTTGGTCCTCGGGAGCTATAGGAATCTGGTAGAAACCTGACAAACCATCCAAGAAACAATAGAACTCTTGCCCAGCTAGGCGGTTAAGCATATCATCAATAAATGGTAAAAGAAAATGATCTTTCTTTGTGGCAGAATTCAATTTCCTATAATCGATGCACATACGCCACCCCGTTGTTTTCCTAACGGGTACTAATTCCCCTTTATCATTTGCTTCGACCGTGATACCCGACTTCTTAGGGACTACATGGACGGGACTAGCCCATTTGCTATCGGGAGCTGGGTAAATCATCTTAGCATCTAGGAGTTTAAGCACCTCTTTCTTCACAACTTCTTGCATAGCTGGGTTTAGCCTACGTTGTGGTTGCCTAACAGGTTTCGCATCTTCCTCTAAGGTTATTTTGTGGGTACATTGCACCGGGCTTATACCCTTGATGTCACCTATGCTCCATCCTATGGCTCCGGTATTTCTTTTCAACACCTCCACTAACTTAGCCTCTTCCTCCTTACCAAGCTTAGAAGATATGATCACAGGTTTAGACTCATTCTCTCCTAGGAAGACATATTTCAAATGGCTTGGTAATGGTTTAAGCTCAAGGGTTGGTTCACTAGGTGGAGGGGTCACTCCTTCTTCCTCATCTATTCCTAGAGACTCTTCTACTTCTTCTCCTAGAGGAATTTCGGGTGCATTATCTAGGAGGGCTGTCATGGCTAGGACTTCTTCAGTTACATAATCTTTTTCAAGGTTCATAGTGAGGGCGGCTTCTAAAGGGTCACTAATATGATGAGCAAAGTAAGAATAGCAAGAAACGGGTTCATAGCAATCAACAAATTTAAGCTCTTCAATTATAGCTTCTTCAGAGTCAGGAGCATATACCTGTTTGTATTGTTCAATCTGTACCTTATCTCCGAGCACTTCCATAGTGATCTTCTTCCCTAGAAGCTCCAAGCAAGTGTTGGTGGTGGCCATAAAGGGTCTGCCCAAAAGCAATATGTGCTATTTTTTCACACTAGTTCCCTCATCCGCCGTTTCTATTACCACGAAGTCGGTTGGCACGATGAGTCGATCCACCTTTACTAGGATATCCTCAACCACCCCAAGTGGGCGTTTCACACTCCGATCAGCCATTTGAACGACCATGCTCGTGGGTTGGATTTCTCCTAACCCCAACGCCTTGTAGATGGAGTATGGCATTAGATTAATGCTAGCCCCCAAATCAAGCATTGCTTTTGCAGATCGGCCGTTTCCCATGGTGATACTAATGATGAAACTCCCGGGATCTTTTTGTTTCAAGGGTAACTCGTTCATGGAATTAACCATCTCGAGTTCAGCTAACTCCCCCTTTTGAAAGATTTTCTTATTACTCCGCACCTCCTTGAAAAATTTCGTGTAGGCGGGAATATTTTGAATCAATTCCAAAAGGGGAACGTTCACCTCTACTTTTGACAAGATCCCATATATTGGTGAGTCTCGAATATCTCTCTTGGCCTCCTTAACTCTCCCTGGAAATGGAAGATGTGGCTTAGGAGGCACGTAAGGGTTGGCTGACTTATGAAGTTCGCCTTCCTTTTGGTGTGCACCCCCTTGCTCACCTTCCTTTCCCTTTCCGGGAACGAGCTTGGGAGTTGGTGTCCCTTCTTCTTTCTCCTCCTTTTCCAGCTGCTCATCATCACCTGTATCACATGTATTATTATGCAAAGATTTAGCTTTAGAAGGATACATCAAAGGATATGGTGGTCTTGATTCCTTGCCACTCCGCAAAAGTATGTTTGCCTCTTCAAGTTCTTCCTCAACTCTTGAGCTCTCTCCATGCTCTTCTTCACTTCCCAAATCAGTCCTGAGCTCCTCAATTATCTCGCCTTCAAGATTCAAAATTCCCTCGGTTGGAGAAAATTTCAGATTCTGCTCCCAGGTCCCAAGCGAGCCGCTTGGGAGAGCGCAAGTGGAGCGCTTATCAAGCGCTTCGCTTGGCTCTGGCCAAGCGCTTCGCTTGGCACCTGACTTCCAATTTTTTTCTTCTTTTTCAGCTACTGAAAATTCAAGCCGCCCACTTGGTTGTCCCAAGCGCTCAGCTTGAGATTTCAGTGAATTTTCCTCTTGCTCATGGCATTCGGATGCCCATTCTTCACTTATTTTCTCTTCTAGTAACTCGAGCATGACCTCAGATTCTCCTAGAACTTCATACACACACTCCATTCTAGTATCAAAATCCTCTTGGTATTTACCCGCTACTTCGAGCACATTTCCCCAAACCTTCATTAGAGTGGATAACACCTCCTCTTCCTCTTCGGAGAAGCACTCCTCTTCACCTTGAGCTTGCGAGTCTTCAGCCTCATAGACGTAATATGGAATATTTTCGCCCGAGCATGTCTTCACTTTATAATCGAAGTTTTCATCATAAGAACTAATGGCAATAGGCTTGGGTGCTCGATACATCTCTGAGTAGTCAACCGGTGCCACAAGAGTACGGTTATGTGTCGCAACGAGCAATCTCCCAAAAACCTCTTTGATTTGGGATACGGTACAACTTTCCATACCGTCACATGCACCATCTATCACCAACTGCAAGTCTTCATCCAATCCCCGATAAAAACAAGTAATCAGTTCATATTCGCTCAACCGATGATGTGGGCATTCGCTCTTGTAGAGCTCAAATCTCTCTAGAGCATCACAGAACCTTTCTCCCTTCCGCTGAGTGAATTCAATTATCCGCCTCTTGAGCTCTTCATTTTCCCTAGACGAAAGGAACCGATCAAGAAAGGCGTCTACCACGTCTTGCCAACTCCTCAATGATCCCCCAGGCAAAGATCTCAACCATTCCTTGGGTTTTCCAGTAAGAGCACATGGAAACAACCGACACAAGAGCTGGTCATCATTCAAATCACGTGATGGTAACAACCCAACATCACGCCGGTATTCTACCACGAATCGTAATGCATTCTCGCAAGGCGAATCTCGGAAGGTAGCTATGCGATAGAGAATTTCATCAGTGACCTCATATAACCTAGCCTCCGGTTCAAGATAAATCGCCGGCTCTTTCCTTATCGCCTCATACCGGACCTTGAAAGCTTCGTTCAAGCAAACTTCTTCCATACCTGTCCAACAACAAAGCCTTCAACTAACTGTAAGTTTCTGTTAGTTACGCACAACTTTCACACAATTCAATCAAGAAATAAATAAGGGGTCGGAAAGAGATGTTGGCCGAAAAAAACCAAACAAAAACACCAACCAAAGGAGTTAAGTCCCCGGCAGCGGCGCCAAATTGATGATGTCGTTTTTCACCAATTAAATTTGTTTAAAAAGCCAAAGAACACCTTTCGCTACACAAACAGAGTGCAATGGCAAGTTGTCCCCGAGTGTCGTTCTCTCGGGACCTAACGTGGCTTTGATCAAGGTTTTTGCTAGCTAATTTCAGTCAACTAGATGATGATTTTTGAGAAAGATGTTTGAACAAAGGAAGTGAGAAATCAAGAGTTTTTTGTAAACAAGTTTGGAAAACGGTCGGTGGTAGAAATCGAATACACATGCATGGATTACGAATATGCTCACAAGTTCAGTGCGTAAAACCTTCAACTAAGTCTGCTAAGCAACTTGTCTAGGTAACTTTCAAGAAACACATCATGAAAGGCCACTATCAATAATTTAGAGGTGTTTGTCACCAACACCATTTATCTAGCATGCTGCAAATCACTAACATACAATCCTATAGCTTTCATTGACCAACGAGTTTGTCACATACTCTATTCGAATATATTTTATAGGCAACTACGAATCATATGAAGTAATTTGCAGCAAGATTGACTCACAACCTCATGTAAGCATAAGCATAATCCATAACATGCATAATTCTACATTCTACCACCAACACAAAGGATTTAGCTACTCATATTCATCAACATAGACATCAATTCATATGAATAATAATCAGAATACATCATATCAAACTACAAGACAAGAGAGTGATACAAGTTACCACCAAAGCTGTCACTAATCGGTGGAAATCAAAGAAAACCTCTCCGTAGATGATTACAAAGGATGAATTCCAATCAAAATCTTGAATCCCAAGCTAAATTACAATGAATCTATGAGTTTCTCTGAGTTTTTTGGGGCTTAGGAGCTCTGCCAAAACGAAGCCAATGTTCCAAAGTATTGAAAAAGTAACTGAAAATCAGATTTAAGAAGGAAAATCCAAAAACGTAACCGCTGCCAAGCGGACCGCTTGAAGAGGCCAAGCGGAGCGCTTGGCAAGCGAAGCGCTTGGGCCCTCCAAGCACTTCGCTTGGCTGCTGTGCCAAAACTACTGGAAAATGAAGCGGAGCGCTTCACTATTCCAAGCGCTTAGCTTGGCTCCTGGGCAGATTTTTGTCTTCCAACTCAATCGTTTTGCCCTCGTACGGCCCTCAGGTGCCTTGGACTCATCCTTCTCAATGCTTATTGATGCTCAAACACTCACGAACAAGCCGTGGAGATCAAGGAACTTCAACGAGGCCATTTTCTATCAAAAAAGCTCGTTTTTAACTCCAAAATCGCCATTTCATTCCTAAGTGCCTGGAAATGCAGAAAACAATAAACGTGACACTATTCTACAAAACTAACCAAAAAACAAGGCTAAAAGATAGCAAAAGAAGGTAAAAAAGACAAGATGAACGCGTCAAAAATACGTTCATCAGGTCCTAAAACTGATGAAGAAAGAAACGCAATGAGTCGTGTGCCCTATGCTTCGGCAGTAGGGTCTATAATGTATGCAATGAATTGCACAAGGCCCGATGTGGCATATGCGCTTAGTGTCACTTGTCGACAGCAACAGAATCCAAGAGTACCTCACTGGACTGCTGTAAAGAACATTCTTAAGTACCTTCGACGGACTAAAGAGGTGTTCTTGGTGTTTGGTGGAGAACCAGAATTAAAGATGTCTGGGTATGTCGACGCTGGATTTGAATCAGATCCTGATGACTTTAAGTCACAGACAGGATACGTATTCAAATTGAACGGAGGAGCTATCTGTTGGAAGAGTTCTAAGCAAGCCACAGTTGCTGACTCATCCATAGAAGCCGAGTACATTGCTGCATCAGAAGCATCGAAAGAAGATGTCTGGATTTCAGAGTTCTTGAAGGAATTGAGGGTTGTTCCTGCTCCCAGTCCAATAACGATTTATTGTGACAATACGGGCGTCGTCGCTCAAGCTAGGGAGCCTAGATCTACAAACAAGAACAAACATGTACTTAGAAAATATCACGTTATACGTGAGATTATTGATAGAGGAGAAGTTAGTATAGAACGTGTCTCTACCACGGACAACGTGGCAGATCCTTTCACCAAGGTCTTATCAGTGGAAGTCCACTTAAGACATTATGCTAATCTGGGTATTAGGCATAAAGGTGACTGGCTCTAGTCCAAGTGGGAGATTGATAGTGTATATGTCCTAGAGACAGTCCTTATTAAGGGCATGAAGCCCTTATAGAGGGCATATATGTACTATTACACAGGTCAACGTAATATAATATATGTTTGTTGTTTTACTATTGAGTATCGTTTTCATATTTATATTACACCAGGCATGCAGCATGTCATATCTCTATTTCTGTCTGTATTGATATTAAACATGTCCCCTCGGATAGATGACCGATCACACAGATAGTGGGAGCTATGTGAGTTATCATCTATCCCAAACTCTCCCTAGTCGAGGTTCATCTCGGATGTAGGGGTCTGAATGAACCAGATGAGACTAGTATGCGTGGAGGTTATACTTGTTGGAGCAAGTGTGAGCCGATCCCACGGCCACGGAACGGATTGTTGGACAATCAAGAAACGTTCCCATAACTGCGCATAGTTGTTCGAAGAATGATTATCGAACAATGGAAGTACCCACCCGACACTCCCATCGATGTATACTCTACACCGAAGTGTCTATGGGAACCGGTAAGTTGTCGAAGTGATGTCAGTCGTCCTTTGGACTTATAGGACTTTATCATCACATTTGTTTCCCCATATCCTTGGTGTACCCGTCGATGTCAGCTCTGAATAAGCAGTTGACCTAAGACACGATCCAGGATTATGGCTACATACAAATGGGGATGATAAGTGTTTCTGTGAAGGATTCATCTCTCATGTGTAGCACAGGAGAGTATTGCTCATAGTCTTCATAGTTGTGTTGGTAAAGTCACTGGCCAGTGCATCGATATATTATGATGGTCATAAGTATATCTTAGTAACCAAGCAACTTCCTGAGACGCCCGTGGATGTATTATTGGGATAGACACATCATCGATCCTAGATGCATTCGAGTCAGTCAGATGAAGGGACGTTACCATCGCCGCGTTGAGCGCAACAGACTTCACAACGAAAGGGTTTGCTTTGAGAAACCTCTCAAACGTCCTCATGTATTGATATTGCAATTGGATCCGTCTAGGAATTCCATTTTGCCTAGTCTAGGACTTGCTTAATACAATGAGGCCCTATGAGTCACATTATGTGGTGATTCAGCTTATCAGAATATCCTTGAAGATGGAATCGCAATTAATTTGGAATTAATTGTGATTGATGGATTATAATTGATTTGGAATTAATTATAATATTTAGTGGCTCAATTAATGATTTGGAATTGTTATTTGAATTGACTAATTAATTGTATTTTATGTAAATACAATTAAAGATTATATTTTGGAAATATAATAGAGGTTTGATTTGAAAGGATATGTTAATTTAGAATTAACATATGCACATGGGAAAAATCTACTTGGGGTTTGAATTGCCTTAGAACTATAAGTGGGTCCCAAAATTGGGACCCACCTATCTCCCGTAGGACATACGCGCGCGCGCGCAGGAGCTGGATAGGGAAGGAGTTCGACTCCTTCCTCTATTAGAAGTCCAAGGGATAAGTTAGATTTTCCTGATTGAGTTTTAATTTGATTCGGAATGAATCTAGACTTGATATTGATTTCCTAGTACGATAAGAATTAGATTCTTATTCCTTTACGAAGTCTAATTGCTTATGCTTTAGGCTTCTATTGACTACTATATATAGTAGACTATTAGAGAGCTTTGGATATAGTTTGACACACAGTTCACTACCCAGTTTTCTTAGAGAAAATAAAAAGCTCTCCCCTCCTCTATATAGCCTACACGCGCGCCACCCTCACCGGAGGAAAACCGCCGCCCCGTCTTCTTGGTCACACAAAGAATATCCTAGCATTCTTCCGATAGGCTGTTCATCCGTGGATACCAAGGTTGAGGTTCTAGGAGCTGGAAACTAACTCTTATTGTCTTGCAGATAATTAGAGTATTGCAGATATCTTCGACTTCGGCGAAGGAGAAGATACACCGGATTATTACGAAGACTTGGAAGCTACTTTCGAAGTAAGGTTAGTCTTCTAATTGACGTGTTTACATATATACGGCATATACATAATCAATTAACCTGTATGTTAAGAAAATTTTTGAAATTCCGCTGCGTACCCTAGGGGTAGCTCTGACCGTATTTTCTTACAACAGCATGTCAGCCAAGTTCACTTCCAAGGTTGCCATCGGAGAACCAAACCCGGATCAATCACTCGAGGAGAAACCTCTTTTTCATAACGCTCCTTACCGCTTTTATACGGTCCGACGAGTGAAGAAAAAGTCAAAAAAGCCAAGTCCGTCACTTAGGCGAAGGAAAGCAAGTCAAAAGAAAGAGAGAGATACCCTAGTAGGAGCTGTCAAGGAGCTCGAGGAGTATCAAGTTATACCCCCAATACCACCCTCTTCCAAGAAGAAGAAATTCTTCGAGGAAAACAAGATAAGAGCAAGAGAAACCCTCGAAGAAATTCAAATTGTCGAAGTAAGTGCTGACAAGATTACCAAAATTGGTACCGAGATGACTACAGAAGTTAGAATGAAACTCATTCAATGTTTGAAAGATAACGACGACATCTTCACGTGGAGTACCGAGGACCTCAAGGGGATCGACCCAAGGGTCGCGGTTCACCGTCTGAACGTTGACCCGTCAATCACCCATATTCAAGAAAAGCAAAGAGACTTCAGTGCGGAAGACAATGCCATCATTGAAGCGGAAGTCCAAAGATTCCTTAAGGCCGGTCACATCAAAGAAGTAAGATACTCCGACTGGGTTTCCAATGTAGTCCTCGTGGAGAAGGGACCCGGCAAGTGGAGAACCTGCAACAACTTCACAAGGCTAAACAAGTTTTGCCCGAAGGATCCCTACCCGCTTCCCCGGATCGACCAGCTAGTCTATTCCACAGCAGGATGTGCCCTCTTGAGTTTCATGGATGCATACCAAGGATTCTACCAAGTCAAAATGGTCAAGGATGATGTACCCAAGACCGTCTTCTTCGCGAACGGAATCGTGTATTGCTTCAACGTGATGCCTTTCGGCCTCAAAAACGTCGGAGCAACCTACCAAAGGTTGGTCAACAAAATGTTCAAAGAAGAGCTCGGTAAAACAATGGAAGTGTATGTTGATGATATGCTAGTCAAGAGTAAGACCGAGGAGCAACATGTAGGTTACCTGGCAAAATGCTTCTCGATTCTAAGGAAGTATGGCATGAAGCTCAATCCGGCGAAGTGTACCTTCGGAGTTAAAGGTGGGAAGTACCTCGGTTACATGGTAACGGAGAGAGGAATAGAAGCAAACCCCGAGAAAATCAAGGCCATCCTCGATCTGGCTCAACCCCAATCCGCCGAGTAGATCGCGTTGAGTAGATTCATCTCGAGATCCGCCGAGAAAAATCTCCCATTCTTCAATGTTTTGAGAAAGAGAAACCACTTCGAGTGGACGAAAGAATGTGAGGAAGCCTTCGAGAAGCTCAAAGAGTATCTACTCTCCCCTACACTTTTGTCAAAACCTATGGAAGGAGAAATACTTTACTTATACGTGGCAGCAACTGGGGAAGCCATTAGCTCTTTCTTGGTGCGAATTCAAGGTAACGACCACCTGCCCATCTACTACTTAAGCAAGGTACTCGCTGGAGCTGAAACACGCTATATGGATATCGAGAGGCTATCCTTCGCTCTAGTCTATACAGCGAGGAGACTGAAGCCTTACTTTGGAGCGAACAAAGTTGTGGTCTTGACGAAGCAACCTCTCAAGAAAGTCCTCGGAAAACCGGAAAACTCAGGAAGACTAGCAAGATGGGCAATCGAATTGAGCGAGTACGACATTGACTATCAAGCACCTCTGGCCAAGAAAGCCCAAGTCATTGCCGACTTCCTCGTAGAGTATCCCTCCAAGGGAGCATCAGAAGAAAACCCTCCCCGAACCAAAAATGTCATGATGATGGTCGAGGAGCGACCACAACAGAATGATGCAATGCAAGCTCTCGAGGATGCTTTGAAAGAACTCAAAGAGATGTCCCAGACAAAAAGAAAAAGGCATGAAGTGTTCCTAGCAGAAAAACTCGAGGAGCCTAAGGGTATGGAGACCGTCTCTTCAAAACACAAGGAGCTCGCCAAACACGAGGACGTCTGGATTCTTCACGTGGATGGATCTTCCTCAGGAAAAAATTGCGGGATAGGAATATACTTCAAGAGTCCGGGAGGAGCGGAGCTCGAGTACGCTGTTACTCTTAGTTTCCCGGTCTCCAACAATGAAGCTGAGTATGAAGCTATCCTCTTCGCTCTACGTATGGAAAAAGCACTTGAAGTGAAGAAGCTACACCTCTTCACTAACTCTCAACTAGCCGAGAAACAAATCTCGGGAAAGTTCAAAACCAAGAAGGACTCACTGGCCGAATACAAGAGCGTCATCACGGAGGAAATCCAAAAGTTCAAAAGTTGTGAGATTGAGAAATTCTCAAGGGATCTCAATCAAAGGGTAGATGCCCTATCAAAATATGCTTCGGCTTCCGGGGGAGTGGATACCCGGAATGTGATACTTATGAGAATCAATACATCATCCCTATGGTCATCAAAGCCAAACGTCTTGGCCATTGACACTCAACCAAGTTGGATGCAAGAGATCGCTACCTATCTCACGCACGGTAGCCTTCCTCGTGATAAGGCTGAAGCAAGAAAAATCAAAGGAAAAGCGGGTCGCTACATCATGCAAGGAGATCACTTGTACAAGAGATCCTTTGAGGGAGTCTACTTGAGATGCGTCGCTGAACAAGAAGTGCAAAAACTTTTAGGAGAAATGCACAAAGGAAGTTGCGGGGACCATGCCGGAGGAAGAACCCTCGCGTAAAAAGTCATCCTCCAAGAATATTGCTGGCCCACTGTTCGTGAAGACGCTGCCCGATTTGTGAGGAAGTGCGAGGAGTGTCAATTGCACGCCAATCTAATCATGTCCCGGCAAAGCCCCTCGTGCCCATTGCCATCACTTGCCCTCTCGACATATGGGGCATCGACATAGTCGGTCCTTTCCCAAGAGGTACGGGTCAAAAGAAATTCATCATAGTTGCGGTGCAATACTTTAGCAAGTGGGCAGAGGTTGAGGCAGTGTCTACTATCACTGAACAAAGAGTGATGAACTTTGTATGGAGAAACATCATGTGTCGATTCGGCTTACCTAGAGTCCTCATCTCGGATAATGGTTCTCAATTCTGTGGCCAAAGGTTCAATGAATGGTGCAAGGAAATGAAGATTGAGAGGAGGTACACCTCAGTAGGACATCCTCAATCCAATGGGCAGACCGAAGCAGTCAACAAAATCCTTGTCAACAACTTGCAAAAGAGATTCGCCACCAACAAGGATTGGGTCGACGAGCTTGATGGAGTGGTATGGGCATACCGTACAACTTCAAAAACAGCTACAAGAGAGACTCCCTTCTCGCTAGTTTATGGTTCTGAAGCGGTCATACCAGCAGAAGTGGTGGTAGAAACCCTCAGGATCCAAGGGTATCAACCCGAGGAAAATCATACCGAGAGGCTCTTCGACCTAGAGACGATAAGTGAAGCGAGAACCATTGCATTGGCCAACATCCTGAGATACCAAGCGTTAATCGCAAAAACCTACAACAAAGGTGTGAAGGAGAGAGACTTCCAAGTAGGAGATGGTACTCCGAAGAGCGGACATCCTGGGAAAAGTTGGGAAGATGCAACCCAACTGGGAAGGCCCCTACAAGATAGTTGAAGCAAGTCCAATGGAAGCTACCGTCTCCAAGACATGGAGGGAAGTACTGAAGAACCCGTGGAATACTTCCAACCTCCAGAGGTTCTACGCCTGAGTTGTTTAAGGAACAAGCTTTTTGAAGAGCTCCTGTGAAAGGCCCCCAGATCGAGAAGGATTCCTCACGAGCTTGTGTGAGAGGTACCCTCCTGTTTTATGGTTCAAATTGTATGATTCAGAGAAAGTTGTAAGAAGTTGGCCGAGAAGCCCCCCATTGTAATTGAATTTCCGAAAAATCAATGCAATGTCTTTCTTTCAACAAAAAAATGTTCAAGTATAGAACTACTATACTCAAAACAGAATAGAAAGCTACTCGATCAAGAGAGCTTGCTCGATCCAAAAAGAGCTCCCCGATTTGCACATCGGACTAAAACTCCCCGATTTCTTATCTTTTGAGAAATCTAATCGAGACACTTTTCAAAGAAACGAAAATGAGGAAGGCTAAGAAATCTAGAAGGAGGATCTCAACACTTATAATTTTTTCGGAAATTCACTCAAGGAATTCGTAGAAGATTTGAAGGAGATCTCCCCATATCGAGAAGTAGATATTCGACAAGCATATCGATTACATTGATAGCTCGAGGAGCACAACTCAAAGTAATTTTGTTAAACACGATTTTATATCATTAGGGGGTGCGGGAAGCTTACCTCTTCGATTCTAACTTATACGGGTTTAACTACTCTATCAAGTTATACGTCATAACGGATAAAGAGTTAGTAAAAAACACAAGTACGAGAAAAAGAACGAAGAACAACAAACATGGCATTGAAGGAAAATCGAGGATATACATAATGTGATAAATTATGTTACAACGACAGATGATGTTTCAACATATGCCACCAAGGGCCGAATACAAAGCATAAAATTGTTCGGGAATTTATCTAAGGAAATACAACATTGATACCAAGAATACTTGGCCTTCAAAAGTCCTCGCTTCAGCGAGTGCGGCTACCGGAGAGATCGGTGATTGGAACTGTCACGCTGGTCCCTCCCCGCGCCGGGCTAAGAAGCTCTTGGATCTCGACCGGGTCTCGCTCCTTCTCCTGAAATCCCCTTATGGCCTTCTCGTATAATATCAGCTCGGGCTCGACGAAGTCAGCAGGTCGCCTGAGAACTGGGTCGCTCACCTAAATCCACGAAGCATTGCGGAGAGCCGCCTTCTCAAAAGGATAAAGTATCCCGGTCCTCAAGCACTCGGGGACCCAAGATGGGAGATAGGCCGGTTTTCTTAGATAAGGAACCTCTGGGTCGGTCACAAGCTCCCCGAACTTGCATGCCTCATGCATCTCGTCGGTAATCGCTTCGTCGGGGTAGCGAGATAGATCCTCGCGCCTCCCAGCATGCATATCTTCGCGAGTGTCTGGATCAAAGTCTAGAGGAAGCATATTCACCCGCTTCAGGTGGCCGATACAAGAGAAGAAACCTTCCTCGCCCGACGCGTCCCGCACATCCTGCTGGGCCATTTTATAAGTATTGGAGCCCATGACGAACCGGAATTTGTCAGGTCCGGATCGGTCAAATAAATTTGTTATTTAGCCAAAGGCAATTCACAACTACAAAGAAAACCGTAGTGTAGCAGTAGAATGACCTCGAGTGTCGTTCTCTAAGGACTATAACTAGCTTTATCTAATTTAATTAGAGAATATAAAACAGCAAACGGTGTAGCAAAGAGTTTTTCTAACAGATAATGGAGATTGGTGATAGTATGGTCCTTCAAAGCATAACGGGTTAATAATCATGCATAAATTCCTCGGTCTTGCATGGAGATCTTTGATCAATCAATTGTCCTGTTGCAATTATCACACACTACGAAGATATAGATACTGACAGGTCAAGCGCTACTGTCCAATTGTGTTCCGTAATTATTCAACACTACGAAGATATAGATGTGCATAGGTCGACGAGGGTCGAATCGTGTGCAATAATTAATCAACATACGAAAATATAGGTTGTGCCTGATCAACGAAATAAAGCAATAACAAGGAGTATAATGCGCGATATAGCCATTAGCATGATTATCAACCCTTCGCTAAGAATTCACATACTACCACCAACGATAAGTTTAGCTACTCATAGTTGTCATGCAATCAACAAAAATCATAGAAGAAAACATGTTGAAAGATATATAAAAATAAGTAGAATAAACCGTAAGATACAATGTTACCGAAGGTTGTCAGTCTCCGAACAATTGCGATCCTACAAGCTCCAAACTGCTATGAAAAAGTATCTCCTAAGCTACGGACCCCCAGAACAGGCTCTGGGAAGTCCCTACCTAAAACTACAGAGAAAGGTGAGAGAGAAGGTCTGGAAAAGTATGAAAAACGGAGAAAACTGAGCAACTATATATAGGCTTCGAATTTGTGTGGGGCGATTCGCCCCACACACCGGGCGATTCGCCTGGTGTGGGGCGATTCGTCCGGGAGTAAAATTCACGGAATTCCGTGTTTTCGATGCGTTTTTGGATTTCTTCCCCTTTTCGGACTCGGTTTCTGACTTCTAGTGGCCTTCTAATCTCCAGATTCGACCCCTAGACTCCAAATCCTATCCGGAAACCTTCAGATACTCCAAATAGGCTTCTGGAACACCAATTCCTTGTCAACTTCAATATAATTGCCCTGAAATCCTCGTTTTTCAACCAAAACCTGTAAAATAAAATCTAAAGGGAAACGTGACACTATTCTAATAAAATGCACTAAAATATAGCTAAATTAACATAGAGGATAGCTAAAATAGGTGAAAAACACTCAAATGAAAGTGTAAAATATACATTCATCAAACTCCGCAAACCGAACCTTTGCTGGCCCTCAAGCAACTAAGCTAGACTCTAATGCAAAAAACAATGCAAGACACAAAATGGAGTCTCATGCCAAATAAAATGAACTAATCTAACGAATCTATCAAATAACATATGAACAAAAACCATATAAATCAAAGCATGAATATAGGTTGAAGAATACCTCGATTGACTTATACACATCCAGATAAGCACTTATGTCAAGACAAGATAGTCTCTTGTAACATTCTTTACCTGGACCTAGTCAGTGACGACGTAATGAAGCATGCTAAGATACGAATGGTTGTCCCGTGCCTATGAAACTGAGGACTTACTGCTGTTCACCAAGTTTAAGACTTTCCCTCAAAGAGGTCGAACCAGTACTGGCTCTCATCAAACGAAGGAGGGTTCCCTATAAAAGATAACACTCCCCTATTCTACCCATCTCTCAAGCAAAGTCTTAAACTATTCACCACTTCCTGAATGGCAGGACGAGGGTGGTCTAGAACAGATGACACTCAAAAACAAAAGACAAAAATAGAAAATTACAACACGATTACGAACATTACACGAATTGGAAAATGAGACACAACACTTTGCTAGACTGCTATTTGGCTTTCTTTTTTGGACCCTTCTTTGCTTTTTTGGGGTCTTTTCTTTTTTTTTTTTTCTCTTTTTTTTTCTTTCCAGTTTCTTTTTTTCTTTTTTTTCTTTTTTCCTGGAATTTTTTCTTTCTTTTTTTCAATTTTTTTAGCCAGCAGTAGCACCACAAAAAGAGAAACAAAATGACTCACAACGACTTCCCCAAACCTATTCGAAAGAATAGGTTGGAGTACAAAACTTACGGAAAAGGAAAAACGAACTCACGGTACGGGAATGAAAAACGAAAAACAAGTCTATGATGGTGTAACCCCCTCCCCAAACCTATTCGAAAGAATAGGTTATAAACAAAGGATCACACAACCTCACACTACCTCCGTCCTAGGCATTTAGCAATCTCAAAGCATGGTGAAGACTTGTTGCCTCTTAGGTACATAATTACTCGGGAAAACAACCATAAGACCCTAACATGCATCATCCTATTATAAAGGCCTTCGTGAACCGCAATAGAGAAAACACCACTAAGTGATGTCGAGACTACCAAGCTTAACTAAGTGCAATACATAAATGTGACAAGCCAAGCGAGAAAAACCTCAAACAAATTCATAGAGATGAAGCATACGATTAATGGCATAGTTAGTTAATCTACCCAATAAAAAAGTTCAAAAAAATCGGCAATAAACTCCATATAAAACATGCAAGACTATCCTAGGATGAATGCAGTGTATGCAACCTAAAAACTAAGAAAGCAGTAAACGTGCAAATGCAAATGCAAACGAAAGAAAAAAAGATACCAATCAACAAAAAGCCAAACAATACTTAACATCACGGTTCACATCCCATCCCCCTTACGAAACTTAAGCTAGCCCCTAGCAAATGAGAATGAGTAATAAAAAGTGATACTAGATGTTACCGAACGGTTTGGCCTCGGTCGGCTGAGTATTCAAGAATGGACTTAAGAGTACCTCCCCACGGTGGCCGCCATTCTCTTGGTCCGATGTAGCAAAGAGACCTAGGAAGCTTCAAAGATTTCACCAAGGTGAACGGACTGGTTTGCCTTGCAGGCATATCCAATGAAGACTTCATCAAGAGGAGGACATTCACTTTGACTTCATCGAGGTGCTTGTTTAGTGGTGACTCCTGTGTATCTTGCTTGTCAAGCTTTCCACTTCGGAGGAGTAGATCCACCTCTTTGTACTCAAGAACCTCAATAGTAACGGAAGAAAGTGGTTTTGGGTTGATGCGAATGTCTTGGAGTAAAGAAACAGGGGAGCTGGGGTCGTCCAGCTCACTGGTCATGGGAGGCGGTTCGTCCCCCATGCTGGGCGACTCGCCCCCTGATGAATGTGTATTTTACACTTTCATTCGAGTCTTTTTCACCTATTTTAGCTATCCTCTATGTTAATTTAGCTATATTTTAGTGCATTTTATTAGAATAGTGTCACGTTTCCCTTTAGATTTTATTTTACAGGTTTTGGTTGAAAATCGAGGATTTCCGGGCAATTATATTGAAGTTGACAAGGAATTGGTGTTCCAGAAGTCTATTTGGAGTATCTGAAAGTTTCCGGATAGTATTTGGAGTCTAGGGGTCGAATCTGGAGGTTAGAAGGCCACTAGAAGACAGAAACCAAGTCCGAAAAGGGGAAGAAATCCAAAAACGCGTCGAAAACGCGGAATTCCGCGAGATTTTCTCTGGGGCTAACCGCCCCAGACGTGGGGCGAACTGCCGCACACCGGGCGAACCGCCCCGTGTGTGGGGCTAACCGCCCCACAGTATTTTGGGGCCTATATATAGTTGCTCAGTTTTCTCCGAAAATCATATCTTTCCAGACCTACTTTCTCACCTCTCTCTGTAGTTTTAGGTAGGGACTTCCCAGAGCCTGTTCTGGGGGTCTGTAGCTTAGGGGACTCTTTTTCATAGCAGTTTGGAGCTCGTAGGATCGCAATCATCCGGAGATTGACAACCTTCAGTAACTTTGTATCTTACAGTTTTATTCTACTTATTTTATTATATTCTTTCAACATGTTTTCTTCTATGATTTCTGTTGATTGCATGCCTATTATGAGTAGCTAAACTTATCAATGGTGGTAGTATGTGAATTCTTAGCGAAGGGAAGATAATCATGCTAATGGCTATATCGCGCATTATACTCCGTGTTATTGCTTTATTTCGTTGATCAGGCACAACCTAAATTCTCGTATGTTGTATTAATTATTATGCACAATTGGACCCTCGTCGACCTATTCGCGAGTTTATATTCGTACTGTTGAATAATTACAGAACACATTAGGACAATAGTTATTGACTTGTCAGACCAATTATCTTCGTAGTGCTTAATAATTACAACAGGACACTAGATTGATTCAATGATCTCTATGCAAGACCGAGGAATTTATGCATGATTATCGACCCGTTATGCTAAGAAGGATCATACTATCACCAATCTCCATTATCTGCTAGAAACCCCTTTTGCTATCTGTCTGCTGCTTTATATTCTCTTGTTAAATAGATAAAGCTAGTTATAGTCCTGAGAGAACGACACTCGAGTCATTCTACTGCTACACTACGGTTTTCATTGTAGTTGTGGATTGCCTTTGGCTAAATACAAATTTATTTGACTTAATCCGGAGCACGACAAATCCGCGTTCATCAAATTGGCGCCGTTGTCGGGGACTATACTCCTTTTTTCTGTTTAATTTGTTTATATTTTCAGCTTTCAATTCCTAATTCTATTAGTTTTAGTTTTCCTATTTAATCTCTCTCTGATACTGCTTTCCTAGTCTGTTACAGATAGTGTATGCCGCATACACGTTCTACAGGGACACCGCTTGCTGATTCAATTGCTGAGATCGACAGAGTCTACCACCAAAGAAGGCGACTACTCGTAAGGCGCGCGCTAGAGGAAATAGAGGATTCCGATTTCTCTAAATCTCTACACAGTCTTTTCAAGGAAATCGACAGAATGGCAGAAGCTAGACCACTGAAAGCATGGGTTCAACCCACCAAGGATCGTATGAGGGGACCGGCGATTGTTCTTTCGCCTGCAACCCGAGATCTGGAAATCAAGAACCACGCATTCCAACAACTTCCGAGGTTCTATGGCTTATCAAGGGAAGATGTGATGGGGTACTTGCACGATATCGATGATTTCGTCAACCAACTCCCACGACCCGGAGCTGACATAACAACGGATGAGTTGAGGATGAAGGTTTTTGCTATGGGACTTGGCGACAGAGCCAAGTCATGGTTGAGTTCTCTACCAGCAGGCTCGCTGGACACTTGGGAGAAGGTTTTTTCAGCTTTCATGGAGAAATACTTCCCCCACACCTTGACTACCGCGCTAAAGGTGCAGATCACTGGATTCAAGAAGGACTATGATGAGACCATCTACACCGCGTTTGAGAGATTTCAAGATCTCACGAACAAGTGCCCTCACCATGGTTTTGAACTTTCTGACCTAGTCCAACACTTCTACAATGGACTAACCTTCGAGAACCAACAAGTGGTGGATTTCCAATGCCGAGGCAATATTTGGGAGGAAACCGCAGAAGCCGTCTGGGCAGTTTTCGAAAGGCTTGCTAAAGGATCTCAATCCAAGGATCCAAGAGCAATGGTAGAAGGCGTGGACCTGAGGCTCCACCAAACCAGGAGATCCCAATGCATGAAGTGAATGGTGTGAGAGGCGATAGGTTCGAATGTTTCGCCAATCAGATGAGGCAAGCTCTAAGTGGCCTAATCGGAACTTCTCTCTCCAACGAGGTATGTAGGGTGTGCAAGAATTATGGGCATGGGGCTCATATGTGTAGATCAGATCTAGCACGAGAAGATGTTCACTTGGGAAACCGTAGTAATCGTACTCCTAAGGACGAAGCATCTACATCCAAGTCAGCAACTCTCTTGGATAATTTTCAGAAATTGGTGGATTTCACCCAAGTGTTTTTGAAGAGATACGAGGAGGATTCGGCAAAGATCAATGCTCGCCTGGATCAATTGGAAGCTAGAGCTAGTAGAGAGCAAGGGAAGTTACATAGCAGCACTGAGGGGTCCATGTCGATCAACTTGGTGGGAGATCAACCAGTGGAAATCACCATTAAGCAAGTTGCTAAGTGCGAGTGTTACAAGGATGAAGAGCCTCCACTAGCCAAGGAAGAAGAGAAGGACCTTGGTACTGATGAGAGTGGAAAGAAGCAAGAGAATCCCGAGCCACTCCCTCAAAGTTTCGATGTTAAGGTAGGAATTGGCGAACTTGAAGATGTCCGTGCCACACTAGACACGGGATCTTACTCCAACGTGCTTCCTTTGAATGTGTTTGAGAAGAGTAACCTTGGAGAACTATCTGACCATAGGGCTATTGTGCAACTGGCGGATGGATCCTTTGTGAGACCCGAAGGCGTTGTGAAAAATGTGTTGGTCAAGATTGGTGAAGCATCTGTATACACCAATTTTGTAGTTATGCCGGCGTTTGCACCTGGGACGGGGGATGTCATTCTCTTGGGAAGAACGTTCTTGATTAAGCTATGCTCCGTGATGGACATCTGCCAAAGAACTTGCACTATTGAAGTGGATGGCAAGCAACATGTGTTGCAAGCCATATCTGATCCACCTGATCCGCCTGATAATTCTTTCACTACTCACTACTGTGGTCTTGCAGCCTATATTCTTTCTTATTCACAGGTTCGTGGCATGGAGAGGAGATCGATGAAGGGGAAGTGTAGTACCCGCAGAAAGGAGAGATAGGCGCGGACAGGAGTCGAGTCAAAGACTTTAAACAATGGCGCTATCCGGGAGGCAACCCGGAGATTTTATCGCTTTCTTTAATCGCTTTCTTTACCGCTTTAGATTTTATCTCACGAGTTTGATTGAGTATTATAGGTCACTTATACAAGCATTAGCTCTCACCTTGGATCCACTTTCGACGTTCGGGACGAGCGACGACGTTCAGGTTTGGGGAGGAGGCTATCGCTGGTTATCTCTATACTTATCTTGCTTAGCTGGTTATCTCTATACTTATCTTGCTTATGATAAACTCGTGAAATTTTTTGCATTTGCACGTTTACGGCTTTCCTAGGATAGTCTTGCATGTTTTATATGGAGTTTATTGCCGAATTTTTTGAACTTTTTTATTGGGTAGATCAACCAACTATGTCATTAATCGTATGCTTCATCTCTATGAATTGGTTTGAGGTTTTTCTCTCTTGGCTTGTCACATTTATGTATTGCACTTAGTTAAGCTTGGTAGTCTCGACATCACTTAGTGGTGTTTTCTCTACTGCGGTTCACGAAGGCCTTTATAATAGGATGATGCATGTTAGGGTCTTATGGTTGTTTTCCCGAGTAATTATGTATCTAAGAGGCAACAAGTCTTCACCATGCTTTGAGATTGCTAAATGCCTAGGAAGGAGGTAGTGTGAGGTCGTGTGATCCTTTGTTTATAACCTATTCTTCCGAATAGGTTTGGGGAGGGGGTTGCACCATCATAGACTTGTTTTCTTTTTTCATTTTCGTATCGTGAATTTATTTTTCACTTTCCGTAAATTTTGTACTCCAACCTATTCTTTCGAATAGGTTTGGGGAAGTCGTGTGAGTCATTTTCTCTCTTTTTGTTACTCTTTTTGTTATGCTACTGCTGGCTAGGAAAAAAATCGACAAAAAAAAAAGAAAAATTCCAGGAAAATAAGAGAAAAAGAAAAAGAAAAAAATCTGGAAAGAAAAAAAAAAAGAAAAGACCCCAAAAAAGCAAAGAAGGGTCCAAAAAGAAAGCCAAATAGCAGTTTATCAAAGTGTTGAGTCTTATTTTCAATTCTTGTAATGTTCGTAATCGTGTTGTAATTTTCCATTTTTTATCTTTTGTGTCATCTGTTCTAGACCACCCTCGTCCTGCCATTCAGGAAGTGATGAATAGCTTAAGACTTTACTTTAGAGATGGGTAGAATAGGGGAGTGTTATGTTTTATAGGGAACCCTCCTTCGTTTGATGAGAGCCAGTACTGGTTCGACCTCTTTGAGGAAAAGTCTTAACATGGTGGAACAGCAGTAAGTCCTCAGTTTCATAGGAACGGGACAACCATTCGTATCTTAGCATGCTTCATTACGTCGTCACTGACTAGGTCCAGGTAGAGAATGTTACGAGAGACTGTCTTGTCTTGACATAAGTGATTATGTGGATGTGTATAGGTCAATCGAGGTATTCTTCAACCTATATTCACGCTTTGATTTATATGGTTTTTGTTCATATGTTTTTTGGTAGATTCAGTAGATTAGTTCTTTTTATTTGGCATGAGACTCCATTTTGTGTCTTGCATTATTTTTTGCATGAGAGTCTAGCTTAGATGCTTGAGGACAAGCAAAGGTTCGGTTTGGGGAGTTTGATGAATGTGTATTTTACACTTTCATTCGAGTCTTTTTCACCTATTTTAGCTATCCTCTATGTTAATTTAGCTATATTTTAGTGCATTTTATTAGAATAGTGTCACATTTCCCTTTAGATTTTATTTTACAGGTTTTGGTTGAAAATCAAGGATTTCCGGGCAATTATATTGAAGTTGACAAGGAATTGGTGTTCCAGAAGCCTATTTGGAGTATCTGAAGGTTTCCGGATAGGATTTGGAGTCTAGGGGTCGAATCTGGAGGTTAGAAGGCCACTAGAAGACAGAAACCGAGTCCGGAAAGGGGAAGAAATCCAAAAACGCGTCGAAAAACGCGGAATTCCGCGAGATTTTCTCTGGGGCTAACCGCCCCAGACGTGGGGCGAACCGCCCCGCGTGTGGGGCTAACCGCCCCACAGTATTTCGGGGCCTATATATAGTTGCTCAGTTTTCTCCGAAAATCATATCTTTCCAGACCTACTTTCTCACCTCTCTCTCTAGTTTTAGGTAGGGACTTCCCAGAGCCTGTTCTGGGGGTCCATAGCTTAGGGGACTCTTTTTCATAGCAGTTTGGAGCTCGTAGTATCGCAATCATCCGGAGATTGACAACCTTCGGTAACTTTGTATCTTACAGTTTTATTCTACTTATTTTATTATATTCTTTCAACATGTTTTCTTCTATGATTTCTGTTGATTGCATGCCTATTATGACTAGCTAAACTTATCGTTGGTGGTAGTATGTGAATTCTTAGCGAAGGGAAGATAATCATGCTAATGGCTATATCGCGCATTATACTCCGTGTTATTGCTTTATTTTGTTGATCAGGCACAACCTAAATTCTCGTATGTTGTATTAATTATTATGCACAATTGGACCCTCGTCGACCTATTCGCGAGTTTATATTCGTAGTGTTGAATAACTACGGAACACATTAGGACAATAGTTATTGACTTGTCAGACCAATTATCTTCGTAGTGCTTAATAATTGCAACAGGACACTAGATTGATTCAAAGATCTCTATGCAAGACCGAGGAATTTATGCATGATTATCGACCCGTTATGCTAAGAAGGATCATACTATCACCAATCTCCATTATCTGCTAGAAACCCTTTTTGCTATCTGTCTGCTGCTTTATATTCTCTTGTTAAATAGATAAAGCTAGTTATAGTCCTGAGAGAACCACACTCGAGTCATTCTACTGCTACACTATGGTTTTCGTTGTAGTTGTGGATTGCCTTTGGCTAAATACAAATTTATTTGACTGAATCCGAAGCACGACAAATCCGCGTTCATCACCCCCCACCTCCAAGGGGGCGTCGCCTTCCAATCCTTCCTCCTCTTCTACTTCCGCACATTTTAACAAGTTGAATTTACCCGTAAGATGCTCAATTACTTCAACTTCTTCAACAACTTTTGCTATAAGATGGTCATCTTCAACTTGCTCGGCATGTGCAATTTCATCTTCCTCACTGATTTCCTCGACTTCAAAATACTCCTCGGATGAGCTTCCTGCTTCACCTAGATCTACTTCCTTTCCGGTGATGTGAATTGGTATGACCTCATCAGATTGTGTTGAACCTCTGGCGTACTTACGGAGGACTTCTTCTGCCTCGTCGACCGTACATTCTCCCAGACCGCCGCTCAACCTATCCACTCTAAGTCGTTCCTCTTCACGAAATCCTCCAACGAAGCACCAAATCAACTCCCCATCTTCGAAACGGTAATGGGGGCACTCACATTTATACAACTCAAAACGTTCGTAGGCGTCACAAAACTGCTCATACTCTCCTTGCTCGAAATATTGGATCCTATCACGTAAGGCAATTGTCTCATGGTAGGGCATGAACCGCGCCAAGAACTCCTCTACTACTTGGCCCCAAGTTTTCAGCGATCCTGGTTCTAACCTTGAAATCCAACGCCTCGGCTCATACCCCAGAGTAAAAGAAAATAATTTCCTGCACAATTGGTCCTTAGTAAACCCTTCTGCTGGAATTCTTTCTATTTCCTTCTCATAGGATCGAATGAAACTCCATGGGTCCATCCCTACTCCATCTTCGTACCTTGGTAAGTACCTTACCATGGACTCCGTCACCTCATACCTCCTTAACTCATCTTCCAGGTATACGGAAGATCCTCTACTCACCTGCGAGAATTGGGGTGTCATGCGAGCGCGCATGGACATCATATTTGTATTTCTGTAGTAAGAGCAACTCAAAACTAAAAATTAGTTCTATTAGCGTAATCAAACACAATATCACCAAAAATTTCGAGAGCACAAACACGCAAGGTAACCAAGATCAGATTAGATGAATTTACTGAAGAAGATAGAAGGAAAGAAATAGGGTAAGAAAGTGAAATTTCTGAGAAACAATCCAAGAGTTGTTCTGGGGGTTGAATGCTGAAAATATAAACAAATTAAACAGAAAAAAGGAGTATGGTCCCCGGCAACGGCGCCAATTTGACGAACCGGAATTTGTCAGGTCCGGATCGGTCAAATAAATTTGTTATTTAGCCAAAGGCAATTCACAACTACAACGAAAACCGTAGTGTAGCAGTAGAATGACCTCGAGTGTCGTTCTCTAAGGACTATAACTAGCTTTATCTAATTTAATTAGAGAATATAAAACAGCAAACGGTATAGCAAGGAGTTTTTCTAACAGATAATGGAGATTGGTGATAGTATGGTCCTTCAAAGCATAACGGGTTAATAATCATGCATAAATTCCTCGGTCTTGCATGGAGATCTTTGATCAATCAATTGTCTTGTTGCAATTATCACACACTACGAAGATATAGATACTGACAGGTCAAGCGCTACTGTCCAATTGTGTTCCGTAATTATTCAACACTACGAAGATATAGATGTGCATAGGTCGACGAGGGTCCAATCGTGTGCAATAATTAATCAACATACGAAAATATAGGTTGTGCCTGATCAACGAAATAAAGCAATAACACAGAGTATAATGCGCGATATAGCCATTAGCATGATTATCATCCCTTCGCTAAGAATTCACATACTACCACCAACGATAAGTTTAGCTACTCATAGTTGTCATGCAATCAACAGAAATCATAGAAGAAAACATGTTGAAAGATATATAAAAATAAGTAGAATAAACCGTAAGATACAATGTTACCGAAGGTTGTCAGTCTCCGAAGAATTGCGATCCTACAAGCTCCAAACTGCTATGAAAAAGTATCTCCTAAGCAACGGACCCCCAGAACAGGCTCTGGGAAGTCCCTACCTAAAACTACAGAGAAAGGTGAGAGAGAAGGTCTGGAAAAGTATGAAAAACGGAAAAAACTGAGCAACTATATATAGGCTTCAAATTTGTGTGGGGCGATTCGCCCCACACACCGGGCGATTCGCCCCACGTCCCGGGCGATTCGCCCGAGAGTAAAATTCACGGAATTCCGCGTTTTCGACGCGTTTTTGGATTTCTTCCCCTTTTCGGACTCGGTTTCTGACTTCTAGTGGCCTTCTAATCTCCAGATTCGACCCCTAGACTCAAAATCCTATCCGGAAACCTTCAGATACTCCAAATAGGCTTCTGGAACACCAATTCCTTGTCAACTTCAATATAATTGCCCTGAAATCCTCGTTTTCAACCAAAACCTGTAAATAAAATCTAAAGGGAAACGTGACACTATTATAATAAAATGCACTAAAATATAGCTAAATTAACATAGAGGATAGCTAAAATAGGTGAAAAAGACTCAAATGAAAGTGTAAAATAAACATTCATCCGGCCATAAACGCGCGAGCAGTCTCTAGACGGCTGCCTTTAAGGAAGGAGAGGACGTTGTTTTTAAACTTCTCCATGCAGATCGACAAGGTGGCATAGGCCCCCTTGTATCCTTTAGTCCTCGCCCTTTCCTTGGCGAGCTCCTTCTCCAGGTAGTCAACCTTAGCGTAAAGCTTGCCGGTCTCCACCTCAGCGACATTGTTCTTGCTCTGCTCGGCCGCCAACTTCTTCTCGAGGTCCTCGATCACAATGCCTATATCGGCGCAATCAGCAGCAACCTGGCCATAAGCCCCCTTCAGATTCTCAAGCTACATCAAAAAGGAGTTTAGAGTTATCGAGCCGAACAGTTTCATACTTAGCCACTTATTAGAAAAATAAGCAAAGTTACCTGAAGCGAGCACATGCTAAGCTCGTGGGCGCGATCCATCTCGGAAATCTGGATTAGCCTCTTCACCTCAGCCTCCTGACTTAAAGCAGCGGTTTTTCTCTTCTTGCGAGGAGGTTCATTATTCCCTCCAAGCGTTAGCTTCCTCGCACCGGCACCCTTCTTCGCCGCGGGTCTCTCCGATCTCTTCTCCTGCTCCCCGGTAGCAGCCTCCTCGGCCTGATTAGCCTATTTCGCAGCCGCATCCTCCACGGCCTTCTTTAGAGCCTCCACGGGATTCTCGCGCGTCTCGAGACCCTCCTGCACCAATGCATCTCTGTGGTGCGAGGCACTCCTTGGCGGAGAGAGGTTAAGAGAACCAAGGATCTTTGTATCCTTGTTGGTCATTCTTTGCTTCCTCCCCTGCTCCTCCTTGGCTGCCAATGTCTTCGACATTATCCAATGAAACCAGTAAGCTGCAGTGAAAAACACAAGTTAATAATGGAAGCGAGAAGCACAAAACTCGAGAAGGGTACAAAAGCGAGAACACTACAAGCAAGCAAGTAGGAAAAGAATGAGTATGAAAAAGACAAGTATAAAAAGCTTTCTAAGCATACCGAAGAGCACATCGTTCGAGAACCTATTGCTTGTATACCCTGTATAGGCATAAGGAGAAAGTCCAGCCAAGTAAGGAAGGGGCTGCAGAACGAGGCCCCAGTAAAAGTACTTCTCGGGATGGGGCCCCTTGTTCTTCTCCTCGAGCTCCAAGACCCATGGGTCTAACTTCGCCGGCAATGGATGCTTCTCGGCTATTCGTCCTCGATATATTAGCTTGGGCACTCCCCACCCAGCATCCTCCTCGCTAATATTGGGTAACTTCTTCTTCTTCTTGATGTAGAAGTACCTGTGGAACCATTCGTAACCCGAAGAGGATGGAGCGTCCATGATAAAGCCTAAGCCTGGTCGCGCATTGAAATAGTAGAAGTACTTGTTGCCCGACCTCATCGAGACCCTGAAGATCTGATTGAAGTTGTGGAAGTTGAGCTCGACCCCATGCTTCTTGCAAAACACTCCAAAGCATACCAGGGTCCCAAAGGCACTTGGCACAAGCTGCCAAGGAGAAATCCCCAAAGTATTGAAGACGTCGCGGAAAGCGTCACAAAAGGGCAGAATTCATCCTCGATCCAAGCTTAAGCAATGGACCGCCATGGAACCTGGAGGTGCGTTATAGAATGTTTGATCCTCCTTGGGAACGAGGATGTCAAACTTACTCTCGGGAAGGGTGTACTTCCACCGAAGAGTGGCGATCTCATCTTCCTTCACAGTGGAAGTAGTAGTCCGGATAATGCCATCCTCGTTTTTCTCACCCTCATGATCGGGGAGGTCCACCTTGAGAGCACTCTGTGTAAACTTATTCTGAGTGGCTTTGCAAGATTTAGGCTCTTCGACAGCCTTGCCTTTACCACTTTTATTAGAGCGAGAACGCTTCTTTGCTCTCTTGGGCTCTTTACCTGGAGCATGCGTTTGAGCCTCCTCGGCAGCAGCTTTTGCTCTTCGAGCTGCTCGGTCCTCGACATGCTGTCGGAATTCAATTTCTTCCAAAGGATTTGGTGGCCGAGTGTTACTTGGATATGAGAAATCAATGGATCGAGGATCCACTGAATGGTAACTAGTCTCCTCCTCGGGGGCATACTTCTGCCCGATAAACAAGTCTCTCTGAGCTTGCCTATTCACCTCAGAGATAGATGGAGACAATGGCACGGCGGTGCTCGGACCAGCTTCATTCGAATTCACGTCCATTATAGCAAGAGGAGTTTCCTCCTCGTCATCAGTAACCACAGTCCGACGAGTGGTTTGAGGAGGGAATCTAACTCTCTTTTGTGGAGGAGTTATCCGGGGAGAAGTAGCATCATCGTCGTCACTATCGACTATGACAACCCTTGTCGCGCTGAACGGAATGGTCGCCCTCCTCGTACAATGACAGCGCCAGATCTGGTCGCTCCGTATCATCCATGTCCTCAACCCGGATGTCCATCGGAGGAACTGCGTTGAAAGCGCCATAGTTTTGACCATGGACTTGGGCGGCCAAAGTTATAAGTTCGGCGGACACCCCTGGGTTAGACGGACCCCCCTCCTCTTCGGTCCTGTCATCTATAAAGTCATCGTCCTCACTACGACGCCTCTTGCGAGTAACTAATCGATACTCTGCCTCCTCCTCCTCCTCGGATTCATCATCATCATCCCCATCCTGGGCAGCCTCGCCTTCTTCACCCTCCTCGAGCTGCTCTTCCTTTTCCCCGGATCCCTCAGATCCCTCTTCCTCCCCGGACTCATGAGCCGGCTTATCGCTCCAGAGTCGTATCTAAAAACGTCGCTAATATCTCTGACGTATCGGCTGACGTAGTATGGTCGCTCCCATACTCTTCGACTTCACGGCGGTTTTGGCTGTCGTCGCTTCTCTCTGACATCCTAAAAGGGTAGGCCAAGAAGAGTTAGAATGGTTGGTGACAGTCCGAGAGGCCCGTTTATGTATATTGATTATGTTCGACCTCCCGAATGGAGAAAAATATCAAAAAAGGGGCATAATGGACAAAGAAGTTATTCTACGAAAGCGAACATCATACAAGAAAAGCGCATACAAGAAAAGCGAAGAGACAAAATCACGAGCATGTTACGCGCATACAAAGGATCGAGAAGCATAAGAGCGACCAACCGCTCAAAAACGACAACAAGGTCTAAACACTCCCAATTACATACTTCTACAGTTACGATGGTACACTAAGGAGGCGGGGGGAAATCACAGAAAAAGCAAAAGGAGAAAAGCATGCGAATATACATTCCGGTCAGTCCGTTTAAGGTCTTTTTTAAGTCCACTAAATGCCGGCCAGATTCAAGCTATCAACGGCATGTTCAGGCGATACGGAAAACAAGAAGCGCAATGGAAGTAAGCGATTAAAGCATGTAATCGAAGTATGGAGGACAAGATCTTACTTGGTAAAGTCGGAATGAAGGTTTGGAGACAGAAATTGCACTGGAAATTCGAACTCCGCCAGAAATTACGCTGGGAATTCGCCTGAAAAAGGTCCTCGCTTTGCCTTTGAATCGAAAAGCTTGCTTGTCGATCGTCTTAAAAGGGTCCTCGCTCTCTCTCTATGCTCTGAGTGTTTAAGTTGCGAAAAGTGTGGAATGAATAGGTCTTGGCCTATTTATAGAAGGGTATCTCGGGAATACGAACCGTCGCCTACCCTCGCTCCATCCGGGCCGAACACGTGTCCACTATTAACGGCCCAGATCGCAGCCGCCTGACGGATTTACCGATCTACCCTCCACGCTCCCGCTCTGACACTTTTTTCAAGATGGACACGGATTACCTAACCACCCATGATAATCCGCGGAGCGAGGACCATGTCACGTGGATAATTTGTAGAGCGACGAGCGACCATTCACCCAAGAAGGAAAATTGGCGGAATACTTTTTACGGTACCACGGAGCCACTTTCTCCTAAAGCTTCTCGGGAAGTTGTCAAAAGAAAACGGTGGAAGGAAATCATTCCATTCCATTCACTCACAATTGTCTCCTCGAGACAATTTACAAAAAGGATAGCGAAGAGGCAAAAAATCGAATAACCTATTTCCACCAAGGAACACTTACCCGGATCCGATCTCTGCCCACTAAATATACCCCTATTATGAGGTCCGAGCAACGTCTGTTCGCACCCTATAAAAAGGGGGGAAGGGAGAGATAGGAGGAGGGAAAGGCACCAAGGCGCGAATATAGAAATCTTCTTTCGCCCACTACTAGTCGAGGCTCTGCTCGACCTCTACTTCAACATAGTTCCTCAACTATCTTCTACAAAGATACTTGGAAACTAGGGGGACATATGTTGGTGTTAAAATATGTCCAGTCCGCATGTACGAACTGGAGCGGTCTAAAAGCGCGACAAAGCATCAAGGGTCGTCCCTCAAAGGGCGCGACCACACCAAAGTATCTCACTAAGGGGTGGCTCGACCAACATACGGTCCGACCATCACTAAGAGGCCAACCCTCAAGATAAGCTCACTACAAGCACAATGCAGTTGTTGGGCTCGAGGAGCATCTCTAGGGCTCGAGGAGGACCTTACGTCAAGGTGACACCCTCCAAAAGAGACTAGGAAGAGCACTACTCGTACCAAGGACGTAAGAGGAAGGCACGAGGACCAAGGGAGACCATCCATGGTCGCTCCCTGTGGGACCCGCCTTCCTGATTACTCCATGGGACCCAAAAAAGTCAATAATGCCCTCACAACCCTAGTCAAGATGTTTGGGCCAAAGCCCATGGACCTCCTTAATGGGCTTGGGCCAAAGGAGGCTTCAATCTCGGCCGGACACTTGTCACGATCCTACATAAAGTGACAATAAAATACCACAAGTATATAAGGGACTCATTCATTAACCGCTGGGTAAGAATATTTAGCTCTCACCCACCACTCACCTACCACATTTACTACTCTTACTAGGGAAGCCTTTCAACTCCCTACACGTAAAGTTGTCCCTCCGGTTTGATCCTCGACAAACCGGGCACGAGGTACTAACCTCCCCCCTCCAGTCTCTTTCATGTACGAGGAAGCTACATGAAGGATTCCTATGATCTTAAGAGGAAGACTACGTGAAGAAGACCTGAATAGTGTGTTGTGACGATCTACTGCGAACTTAAGAAGAAGTACGAATTACCCTTCAACATTTATCGCCGTCTGTGGGAATCTGATCAAAAGGTCATTCCTAGCCCTACTGGTTGAGCCAGACATCCTCCTCGTGACACCTCACGAAGATGCCTCCTAGTAGAAGCAATCGAATTGCCAATGCACCACCCAGGAATCCTCCTCGACCCAGGGGTCGTCCCCCTTTAAATGGTCGAGGAGGAGGAAGGGCAGCTGCTCCCAGGGCACCTAGAAATAACAATGTTGAGAGGAATCAATATTATATGGAGCGGGCATTCACCAATGTCACTAACTCCCAAGAAGAGAGATCCGGAGAAAATAATCCACAAGGCATCCCGGTTGGAAGTTCTTATGGAGCGTTGAGAGTCACAAACAACGTCGCGCCGAGAGGGCAGCCTCCTCAAGTAGCGATTAATCCTCCTCTCGTAGCAGTGAATCCTCCTCAGCCAGCCGCATTGAACTTCACCCTTCCTAATGGACATGTAGTGATGAATGTGTATTTTACACTTTCATTCGAGTCTTTTTCACCTATTTTAGCTATCATCTATGTTAATTTAGCTATATTTTAGTACATTTTATTAGAATAGTGTCACGTTTCCCTTTAGATTTTATTTTACAGGTTTTGGTTGAAATTCGGGGATTTCTGGGCAATTATATTGAAGTTGACAAGGAATTGGTGTCCCAGAAGCCTATTTGGAGTATCTGAAGGTTTCCGGATAGGATTTGGAGTCTAGGGGTCAAATCTGGAGGTTAGAAGGCCACTAGAAGTCAGAAACCGAGTCCGAAAAGGTGAAGAAATCCAAATCCGCGTCGAAAAAATGCGGAATTCCGCGAAAAAGACGGGGGGCGAACCGCCCCAGACTTTATTCGGGGCCAATATATAGAGCTCAGTTTTCTCTCCGAAAATCATATCTTTCCAGACCTACTTTCTCACCTCTCTCTATAGTTTTAGGTAGGAACTTCCCGGGGCCTGTCCTGGGAGTTCCGTAGCTTAGGGGATACTTTTTTATAGCAGTTTGGAGCTCGTAGGACCGCAATCATCCGGAGATTGACAACCTTCGGTAACTTTGTATCTTACAAGTTTTATTCTACTTATTTTATTTATCTTTCAATATGTTTTCTTCTATGATTTTTGTTGATTGCATGCATAATATGAGTAGCTAAACTTATCATTGGTGGTAGTATGTGAATTCTTAGCGAGGGAAGATAATCATGCTAATGGCTATATCGCGCATTATACTCCGTGTCATTGCTTTATTTCGTTGATCAGTTGTAACCAAAATTCTCGTATGTTGTATTGATTATTATGCACAATTGGACACTAGTTGATGAATGTGTATTTTACACTTTCATTCGAGTCTTTTTCACCTAATTTAGCTATCCTCTATGTTAATTTAGCTATATTCTAGTACATTTTATTAGAATAGTGTCACGTTTCCTTTTAGATTTTATTTTACAGGTTTTGGTTGAAATTCGGAGATTTACGGGCAATTATATTAAAGTATACAAGGAATTGGTGTTCCAGAAGCATATTTGGAGTATCTGAAGGTTTCCGGATAGGATTTGGAGTCTAGGGGCCGAATCTGGAGGTTAGAAGGCTACTAGAAGTCATAAACCGAATCCGAAAAGGTGAAGAAATCCAAAACCGCGTCGAAAACGTGAAAATTCCGCGTTTACACTGTGGGGCGAACCGCCCCGTGCCTTGGGCGAACCGTCGCGGGCAATTTCCGAGCCTATATATAGTTGCGAGTTTTCTCTCCGAAAATCATATCTTTCCAAGCCTACTTTCTCACCTCTCTCTATAGTTTTAGGTAGGAACTTCCCGGGGCCTGTCCTGGGAGTTCCATAGCTTAGGGAATACTTTTTCATAGCAGATTGGAGCGCGTAGGATCACAATCATCCGGAGATTGACAACCTTCGGTAACTTTGTATCTTACAACTTTTATCTACTTATTTTATATTCTTTCAATATGTTTTCTTCTATGATTGCTATTGATTGCATGCACATTATGAGTAGCTAAATTTATCGTTGGTGGTAGTATGTGAATTCTTAGCGAGGGAAGATAATCATGCTAATGGCTATATCGCGCATTATACTCCGTGTCATTGCTTTATTTCGTTGATGAGTTGAACACCAAAATTCTCGTATGTTGTATTGATCATTATGCACACTAGGACACTTGTCGGCCAATCAGACCAAATAATCTTCGTAGTATTGAATGATTACGGAACACAATAGGACGTTAGTTGTTGACAGGTCAGGCCCATATTATCTTCGTAGTGCACAATACTTACAACAGGACCCAAGATTCATTCAAAGATCTCTATGCAAGACCGAGGAATTTATGCATGATTATCGACCCATTATGTTAAGAAGGACCATACTATCACCAACCTCCATTATCTGCTTGAAAACCCCCTATTGCTTTCTATCTGCTGTTTTATATTCTCTTGATTAAATAGATAAAGCTAGTTATAGTCCTGAGAGAACGACACTCGAGTCATTCTGCTACTACACTACGGTTTTCGTTGTAGTTGTGGATTGCCTTTGGCTAATTACAAATTTATTTGATTGAATCTGACACGTTAATCAAATTGGCGCCGTTGCCGGGGACTATACTCCTTTTTTCTGTTTAATTTGTTTTTATTTACAGCTTTAGATTCCTAATTCTTTTAGTTTTAGTTTTCCTTTTTTAATTTCTCTCTCTACTTTCCTATTTGTTTCTAATTACTTTACCTAGTCTGTCACAGATTGTGTATGCCGCATAAACGTTCTGCAGGAATACCGCTTGCTGATTCAATTGCTGAGATCGATAGAGTCTACCACCAAAGAAGGCGACTCCTTTCCAAGGAAATCGACGGAATGGCAGAAGCTAGACCACTGAAGGCATGGGTACAACCCACCAAGGATCGTATGAGGGGACCGGCGATTGTTCTTTCGCCCGCAACCCGAGATCTGGAAATCAAGAACCACGCATTCCAACAACTTCCGAGGTTCTATGGCTTATCAAGGGAAGATGTGATGGGGTACTTGAACGATATCGATAATTTCGTCAACCAACTCCCACGACCCAGAGCTGACATAACAACGGATGAGTTGAGGATGAAGGTTTTTGCAATGGGACTTGGCGACAGAGCCAAGTCATGGCTAAGCTCTCTTCCAGCAGGCTCGCTGGACACTTGGGAAAAGGTTTATTCAGCTTTCATGGAGAAATACTTCCCACACACTCTGACTACTGCGCTCAAGGCGCAAATCACTGGATTCAAGCAGGACTATGATGAGACCATCTACACCGCGTTCGAGAGGTTCCAAGATCTCACGAACAAGTGCCCTCACCATGGTTTTGAACTCTCCGACCTAGTCCAACACTTCTACAATGGACTAACCTTCGAGAACCAACAAGTGGTGGATTTCCAATGCCGAGGCAATATTTGGGAGGAAACCGCAGAAGCCGTCTGGGCAGTTTTCGAAAGGCTTTCTAAGGGTTCACAGTTCAAGGATCCAGGAGCAATGGTTAGGAGACGTGGACCTGAAGCTCCACCGACTCAAGAAACCCCTATGTACAGGGGGAATGGGGATCAATTCGAGTGCTTTACCAACGAATTGAAGCAAGTCCTCAAGAGCGCCACTGGAACAACTGTTTCGAACGAAGTATGCCGAATATGCAAGAACTATGGGCATGGAGCTCATATGTGTAGATCGGAGCTGGCATACGATGATGGCAACTGGGCTCGAGGAGGCGAAGAAGAAGCCTTTGCTACGGAGTTTGGCACTCAAGAAGTTAGCTACGGACAAGACGGTAGGAATCCTCGAGGTGAATTTTGGAGAAGAGGATACCGTAACAATCAAGGATATGCACCGGCTAACCAAACTTATGGACCTAACCAAGACCGTAGTAGGCTTAACTATGGTAATGATCACTGCGAATACCCCGCTCCGAAAGAGCCACCGAAGTCGAAGACGGCTCTACTGATGGAGAACTTGCAGAAGATGGTTGATCACACACAAAGTTTTCTCAAACGGTATGAAGAAGATTCCGAGAAGACAAGGGCAAGGCTTGATAAGTTGGAAGAGAGCACTAGGCTTGCCCATCAAAAGATGCAAGAGTTGATCGACCGAAGAGCAAGTAGGGAACAAGGCAACACTGAGAAGGTCGTTAGGTGCGAGTGTTGCATGAAGGAAGAACTTCTACAGGCTGAGGAAGAAGAGGAGGACCTTGGTTCTGACACAAGTGATGAGGAGCAAGAGGATCCCGAACCACTCCCTAAAAGTTTCGATGTTAAGGTAGGGATTGGTGAGCTTGAAGATGTCCGTGCCACACTAGACACGGGATCCTACTCAAACATAATTCCTTTGAATGTGTTTGAAAAGAGTAACCTTGGAAAACTATCTGAGGAAAGGGCTATTGTGCGACTGGCGGATGGATCATTCATGAGACCCGAAGGCGTTGTGAAAAATGTGTTGGTCAAGATTGGTGAAGCATCAATAAACACCAATTTCGTAGTTATGCCGGCATCTGCACCTGGGACGGGGGATGTCATACTCTTAGGGCAAACATTCTTGACCAAGCTACGCTCAGTAATGGACATCTACCAAAGAACTTGCACCATTGAGGTGGATGGCAAGCAACACGTATTACAAGCCATACCTGATCCACCGGAACCGCCTGATATTATTACTCACTATTGTGGTCTTGCAGCCTATATTCTTTCTTATTCACAGGTTCGTGGCATGGAAAGGAGATCAATGAAGGGGAAGACTAGTACCCGCAAAAAGAAGAGATAGGCGCAGACAGGAGTCGAGTCAAAGACTTAAAACAATGACGCTATCCGGGAGGCAACCCGGAAATTTTTATCGCTTTCTTTACTGCTTTTCTGCATGCTTTATCCGTTTGCATCTGCATTTGCACGTTTACTGCTTTCTTAGATTTTTTAGGTTGCATTCACTACATTCATCCTAGGATAGTCTTGCATGTTTTATATGGAGTTTATTGCCGAATTTTTTGAACTTTTTTATTGGGTAGATCAACTAGCTATGCCATTAATCGTATGCTTCATCTCTATGAATTTGTTTGAGGTTTTTCTCGCTTGGCTTGTCACATTTATGTATTGCACTTAGTTAAGCATGGTAGTCTCGACATCACTTAGTGGTGTTTTCTCTACTGCGGTTCACGAAGGCCTTTATAATAGGATGATGCATGTTAGGATCTTATGGTTGTTTTCCCGAGTAATTATGTACCTAAGAGGCAACAAGTCTTCACCATGCTTTGAGATTGCTAAATGCCTAGGAAGGAGGTAGTGTGAGGTTGTGTGATCCTTTGTTTATAACATATTCTTCCGAATAGGTTTGGGGAGGGGGTTACACCATCATAGACTTGTTTCTGTTTTTCATTCTTCGTATCGTGAGTTTATTTTTCCTTTTTCGTGAATTTTGTACTCTAACCTATTGTTTCGAATAGGTTTGGGGAAGTCGTGTGAGTCTTTTTGTTTCTCTCTTTGTTATGCTACTGCTGGCTAGAAAAAAAATCGAAAAAAAGAAGGAAAAATTCCAGAAAAAAGAAAAAGAAAACGAAAAAAGAATCTGGAAAGGAAAAAAAGAAAAAAAGAGAAGACCACAAAAAAGCAAAGAAGGGTCCAAAAAAAAAGCCAAATAGCAGTTTAGCAAAGTATTGAGTCTTTTCCATTTTTCGTATTGTTCGTAATTGTGTTTTTCTATTTTTTATCTTTTTTGTCTTAAGTGTCATCTGTTCTAGACCACCCTCGTCCTGCCATTCAGGAAGTGGTGAATAGCTTAAGACTTTACTTGAGAGATGGGTAGAATAGGGGAGTGTTATCTTTTATAGGGAACCCTCCTTCGTTTGATGAGAGCCAGTACTGGTTCGACCTCTTTTGAGGAAAAGTCTTAACATGGTGGAACAACAGTAAGTCCTCAGTTTCATAGGCACGGGGCAACCATTCGTATCTTAGCATGCATCATTACGTCGTCACTGACTAGGTCCAGGTAGAGAATGTTACGAGAGACTATCTTGTCTTGACATAAGTGCTTATGTGGATGTGTATAAGTCAATCGAGGTATTCTTCAACCTATATTCATGCTTTGATTTATATGGTTTTTGCTCATATGTTATTTGATAGATTCAGTAGATTAGTTCATTTTATTTGGCATGAAACTCCATTTTTGAGTCTTGCATGTTTTTTGTATTAGAGTCTAGCTTAGTTGTTTGAGGACAAGCAACGGTTCGGTTTGGGGAGTTTGATGAATGTGTATTTTACACTTTCATTCGAGTCTTTTTCACCTAATTTAGCTATCCTCTATCTTAATTTACCTATATTCTAGTACATTTTATTAGAATAGTGTCACGTTTCCTTTTAGATTTTATTTTACAGGTTTTGGTTGAAATTCGGAGATTTACGGGCAATTATATTAAAGTCTACAAGGAATTGGTGTTCCAGAAGCATATTTGGAGTATCTGAAGGTTTCCGGATAGGATTTGGAGTCTAGGGGCCGAATCTGGAGGTTAGAAGGCTACTAGAAGTCATAAACCGAATCCGAAAAGGTGAAGAAATCCAAAACCGCGTCGAAAACGCGAAAATTCCGCGTTTACACTGTGGGGCGAACCGCCCCGTGCCTCGGGCGAACCGCCGCGGGCAATTTCCGGGCCTATATATAGTTGCGAGTTTTCTCTCCGAAAATCATATCTTTCCAAACCTACTTTCTCACCTCTCTCTATAGTTTTAGGTAGGAACTTCCCGGGGCCTGTCCTGGGAGTTCCATAGCTTAGGGGATACTTTTTCATAGCAGATTGGAGCGCGTAGGATCACAATCATCCGGAGATTGACAACCTTCGGTAACTTTGTATCTTATAACTTTTATCTACTTATTTTATATTCTTTCAATATGTTTTCTTCTATGATTGCTATTGACTGCATGCACATTATGAGTAGCTAAATTTATCGTTGGTGGTAGTATGTGAATTCTTAGCGAGGGAAGATAATCATGCTAATGGCTATATCGCGCATTATACTCCGTGTCATTGCTTTATTTCGTTGATGAGTTGAACATCAAAATTCTCGTATGTTGTATTGATCATTATGCACACTAGGACACTTGTCGGCCAATCAGACCAAATAATCTTCGTAGTATTGAATGATTACGGAACACAATAGGACGTTAGTTGTTGACAGGTCAGACCCATATTATCTTCGTAGTGCACAATACTTACAACAGGACCCAAGATTCATTCAAAGATCTCTATGCAAGACCGAAGAATTTATGCATGATTATCGACCCATTATGTTAAGAAGGACCATACTATCACCAACCTCCATTATCTGCTTGAAAACCCCCTATTGCTTTCTATCTGATGTTTTATATTCTCTTGATTAAATAGATAAAGCTAGTTATAGTCCTGAGAGAACGACACTCGAGTCGTTCTGCTACTACACTACGGTTTTCGTTGTAGTTGTGGATTGCCTTTGGCTAATTACAAATTTATTTGATTGAATCTGACACGTTCATCACTAGTCGACCATCAGACCAATTATCTTCGTAGTGTTGAATAATTACGGAACACATTAGGACAACCGTGATTGACTAGTCAGACCAGATTATCTTCGTAGTGCTTAATACTTGCAACATGACACTAGATTGATTCAAAGATCTCTATGCAAGACCGAGGAATTTATGCATGATTATCGACCCATTATGCTAAGAAGAACCATACTATCACCAATCTCCATTATCTGCTAGAAACCCCCTATTTCTATTTGTCTGCTGTTTTATATTCTCTTGTTAAATAGATAAAGCAAGTTATAGTCCTGAGAGAACGACACTCGAGTCATTCTGCTACTACACTACGGTTTTCGTTGTAGTTGTGGATTGCCTTTGGCTAAATAACAAATTTATTTGATTGACCTTTACACGTTCATCAAATTGGCGCCGTTGCCGGGGACTATACTCCTTTTTTCTGTTTAATTTGTTTATATTTACAGCTTTAGATTCCTAATTCTATTAGTTTTAGTTTTCCTTTTTAATCTCTCTCTGATACTGCTTCCCTATCTGTTTCTATTACTCCTTTTCTAGCTCTAATAGTATTCGATATCCAGAAATTTTCTCGATTTTCAAAATTTCTAACGAGGCTAATTTTTAGTTTTGAGTTACTCCTGATACAGATTTCCAGGTATGACGACCTTAAAAGCTCGCTTGACACCGACATTCTCGCAAGTCAGGAGGGGGTCAGCTATATACTTGGAAGAAGAGTTATCAGGGTACGAGATAACACCATAGTGAGAAGGATACCAAGGTTCGAAGAAGGAGAGGATATGAATCCAATAAGCTTCATCAGATCCTATGAAGAGGAGATAGCAAAAATTCCCGCAAAGGGGTTCACCAAGGATCAATTATGCAGGAAATTATTTCCTTTTGCTTTAGGATATGAACCGAGGATATGGATAGCAAGGTTAGCACCAGGATCACTGAAGACCTGGAGCCAAGTAGTAGAGGAGTTCATGGCACGTTTCATGCCTTACCATGAGACGATTGCACTACGGAATCGGATCGAATACTTCAAGCAAGGAGAATACGAGCGGTTCTGTGACACCTATGAACGTTTTGAGCTGTATAAACGTGAGTGCCCTCACTACCGATTCGACAATGGGGAGCTGATTTGGTTTTTTGTTGGAGGACTACGAGATGAAGTTAGGCTTCAAATAGATGGGATATGTGGAGGTTTGGAAGAATGTACAGTTGAAGAGGCAGTGAAGGTCTTTCAAACGTACGCCAATGGATCTGCACAATCCGAGAAAATAATGTCGAACGAAGTCGCCAACATATACTCAAATCAAGACGAAACTGAGGGGATATACGACAGCTATTCTGAGGACGAAGACCTCAGTGAGGAGGAGGAACTTGCATTTTACGCAGGAATCAAAGCCATTGAGAGTGTCTTCGAAGTAGCACACGCAGGGCAGGCTGAGAACAATCTTCGCATCGAGAAGGCTTTTGAAGCGATCGAAGTAACTGAGCAACTGATCAAAGAGCTTAGCCTACTGAAGTGTGGAAGGTGTGGTAATGAAGTCGAGGATACCCCACAGGAAGTAGTGAGCAAACCACCCGAAGTGAAGAGTGGATCACCTCACAACTCTAAGGAACAGGACAATCCTAGTCCAACCGAAGAGACAACTGAAGCTGATCCCGAGCAACCTCCAGCTGTTGCAACCGAGGAGAACGAATACGAAGAGGTGAATGTACTACTCCGAGGAGGCAAGATGACCAAAATTCCTAACTTTGTACGCCCTAAGCGGGCGGAATCTTCTGAGGTTGATAATAGAGGGGCAAGCACAGAACAAGAGGTTGGCGGAAGTCAAGAAGTTATGGAAGAGAATGATGAACCAAGACCATCTGTGATAAACATAGATGATGAAGAAGCCGAGGTAGGAACTAGAATGCCAGAAGGGCTTCACAAATCTTCCAATCCATATGTGCCTCCGAAGCCACATGTGCCATACCCGAGTCGGATCAAACCAGTCAAGAAGGATATTCAAGATTCACCCCTATTCCAAAGACTGTCAAAGGTGGAGGTTCATGTGCCACTCTTAGAGTTAATCCAGAATATTCCAGCTTATACGAAATTCTTTCGTGAGATCAAGAACAAAAGGTTTACTTCAGGAAAGGAAGTGAATGGGGTTATAACGGTCAATTCGATTGCCGGATTGCCCATGAAGAAAAAGGATCCTGGCAGCTTCATCATCGACATAGCCTTAGGGAATGGACGAACTACGTAGGAAATGCTTGACTTAGGAGCTAGCATTAACTTAATGCCGTATTCGGTATACAAGGCCCTGGAACTCGGAGAATTGACACCAACTGATATGGTGGTCCAAATGGCAGACCAAAGTGTGAAGAGGCCAGTTGGGATAATAGAGGACATCCTTGTGAAAGTGGACAAATTGATAATCCCAGCAGATTTTGTAGTAATGAAATCCGCGGACGAGGGAAAGAGCCATATCCGTGAGCACGTAGTACTACTGGGGAGACCATTCATGGCAACTACCAACACATGCCTTGAACTTAAGGGCAAGAAAATAACTATGGAGGTAATGGGTGAAAAGATTGAGTTGGTAGGATGTAGCGTAAGAGATAAGGAAGTTGCAGAGGAGTTAAAATTTGTCGATTGGTACGAATCCGCAATTCCCGAATTTCATCATAGCCATGGCGACCGCGAACCACTTGAGGAAGCACTAACAATGCAAGCTGAGACGTGCTACATGACCAAAGAAGCAAGGGAACTAGTGGAAATAATGGATAGCACCCTAGAAATTCCCGCAGGAGAAGAGGTACTTGAACCTTTGGATGAAGAAGAAGAAGGAAGTGGGTTTCCTGAAGAACCTAGCTTAGAATTAAAGCTGCTTCCTGCGCACCTCAAGTATGTGTATTTAGGAGAAAATCAGAAAAAGCCTGTGATTGTCTCCTCACATCTCTCCGACAATGAAGAAAGTAAGCTGATTGAAGTACTGAAGGAGAATTCCGCAGCTATAGGATGGGGGATCAGCGATATCAAAGGAATTAGCCCTACAAGATGCGTGCACAACATCACTCTAGAACAAGATGCCAAACCTGTTAGGCAACCTCAGCGAAGGATAAATCCAGCAATGCAAGAGGTGGTACAAAAGGAAGTGATCAAGTTGTTAGATGCTGATATGATTTACCCCATTCCAGATAGTCGATGGGTGAGCCCGGTACATGTAGTTCCTAAGAAATCGGGAGTCACGGTGGAAGAGAATGAGAAGGGAGAATTGGTACCGGTTAGGAAGACCACTAGATGGCGGATGTGCATTGACTACAGAAGATTAAATGCCGCTACTAAAAAAGACCACTTCCCTTTACCATTTATAGATGAAATGCTAAACCGCCTTGCGGGGCGGAAGTTCTATTGTTTTCTTGATGGTTTATCAGGTTTCTACCAGATTCCGATTGCACCGGAGGATCAAGAGAAGACGACATTCACTTGCCCATTCGGAACATTTGCCTATAGGAGGATGCCATTTGGACTATGCAATGCTCCCGCCACTTTTCAAAGGTGCATGCTTTCTGTTTTCTCTGACATGGTAACTAAATTTGTTGAAGTTTTCATGGATGATTTTTCCCTTTTTGGTGATTCATTTGATGAATGCTTGCAAAGATTAGATCTAGTTTTGAAAAGGTGCATTGAATGCAACTTGACCTTAAGCTGGGAGAAGAGTCATTATATGGTAAGAGAAGGCATTGTTCTAGGGCATGTAGTTTCTGAAAGAGGTATTGAGGTAGACAAGGCTAAGATAGAAATCATTGAAAAACTTCCCCCACCTACTTGCGTGAAAGAATTGCAATCTTTTCTTGGCCATGTAGGTTTTCATAGGAGGTTTAGTAAAGATTTTTCGAAAATTGCTAAACCTCTAAGTAGCTTGCTTGCTAAAGATGTGGTTTTCCATTTCTCCAATGAATGCTTAGTTGCTTTTAATACCCTTAAGGAAAAGCTTGTTTCTGCTCCCATTGTTGTGCCGCCTGACTGGAATCTTCCTTTCGAAATTATGTGTGATGCTTCGAATTTTGCTATGGGTGCTGTTTTATGCCAAAAAGTTGATAAGCAGTATCGTGTGATTTATTATGTTAGTAAGACTCTAGACTCCGCACAGGTTAATTATACAACTACTGAAAAGGAATTTTTAGCTGTTGTCTTTGCTTTACAAAAGTTTAGGTCTTACTTAATTGGACATCCTGTGAATGTCCATACTGATCATGCTGCTTTGAGACATTTGATAGCTAAGCAAGATTCTAAGCCTAGATTAATCCGTTGGGTCCTTTTGCTGCAAGACTTTGATTTGACCATAGTGGATAGAGCTGGTAGGGAGAATTTAGTAGCAGATCATTTATCTAGAATACCTAATATTCCTATTGATCCGATACCCATCAATGAAGACCTCCCCGATGAGCACCTAATGAAGGCTAATGAAGAGCCATGGTATGCGGATATTGTAAACTATTTGGCTATGAATATTTGCCCCACTAACTTTTCAGCCTCGGACAAGAGAGCTCTGGCTAAGCAATGCAGGACTTACATATGGGATGATCCGCATCTATTCAAGGAAGGAGCTGATGGGATTCTAAGGAGATGCGTGCCACAAGAAGAGCAGCAGAGTGTCCTGAGCCATTGCCATGAGCTTAACTGTGGGGGGCACTACAGTGGATTAAAGACAGCACGCAAGGTACTGCAGGCAGGATTTTTCTGGCCAACAATATACAAAGATGCTCGAAGTTTTGTGAAGAATTGTGACCCGTGTCAACGAGGTGGTGGTATCGGCAAGAAAGATGAAATGCCCCTTCAAGGGAATCTAGTGGTAGAACCTTTCGATGTACGGGGCATTGATTTTATGGGACCATTTCCAAACAGTGGAGGCTATGAATACATTCTTGTTGCAGTGGACTACGTGACTAAATGGGTAGAGGCAATTCCTACAAAAACAAATGACGGCGCAGTGGTTATGAAGTTCTTGAAGGAAGTCATATTCTCGAGATTTGGGTGCCCTAGGACAATCATCAGCGATGGAGGGTCACACTTCGTCAATAGAACGTTTGCCTCCCTTCTTAAGAGATACGGTGTCCACCATAGTGTCGCTACACCTTATCACCCACAGACATCGGGGCAAGTCGAAGTCAGCAACCGTCAAATCAAGAAGATCCTGGAGCGAGTAGTGAAGCCTAGTAGGAAGGATTGGGCAGGAAAATTGAATGATGCACTTTGGGCATACAGGACTAGCTACAAGACGGTGATTGGGACCACTCCGTACAGGCTTGTGTATGGGAAAGCGTGTCATCTTCCCGTAGAACTAGAACACAAGGCATATTGGGCTATTAAAGCACTCAACCTTGATATGGGAAAAGCTGGCGAGGAACGATTGTTGCAACTGGACTATCTTGTCTTGACATAAGTGCTTATGTGGATGTGTATAAGTCAATCGAGGTATTCTTCAACCTATATTCATGCTTTGATTCGTATGGTTTTTGTTCATATGTTTTTTGGTAGATTCAGTAGATTAGTTCATTTTATTTGGCATGAAACTCCATTTTGTGTCTTGCATGTTTTTGTATTAGAGTCTAGCTTAGTTGCTTGAGGACAAGCAAAGGTTCGGTTTGGGGAGTTTGATGAATGTGTATTTTACACTTTCATTCGAGTCTTTCACCTATTTTAGCTATCCTCTATGTTAATTTAGCTATATTTTAGTACATTTTATTAGAATAGTGTCACGTTTCCCTTTAGATTTTATTTTACAGGTTTGGTTGAAATTCGGGGATTTCTGGGCAATTATATTGAAGTTGACAAGGAATTGGTGTTCCAGAAGCCTATTTGGAGTATCTGAATGTTTCCGGATAGGATTTGGAGTCTAGGGGTCGAATCTGGAGGTTAGAAGGCCACTAGAAGTCAGAAACCGAGTCCGAAAAGGTGAAGAAATCCAAATCCGCGTCGAAAAACGCGGAATTCCGCGAAAAAGACGGGGGGCGAACCGCCCCATCCTGCGGCGAACCGCCCCAGACTTTATTTGGGGCCTATATATAGAGCTCAGTTTTCTCTCCGAAAATCATATCTTTCCAGGCCTACTTTCTCACCTCTCTCTATAGTTTTAGGTAGGAACTTCCCGGGGCCTGTCCTGGGAGTTCCGTAGCTTAGGGGATACTTTTTCATAGCAGTTTGGAGCTCGTAGGACCGCAATCATCCGGAGATTGACAACCTTCGGTAACTTTGTATCTTACAAGTTTTATTCTACTTATTTTATTTATCTTTCAATATGTTTTCTTCTATGATTTCTGTTGATTGCATGCATAATATGAGTAGCTAAACTTATCATTGGTGGTAGTAAGTGAATTCTTAGCGAGGGAAGATAATCATGCTAATGGCTATATCGCGCATTATACTCCGTGTCATTGCTTTATTTCGTTGATCAGTTGTAACCAAAATTCTCGTATGTTGTATTGATTATTATGCACAATTGGACACTAGTCGACCATCAGACCAATTATCTTCGTAGTGTTGAATAATTACGGAACACATTAGGACAACCGTGATTGACTAGTCAGACCAGATTATCTTCATAGTGCTTAATACTTGCAACTGGACACTACATTGATTCAAAGATCTCTATGCAAGACCGAGGAATTTATGCATGATTATCGACCCATTATGCTAAGAAGGACCATACTATCACCAATCTCCATTATCTGCTAGAAACCCCCTATTGCTATCTGTCTGCTGTTTTATATTCTCTTGTTAAATAGATAAAGCAAGTTATAGTCCTGAGAGAACGACACTCGAGTCATTCTGCTACTACACTACGGTTTTCGTTGTAGTTGTGGATTGCCTTTGGCTAAATAACAAATTTATTTGATTGACCTTGACACGTTCATCATGTAGTCCGACCATCAGACTTTGGGATGGGCGAAGCTCAATACGGCTTGTTCCTTCTTACTTTTCAAGGATACGTAGGAGACAACGAGGCTACTAGAGTTAATGCAGAGCTCCAAGCTGGAGGAGTACCACAAGTCCAAGTATAGGAGCAACCTCGTGATACTTTGGTAGCCCCTTGTCAATCCCAAGCAAGAGCACCTATAGTACAAGATGAAGCACATTCAAGAGCCAACACAAGGCCGATCCAATCTCGACTTGGACCTTCAATAGTCAAATCAAGGCTGGGACCACAAGGTGCCCCGGATGATTTGAGGGATCTAATTGATATGAGGATACGCGCATCACTGCAAAATGTGACTCCGCAAGAAAACCGAGCTCAGGTGGTCGCTACACCACCCACTCTCCCTAACCAAGTCACGCCCAACCAGGTAACTCCTCAGAACCAACCCGAAGCGGTGGCGGAAAACAATGCCTTGAGAACTGTAGTTGAGGTGACCCCCTTGATCAACCCGATCACGGTGAGGAGGCTCACTCTGGAGGAACTCAACGCAAGGAAATCCGCACTTGATGCTCAGATTGAAACCCTACGAGGAACAGTGCAAGAAAAAGAGCAAGACAAAGATCCAAGCCCGTTGTGCGACGAGATAAAGAGCCATCAGGCCAAAATCGAAAGAGGCTTCCCTACTTTCGAATGTTATGATGGAACAAGCTGTCCGAAGGATTACTTGGTAGGATTTGGCACCAAAATGGACGCTTATGGTCACGATTCAAGGACCAAAGCACTACTCTTCCCGGCTAACCTCTCAGGAGAAGCCATGAAATGGTGGTCGCGCCTTCCTCATCGCTCGATCAAGTCCTATAGAGATCTCTTCAAGGAATTCTCTAAGCGATTCGAGAAGGTCATGAACACCAAAAGAAGAGTGAGATACTTGGCTGAAATTGTTCAGAAAAACAATGAAGATTTGAGGGACTTCATCAATCGTTTTCATGAAGCAGCCCTCCAAGTTGAAGATCACTCGATCAATGAGAGAAAAGAATACTTGTATGGTAACACTACCAACGTCAAGTTCCAAGAGGTGCTCTCAGCATCGTGTGTAGAGAATGAAGCTCAACTAGCGAAGTTTGCAAGGATTTCCTCGAGGCCGAGGAATTCTGAAAAACGGTCACAGTAAGAACCAATCCTCCCAAGGAAAAAGGGAAGGAAAGAGAAAAGGAGAAGGAATACCCTCCTAGGCCACAAAATCCCGGAAAGCAAAGAAGAGATCAAAAGCATGGTTTGATCAGAGAGGGTCCCTTGAGGAACGAGTTTCGAGACAAGAGGTCTCCTCCGAGGAGATATAGCAACTACACGGACTTAAATAGACCAAGATCCGATCTCTTGAACTATATAGTCTCGAGGAAGCTAGATATCTCCTGGCCACCTCCAATCCAAGAGAACCGAAAGAACAAAAGTTCAGAGAAATTTTGCCAGTTTCACAAAGGAAAGGGGCACACCTCTGATGAGTGCGTCGAGCTCAAAAACGAAATCGAGAGGATGATACGCAATGGGCAATTGGTCAACTATACCCGTAAGGAAGAACCCCTGGCGATCCTCCCTCCGCCACCTCAAGTGGGGATCGAGCACCACCCCCAAGGGAATCCTCATTATGATGATATTCATAATTACAACAATTATGAAAACCGTCCCGTGAATGGAAGCATCCACACTCTTACAATTGTCGGAGGACCCGCGGGAGGCGACACTCGAAATCAGAGGGAGATCACAACTGATAATCTCAGAATCAGAGACGTGAAGTATGCCCAAGTTGCACGACCAGGAACCAACGTCATCTCTTTTGAAGATAGCGAAATACCTCTAAGGCATGCCGGAGGAGGAAACATCTATGACCCATGTGTTCCGCTAGTGGTTTCCCTTGATGTTCAATCCTACAATTTAGGAAGGATCCTCGTCGACACTGGATGTTCGGCTAACTTGATCTTCACGGGAACCTTGAAGAGGATGCAAATGAATCCAAGGGAAGTTCTTAAAGAGGGGAAGAGTGCCCTGGTAGGCTTTGGAGGACAACCCATCATGCCCCTCGAAATGATCAACTTGACGGTCTCAATGGGAAGTGCTCCGCGACGAGTAACTCAACATGTTCCCTTTGTGGTCGTCGATATGCCTTTTGATTACTTCACAGTCTTGGGTAGACCCGGCCTCTCTCAGTTCCGAGCCGTAGTGTCTACAGTCCACAACAAGTTGAAATTCCCCATTCCATTGGGAATTGGACAAGAAGTAGGAGACATAAGAGAGGCATGGGAATGCTACAGCATGTCAGCCAAGTTTTTATAACGCTCCTTACCGCTTTTATAACGGTCCGACGAGTGAAGAAAAAGTCAAAAAAGCCAAGTCCGTCACTTAGGCGAAGGAAAGCAAGTCAAATGAAAGAGAGAGATACCCTAGTAGGAGCTGTCAAGGAGCTCGAGGAGTATCAAGTTCTACCCCCAATACCACCCTCTTCCAAGAAGAAGAAGTTCTTCGAGGAAAACAAGACTGAAGCAAGAGAAACCCTCAAACAAATTCAAATTGTCGAAGGAAGTGCCGACAAGATTACCAAAATTGGTACCGAGATGACTACAAAAGTGAGAATGAAAATCATTGAATGTTTGAAAGATAACAACGACATCTTCGCGTGGAGTACCGAGGACCTCAAGGGGATCGACCCAACGGTCGCGGTTCACCGTCTGAACATTGACCCGTCAATCACCCATATTCGAGAAAAGCGAAGAGACTTCAATGCGGAAGACAATGCCATCATTGAAGCGGAAGTCCAAAAATTGCTTAAGGCCGGTCACATCAAAGAAGTAAGATACTCCGACTAGGTTTGCAATGTATTCCTCGTGGAGAAGGGACCCGACAAGTGGAGAATGTGCAACAACTTCACAAGGCTCAACAAGTTTTGCCCGAAGGATCCCTACCCGCTTCCCCGGATTGACCAGCTAGTCGATTCCACAGCAGGATGTGCCCTCTTTTGTTTCATGGATGCATACCAAGGATTCTACCAAGTGAAAATGGCCAAGGATGATGTACCCAAGACCGCCTTCTTCGTGAACGGAAACGTGTATTGCTTCAACGTGATGCCTTTCGGCCTAAAAAACGCCGGAGCGACCTACCAAAGGTTGGTTAACAAAATGTTCAAAGAAGATCTCGGTAAAACAATGGAAATGTATGTTGATGATATACTAGTCAAGAGTAAGACCGAGGAGCAACATGTAGGTTACCTGGCAAAATGCTTCTCGATTCTAAGGAAGTATGGCATTAAGCTGAATCTGGCGAAGTGTACCTTCGGAGTTAAAGGTGGGAAGTTCCTCGGTTACATGGTAACAGAGAGAGGAATAGAAGCAAACCCCGAGAAAATCAAGGCCATCCTCGATCTGCCCCAACCCCAATCCATCAATGAGGTACAACAATTGGTAGGGAAGTCGATCGCGTTGGATAGATTCATCTCGAGATCCACCGAGAAAAATCTCCCATTCTTCAAAGTTTTGAGAAAGAGCAACCACTTCGAGTGGACGAAATTGATAGTGTATATGTCCTAGAGACAGTCCTTACTAAGGGCATGGTGCCCTTATAGAGGACATATATGTACTATTACACAGGTCAACGTAATATAATATATGTTTGTTGCATTTTACTATTGAGTATCGCTTTCATATTTATATTACACCAGGCTGCAGCATGTCATATCTTTATTACTGTCTGTATTGATATTAAACATGTCCCCTCGGATAGATGACCGATCACACAGTTAGTGGGAGCTATGTGAGTTATCATCTATCCCAAACTCTCCCTAGTCGTGGTTCATCTCGGATGTGGGGGTCTGAATGAACCTGACAAGACTAGTATGCATGGAGGTTATACTTGTTGGAGCAAGTGTGAGCCGATCCCACGGCCACGGAACGGATTGTTGGACAATCAAGGAACGTTCCCATAACTGCGCATAGTTGTTCGAAGAAGCTTTATCGAACAATGGAAGTACCCACCGGACACTCCCATCGATGTATACTCTACACCGACGTGTCTATGGGAACCGGTGAGTTGTCGAAGTGATGCTATTCGTCCTTTGTACTTACAGGACTTTATCATCACATTTGTTGCCCCATATCCTTGGTGGACCCGTCGATGTCAGCTCTGAATAAGCAGCTGACCTAAGACACGATCCAGGATTATGGCTACATACAAATGGGGGTGATAAGTGATTCTGTGAAGGATTCATCTCTCAAGTGTAGCACAGGAGAGCACTGCTCATAGTCGTTCATAGTTGTGATGGTAAAACCGCTGGCCAGCGTATCAATATTATTATGATGGTCATAATAGATATTGGATTCACCATGCAACTCACTGAAGACGCCCGTGGATGTATTATTGGGATAGACACTTCATCGATCCTAGATACATTCGAGCAAGTCAGATGAAGGGACGTTACCATCGCCGCGTTGAGCGCAACAGGCTTTGCAACGAAAGGGTTAGCTTTGAGAAACCTCTCAAACGTCATCACGTATTAATATTGCAAATGGAACCGTCTAGGAATTCCATGTTGCCTAGTCCAGGACTTGCTTAATACGATGAGGCCCTATGGGTCACACTATGTGGTGATTCAGTCTATCAGAATATCCTTGAAGATGGAATCGCAATTAATTTGGAATTAATTGTGATTGATGGATTATAATTGATTTGGAATTAATTATAATATTTGGTGGCTCAATTAATGATTTGGAATTATTAATTGAATTGGCTAATTAATTGTATTTTATGTAAATACAATTAAAGATTATATTTTGGAAATATAATGGAGGTTTGATTAAAAAGGATATGTTAATTTAGAATTAACATATGCACATGGCAAAATCTACTTGGAGTTTGAATTGCCTTAGAACTATAAGTGGGTCCCAAAATCGGGACCCACCTACTGTCCTTGGGAGAGCGCGCGCGCGCAGTGATGGATGAGGGGAAGGAGTTCGACTCCTTCCTCTATTAGAAGTCCAAGGGATAAGTTAGATTTTCCTGATTGAGTTTTAATTTGATTGGGAATGAATCTAGACTTGATATTGGTTTCCTTGCGCGATAAGAATTAGATTCTTATTCCTTTACGAAGTCTAATTGCTTATGCTTTAGACTTCTATTGACTACTATATATAGTAGACTATTAGAGAGTTTTTGATATAGACTTTGACAGTCATTCTACCCAGTTTTCTTAGAGAAAATAAAAAAAACTCTCCCCTCCTCTTAGCCACCCACGCGCGCGCCACCTGCCGGAGGAATCGCCGCCCCATCTTCTTGGTCACACAAAGAATATCCTAGCATTCTTTCCGATAGGCTGTTCATCCGTGGATACCAAGGTTGAGGTTCTAGGAGCTCGAAACTAACTTTTATTGTCTTGCAGATAATCAAAGTATTGCAGATATCTTCGACTTCGACGAAGGAGAAGATACACCGGATTATTACGAAGACTAGGAAGCTGCTTTGGAAGTAAGGTTAGTCTTCTAATTGACGTGTTTATATATATATATATACGGCATATACATAATCAATTAACCTGTATGTTAAGAAAATTTTTAAAATTCCGCTGCGTACCCTAGGGGTAACTCTGACCGTATTTTCTTACAGTGGTATCAAAGCCAGGTTAATTGATTACATATATACGTATATATATTGTATGATTTTGTAGATATGTGGATGCAATTGATTCTATGATTAATTCGATTTTCAAAAGTTTTGTTTTTTATATAAATTTAGAATTTATATTTTTTCAAAAAAAAAAAAAAATTTAAAATATATATATTGACCGGGCCGCCTGCGTCACGCAGGCGGCCCGCGCCGGCGTTCCGCCGGGCGCCCGCGTACCGCAGGCGTCGTGCCCGCGACACGGGCGCTAGGCGCCCGCGTGCCGCGGGCACCCGTGCCTGCGGACGCAGGCGCCCGGCGCCTGGCGCGCCGGGCGCCCGCGGCACGGGCGCTAGGCGCCCGTGTGCCGCGGGCACGTCCCGCAGGCACCCGCGCCTGCGGCCGCGGTACCCGTGCGCCTGGGGCGCTCGGGCGCCTGCGGCACCGCAGGCGCCGTGTGCCCGCGGCACGGGCGCTAGGCGCCCGTGTGCCGCGGGCACCCGGGTACCTGCGGGACGCAGGTACCCGGGGGCCTGCGGACGCAGGCGCGCGGCGCCTGGGGCGCCGGGCGCCTGCACCCGAGGCACCGGTGCCCGCGTGCCGTGGGCTCCGGTCGCCCGGGTCTGCGGCGCCGGTACCCGCGTGCCGCCAGCGCCGGGCGCCCGGGGCCGCGGGCACCGGGGGGACGGGACTAGGTCCCGCCCCACGTTTTCAAAAAAAAATAAAAAAAATAAAAAAATTATATATATTTTCGGGTTGGACCCAAAATCGAATTTTTGAAAGTTTTGAGGATTGAATTTTATATTTGGAATATAAATATAATTTAACTGTGATTGTTTTTAAACTTGAGGGGTTAAATTTAATTAGTATAAAGTTAAAGGGCTTATTTGTAATTTATCAATTTATTTTTTATTGCAAATTAGTCCTTCTACTTTTGAATTTTAGATTTAACACCTCCGAGGTTTTTAAAATAACAATTAAGTCCTTCGGGTTTTCGAAAATTGCTACTTGGTCAATAGAATTTTCGATTAATCAATCTAGTCCAAATTTTCAATTATTTCATAGAGATTATAATTATGGGATTATAATTTTCATAATGAAATTATGAAGTCATTTGTCATCCACATAGGCTACTACTTGTTTCATATGCTCGATATGCTATTGTTTGACAATGCATGTTTAAATACCAAGTATTTTACATTCCGTTCGACCGCTATGCATGCGAGGGTAGGCGGCGCCCTCTTATATGTCGGACCGCATATTTTATGTATGGGTAGGCGGCACCCATTATGTGCTTGACCGCGTTTAGAACTAGAATGGATAGGCGGCATCCATTACGTGTAGACCGTTCATGCATGATGGGTAGGCGGCGCCCTTATTTGTTTGTAGATGACTGATAACAACCCTCAAGCTACAAGCCCCAACCAATATAAGTACAGAAATATATATATGTATGTATTTCTGAGATGCTTTCCATAGGGTGCTTTAGTTCTGAACTTTCATTGCGTTTTCTTGTATTGGCGACCTCGTCTTACAAGACTCGCAGTAATCGTCAGATTAGAGTAAGCCTATGGTTATGACTTACTGCATATTGTATCTAGCGACCTCGATAGGTACAATATGTAGGGCATCGGGTTACATTAGATTTAACAACCAAGAGTTGCGTGACGCAATTGGATAGTCTTACTAGTCCTACCGGTCATATTATGCTATGCGACCAGCCCCCTTTGGAGTATAGCATAGTATGGATTTGGATCTTGGCCACTACGGTAACTTGTTGGACATTACCCGTATGTTTGTTGTGGGGGCAAGCATATGTGAAAATAGTGGGAGCTAAACAGCTAAAGGACCTTGTTGTTTAGTTATGTTGACTGTGTATTTAGAAATAATATTTCAATAGTTGATTTATTGTTTTCGTTCTATATTATTTCTCCTGAAAACCGAAATGGCGAGAATCTCGCTCCGTGCTGTCTTAGAGAAGCAAATTTTGACCGGACCAAACTTCCTAGATTGGATCAGGAATATATGTTTGGTGCTGAGGTACGAAAGGATTGAGTACGTCTTGGACGAGGCTAATCCCGTGTGTCCCGAGAATCAGACTGCCGATTTAGTTGCTGATTTGGAATCAAGCCAACAAGGCAAAGTCTGATAAGCATCATGTGGATGCTAGATCCGTGCAGTGTATTATGTTGGCGGCAATGAGCAATGAGCTGCAGAGACAACATGATAGCATGTTGCCGTAAGAGATGCTAAAGCATCTTGAGTCGCTCTTTGAGACGACAGCTAGAAGTGTTGAATTTGATTTGATCAAAGAGATACACAGGTGCAAGCTCAATGAAGGAGGGAACATGTCTGAACATGTTCTCAAGATGAGAATAAGATCATGGTGATCTTTGTCCTTCAATCATTGCCGAGTTCGTATTCGCAGTTCATCGTTAACCACCATGAATGCGAAGGACGTAACACTGCCCGAACTCCATAATCTGCTGAAGACATATGATCAAACTCTTCCTAAGAAGGAAAAGTCGATCATGTTTGTTGGGCAACCGTCTAACCCAAACCCGAGAAATAAAGGTGCTAAGGGTAAGGGAAAGTCGAGAGCCAAGGCTAACACTTCGAGTGATAGGCCTAAGCGTCTGAACCAGAAAAGGAAGTTCAAGAGGAGCGGAACGGTACACACAGATGAATGTCTTTTCTGTAAGCAGAAAGGGCATTGGAAGAAGGATTGTCCTAAACTAAGGGCAGATCAAGCTAAGAAGCCGCCGGCTTCTAGCTCAGGTATGTTTGTTATTGAAATGAACATGACTACTTTTGACTCCAATAGTTGGGTATTAGATACAGCCTATGGCTCGCACATTTATAATAATGTTCAAGGGGCCATTGAACACAGGCTAGTCAAGTAAGGTGAAATCAACTTGCATGTTGGGAACAACAATCCAGTTGAAGCCAAACGTGTTGGACGCTGCAAGATAGATTTACCATCAGGACAATGTTTAGAACTTGATAACGTTTATTTTGTTCCATCCATTGTCAGAAATATTATTTCCATTCCATTGTTGGACAATTTGGGTTTTTCCTAATACTTGTTATTTTTCATTAAATGACCAGTATTATGGAAAAGCTCGCTTAGAGAATGGTTTATATATTTTGCAAAGTAGTCTACCTTTATTTCAAATACATAACAAACAACCGTCTTCAAGTAGGAAGAATAATCCATCTTATCTATGGCATTGTCGGCTAGGCCATATCAATGAAACACGGATTCAAAGACTAAGGAAGTTGGACTACTTAGAACCATTTGATTTTGAATCATATGGTACATGTGAATCATGTGTTAAGGGTAAGATGACGAACAAACCTTTTGTTGGACAAGGTGTTCGTGCCACTCGCTGCTTAGAGCTCATACATACCGATGTATGTGGACTTTTTCAGGTCCATGCGCGTGGGGGTTATCCTTACTTCGTTACCTTTACTGACGATTTCTCAAGGTATGGATATATTTATCTTATGAAGAATAAATCCGAGACCTTTGGGAAATTCAAGGAGTTTAGGAATGAGGTCGAGAATGAATTGAACCTAAGAATAGTCACTCTTCGATCAGATCGAGGAGGTGAATACCTTAGTGAAGAATTTATCGACTACTTGAAGGAAAAATGGAATTCAATCGCAATGGAACACCACAGTTAAATGGTGTGTCTGAGAGAGAGGAATCGAACCCTGTTAGACATGGTGAGATCAATGATTGGATTCTCGACTCTTCCAAAACATCTATGGGGATATGCACTGCAAACTGCAATCTACATTCTGAACCGTGTACCATCTAAATCAGTGGATAAAACTCCTTATGAGTTATGGAAGGGAAAGAAGCCCACACTGGGCCATCTTAGACCTTGGGGCTGTCTTGCGATAGTCAAACTGATGCTCACTGATAAGTTAGATGCCAAGGGTGTCAAAGTATATTTCATAGGCTATCCTCGTTAGACGAGAGGTTATGAATTCTATCATGCTGAAGATCACTAGGTGACAGTATCTAGAAACGTTAAGTTTTTAGAAGCAGAATACCTCGAAGAAGAGAGGTTAGATGACATGATAGAACTTGAAGTAATTCAAGACTTTGACACGCGCGAACATGAGTTCTCTAAATCTTCTGATTTGGACTCAAGTTCAGTGGGAGCTTTCGAAGCAGACAAGGGTAATGATATGACACTTGCTAGGCATGTCATAGTCAGTGGGAGTCCTGTGATTAGATCAACAGTTGAAACCACACCAATAGAACCCGTTGTCAATCAAACTGTGCAACGAGTTGCACAAGAGCAGCCTCCCGCTAGGGAACAGGGTCGCGTGGCGCGACTAGCTGCATCAATGCCCACTGATAATGTTCGTGTTACACGAAGCCAGAAAAGAAAAGCACCAGAACCAGTCGAGCTCCGTAGGTCGAAGAGGATCCTAAAAGGACCTCAGAAGCAAAGCTTAACGATAGAAGACATCAGTGGACTTGATGTCGGCTTATCAGATCGGGAAGATCCCGAGACCTACAAAGAGGCAATAATTGATATTGACTCAGACAAATGGCAAGAGGCCATGGAATTGGAAATGGACATGTACCTGAACCAAGTTTGGAACTTGGTAGACTTGCCCCAAGAGGTTAGACCTATTGGGTGCAAATGGGTCTTTAAACGAAAGACAGATGCCGATGGCAAGGTACAAACGCACAAAGCTAGGCTTGTGGCGAAAGGCTACACGCAAAGGTATGGCATCGATTACGATGACACCTTTTCACCGGTAGCAAAATTGAAGTCCATTTGAATTCTACTTGCGATAGCTACCTACTATGATTATGAGATCGGGCAGATGGATGTAAAGACTGCCTTCCTCAATGGAAATCTTGAGGAAGAGGTCTATATGGTACAGCCGGAAGGTTTTATTAGTAAAACCGGGCCAACTGCTGTATGCAAATTACAAAGATCCATCTATAGGCTAAAGCAAGTGTCTAGGAGCTGGAATATCCGCTTTGATGAAGCTGTCAAATGGTTTGACTTCATCAGAAGCAAGGAAGATCCCTATGTCTACACTAGGCACAGCGACAAGGGAGTCGTTTTCATGATCATCTATGTTGATGACATTTTGATCATGGGAAACAATGTCTCTATGCTAGAAGAGACTAAAATTTGGTTATCAAGTACCTTCTCAATGAAGGACTTGGGTGAACATCCTAGGGATCAAGATCTATAGAGATAGATCCAAGAGGATGTTAGGATTGACACAGTCCACCTACATCGACAAAATACTGAAGCGTTATAAGATGGACGACTCAAAGAGAGGCTTTCTCCCAGCTAGGCATGGGATTGTCTTATCAGTTAAGGATAGTCCTAAAACTGATGAAGAAAGAAAAGCAATGAGTCGTGTGCCCTATGCTTGGCAGTAGGGTCTATAATGTATGCAATGAATTGCACAAGGCCCGATGTGGCATATGCGCTTAGTGTCACTTGTCGACACCAACAGAATCCAGGAGTACCTCACTGGACTGCTGTAAAGAACATTCTTAAGTACCTTCGACGGACTAAAGAGATGTTCTTGGTGTTTGGTGGAGAACCAGAATTAAAGATGTCTGGTTATGTCGACGCTGGATTTGAATCAGATGCTGATGACTTAGAGTCACAGACAGGATGCGTATTCAAATTGAACGGAGGAGCTATCTGTTGGAAGAGTTCCAAGCAAGCCACGATTGCTGACTCATCCACAGAAGCCGAGTACATTGCTGGATCAGAAGCTTCGAAAGAAGCTGTCTGGATTTCAGAGTTCTTGAAGGAATTGAGGGTTGTTCCTGCTCCTAGTCCAATAACGATTTATTGGGACAATACGGGCGCCGTCGCTCAAGCTAAGGAGCCTAGATCTACAAACAAGAACGTACATGTACTTACAAGATATCACGTTATACGTGAGATTATTGATAGATGAGAAGTTAGTATAGAACGTGTCTCTACCACGGACAACGTGGCAGATCCTTTCACCAAGGTCTTATCAGTGGAAGTCCACTTAAGACATTATGCTAATCTGGGAATTAGGCATAAAGGTGACTGGCTCTAGTCCAAGTGGGAGATTGATAGTGTATATGTCCTAGAGACAGTCCTTACTAAGGGCATGGTGCCCTTATAGAGGACATATATGTACTATTACACAGGTCAACGTAATATAATATATGTTTGTTGCATTTTACTATTGAGTATCGCTTTCATATTTATATTACACCAGGCTGCAGCATGTCATATCTTTATTACTGTCTGTATTGATATTAAACATGTCCCCTCGGATAGATGACCGATCACACAGTTAGTGGGAGCTATGTGAGTTATCATCTATCCCAAACTCTCCCTAGTCGTGGTTCATCTCGGATGTGGGGGTCTGAATGAACCTGACAAGACTAGTATGCGTGGAGGTTATACTTGTTGGAGCAAGTGTGAGCCGATCCCACGGCCACGGAACGGATTGTTGGACAATCAAGGAACGTTCCCATAACTGCGCATAGTTGTTTGAAGAAGCTTTATCGAACAATGGAAGTACCCACCGGACACTCCCATTGATGTATACTCTACACCGACGTGTCTATGGGAACCGGTGAGTTGTCGAAGTGATGCCATTCGTCCTTTGTACTTACAGGACTTTATCATCACATTTGTTGCCCCATATCCTTGGTGGACCCGTCGATGTCAGCTCTGAATAAGCAGCTGACCTAAGACACGATCCAGGATTATGGCTACATACAAATGGGGGTGATAAGTGATTCTTGAAGGATTCATCTCTCAAGTGTAGCACAGGAGAGCACTGCTCATAGTTGTTCATAGTTGTGATGGTAAAACCGCTGGCCAGCGTATCAATATTATTATGATGGTCATAATAGATATTGGATTCACCATGCAACTCACTGAAGACGCCCGTGGATGTATTATTGGGATAGACACTTCATCGATCCTAGATACATTCGAGCAAGTCAGATGAAGGGACGTTACCATCGCCGCGTTGGGCGCAACAGGCTTCGCAACGAAAGGGTTAGCTTTGAGAAACCTCTCAAACGTCCTCCTCACGTATTAATATTGCAAATGGAACCGTCTAGGAATTTCATGTTGCCTAGTCCAGGACTTGCTTAATGCGATGAGGCCCTATGGGTCACACTATGTGGTGATTCAGTCTATCAGAATATCCTTGAAGATGGAATCGCAATTAATTTGGAATTAATTGTGATTGATGGATTATAATTGATTTGGAATTAATTATAATATTTGGTGGCTCAATTAATGATTTGGAATTATTAATTGAATTGGCTAATTAATTGTATTTTATGTAAATACAATTAAAGATTATATTTTGGAAATATAATGGAGGTTGATTAAAAAGGATATGTTAATTTAGAATTAACATATGCACATGGCAAAATCTACTTGGAGTTTGAATTGCCTTAGAACTATAAGTGGGTCCCAAAATCGGGACCCACCTACTGTCCTTGGGAGAGCGCGCGCGCGCGCAGTGATGGATGAGGGGAAGGAGTTCGACTCCTTCCTCTATTAGAAGTCCAAGGGATAAGTTAGATTTTCCTGATTGAGTTTTAATTTGATTGGGAATGAATCTAGACTTGATATTGGTTTCCTTGTGCGATAAGAATTAGATTCTTATTCCTTTACGAAGTCTAATTGCTTATGCTTTAGGCTTCTATTGACTACTATATATAGTAGACTATTAGAGAGTTTTTGATATAGACTTTGACAGTCATTCTACCCAGTTTTCTTAGAGAAAATAAAAAAAACTCTCCCCTCCTCTTAGCCACCCACGCGCGCGCCACCTGCCGGAGGAATCGCCGCCCCATCTTCTTGGTCACACAAAGAATATCCTAGCATTCTTTCCGATAGGCTGTTCATCCGTGGATACCAAGGTTGAGGTTCTAGGAGCTCGAAACTAACTTTTATTGTCTTGCAGATAAACAAAGTATTGCAGATATCTTCGACTTCGACGAAGGAGAAGATACACCGGATTATTACGAAGACTAGGAAGCTGCTTTGGAAGTAAGGTTAGTCTTCTAATTGACGTGTTTATATATATATACGGCATATACATAATCAATTAACCTGTATGTTAAGAAATTTTTTGAAATTCCGCTGCGTACCCTAGGGGTAACTCTGACCGTATTTTCTTACAGAAAGAATGTGAGGAAGCCTTCGAGAAGCTCAAAGAGTATCTACTCTCCCATCCACTTCTGTCAAAACCTATGGAAGGAGAAGTACTTTACTTATACTTGGCAGCAACTGGGGAAGCCATTAGCTCTGTCTTGGTGCGAATTCAAGGTAACGAACACCTGCCATCTACTACTTAAGCAAGGTACTCGCTGGATCTGAAACACGCTATATGGATATCGAGAGGTTATCCTTCGCTCTAGTCTATACGGCGAGGAGACTGAAGCCTTACTTTGGAGCGGACAAAGTTGTGGTCTTGACGAAGCAACCTCTCAAGCAAGTCCTCGGAAAACCGGAAAACTCAGGAACACTAGCAAGATGGGCAATCGAATTGAGCGAGTACGACATTGACTATCAAGCACCTCTGGCCAAGAAAGCCCAAGTCATTGCCGACTTCGTTGTAGAGTATCCCTCCAAGGGAGCATCAGAAGAAAACCCTCCCGAAACCCAAAATGTCATGATGATGGTCGAGGAGCGACCACAACATAATGATGCAATGCAAGCTCTGGAGGATGCTCTGAAAGAACTCAAAGAGATGTCGACATAGTCGGTCCTTTCCCAAGAGGTAAGGGTCAAAAGAAATTCATCATAGTTGCGGTGGAATACTTTAGCAAGTGGGCAGAGGTTGAGGCAGTGTTTACTATCACTGAACAAAGAGTGATGAACTTTGTACATCGTGTGTCGATTCGGCTTACCAAGAGTCCTCATCTCCGATAATGGTTCTCAATTCTGTGGCCAAAGGTTCAATGAATGGTGCAAGGAAATGAATATTGAGAGGAGGTACACCTCAGTAGGACATCCTCAATCCAATGGGCAAACCGAAGAAGTCAACAAAATCCTTGTCAACAACTTGCAAAAGAGATTCCCCACCAACAAGGATTGGGTCGACGAGCTTGATGGAGTGGTATGGGCATATCGCACAACTTCAAAAACAGCTACAAGAGAGACTCCCTTCTCGCTAGTTTATGGTTCTGAAGCGGTCATACCAGCAGAAGTGGCGGTAGAAACCCTCAGAATCCAAGGGTATCAACCCGAGGACAATCATACCGAGAGGCTCTTCGACCTAGAGATGATAAGTGAAGCGAGAACCACTGCATTGGCCAACATCCTGAGATACCAAGCGTTAATCGCGAAAACCTACAACAAAGGTGTGAATGAGAGAGACTTCCAAGTAGGAGACTTGGTACTCCGAGGAGCGGATATCCTGGGCAAAGTTGGGAAGATGCAAGCCAACTGGGAAGGCCCCTACAAGATAGTTGAAGCAAGGTCCAATGGAAGCTACCGTCTCCAAGACATGGAGGGAAGAGTACTGAAGAACCCGTGGAATACTTCCAACCTCCAGAGGTTCTACGTCTGAGTTGTTTAAGGAACAAGCTATTTGAAGAGCTCCTGTGAAAGGCCCCCATATCGAGAAGGATTCCTCACGAGCTTGTGTGAGAGGTACCCACCTGTTTTATGGTTCAAGTTGTATGATTCAGAGAAAGTTGTAAGAAAGCTGGCCGAGAAGCCCCCCATTGTAATTGAATTTCCGACAAATCAATGCAATGCCTATCTTTCAACAAAAAAATGTTCAAGTATAGAACTACTATACTCAAAACAGAATAGAAAGCTACTCGATCAAGAGAGCTTGCTCGATCCAAAAAGAGAGCTCCCCGATTTGTACATCGGACTAAAACTCCCCGATTTCTGATCTTTTGAGAAATCTAATCGAGACACTTTTCAAAGAAATGAAAACGAGGAAGGCTAAGAAATCTAGAAGGAGGAGCTCAACACTAATAATTTTTTCAGAAATTCACTCAAGGAATTCGTAGAAGATTTGAAGGAGATCTGCCCATATCGAGAAGCAGAAATTCGACAAGCAGATCGATTACATTGATAGCTCGAGGAGCACAACTCAAAGTAATTTTGTTAAACACAATTTTATATCATTAGGGGGTGCGGGAAGCTTACCTCTTCGATTCTAACTTATACGGGTTTAACTACTCTATCAAGTTATACGTCATAACGGAAAAAGAGTTAGTAAAAAACACAAGTATTAGAAAAATAACGAAGAGCAACAAACATGGCATTAAAGGAAAATCGAGGAGATACATAATGTGATAAATTATGTTACAACGACAGATGATGTTTTAACATATGCCACCAAGGGCCGAATACAAAGCATAAAATTGTTCGGGAATTTATCTAAGGAAATACAACATTAAGCATAATTGGCCTTCAAAAGTCCTCGCTTCAGCGAGTGCGGCTACTGGAGAGATCGGTGATTGCAACTGTCGCACTAATCCCTCCCCGCGCCGGGCTAAGAAGTTCTTGGATCTCAATCGGGTCTCGCTCCTTCTCCTGAGATTCCCTTATGGCCTTCTCGTATAATATCAGCTCGGGCTCGACGAAGTCAGCAGGCTGCCCGAGAACTGGGTCGCTCACCTTAATCCACGAAGCATTACGGAGAGCCGCCTTCTCAAAAGGATAAAGGATCCCGGTCCTCAAGCACTCGGGGACCCAAGATGGGAGATAGGCCGTTTTCTTGGATAAGGAACCTCTGTGTCGGTCACAAGCTCCCCGAACTCGCATGCCTCATGCATCTCGTCGGTAATCACTTCGTTGGGGTAGCGAGATAGATCCTCGCGCCTCCCAGCATGCATATCTTCGCGAGTGTCTGGATCAAAGTCTAGAGGAAGCATATTCACCCGCTACAGGTTGCCGATGCAAGAGAAGAAACATTCCTCGCGCGACGCGTTTCGCACATCCTGCTGGGCCATTTTATAAGTATTGGAGGCGATAAACGCGCGAGCAGTCTCTAGACGGTTGCCTTTAAGGAAGCAGAGGACGCTATTTTTAAACTTCTCCATGCAGATCGACAAGGTGGCATAGGCCCCCTTGTATCCTTTATTCCTCGCCCTCTCCTTGGTGAGCTCCTTCTCTAGGTAGTCAACCTTAGTGTAAAGCTTGCCGGTCTCCACCTCAGCGACTTTGTTCTTGCTCTGCTCGGCCGCCAACTTCTTCTCGAGGTCCTCGATCACAATGCCTATTATGGCGCGATCAGCAGCAACCTGGCCATAAGCCTCCTTTAGATTATCGAGCTACATCAAAAAGGAGTTTAGAGTTATCGAGGAGAACAGCTTCATACTTAGCCACTTATTAGAAAAATAAGCAAAGTTACCTGAAGCGAGCACATGCTAAGCTCATGGGCGCGATCCATCTCGGACATCTGGATTAGCCTGTAACATCCCGTATTTTTCTACCTTTTTTTATTTAATTAATTACCTAAGTAATTTATTTTATATGGGTAATTTAATTAATTCTCTTCCCGCATCATCGAATTCGTATTTGAAAGCTTGAATTGTTAGTGGACCGTTTGTGTTTTCGACTTGGGCTAGATAGTAATTCAGCCTCGCAAGATTGACTAGGCCCATTTCACATAGCCCAATATTCAAGGACTGGCCCATGTACTCTTAACCCTAACCCTAAAACCACCTCCTTCTTTCCCCCTCTTTCATTTTCATTTCTTTTCTCCTTTCTCTCTTGCAGCCACACGCACACACAGTTCTCTCCTCCCTCTTTATTTTTACGGTTTTCTACACCATTCATTGATGATGTCGTTTTTTCACCAATTAAATTTGTTTGTAGCCAAAGAACACTTATTCACTACACAAAAGATTTAGTGCAGCGGTAAGATGTTCCCGAGTGTCGTTCTCTTGGGACCTAACGTAGCTTTGTTTAGTGCGTAACAATTGTAATCAACCAACAAGCAAGTTTGTGTGATTAAACCAATCACTCATGCAAATCAGAAACTATCAAGAGGAAGATAAAATCAAATAGAGAAAGATGTTGGTGGTAGCTTAGTGGACATGACAAACCATGGGTTATAACTTGCTATCATGCTATGAACATTTAAACATACAATAGAGAAGTATTAATTGACCACAAAGTTGTCACATGCTTTGCATTCGAAAATACGGAATTGGCTACTCCCAATTGTATGAATGATCTAGAAGTATTAAGCGACCATAAGGGCTATCACTACCTTGTATTCGAAGATTTGTAATTGGCTAATTTAGATCTTACGCAATGGTTCAAAGCACAACAAGCATAATCATAACCCTAGCTATCATGTCCACATTCTACCACCAACAATCGTGAATTAGCTACTCATAACGGATCTTGAAACAAACAACATCATATATGAATAACAATAACAAACATTCATAATCAGAATCAAAATAAGGAGAATTGATACAAGTTACCACCGATTGTCACGAGACGGTGGAATGCCCAAATCTCACGGATCAAGATACAATGAAGATGAAATTGGATGTAATCACGTCTTTCTTGATGATAATCAAGCCTCTAGATAATGGGTCTGAGCTATGGAGCTTCAAAGAGCTCTCCCCAGCAATTACAAAGTGAAAGGAATGAGAAAAAATAACTGAAAATCGAGTTTTAATGCCAAAATCGCGATCTGGATCTGAATCCAAGCGAAGGGCTTGGCTTCTGTCAAGCGCTTAGCTTGGCAAGCGAAGGGCTTGACAGGGGCCAAGCGCTTCGCCTGGAATTCCATTGAATCTGCCCAGAATTTCCGCCTGACTTTAACTCGCTCTACAAGGATCATACGATGTTGGATCGGAGCGTGTAATATATCGTTGGATATCTCTTTGAGTTAGCTACACGTGGAAGTTGGTTTTAGGTCAATACAATGCTTTATGAAAAAGTTATGGCCCAAATGGCTAGGCTGTGTCAATCATAAACACTTGAACGACTCCAAAACTTCCATCCGAACTTTTGAATTTGCTTACAAGGTAAGGCTAAGTTCTCAAAAATGTGATTATTGGCTTAACTCGGACTAAGGACACTCACGAAAATGTCCACGGAGATCAAGGAACTTCAACGGGGTCATTTTTCATCCAAAATGCTTCGTTTTTAGCTCCAAAAATACCGTTTCGTACCTAAGTGCCTGAAAATGCAAAAAACACAAAACGTGACACTATTCTACAAAACTAACCAAAAAACAAGGCTAAAAGGTAGGAAAAGAAGGTAAAAAAGACAAGATGAATGCGTCAAAAATACGTTCATCAAACTCCCCAAACCAAACCTTTGCTTGTCCTCAAGCAACAAACTATCCTAAATGCAACACAAAAGAAGTCTCATGCCAAGTAAAGTGAACTAATCTATTGAATCTACCAAATGCTTATGAACAAAACCATATGAACATGACATGCAAGTAGGTTGAAGAATGCCTCGATTGCGAATATACACATTCTCATGTGCACCTTGTTAAGCAAAGGAGTCTCTCATAACATCTTCTACCTGGACTTGGTCAGTGACGACACAATGATGCATATTATCATACTACAATTGGCCCGTGCCTATGAAACTGAGGGCTTACTACTGTTCACCAAACAAGACTTTTTCTCAAGAGAGGGCGAACCAATACTGGCTCTCATCAAACGAAGGAGGGTTCCCTAGAAAGATAACACTCCCCTATTCTACCCAGACTCTCAACGAATGAGTCTTCTTCAACCACTTCTTGAATAGCAAGACCAGGGTGGTCAAGAACAGGCCTTGGACAAAGGCGACACGAAACGAATGATAGAATTTACAACTCGATAACTTCACAATAACAAATATTTACATGACACTTGACACTTTACTAGACTGCTTTTTGGCTTGCAACGACCCTTCTTTTGCTTTTTGGGTCTTATTCTTTATTTCCGTTTTTTTTTTCTCTTTTTTTTGTATTTCTTTTTCTTTTCTTCTTCTTTTCTTTTTCTCTTTCTTTTTTTTTTATATAGGGGCAAGCAGCAGTACTTAGTGTCAAAAACACCACCCCAAACCTATTCGAAAGAATAGGTTTGAGCACAAAGACGAAAAAGAAAAAGGAAAGACTCTTTTACAAAGACACCTCCCCAAACCTATTCGAAAGAATAGGTTGGGACACAAAACAAAAAGAAAAAGAAAAAGAAAACTTTACAACGACTCAAAGACGAAAGACAAGTATAACGAAGCAACCCCCTCCCCAAACCTATTCGATAGAATAGGTCTACTACAAGGAATCACACACCTCACACTACCTCCTTCCTAGGCATTTGGCAATCTCTAATCGAAGTGAAGAACTTGTCGCCTCTTACGTACATAATTACACGGGTTACAACCATAGACTCAAACATGCATCATTTCATAAGGCCATCGTGAACCGCAGCAGAAGAAACACCACTCAAGGTGATGTCGAGACTACTAAGCTTAACTAGTGCACATGCGAATGTGACAAACCAAGCGAGACAAGCCTCAAACTACTTGCAAAGTGATGCAACATATGATCAATGGTCATAAACACTTAGTCTACTCAATAAAAAAGTTCAAAAGACTTGGCAATAAACTCCACACACAACAACGTGCAACAACTAATCTAGGGATGATATGCATGCAAAAATTTGAAAAAACACGACAAATCACATGAACTTGAGTAAAATCAGACATGTACGAACCACACAAGCATATAGTACTGAAAATCCAATACCCCCTCCCCAAACCTAAACTTTTACTCGTCCTCGAGCAAAGAAAAGTTGAATGAAACGGAAAAATTGGATTGAAAGTACACTTCCCTGAGATAAAGGTTCGTGTCGAATCTCCTATATATGAGTAGTACCTGAAAGGACTCAAGAAACAAGTGAAAACGGGTGCGCAAAGGTGAGAAGAATGGAAAAAACGAGGAAAATCTGGGTACAGGGTCCAGGCGGACCGCTTGGCGGGAGCCAAGCGGTCCGCTTGTCAAGCGGAGCGCTTGGGAGGCTCCAGGCGCTCCGCTTGAAATTCCAGTAAACTTTTTGATTTACTGAAGATTCAAGCGGACCGCTTGGCCCTTCCAAGCGCTTCGCTTGGCTCTGTTTCCAGATTTTCGATGTTTTTTCCTATCTTAATCACCTAAGGCACCAAGACAAACACTAAACTAAACGAATCACGACAAAAGGCACACAGGCCACAACTACAAAAGCAATAAAAAGAAAAAACTAAACTACATGCAAAGAAATACCACAAAGGTTATCCATTATCAAATGGGAACGAATCTCGTGCATTCGTTCCATTACTCCTTGCATCTTGGGAACCATCTTTGGCTCCTCTCCTCAAGTCCTAAAGCAAATCCATGATTCCCTGAAAATAAAAATCAACTAAATTAACAAAATCAAAATCTAAGAAATAACTAAAGGAATCAGATGGAAAATAAAAAGAAAAAAGGGGATCAAAACTCCGGAAGTAGCTTTCTATGCAAGTCCTCTCTAGGATGAACGTGTATGTCTCTTCTCCCGCGCAAACCATCTCAGAAATATCCAAGCCGGTTAGTTCCGGAATCAGTCCATCTTCAAGTAATGGTGTGCAAACAACCCTTGAATCTGAAGAGGATTCATCAATATACTCTTCGCCACATTCATCTTTATCAACTATGGAAACTTCCGGTGGTGGGGTGGCGAAGCGAGACGTCCATGGCATGAAACGCATAGGAATGGCTTACGTATCACGCATAGAAGGATTCATCAATATCTTGGTCATATGTTTAAAATTACCCCAATATTTAAATGTACCCCAAATTAAATTTTATGTCTTGGACTAGGTCTAAACGACGTCACCCATCATAATTAAATGGTTCACTAATCCTTTTCGTTCGAGAGTATTTACACCCTAGTGTTTGCTCCGTTCTACGAGGCTAATTCCTATTTATAGATGCATGGTAGCATTGTTTGATGGTTATGACTAACTTATCTATGTCTTGTCGCCCTAGCGTCGGAATAGTTTAAGGACGTCGGTCAAACTTGGTTTGACCAAACAAGAGTTACTTGGAGTAATTGGTTTAGAGGCCTACCGATTTATTTATTATAGCGGTTCAGCCCTAGCTGGGGTTATAATAAAGTTAATGCGGATCTTGTCCACTATGATTGTATTTGATATAATTCCGTACTCTTTTATGTGGGGTCATTGAGTATGCTAAAATAGTGGGAGCTAAATATTGCTAAAGTCCATGTATATTTAGTTGCTGATTATGATCATGAAATTTGCCTTAATTTAATTTCATTCTTTATATTTACTTCTCTAGGTCAAGCAAAATGTCTAACCTATCCATCAAAAGCATCTTGGAGAAGCATGTTCTGACTGGGCCGAACTATCTGGATTGGATCCGGAATGTGCGTTTGGTTCTCAGGCAAGAAAAAGTTGAGTATGTGTTGGACACACCTATCCCAGTCGCGCCGACTGAAGCTGCTGGACTTGAGGACTATGATCCAGCTCCCCGCAAGAAGCATGTTGATGATGCTGCCAATGTACAGTCTGTCATGCTCACTTCCATGAGCATGGAGCTGCGGAGGCAACACGAGCATATGATGCCCTATGAGATGTTGGAGCATCTCAAGAGTCTCTTTGACTCTCAACCTAAGAGCCTCAAGTTTGACTTGCTGAAAGAGCTCTTAAGGTCCAGGCTCCAGGAAGGAGGCAACGTATCAGACTGATGAACGTATTTTTGACGCGTTCATCTTGTCTTTTTTACCTTCTTTTGCTATCTTTTAGCCTTGTTTTTTGGTTAGTTTTGTAGAATAGTGTCACGTTTATTGTTTTCTGCATTTTCAGGCACTTAGGTACGAAGTGGCGTTTTTGGAGCTAAAAACGAGCTTTTTTGATAGAAAATGGCCCCGTTGAAGTTCCTTGATCTCCACGGCTTGTTCGTGAGTGTTTGAGCATCAATAAGCATCGAGAATGATGAGTCCAATGCACCCGAGGGCCGTACGAGGGCAAAAAGATTGAGTTTGAAGACAAAAATCTGTCCAGGAGCCAAGCTAAGCGCCTGGAATAGTGAAGCGCTCCGCTTCATTTTCCAGGAGCTTTGGCACAGCAGCCAAGCGAAGCGCTTGGAGGGCCAAAGCGCTTCGCTTGCCAAGCGCTCCGCTTGGCCTCTCCAGGCGGTCCGCTTGGCAGCAGTTACATTTTCGGATTTTCCTTCTTAGATCTGATCTTCTGTTACTTTTTTCATACTTTTGAACTGTAGCTTCGTTTTGGAGAGCTCCTAAGCCCCAAAACTCAGAGAAAACTCAGATTACATTGTATTTTAGATTGGATTAAAGGTTTTGGCATAGGATTGCATCCGTTGTTTCATCTACGGAGAGGTTTTCATCAATACCCACCGATTAGTGACAGCTTGGTGGTAACATTGTATCATTATCTCTTGTCTAGTAGTTTGATTTGATGTATTCTATTTACAATTCATATGATTTGATGTCTATGTTGATGAATATGAGTAGCTAAATCCTTTGTGTTGGTGGTAGAATGTAGAATATGCATGCTATGGGTTATGTTTATGCTTACATGAGATTGTGATTCAATCTTGCTGCAAATTCCTTCATATGATTCTTAGTTGCCTATAAAATATATTCGAATTGAGTATAGTGACAAGCTCTTGGTCAATGAAAGCTATAAGATTGTATGTTAGAGATTTGCAGCATGCTAGATAAATGGTGTTAGTGACAAGCACCTCTAAAGTATTGATAGTGGTCTTTTATGATGTGTGTCTTGAAAGTTACCTAGACGAGTTGCTTAGCAGACTTGATCGAAGGTTTTACGCACTGAACTTGTGAGCACATTCGTAACCCATGCATGTGTATTTGATTTCTACCACCAACCGTTTTCCAAACTTGATTACATCAATCTGATTTCTCGTTGCTTTGTTCTAAGAAAGCGATTCTATAAACATTTTGAACTCGTTGACTGAAATTACTAGCAAAAACCTCAAACAAAGCCACGTTAGGTCCCGAGAGAACGACACTCGGGGAAAACTTGCCATTGCACTCTAGTTTGTGTAGTGATAAGTGTTCTTTGGCTTTCAAAACAAATTTAATTGGTGAAAAACGACATCATCACAGACCACGTTCTCAAAATGATAAGTATGATTGAAAAGCTAGCATCTGTTGGCATATCATTTGAGAACAGTGTGTCTGCTGTGATTGTTCTCCAGTCACTCCCTGACTCGTTCTCGACGTTCATTGTGAACTTCAACATGAATGACAAGGAGGTGACACTGCCGGAGCTCCACAACATGCTGAAGACTTATGGTCAGACCATAAGCAAAGGAAAGAGTGTTCTCATGGTGGGATCTACTTCAAAGACCGGTCCATGGAATGGTTCCAAGAATAGGTTCAAGAAGAAGAAGAAGGCTAAGGTTGGACCGAAGCCTCAAACACTCAAGCCCAAGGGAGGGGTGCAGAAGCAGGCAAAGGTTGCGAAGGATGCCTGCCTCTATTGCAAGGCAAAGGGGCACTGGAAGAGGGACTGTGAGAAGGCTAAGGCCGATGGAGCTTTGCATGGTGCATCTGGCTCCAACACAGGTATATTTGTTATTGAAATTAATATGTCTACAAATAATTCTAATTGCTGGGTATTAGATACAACATGTGGCTCACACATTTGTAATAATGTGCAGGGCCTAAGTGACAGCAGACTGGTTAGACCAGGGGAAGTCGACCTACGCGTGGGGAATGGAGCACGAGTTGCTGCTGAGTCGATCGCTACAGCACATGTGAGGCAGAAGGTAAGTGTATTAACTTTGTGAATTCATCATTCTTATACTTGTTATTTACTTGCATTTCGAACTTTCAAACTAAGTATATGATGCTTTCATGTGTCATTCAGTTGAAGGATAACCAGAGTCTCCTATTCACCTTGTTCTCGAGATCTCAGAAGGCCAAGGACGGACAGTGGTTGTGTGACGAGGCCAGAGCAATTGCGGTAAGTTCAACAATACATGTGTTTATTAAATAATGATGATTTCATAACTAATTAACAACATAACTAACACCTTATACTCTATGTTTTTTAAAGCGGGTCCGACCGGCCGGTTTGACCGGTTCGGTCGCAAGCCGGAGGGGGTCCGGCTCAAAAACACACAGAAAGCCGCCATTCAGCCGGAGTCCAAAAAACCGGCAAAACCGGTCAAGAACCGGTGAAAACTGGTGAGCCGAGAACCGGCGAGCCGCCGGTTTTTCCGGTTTTGGTCATTAAAAAAAAAGAAAAGAAAAGGAGGAAATTTTCTTCTACTATGTCTTCATTATATTAAAACACATTATAAAGTCCATTTATATATAAATTAATTATTTATTGATTAACGCTCTAAGTCGATTTCACTCGCTAATTCTTAGAACTTTTACGCTCTCACTTTCGTTCTATGTGATCTAGAAAATTACGAAGGCCAAAAAAAAATTACTACATTTTTTAGTAACATTTATTTTCGTTTTTATTATGAAAAATAGAATATTATATGTACACGGCACACACATATATATATTTTTATAATTTTATATGCTATACCGGCTCAATCCGGCCTAAAACGGCTCGACCGATCCGACCCCGGTCCGACCTTTTTGGGGGGTCTCCGGCTTGACTTCCGGTTCCGGCTTTTAAAACATAGCTTATACTCTTGATTTATAATTTCAGACGGCGTACGAGGACAGGATTCGTGATCAGGATCTCACTGTTGAGGAAATGAATGCCATTTTCCTCGAGGTGAATCCTCCAGACGAGAAGGGCCGTCGCTTGGGACTGGGGAGTGCAGCAGCCGTCCCTAAATTGGACTCGAGGCCGACTCGTCGTTCCCGTGCCAGTACATCTTCATCATCTTCAGCAGCAGCTTCCGCTCGAGAGCAGGCCCTCTTACTTCAGTTGCAGGAGAAGGATGAGGAGGTGAAGAGGCTAGCTGCGGAGCAGGCTGCGGTGAAGGCAGAGCAGGCTGCGCAGAAGGCTAAATATGGTACTATGTTTGCTGAGCTGTATGCGAAGCTGGGGATGGATCCACCTCCCTCTCCATGATACCCCTATCCTTTTCGACTTTATTTACTATTTTGTACATGAATACTGTGTACACTATGATATTATTTTGGATTAGTATTGTGTATGTATGATTATTATTATATGTATGGAGGGTTTTGGTACATTTATTATGATTTTTTTGGATTATTTTTTGGTTTATTTGATCTATAAAATTTCTGTAACATGTTGCTTAATTGAACAGGTTGCATTTGATTTTGGGTCTCATTATTATATCTAAAAAATAAAAAAATAAAAAATAAAATTAGCAACCGATCGGTTCATCCGTCGCTATATCCATCGACGGATGAACTTATCCGTCGCTAAAGGTCCCGGACACTTAGCGACGGATAAGTCTCATCCGTCGCTAAATTTTAGCAACTGATGAGACTCATCCGTCGCTAAGTCTCCGGTGACTTTAGCGACGGATAATTCATCGGTTGCTAAAAGTCAACCTCATTTTCCGTCGCTAATCCGTCGTAAAATTCGCGACGGAAAACTCATCGGTCGCTAATTCGCTAGCGACGAACGGTTTAGCGACGACGAATTTATCCGTCGCTAAAAACACCGATCGGTCGCTAGCGAATATTAGCGACCGATCGGCCTTCTTTAGCGACGGATGGTTCCGTCGCTAAAGTCGCTATTCCTTGTAGTTAACTAAGTAATTGTTATTTTTTTCCTTCAATCATCAGAAATATTATTTCTATTCCTATGTTAGACATTGATGGTTTCTCATTTCGTTTTGCAAATAGTAATTGTTACATTTTGCATAATGATGTTAATTATGGGATTGCACCACTCGTGAATGGTTTATATTTACTTGATTGTAGACATAATATGTTGGTCCCTTTAAACAACAAGAAAAGACTAGGGGGGGGGGTGAATAGTTTTTTCAAACTTTTGTCGTTTAAAACTTTCTCAGCAAGTACTTATTACTTTTCAGTAATGAGTTTGCTGATACTTAACTTTCTCAGCAAGCGTAAGTTACTTTACAGTAGCTTGGTTTGCTGATACTTAAAATCAGAGAGCGGAAGTCTTTGAAACAATAAGTACTTTTTCAGCAAGTAAAGGTTTCAGCAAGTGAGGTGAGTGACTGTGTACAGACAGATATAATTTGCTGAAAGCTAAATACAGTAAGTAAATCACACAAACACTTTTATAGTGGTATCTGAGAGTGGCGTAATCTCTCAACTAATCCACTTTGTCCTTTCTAGGACTGAATCCACTAAGATATGATTGAGGTTCCTTACAATCTCCTATCTAAAGCGATTCAACAGACACCAAGGCACACTTGCTTCGTATCCAACCTAAACTAGAGAACTCAACCTTGTTCTCCACCAAACTTGGTACTTTTAATCAGCAAAAGTATGCTCGATTAAGTTCCCCCTGAATATCACGCCTGAAAGGGTGTATTTTCAGTTAGAGAGTTTTGGGGTGAGATGACTTAATTATAACTTATTCAGTTACAACAAGTAATCTAAGAAACACAACTTGGAATACTTTGCAGTAAACAAGTTTGATTGTTTCTGGTGTCAAGACTTGTTCTTGTTTGAAAGAAAGAACACTTTAACTAATTTCTTAGCCGAGTTTGTTCTACTTCTTCACAAGTAGCTTTTTCAAGCTTTAAGTCTTGGAACGGATCAATGGCAGTAAGAGTGTTTGAAGGTTTGTGAGTTTTTAAGCACAAGTGAGAGTTTGATCACGTTGTTGACACACTTCAACTCTTTGCCGGATGACCTCTATTTATAGTGCAAGTAAGGAGCCGTTTGAATTTCAAATCCTAAGGCTTTTGTTCCTTAACATGTCACTATCTTGCTTTTTGTACTTTCAGCAGCGACTCTGTTTGTCTTCTAGTCTTCATGTCCTTCGTGTGTAAGCTTTGCATTAAATGCACTTTTGAATAGAATTCAAACAGTAACATTGGAGCGCAAATTCACGTACATTCAGCAAGAGGTCACATATGTTCCATCAGCAAGTGGTTAGTCTCAGTTTCAGCAAGCACAACCTACTCTGTCTTTCAGATCTTCACTTATGCAATGTTGTTGCTGAATATTCCACTTTCTGAGCAACACGTGCCTTACCTAAGCTCTTTCAGAGGATTTTCTCAAAATCTCTCTTACACTCTTCTCAGCAAGTGCAGTGAATTCAACACAATCCTTTTCGTAGTTTTCCAGAAGTCTACGGATTTGTAGTTGAAGGATTCTTGCGTTTTTGCAGGCAGTATGATGATGCTTTTCAGCATTCATTTCCATGTAATTAATTACCCACAAATGCATGCCCCGATTGCTGGCATGGAGAAGCTGTGTATCTGAAATGCTTTTCGGATGAATCTTTCCTAGCCAGAGAAGATCTTCTTCTTGATCCTTAGCAGTGAGATAGAAGTACTCATAAGGAATCAATCCAAGTTTCTTCTTAGGTTTCTTTGTTACCGGGTCTGAGTAGTAAGCAATGCCAGGTGGTTTGATCAGATTTGGTTCCTGTTTGTATGTCTTACCAATGGCAACTCTTCTTGCATAGACCTCTAGATTCAACCATTTCCCAGCAACATTTCTTGGGAGGGATTCTTCCCTTTGATTTCTTTGGACCTTGAGTTCAATCCATTTGAACATTTGATTCAAAATGGCTGTAGGAAAGAACTCATTTACCAGCAAGTCTTCCAGCTTTAAAATCCAGCAACCATGAATGTTTCTGATTACATTCTGAGTGGTTTCCTCATTACTGGTCTTTGTATATTCGATGCCGGAGCCAATAGCAATGCTGGCCAGCCTTTTCTCTTCCTGTCTTTGCCTTCTTCTTCTTGTTTTAGCATTGTCTTGATCTCTTGCTGAAGAGTCAGACGAGAAATGCTTTGAATGGCCAGACGGAGTTATGGCTGTTAAGGGTCTAGCTCTTATGGCTTGATTGTCATCATCTTCATCATCATCTTCATTCAGATTGTGATGACTTTCAGTGTGACAGAAATCTTGAGTTTCAGCAGCAGTTTTTCTCTTTTTGATACTTGCTGAATTTAACTCAGATTCTGCTTGCTTTTTAGAACTTTGCTCTTTTTCAGCAAGCAGTTCTATGGGCAAAGGCGCATCAGCAACGGGAGGAGGAGGGGTTTGATTTCTTTTTCTAGTATTCTTCTTTTCCCCCTTAGACATGGATTGCAACATCGGAGTGATGTGCAGAGAGTAAAACTCATTGCAATTTTCAGCAAGAGTGTTGAGACTGTTATACTTCATGATGATTGCCTGTTGGTCAGAGTTCATTGTGGACAACTCTTTTTGAATATTCATCATGTTCTCTTCATGTCTTTTCTCTGTTGCGGCCTTCTCATCCATAATAGTCTGAGCTTTGACAAGAGTATTCTTTGCAAGCAGGAGCGCTTGACTTACATCTTCTTCATAGCTCTTGTGATAAAGACTGATGTCTTTCTGAGCTATTGTCAAAGTTGTAGTGCGTCTCAGCACTGTAACCAATATTTTTCCAATGTCAAGTGGGCTCTCAGCAAGCAATGCCTCATCCTCAGCTTTGCAGGCATCATGGACTTTCTTTAGTGCTAGAATTCTGGGAGTAAACTCCTCAACTCTTGGGAACGGCACTAAATGAGGGGTCAAGGAGTGAGCCTTAAGTTCAGTAGCAAACTGATCATCTCGTAAAAGCAGCTCGGCTCTTAGTGAATCTCCTTCATAAGTGAGGTAATTAGGAGGAGGAATCTGAACGACTTTTGGATCTTGCTTTGATTGTTCATCGTCATGTTCTGACAAGTCGTCATCATCCTCTGATTCATCAAGTTGAGCAACTTTTAAGCCTTTGTCAGTAGCTTCACTTCCTTTTTGTTGAGCGGTTGCTGATGGCAACACTTCAGACTCAACGACCGGAGTTTCACCAGTAGATAGTTGTTTCAATTGAGTTTGTGGCTCAATTACTGGAGTTTCGCCAGTAGTTAGTTTTAATTGAGTAGTTGCTGAAGGCAACGTTTGAGACTCAATAACTGGAGTTTCGCCAGTAGTAAGTGGAAGGGATGGAACTTCCTTTGATTTTGGTCTTGAAGATTCACCAATTTCCAGATCCTGCATATGCCTTGCACGGATCACGAGATTGTTTTGTAGAGCTCGTTGGTAATCTTCATCCTCTTCTTCAAGGTTTTCTTCAGTAACCTTGGCATCAGAAACTGGACTTTTGCCATTTTTCAAGGCAGCCCTTTTTCTGGCGTACTCTTCTTCATTATCAGCACCTTGTACAGGTGCTTGATTTTCAGCAGCAGCAGGAGGAGGTTGAGATTCTTGCTGAGATTGTTGTTGTTCAGCTTGCTGATTGTCAGATTGAGTATTTTCAGCAACTGTTGACTTCAATCCATCAGCATCAGGACTTGGACCTTGATTGTCATCATCGTCGTCTTTCTTGTCCTTAGAATCTTTCCCTTCATCATCACTGGGATCAGTGGGAATGTTCTCATCTTCTTCTTCTTCTTCATCATCTGTCAGAATGACTAGCTCGATGTGCTTATACAAAGCAATACTTCTCACTTCCTCTTCCTCAGTTAATTTGTGGGGATCAGCCACCACAGGAACAAAAAGACCTTTGAGCATCACAACTTGTTCAGCTGGAGAGGCACTCTTAAATTTGGCCTTCATATTCTCTCTGATTTGAGCAATCAGATTTGAACTCATTTGCTGAGAATATGTCATTGCTTCAGGAAGGATGGAGTGGACAAATGTTTCAAGCTTTAACAGTGAAGATCTCTTTTTCTCATTTGAGAGATGAAGGTGAAGATCTGAGAAATCCATTCTCCTGTACCTTTGCCAGTTGCTGACGGACTTAGCAACTCTTGACAAAGTTGTCCTCTTGAAGTTCAAGTAAAGTTCTTCAGAACTTACTTGCTGATCTTTAGTGATGAGTACCACTTCAGTGGTCTCCTTTTGAGCCTGACAAAGAATTTTATTTAGATCAGGATTGGTTTGGAGAATTGTTTTAGAGTTTATATCTGAAACATGATTTACCTGCTGAGAGTCAGCAAGCTCATGTAGTACAATTTCCATTCCATGAGGAGCTTGAGTAGCATCCTCCATTTGTTCATCCTGAAATAAATTAAAATTAGACACAAGTACTAAGCTGTCAAACTTAGTTTTTATACCAAAATTATTAACTACCTGCTGAGCAGGGAGTGTTGGTTCTGGTGCAGAGGCTTCAACAACCATCTGACTTGCATCTTGAGAAGTCTGTAGAGAAAGAATAATTTTAGCAAAAGAACAATTTTCAGAATTTGAAGTTTTACTGATGGTTGAATTAACTACCTGCTGAGGAAGGACAGGTTGTGGCTCAGTCCTTTCAGCATTAACAGTTTCTTCAGCTTCTGGGACTGTTTCTTCAGCAGACTTCTGATTTTGCTCTATCTGAGAAAGCTGTGCGGTTTCAGCAATCTCCCTGGTCTCTGAAATGACAAGTTGAGCAGAAGCATCTTAACCTTTAAGCTCACTGCTTGTCATGAAGAGATCAATTGACTTGTTGGATGATTCTTCAATTTCCAACTCCATTTGTTTGCTTAAATCTTCCAGAACAAGATGGACTTTGTCAATTGATGTCTTAGGTGAACTTGGGCCAGTGTTCTCAGCATCATGAGATGCGTCGTTGAATAATGCTTCTTGAGTTTCAGCAACTTCAGGAACTGGAACCATTGCTATTTCAGCAACTGGTTCATCAGCAAGCTGGGTCTCAGCAACTTGATGAGTTGCTTGTTCAGCAACCATCTTTTCAGCAGCATCAGCAAGTGCCGCTTTTTGCAGATCATCAACAATGTCACTTGCTGGTTCCATAGTTGGATCATTTGGTCTATCTACAATGTAGATATCTGGGACTTGGGCAGGAATTTCATTTCCACTGCCTTGTGGTCTATTCTCAGTAGAATTGTCAACATTAAGTTGATTGTTGAAGGCTTCCGCAAACACTTCAACATTGTTGACATATGCTTCAGTAATTACTTCAGCAACATCTACTGGCAAATGCGTTTCAGCATTTGTCTGGGAATTGACTGAGGAGTCTTGGACATCAGGGACTGACTGAGAAGTCAGTGTCTTCTTTCTTTTGTTACTTGTCCGTTTCCTCTTAGGTACGGGGTTTGCTGATGACGCTGCAGTCTGAGTGTCATCATCAGCTTTCCTCTTTTTCTTTTTAGATTTCTCCAGTTTCCCAGAGTCATCTATTGTTGCCTTTTCAGCAACAGGTGTTGTACACGTACCTTGTTGATTTTCTACAGCAGTTTCATTTGTGTGACCACCATCCACAACAGTTTCATCTCCAAGTTGCTGAGTGGTAACATCTGCAGCTGTTGTATACCTTTCTTGCTGGCTTGTGCTGACAACATTTGCAGTTGTTGTCTTCTTAGTTTTCTTTCCAGCAATCTTAGGTACATTCTGCTTGTAGAAAGATCTTCCCACATTGCACACAGATTTCTTGATTGGCAATGGGTTTCTTAGCTGAATCCTGAAATGTTCAAGGATATAGCATATCTTGATTCCATACATAACTGGAAAGGAAGGTGAGACCTTGTTGTCTTCTACCTTTACCTTGAACTTAGTGAGACAATCAACAAGCCTGTTGAAAATGTACTTAGCCCAGTTAAGTTCCGATTTATTTTCATAGATATGCATCAGCAATGGCCATCTTCTCAGGCCGACTTGGTCAATTCTTCCAACTTGGGAGTCAAGAACTTTTATCAGTAGCAGAGCTACTAGACCAAGTGAATGGCAGAGATGCTTTCTTTTAACGTGCTTTGTCCAAGTCACGGGAGCTATCTCGCCTTTCTTCATCTTTGCATTTCTGACGTCACTGTAGAAAACTTCTATTTCTTCGTCAGTAGCAGTGACGTCATCTTCAGTTCCAGTGGTTGGAATCTGAAAAATCTCCGCTAAATCAGTCCATTTCAGGACGATTTGCGTGTTCTGAACATAAGTAAGGATCACTTTTTCAGTGATTCCATTACTGTCTGTAAGGGACTGGATTTCTGCATTGTTGTAGAATTCCATTGTATCAATCATGCTCACTTGCTTAGAGCGAGCAGAGATAAAGTTCATGAGGCCTTGCTGCTTGATGAGCTCAAGCGCCTCTTCATTTTGGTCATCAAGTTCTTGTTCATAAAAGTACCTAATGTACTTTTCTTTTGCAAACCCTCCCCATTGCATCAACATCTCACACTTTGCAGTGTCAAGATATGACGGAGGCATAGGTTTTACAGTGATTCGGTCGTTTTTCAACACAACTTTCGTTGTGTCTGGGGATAGAGTAGTTACCGGAGCAGTCACCGGAGCAGTGCGTGTTTCAGCACTATCAACCTTTGACGATTTTGAGGACTTAGATAACTGTCTCTTGGGAGCCATTTCTTATATAGAGCAAGAAAGATTGTACGAAAAGAGATAGTTTGCTTTTTGACCGGAGGTACAGTAGATTCAGGCTAGAATTTGCAGAGAAAGGAAATGTGAGTTAAAGAATTTTGTCATTTCTCTAACTCCTTCTTTATATAGTGTCTCTGGTGAGTGAGAAACTCAATCGATTTGAGCTCTCAGCAAGGGTAAAACAGAGAAACACTGGAGATAGTGGAGCCTTTGCATTGAATGCGTAATGGCCCACTAACTAAAACCGTCAGAGCACTCTCTCTCTTTGTTTTGTTAGCCGTTAGATTAGTAACTCCTTTTAATCAATGGCCACGATTGAATTTCATGTCATGATTATTGCGAGTTTATCTGTGCCAGCTTAACGTCACAAATTGATTTTACCGAGTAATAAGGGATAGATTGCTTGCTGAAATAGACAAGAATCTCTTCAGCGAGTTTGAATTAACAATCTAGATACTTGCTGAAAGTTCCCCCTTACTTAGATATCTCATATTTTCTTTAAGTTTAAAAGATATTTCTGATTTCCCGTATCAGTAAATTCTTTTGTACTTGAGACATCCTTTGGTAAAACCTGAGAGATGAGCTTTGCTCTTTTTCTGAGTTCCCGTTTCAGAAAGTTCCTTTGACACTTGAATACCTGTTTCAGTATCTTTTGATTGTCTGAGTACCCGTCTCAGCAATCCATAATTTCTTTCTCTTACTGAGTGCCTGTCTCAGCAAGTGGTCAAGTTTCCTAACAAATACCCGTTTTGAAGGAATTACTTGGTGAATGCCTGTTTCAGCAAACATGTAGTGACTTATCATTTCTTAGAAGAAATCAGTGACTTGGTCTTTTGGACAGGGATACTTTGGCTTGCTGAATACCTGTTTCAGCATTCTGCCAAGTGTATCCTTTATTGAGGTAGTTCAATCAATCCAAGGTTATACCTTAGTATTGCGAACCTATTATCCGGTAGGGGCTTGGTAAAGATATCAGCAAGCTGATCTTCAGTTCCTACTTTCACAACCTCAATATCACCTTTTTCCACATGATCTCTAATGAAATGATGTCTAATATCAATGTGCTTGGTCCTAGAGTGAAACTTAGGATTTTGCGTAATTGCAATAGCACTTGTATTATCACAAAAGATTGGTGTTTTCTTTGAAGAAATACCATAATCTCTTAATTGTTGCTGAATCCATAGGATTTGAGCTGTGCAACAACCAGCTGCAATGTATTCAGATTCAGTAGATGAATTGGCGACACAAGTTTGCTTCTTGCTGAACCATGATATTAATCTAGTACCCAAAAACTCACAAGTTCCAGAGGTACTTTTTCTATCAAGAGTTGATCCACCATGATCAGCATCAGAATAGCCAACCAATTCAAGTCCAGAATCTTTAGGATACCATAATCCAACATTGACTGTACCTTTAACATATTTCAGTATTTTGATTGCCTTTTTGTAGTGTGATTCTCTTGGATCAGATTGGAATCTTGCACACACACAAACAACATACTGAATGTCAGGTCTACTTGCTGTTAAATACAACAAGCAACCAATGAGATTCCTATATGTAACGGTACCGGTTTTGAAAACAAAATATTTTCTTGAAAAGGAAGTTCGAAAATAATTTAATAACAACGGTCGGCAATAAATGCCCAAAATAAACTTTGACGCTAACAATAACAAACAATACTCAATGACAACTCAAGTTCGAAAAGACAACGCATGAAGACAAATAAAGTGTTCTTCTTATTTTGAAAAGAAACCCGTGACACCCCAGACCCTTCTCTCAGTCGCTGGCTTCCTAGTCACGCACATCCTCAGCAGCATCTAGAAGGAAGGAATTTTGGAAAAACAAAAGAGTGTGAGATAAAGGATCTCAGTGAGGTTCTAAGTTAAACAGAAAGTAAAACAGTTTTAAAACAAAATCCTTTTCAGAAAACGAGCAAGCAACACAGAACACGTATAACAGATTAACAGAACAGATACGTTGTAGATCGTTGGTGCAGCCCGCCTTATTGCTCCTACTCCCAGAATGCCCTTATAACTCCCTCCAGAGGATGCATAACTCCGGACAGAAACAGAAACCCCCGTGTACTTTGGGGAAACAGATCCTACGACCCTAATAAACCTCAGCGACTTCTGCCTCGCGCCTAAAAGGGAATAGACTAGGCCACGATCAAGCAAACCCGATAGTCCTCTACTACCCAAGCCTACCTAACCATAACCTAATCGACCGGTCACACAGAAACAGAACAGATACAAAACAACAGATACAATTAATTAACACCGAGAGGTGTTCCTGCAGAAAGGTCAGTACGGAACAGAGAAGCAGTATACAGAAATCCAATAGTCATACTTAGGACTTATACTTTTACGCGGAAGCATACAATATATAGTATACAGTAATAGGTACAAACAGTCACATAGCCTTCCAGTTTTTCGCAAATAATAGGTTTAGGGGTGAACACTCACCTTAGCTTACGAGCAAACGACCTCCAACAAGAAATGAGCTTACGGATTTACGGACAACGGAGAACCTAACAAGAAAGTACTAACACAACTTAGAAGTCGAACGGACGGAAGGAAAAAGGTTGAAAAAAAGAATGGTAAAGTCAGGGTTCGAACTCGGGACCTCTAAGTTAGTCAAGCAAGAACCTAACCAACTAAGCTAGCAAGTCAAGTCAATACTAACTTACAAAACAGAAACTAAGTTTAAAACATTTTCAGAAACTCTTTCGATTTTCAGATTCTGGAAATTACCAAAATACCCTCAGTGGTAAATTGCAAGAAAAACCCTTTTCGAAAACAGACAGTACAAACGAACCAGTATTTTCCAGACATCAAACAGTCTTCTCAAAGCAAAAAGGTTTACGACACAAGCCTACTGTCAGTCAACTACGGTCAACGGTAAAACTGCAAAAAGGTCCTTTAGGTTTTTAGGTTTCCCAAATCAGTCCACAAAGTTTCAAATAACACCAACAGTGTCCAACAATCCTTTCGAGGTCAAACAGGAAATCAAAGTCAACATACGAGGTCAACAATTTTACAAGTCCAGCAAACAGCAACTATACTAACAACCTAAGTCCCGGTTCTCGGTTCGAAATAAATTACAATGTCAGATCGATCAGGGGTAAAATTGTCCAAGGGTAAAAATGTCCAAATCAGAATACGAGTACGAGTCTAAAATCGAGAGCAGTAGAAGGAAACGAAATTTACCTTCGGATCGAAAGAAAGGTTTAAACAATCTGCAAATTGAATCAATCGAAAAGAAAAGAGAATTAAAACAAGATTCGAATCGAACCGAAAATAAAATCGAACCCGAACAGAAAGGTTGAACCGACTTACCGACCGAACCGGAATCAAACCGACGGACAATCGAATCGGCGGCGGGTGGAACAGAGCGGCGGCGAAACGATCGAAACGGCGGCGGCGCGGCACGCGGTCAAACGGCGCGGCGGCGAAATCGGAGCACACAAACGGAGCGCGGCGACGGGCGGATCGGACTGGACAGAGCTTGGCCGAGATCGATCGGCGGCGGCAGAGCTCGAATCGGGACGGAGGGGATCCAATCGGCGGCGGCGAGCTGGACGGAACGGCGGAGACGCGGGGGAGATGACGGAGCAGCAAGGACCGCGGCCGAGTTGAATCGGGACAGAGACCGCGAACGGAGTAGAACGCGCGGTGGCGGCGGCGCGGCGACGGAAACGGACCGGTACACACGGCGGACGGCGGGGTGATCGGGGCGAGGACAGAGACAGACGGCGCAGCAGCAATCGAAAATCTCTTTCTCCTCTATCTTCTCTCTTTTCTTCCTTTCTTCTCCTTTTTCTTCCTTTCTTTCTTCTTTTCTTTCTTTCGGTTAGTGAAAACGGCTGGGAATGGGGGGTAGAAGACTATTGACTAGGGTTAGGGTTTTGGTGAGAAATGGGCCGGTCAAATGGGCCTTTGACTGGCTCAAGAATTGGGCCAAAAGCTAGCAGATCAGATAGTCTAGCTTGATCCAAACGAAACGAACTAACTTACGCGGAAATAATTAATTAATTACCGAATAAATAATTTACTCTGGTAATTAATTAACTAAAATAAATAATTAAATAATAATATAATAATTAAATAATTAAATAAATAATTAAAAAAAACGGGGTGTTACACTATACTTGTGTTCTTCAACACTTTTGTCCTCTTTAGTATAGCCCAATTTGGTGCCAACACTCATAGGGATCTTTTCAGGTTTTTCATCCTCTTTGATCCTAAACTTTATGAGCATTTCTTTCGCATACTTTGCATGATTTATGAATATTCCATCTTTTAGTTGCTTGACTTGCAACCCTAGGAAGTAATTCAATTTTCCCATCATACTCATTTCAAACTTATTTGTCATGAGTTTAGCAAAATCATCACAAAGTTGCTTGTCCTTAGATCCAAAAATTATGTCATCCACATAAATTTGAACTAAGATTATTTTACCATCATGGTTCATGGTAAATAATGTTTTGTCAACTTCACCTTTCTTGAAACCATTTTCCAGCAAGAACTTAGCCAAGGTATCATACCATGCTCTTGGTGCTTGCTTTAGACCATATACAGCTTCCTGAAGCTTATATACCATCTTGGTTTCTGAGGGAAGTTCAAAGCCAGGGGGTTGTTCTAGGTAGACTTCTTCAGCAAGTTCACCATTTAAGAATGCACTTTTAACCTCCATTTGGTAAACAATGAAGTCATTGTGAGCAGCAAAGGCCAAGAAAAGCCTAATTGCATCCAATCTTGCAACTGGAGCGTAAGACTCATCATAGTCCAATCCTTCAGTCTGACAGTAACCTTGAGCAACTAAGCGTGCTTTATTTCTTGTTACTTCACCAGACTCGCTCAGTTTGTTTCTGAACACCCACTTTGTACCAATAGCTTTCTTATCTTCAGCAAGTGGCACAAGTTTCCAGACTTTGTTCCTTTCAAATTGATCCAATTCTTCTTGCATTGTCTTTATCCATTCAGAATGCTTCAAAGCTTCTTCTATGGTTTTAGGTTCAATTTCTGAAACAAAGCAAGAGAATAAAGATTCTACTTCTACGACAGTTGCTTCTTCAGCAAGTCCTTGAGTAGCTTTGGATCTAGTCACTTGGCGTTTATTAATATCGCCAATCATATCCGTAGAGGGATGATCTCTAATCTATTTATTAACAGGTTTCCTGTTTGTTGGATCAGGATATGTTTGCTCATCAGCATGTGACTCTTCAGTATGTACTTGTTCAGTACTACTGGGAATTTGTGTCTCTGCTGAGATTTGTTCATCAGCAACTGCTTGTTCAGCATTGCTGGATTGAGGTAATTCATCAGTAGGCACTGGAGATTGCGTAATTTCAGCAACTTCCGTAGCAACCGCATCTTTTGCTGGAAATTCTTTGTCGTGAACTATTTTTATCTTTGTCATGACATGGGGGAGGAGAGTCATTGTCGGAATCATCATTTAGTTCAATTGACTTGATTTGCCTAGCATCAGATTCAGTTCTTTGCTCGTGTATGATTAGCTTTTTTATACATTCTGATATTTCTTCTTCAGCAGGCACACCTTGTGACTTTTCGTAGAATACAACATGCACAAATTTTTCAATCTTTTGTGCCTTTTTGTTGTAAACTCTATAAGCTTTGCTATGCAAGGAGTAGCCAAGAATATCGCTTCGTCTGCCTTTGGTTGAAATGTTCTAAGGTATTCTCTACCATTGTTAAGAACGAAACACTTGCAACCAAATACTCTTAGATGAGTGATGTTAGGAGGTCTTCCAACAAACAATTCATAAGGAGTTTTGTTGTATTCCTTAGTAATCAGACATCTATTTTGAGTATAGCAGGCGGTATTAATCGCTTCAACCCAATAAGCCTCACTTATTTCAGTGTCAGCAAGCATTGTTCTTGCGGCTTCTTTCAGGGTACGATTCTTCCGTTCAGCAACACCATTTTGCTGTGGTGTTCTTACTGAGGATAACTGATGTTGAATACCTTTTAAGGTACAATATTCAGTTATGTACTGGTTTACAAACTCAGTACCATGGTTTGTCCTTATGACTTTTACCTTGTCATTTTTCATGACTTCAAGCTTATTCAGCAAGTTAGGTATTTCAGTCTTGGTTTCAGATTTGTGCTTGATGAATACTACCCAAGTGAATCTTGAATAGTCATCTACCACGACTAGACCATACTTCTTACCAACATAGCTTGTTGAAGAAGATTCAAACAAGTCCATGTGCAAGAGTTGTAAAGGTTTTGTAGTTGACGGTACTGCCTTGTTCTTGAAAGAAGATTTGGTTTGCTTTCCTTGCTGACATGCATTGCAAACACCATCCTTCTTAAAAGTAACCCTAGGTAATCCAACTACAAGTGCCTTTTTAGACAGCTTATTCAGCGTCTTGAAGTTTAGATGACTTGTTCGTTTATGCCATAACCATGCTTTTTCAGCAAGGCAATCATGATCAGAGACAAGGCATTTTTCAACGTTTGCTGAAGACCAATCAACGGTGTACAAGCTCCTGATCTTCTTGCAATCATTATAACCTTTTTAGTCTCAAAATCTACAAGTTTACATTCATCACTTTTAATTTCGATGAAGTATCCTTTGTCAGCAAATTGACTCATGCTGAAAAGGTTAAACTTAAGATTTTTGACATAAAGAACTCCAGAAATGGTTATGCATCCTAACTTCACATCACCATAGCCTTTTGTAGATCCGGAGCCTCCACCAGCAAACCTTATTGTTGGACCTTTAGACCACCGTCTATAGTTTATAAGGTTATTCTGTTGCCCGTCATGTGCTTTCCACAACCACTATCAAAGTGCCAGATTGCATCGTTTGTCTCCGTGGCTGCAGTCTGCACAATCAAGAGCAAACAAGTTAATTATCCAATGATGGATGTCCATTAACATGTTCAAGAATTCGTCCAGTGGAAACCCAAGTCTGAAGTTTTTCAACTTTGACTTGTTTTCTACTTGCTGAGGAACTAGGAGGTTTTGAGCTGAAAGACTTTTGACTAGTGCTGGTCAAATCCACTTTCTGATGTGGTGTCTTGCTCTGTTGACCTTTTTGCTGAACATACTTTTCAGTAAGTTCTTTTCTAGCAAGGTTCCTTCTAGTCCTAGCATTGGGAGTCTTTTCAGAACTCTTAGGCTTGGTTTTCTTCATCTCTTTGAAGTATCTTTGCTGACTTTGCTTATACTCATGAAAGAGTTGACTTTGCTTGGTTTTGAAATCGAGTCCACTCTTTGGAGAATGCTGAGCTTTAGCTTCATCAACCTTACTTGATTCAGGTTGTCAGCAAAGACTTCTGATTACTTTTAGTAATCTTGCCTTTAGTCTAACAACTTGCTTTCCAGCAACTTGTTTGGCGGAATGCTTCACAGCATTCTTCTTCTTTCCAGTTTGCTTTCAGCAACCTGTTTTCCTTTAAAGTCTTGTTACTTTGAGTAGCAACAGCGGGCTTTATGGTCATAGGTACTTGATTGCATGTTTCAGCAACCTTAGTTTGACCAAACTGATAGATTACTGGAGGAGTACTATCAGTAGCACGTACAAAGGAGATAGGTGATTTATCTTTTCTCAAGATTTCTACGTTATCACCTTCACACGTTGCTCCTAAACCTTCTTTCTGAGATGGGTCTCTCAAATAAGAGTTTAGTTCAGTCAGCGTATTACTTGCTTCCACGTAGGATTTGAAATTGACTTTCATCTTTTTCATTTCTTGGAATTTCAGCAAGTAACTTTAGAATTGAGGACTGATACGCTTCCAATTCTAATGCCATTTGGAGAAGTTTTCTCTGCAGCCCTCAGCAATCACTTCTTAAGACGCCTTATTTCAACATCTTTTTCTTCTGTCTCTTCCTTCAGCAAAACGTACTTGTCAGTAGTCTGCTTGGTCAAGGTTTTTCAGCAGTTGTAGTCTCTTGCTGTTTGCTGAAGTTTTCGCAATCTTTCGTTTTCTCCTTGAATCTTGTCAAGGTCAACCTCGTCTTTCACTTTCTGAGTCTGAGTCAGAGGTAGGTTTTTACCTGACCGGCCATGAGGCAGAATCGTAGTTCGACACATCTGGATAAGCTTCCATAGCTATTCCACACACTTCTTTTGCCAATCTCCACGTCTGAGTGGCTTCTTCATCGTCGGTGTCTGAACTTTCATCCTCACTGTCTTCGAGCTGTATCAATGCAACAATGCATCGAATTTTTGCTTGAAGCTTCTTCTTTTCTTCAGCAATAAAGCTCTTTTGAACTTCTTCTTCTTTTCAGCAGATGTGCCTTTCAGCAAAGGGCAATTAAGCTTTGAAGTGTCCAGGCTTTTTGCAGTAAAAACAGAGATCATTTCACTCTGGCTGGTTTTCTGTGAAGATGCGTGCTGACCTGCTTTTTCAGCGAGCTAGTTCGCATCTTGTACTTATGGTAGTTGTTACCAAATGCGTTTTTCAGCTTCTCTTGTTGCTTTTCGCCACTTTCAAGGTGTCCTTATGATGAATTTCTTCATGTTTTTGACCACTAAAAATTTTCATCAGCAGGCTCTTTATCATTCTTCTTTTCAGAAGATGAAACGGCTTTGGCAGCAAGAGCAATGTTTTGGCGAATTTTCAGCAAACACATTTTTCTCTTTGCTTTGGCTCATAAGTGAAAGTAGCAAGATGAGAGAACAACTCTGTTGGTGTAATGTCGGCATTTCCTTGATTATAAGGAAAGTTCTGAGTGTGGATCCATTCTTGAGTTCAACTTCGATGAGAGTTTTTCACTTCTCAGAATCTGAATAAAGGTTTCCAACACCCAGCGCTGCCATTTCACTAACAAGAGTTGTGAATCTGAAGTCCAAGTCTTCCAGTGACTCGTTTGTCACCCTTGCTAAAGTTTTGAAACTTTAGCTCAATACTTAAGTTTGTTTTTCTCCTTGGTCTTGTCAGAGCCCACACAAGATCTTGAACCATTTTCCAAGCTTCCTTAGCAGTCTTAGCAAC